>OX421222.1:13363696-14563696 GCA_949125135.1 Alcis repandata | reverse complement strand
AACCGGGTTAAAAGCGGAATTGTCCGGACGGATATTAACTTCAACGGGGATTTGTAGGGAAATTTTTAATTTCCCGCTCACGGGAGGTGACATGTGAGTAAAAAAGGTGAAATTTAAAAGGTGGGCTTATTGCTTTTGTTCTGGATGAGTAGACGGCAAGTGACCCCATTTCTCTGACACTAGGTCGCCATTTAGAAAATAAAAAGTTTATATTTCGCTAATTGTTTTATTTTACTTTTAGTAAGTAATCATTTCGAGAATTAATTGCACCGATCTAATTTAATTATGATTCGTTTTAAATTCATAATGTATTCATTATGTTCTTCTGCTTAGCTGGAGAAGGCAAAGACAAATTCAAATTGATCTAATATATATTTATCAGAGTAAATAAAGCATAGTAACTTCAGGTTGTTAAAAAAGAAGTCGTCTTTCTATCATCGGTTATTTAATTTTGCTGTTGTGTATAAATTGTTTTTTTTATTACTTGCATGGTCGAAAGCTGTTAACAAACTCGTTTACCAACCAAAATATTGTTGCAGATTTCTCCGTTTCCGAAACACTCCGTATTTAATTTTAGCAAACAGAAATAATTTATCACTGTCCAGTTTTTGGCGCATATACCGAACCTAACGTATTTGTTCTAAAAAGCAATATACCGTTCGTTAGAAGGGCTGTCAGCTGTCAGAATATTTCATTTCGGCTATATTCGGCTATCTCCGGTTATCATCGGGATTGACGAAAGTTTACGAGTTGCGTGCTCTAAACAAATGTTGCGCCATTTATACTAACGATGTAATTTTCTGTTAGCTAGCCTCTTTTGTGGCGGTGTGAGTTGCAAGCTGTAGCGAGTAAGTTAGACTCCATTCTGGAGCCACACAAAACCTGATAGTTGGCGCTAGTGAAAACAACGACAAATTAATAGATCCATGGAACACATGAAATAAATATTTGCCGTGACTTACGTACAGACAAACACCGAAGGCTTCACTATACGGGTAGGTAACTGTTTACCATTTTAATGCACAACAACTACATTGTCTTTGTCATAACATACAGTATATATTTTTTTAAGAACTGAATTAAATGATTAAAATACAATCGACAACGAATGGCCCATCGTTTGTTTTATTTACAAACAAAAAAAAAATTGGTATTCGATAAACTCCATAACCTTCTGACTTGTCCCACAAAGCAAGTAAAACGAATGTGTAGGTATAAACCAGCGGCCCTAGTGGCTAATTTTAGAAGTTCGAGGGTTGAACTTCAGGTTATCGTCAAATTTAGCAGATATGAATTTTCATGTCAAAACACACAGTTCCTTCAGTTCAGTTCAGTTTCCTCACAGTTCACTCATGTGGCTTTAAAATCAAAAGATTTGTAAACTAGAGCGTGATTAAAACCAAATTGGCCTGTTTCAAATTTCATGAAACCAGAATTGAACATTAGAGAAGATAAGACCTGTAGAAGATTAAATAATTTATTTGTCAGTTCGTTTGGATCTATATTAATGGCAAATTTTGGGAAAGTATAAATTAGGGTTTTATCCTTTGTTTATGTTAACGTTATACTTAGCTATGGCTAGGGCATTCCTATTGTAAAAGGTAATTGCTGGTTGTCTATAAGCGCATAATTAAGAAATGGCTGGACCGATTTAGGTCAAATTTTCTATACTGTTCAAGTCGAAGGTCAAGCATTGCCGAGGCGGGTATGAAATCCCAGGCATCAGCTAATCTATCTTCTCTATATTTTAGTTATTAAACAGTGTCATTAATTTAGTTTTCAAACACATTTAATGATCTATGATCATATTTTACAAGGTTGTCTACCAAATTACCAATTTTAATAAGATTCTCAAAAGTCAAATAAAATGCCACACTTGTTTTCAAATTTTATTTTATTATTAAAATTTTTAGGTCTGTATCTCATTAAGTATTTCATTATGAAGTCTCTGTACAGACTTTATTGGTATCTATGAATACACTAACATGTTTAACAAAATTAGTGCGCTTGGACACAAAATATAATATTTCATGTAAAAAAACTTACGTACAAAATGAAATTATAATAATTTTAACTAATAATATCTACAAGACGTTGGAAAGTGTAAACAAAAAATAAATTTATAATAATTTACAAAACAATTTCTAAAGGTACATACAGGATTATTCACATAAGTATTACCTACAGATAAAAATACGAAAAGATATAAAAATCATGAATTAGGGTAGTAAATCATTTAACCTGTGCTAGGCATCAAATTAAATTTATGCAATCAATTTTTTTTTGCACAGGTAAAATTTAAATTTGACGCCTTAGAAATTCAAGTTTTAAGAAATTAAGTGAAAGGGTCAGTCGTGGTTAACAATCGTAATAAAAATGGAATAATACAACCTGTTATACCGTTTACTAATGTTATATACATATTTACACACACTATTGGTCCATCTATGTTATAAAATAATGATAAGTAATCAATGATTTGAAATAAAGAAACACGAGGTATAATACGAGCAGATTCATTAGAAGAAAAGATTCAAAATGTGTTTATTTACATTAAATCAAATTTTTTATTTCAGAAAATCACGTAACAGTTCATTTTTTTTAATTGAAATGAGGAAACGGAGGGTTAGTTCGTTTAATTAAAGACTATTCAGGTTTACAAGGAAAGCCGAAAAGGACTCATGGTACCTACTCATCATTATGAACAACTTTTACTACGAGTATGGTACCAAACCAATCCGGAGTTCGCGAAAAAAACAATCAGCTATTTCATACAATTTGTCGAGTTTCGTTGCCATTTTTCTATGGAACAGCTTTTTTTGCAAATTTCAGGTTGGTCATAGTTGAACTTGTTCATAATAATGAGTACTGTGAGCCTTATGGGATTAGCATACCCTTTCCTTATAACCCTGTACAGTGTACAATTCAATGTCTCTTTATTTCAAATGCTTAAACTAGGATAAAACACAAAAAGTCTAGATATTTCAAAACGTATTATTGCTTACGATTCGACTAAAATATTTATGTCAGTACTTCATTGGTGTCATTGAACTTTATAGTACAAATTATATCGAAATTGATTTGCCTAAATCACAAATTGTCGCGAGGACCATTCAAAATAATCGATCATAAACTAAAACAATAAGCTTTACTTATAAATAAATTTATAAGGTGTTTCAATGTTATAAGTCCTTTGATAATATCAACGCTTAAACTTTAAATTGTTTTCCAACAATTCATCACAATTATTTTAATCAATAAAAGTTAACTATCATTGAGAATACAACTGTATTAGGATGGATATGCGGCTGAGCTGCTTTTATATGTACAACATCTAACGAATTACTATATACATCAATTTACATACAAATACCGTTTTAATGTCTTACGTTATGCCTCTCAAAATCTTTTACTTCAAAAGATATGATATTCTTATTTTACTTTACTCAACCACCAATATTAAAGTCTAAAAGTCTAGTCACTTTAAAATTATTATCCGTTTAATTTCACTCGTAACTTTATCATCTCACCTTTATTAATCGTCACTGTCGATAACACTAAAGAAGAGTAATTAATGTCTAACCTTCTCACAGACACAGACTAAAGTCCGACCACTGAAGCACACTCAACCATAAAACAAAACGTTAATTACTGTTTCATTTCGGTTGTTCGCTGTGATGCTGTGTGACATAGATTAATACATCCACTGAAATCCACAGATCCACAGAGACACATCAACCAGAATGTTCATTCGCTGCTTCGCTTCAAATGTAGTCTGTGACGCACTGTAGAAGGTCCGGCTCGAGTCACACGATCTCGTCGTGATGGGCCACATCACTGCAGCTGTCGGACCGCTGCAGTCAGGCCCTCTGACGTCACACTCGCAACTCCTCCATAGTCACATTCGACTTGGCGTTCAATTGAGTATTTTTCTTTGTCAGCGTGTTAGTATTGAGCATCTGCATCTGATGCGCTGAGAGCAAGGGCTGATTCTCTTGGAGCTGACCACTAGCTAAAGTATTAATATTAGATTTCCCTATTTTAGGAGGCGGAGGGGCTCGAGGCAGCGTCGCCATACCTGCGACGTTATTACTCGGAAGATCAGCAAACTCTGGTGGAGGTAGCTGATGATGAGAATGCGTGTGATGATGACTCAAAATTGTTGCTGGATCATTTTTCAGACTAGTTTGGTATGTTAGCGCTCCTTCTAAGTCCCCACAAATATTGTTAGGCATTTGACCATTTTCTACTCGCTTTTTTAAATGCGTACCATTGTTGTGTCCATCTTGACCATTCATTCTCGTTTTGTCTCTTTGATAGTATACTCCAGCAAATATTAGGACGTTTAGAATAAGTAAAGAACATCCAATGGCAATAGTGACGCTAAGTGCAGTAGAATAAGCTGCAAATCCATCTTCTGGTGCAGTCGTTGTGGTCACCTCAGTTCTGTGCATTTCTCCAGCTGTGCTTTGAGTAGGAGGATTTAGTCCAATTATATTAAAGTTCAGAGAAGTGATATTCAGAACACTAAGTACTGGAACTTTAGTAGCGGCACCAATATCAGTGATGACTATATCAGTCGGTTTCTTAAACGGAGGGATGAATGTTTTCGTGGTAGCTTGGAGGGCAGTAGATTCCTCATTTTCTAGTTGGTGATGTGACGGGGGCACATCTTCACCACCGGGTCGGTGCAAATCTGGTACTAGGTTTAGCCAGAATGAAAGCCTGTAGACAAAATTGTGAAGTATTGGATCAATAGCAAAATACTGAACAATAAAGACTAAAATGGATAACTAGGATGAAAATCTTCAATCTTTGCCCAAATTACATGATAGTCAGGTCAATTTCAAAGGCAAGTGACATAAATCTTTAAACTTCTACTGTTATTAGCTAGTTTTACGAAATACGTAGCTACTAAATTGCTTTTTTGAATCCGATATCATAATTAAAATTAGACTTTGTGAAATTTTGCTTTAAGTATAATATTTTGACAACCTTAGAACCAAGGCACTCACAAACAGACTGAACGTCTTTATGAATCTAAAAAGTTTGGTTTTTTGTTAGTAGAATCGAAATCAGTATCCATTAAAATCAGATTTAGAATGTGGCTTCCTGAGAGAGTTACTCACCTATGAGCCCTGTAGTGGTTCTTGAGCTTGGACTTCGTGTCGATGTTCAGGTACTTCTTGTGAACAGCTTCGTACGCTGTCCATTCGATGTTCTTCATTCTCGCTCGCTCTTGTCTGCCGGCTCTGATTGGATCGCTTTCCTGGGCTTCATTTGGGTTCCTAACGTTGAATAATATTGGTTTTTATACATTTACGAGTCTGGCCTTTACTAAAAATAACACAGATTTTTGGATTTCAATAATATATATGGTATATAATTATGTTTTTAGCTACTATAGGTATTTACCCGATTTTTGAGTAATAATAATAATATAGTTTTTATATGGACAAAAACATAGCTAGCTATACATCTGTGAGCTGTGAAGCCAACACTAGAGTGACCTGTTTCAGGCTCATAATTTTACGAACTCATAAATGTAATTAAATGAACTCTGTGTCATATTGGTATAATAAATGGCTATGTAAACTCACCCAGTTTTAGCGAAATTTCCCCAGTACAGCATGACCGACTCGGATAGAGCCACCTCGGCCTTCGTGTAGTTCCTCGGGAAGTGCGCCAGCCCTCCGACCAGCGGCGCCCCGAAGATGTACGGCAGCTCCTCGCCGTGGATGCAGCCTTGTCTCTGTTTTAACAAAGTTTTGATGATGAAAACAAACTTAAACATCTTTTCACAATCATGGGAACAATAACAAGTGAATTTCAATGGGATCAAAAGAGAAAGATAATCACGGGATTCAGGGAATATCCTTTTGATTTTATTTAAAACATTTACTTAGCCATCCACACACACATGAGGGTACATGAGGGTTGATAATGAGATGACGTAAAAGAAAATATTAGGTATGTAGTAGTTATTATTTGTTGTTTTCATAATTAATGTAATAACGACAAAATATAGTAAATTTATATCAAATATAATGTAAATCTAATTTATATTTTGCATTTCCACAGTGGAGCCTTTTAGCTGGCTACCTAAAAGAAGAGTAATATTTTCATCTTTGAAAACAACATTTCCAACAGTATATGGCTCTCAAAAATTCTGTAAAAACTATAAACTGTACGAAATCACTACAATATTAACAGTAAATCAACTTTGCACAACCGCTCACGCCACGCAACTGCACAATAACCGATAAAAAGCTATTGTCGTGTAAATCACCAACGCATAAACCATCGCCGACGAGCCACCGGAACCGACCAATGAAACCGGAATCGAATACCGGAACTGTAGTATAAAACCGGGAAATACCGGTATTACAGAGCGGTCGCAATTTGCTGAATGCCGGTCCTGGACTCCTTATTGCCTTCGTATCTTGTTAGTTCCGAGCAAGGAATCAGTTGAAATAGAATGGAGAGACGAAAACTGGAAAATGCTATAAACTCAGCAAACATTTCATTTGTCTCTATAAGAACGTTGAAATAATAATATTGGTCAAAGGTAGGTTGAGTATTAAATTCAAAATTCAAAATTCAAAATAATTTATTCAAATATGGGTACATCAATGTACACTTATGAATGTCAAATACAATTTTTATGAATAAATTAATACACAATAAATTAAATGTCAAAGAAAATAATATTATTAGAATGTCAAAAATTATATAAAATAATTGTAATGTCAAAATATCAATGTATAAAATAACTACAATAGTAGGTATAATCAGTCAAGCATTATTATTACAGTCTAAATACAATTTACGTAAAGAGACTTTATCACAGATGAAGTCTTCAATTTTGTAGTAAGCCTTTTCAATTAAAAAGTCTTTTAAAATTCTTTGAAAATCTGTGTCTTTCTTATTTACTAGAGTAACAGGCAACAAGTTATAAAATAGTACGCCGTTCATTACAAAAGACTTGCCAGTTTTGGCTAATCTAATTTTAGGTAGAACAAGTTTAAACTTGTTCCTTGTTATGCTAGTATATTGACTTCGTTTGTGATATTTATGAATATTTTTACGCACATACATAATGTTCAAGAAAATATACAAACATGGTAACGTTAAAATTTTCACCTGCGCAAAAACTTGTCTAAGAGATTCTCTATAACCTAGCCTATAAATAGCCCTAACAGCGCGTTTTTGTAAAATAAAGATGCTATTTACGTCTGCTGCATTACCCCAAAGCAATAATCCATACGACATAACAGAGTGGAAGTAACTGAAATAAACAATTCTTGCAGTTTTAATGTCTGATAGTTCTCTTATTTTCCGCACTGCAAATGCTGCGGAACTCAATTTGTTAGACAGTTCCTTGATATGTGCTCCCCATTGAAGTTTGCTGTCAACGATAAGGCCAAGAAACTTAGCATCCTTCGACAAAGTAAGTTGATCGCCGTCAATAACTATACTAGGCAAGGAAGGATTATTAGTCAATGTGAATTTAATAGCTTTCGTTTTCTTGGCATTTAGCATTAAGTTATTGACGCTAAACCACCTATTAATTAAACTAAGCGACAAATTGATTTTGGATGTATCGTAGTTTTTCCTATTGATTCTAAATAACAGAGATGTATCGTCGGCAAACAAAATAATTTCACAATGCTTACGCGCTAAGAAAGGCAGGTCATTGATATAGACTAGAAAGAGGAATGGGCCAAGAATTGAACCCTGAGGGACCCCGATTGAAACGTTAGCCGACTCCGATCGAACCCCATTTATGTCAACATTTTGGGTTCTACTGCACAGATATGATTTCATCAACATTAACGCATCACCTGTCACACCATAGTGTGAAAGTTTACATAATAGAATTTCATGGTTCACACAATCAAACGCTTTCGACAAATCGCAAAAGATACCTAAAGAATCATGCTGAGACTCCCAAGCCTCGTAGATGCTCTCTACGAGATTCGAGGCTGCGTCCACAGTTGAACAGCCCTTAGAAAAACCAAATTGCTTATTAAATAATAAATTATTAATACAGAAGAATGAAGCTAACTGATTTAACATTATTTTTTCAAATATTTTGCTAAGACATGGTAAGATAGATATTGGTCTGAAATTACTAGGGTCTTTCTTACTACCACTTTTGAACAAAGGTATAATCTTGCTACACTTCATAAGATCGGGGAACTTATTACTGTCGACACTGCAGTTAAATATATGGGCTAAATAAGGAGCTAAGTTATATATTATTTCAGCAACGAAACAGACTGACAATCCCCAGAGATCTTCCGATTTTTTTGCTTTGATCGATTTAAATGTTTTGATAATAGTGTCACTTGAGACTTCGTGGAATTTAAATTGGTTTGGGCTGGCAGCAACATTTTCAACTAATAAATGAGCAGCTTCCGTACAATTGGTTGCCAGTGATTCAGTGGTTTTATAAGGTATATCCCCAAAAAAGCCTAAAAATTGATTTGCAATATCTTTTTTATCACTAATTATTTCATTATTTTTCTTAAGCTTGAATTCCGATTCTCGGCATTTGGTTTTAGCAGTTTCCGTTTTTATGATAGACCAAACAGTTTTTGAGGTATTTTTTGACTGCTTTATTTTGTTAAGTATATACAAGGTTTTTGCATATTTGCATATCTTTTTAAAAGTTTTACTGTGTTTGCGAACATAATTTATCAAACGGTTATCATTACTCCCTGACTTTTGATTGTAAAGTTCATACATTTTATCTCGACTAATTCTTATACCTGGAGTTGCCCATTGATTGAAGACTAATTTTACGTCAAGTTTTTTGCAAATAATGGGGAATGTGGAATTAAAGTTTCGTATTAGAATTTGGAATAAATTATTGTAAGATTCATTTGGATTATTGCTAATTTGTAATTCAGATAAAAAGTCATGTTCTATATTATTTTGAAACTGATTAATTTTTTCTGTGGTAATATGCCTTTTACGAATTTGTATTTTAGGGTTACGTCTATTTAGCGGGACAGTAATAAATTGACCAGTATGATCCGAAGTGAGGCATTTAAAGATAGATTTGTATAATACCTTGTGTTCACAGAAAACATTGTCAATACAAGTGGCAGTTGTATTAGTATTACGCGTGGGCTCGTTAAATTGAGGAAATAAATTGTAACTTTGAAACAGGGCAAGTAAATTATCTCTACTATTTGAATCTTTCAGCAGATTTATGTTAAAGTCACCAAGTACTATAACTTGTTTTGTTTTGTTGCAAACTTTACTTAATACTTCATCGGTTACAGACTCAAAAATATTATAATTACTAGAAGGTGGTCTATATAAGCTTACTATTATGTATTTATCTAATTCTACGCAGGATATTTCAGCATGACGTTCGGACGACAGACGTTCAATGTCCTTTCTTTGTTTGACTTTTAGAGATTTTTTTACTACTATCAAAGAGCCGCCATGAGTTGCAAGCTTTCTGCAGAAACTACTAACTATCTGGAAATTCTCGAAGTTCATTAACACCTGATGTTCTTTTAGAAATGTCTCGGTAATACACAATACATCAATATCGTACTTTTCCAGAAATAGGCCAATTTCCAGTTCCTTGTCTTTCATGCCTCCTTGAATGTTTTGGTGAGCTATGGAGATAGAATGATCACTTGATTGTGGTCTAAAAAATTGGTTGGACGTAACGGTATGCATTGTTCCATCATTTCGCTTTGCGCAGGTGGACCTTTGTTGACATCATAATCCATATTTGGGCTACATACTATTTCTGTAATAGTCTTAGTCCTATTCCCATTATTGGGCGAGTCAATATTCCATAACAATAAATTACACAATCTTCGAGAAAGTGAATTTGTCAAACTTTGATTTTTGTAAACATTCATGTCAAGATTATTATTTATGTCAATTAAATGTATATTTTCCCGGAACGAAGCAAAATTATACAGATCACAATTCAATTTGTATAGGAATTGATTGTAGTTATCAGAATATTTCCGGTGGTATGGCAAAGAGCAAATAATTAGTCTCGATGTCTTGCTTAAGGCATCTAATGAGCTTAGACATTGCAAAAAATCCTTGCGCTTAACAATGGTTTTTTCACCGACTATTAAAACATAGGTATTTTCTGGTGCCGACTGAGCTACCATACAAAATGATTTCACAATATGTGTCAAATGATAACCAGGTGTGCAATGATTGTAAATTTTCTTCGATGTGCCATTTTGAAGACGTGCGCCTAGTCCGACTCCACAATTGTCGGAAAAAATGTGAATATATTTCCCTTCCAGCTTGGCTACTTCCCTCAATGTTTGCATTGATTTTGTATCTGCATCCAAATTTCCGGAAATTTTCTTCCCCTTTTCCACGTTATTTTCAGTAACTGCTACCATGTCATTTTCTTCTTCTATTCTGTTGTCAATAATTTTCCCAATGGTATGTAATTTCCCTTCAATAAAATTTAGTGTGTTTAAAGAATTATCCTTTTTGTGTAAGTCAGTCCTGAAAAGTTCTAGAGTCTCTAATAATTTTTCATTTAACTGTTGTTGGGACTCAATTGTCGCGTTTCTTTTTTGTAATTCGTATAATAAGTAGCGTGTTTTCTTGAGACAGCAGTTCGCTATTTAGTTTAGTTATAAGATTTTGGTTTTCGGCAAGAGTAGTACAATCTTCGTTAGAAAATTTCGTTTGTTCTAGTTTGCACAGTTCTTCTTTTAAATACTTTATTTTCTTATTAAGCTTTGATATTACTTTCATTAGTCTGTTTATTGACTTATTTTTACCATGTGTACGGAATTTAATTTTGCAGTGTTTATTTTTTACTTTACTCGATTTCATAAGGTTTTCAGCAGATTGTACTAATAGGGTACTATATCTATTTTGTAGTGTGTTGTATTGGTCTTTCATATCAGCAAGTTCTTTTTTCAATGGGTTCATGCTTTTCATTAATTCGGATTCGTATTCATTGTTGATACCAACTAATTCTTGGATTTTGTCTTCTAATGAATGAACGTCGGATAGTTGGTCATTTTTAAATGATTCATAGTCTGATAGTTTTTTCTTGAGTGTACTTATCTGCTTACACATATTTTCAAACTCATTAGAATTATTTTCATGCTCTTCTGTTAATTGATCTATTAGTCGATCTTTTTCCTTTACATCTAATTTGAGGACATTAATAATTTTCTCGTATTCTTTGTTAGTTTGCTCTAAATCCCTATTTTCATGTTTGGGAAGAGATTGTATTTTTGCCGAGGCAGCCATTGCTTTTGCTCGTGTATTCATGTTGAATTTAGATTTCGATCACTAAGGTAGTTTCTACTATAATGGTAGAATTTTAAAAGATGCTGGCAACCCGTTTGATGTCAGATTGATGCAACTGTCAGTTTCGAATTTGTTTACGTTGTTATTGTCACTTTTGTAATGTCATTTGAGAGACGTCTGTATTATAATTTGTATAATCACGAGCAAAAATGTTAGTCTTGGTGGGAACCGAGCACGGTACCAACAGCTTGCCAGCCAGTCACTCAGACCCCTGAGCCACTCGTTCGCTAGTGAGATTGACGAAAAAGTGAACTGGTAACTGGGTCTAATTGTTGGATCGCAAAGGCAGTTAGCGGTGACTCAGTTCGCCACAATTTAGCACTGTTTACGCCACACTCCGTTGATTAGTTTATGCACTTTGAGGGTGTTTAGAAAAAAGTTCAGAAATTTTAATTTGATTTTGAATCTATTTTGTTTTATTTTTCAGTCTTTATCACTGTTCCCTCAATTATTCTTAATTTATTTACACACAGTACAGCACGATGATGTTTATCATCAACATCATTGTCATTGGCTATTTCTTATTTCAATAAAATAGAAAGCACTACTACTAAGCACATACGTTTTTTGGATTCTGTCATCCATTCTTTACCAATTAAATCATCTTAAGCGTATCTTAAGCGTTGGTAGATAATAATAATTTTGTCAGCCACATTCTGAGTTGCCGTCCAGTGTCAATCTAGAAATGGCGTCACCCGAATCTTGACCGCCCGTGTTAATTTATAACTGCATCGATATATTTGACCAGTCAATCTAAACCTTTACCGCCCTCTCTTTGAACACCACGAGGTGTCTTGTGAAATTTGTCGTACGTCCAAGACCCTTAGCCATGTCCCTACACTTGCATAACAGGTGTCTTTCTCAACTGGTTGGCCATTACGGCTAAATGCTCTCAGAAACTCTACCTCGAGTCACAGAATATTTAATAGTGCCTCTAGTTACTTCGGTTTCGGTGTTCGATGGACGGCGTGCGTACGTCGGTCAGTAACGTCATTTCGTGGCAATCAATGGCTGGAAGCAGTCTTCGACGGAAGGTTGGTGCTTATGTGCTTGGCGTGTATTCAATATTCATTGTTTGGAATGTATGAAATGTATGTATGTACGAGTATGAATGTATTAAACATTGCTTTACTCAATGAATGCCTAGAAGAGATCACTCTTAGCGATAAAGCCGCAAGTTCTTGCACTGGTTTTAAGTGTTTTATCCCTTTGTTTGTAATTACTGGTGTAAATAATAAAGAATTTATCTATCTATCTAATAAGAAAAAAAAATACAAATTGATCGAGTTCTTATTGAGTTTTTGCAAGATTAACGAACAGCGATTGACTTTAGTAGGTATTTATTTAAGAAATTTATACAAGGTGTAACGGAAAGATGTAATAATACTTAAGAGCGTTTTTCTAGATGTCAAAGTGAACAACTTCAAACACAAGTTTGCTAAATTCGAAAAAGAAAATATTGAATCTCCATTGAAAGTTTATCACGCGAGACGCAACTTAATATTTTGTATGGAGACTCGATATTTTTCTTCTCGAATTTAGCAAACTTGTGTTTTAGAAGTACTTTGACGTGTAGAAGAACACCCTCAAGTATTACTACAACTTTTCATTACACCTTGTATAGATTAATAAACCTGGTACCGTATGAATTTCATTAGAAAATCTGCGCCTGAAATTGTCTGATGAAACGTTGCGGCAGTGTAGATCAAATAGCAAACACGCTGCTGATTGGCGTGATTAGAGAATAATTAGGTAACTCAGTGGGAAATGACATTCAGGTTCAATTTACACACGTTCGAGATGTATCGGGTAATTAATATTGTGCTGTAGATTAATTAGTTCATTTTCATGTCAATGGGATAGCTGTAACGGAATAGCTGTGAACGGGAGCTAGTGTTTGCATGTTTGGTTTTATTATGAAAACTGACGTGATAAGATCGAAAATATTCTCGTAGCTGGAGTATCCGACTCAACAATACGTGAGTAGTGAGAACTCCTAGGTTAGTACAGGGTTATAAGGAAAGGGTATACTAAGCTGAAAAAGACTTAATAGCTTTCATCATTATGAACTTCCTTTACTTTGGGACCAACCTGTAATTTGCGAAAAAAATCAGATGTTCCAAAAAAAAATGTCAACGCCACTCGACAAACTATATGAAACAGCTGATTTTTTTTCGTAATTTATGGATTGGTCTTGTAGTAAAAGTGGTCCATAATGATGAGTACTACGAGCTCATTCCAGCTTACCATACCTTTCCCCTACCTCTACCTATTATTGAAAAACATGTTTGACTGAGAACGGACCGTTTTATTATGAGGTGATTTTTACGATTTAATATGTTTTTCAAGACAAACACACTATGGCACAGACCTGACAGAGATTTAATAGATAGAACAATATCCATTTACATACCTACTAAGAAGGCACTTCAAAAGACACCTGCTTTATAAAAGACTATGTGTTACAAGTAAATTTAGAAGCTATCGTTCCGTTAAGCCAAGCAAAGCCTTAAAGGTCAGAAGCTAACCTCCAGATAATACCTGCTTTTCTAAATCAAACCTAACTTTGTATCAAACAAAGATATAGCCGCACCTTTGTCTCCAAAAGTCGCTAACAAGCTTTGGTTTTGACTTGTAATATTAGGTCATGTAACGAACCTATGGACATTTTCGACTACCTCAACTTTGAAATAGCCTATCTCTGTAAATAATTAAGTTAGCTAAATAGCAAATACCTTATTTTGTGGGGCGTATGGTCTAAAATAGCTGGATTTTTTTTTATGTCTTTAGTGTTGCCACATTTGTTGTTATAAATTTAATATTAAAAATGGTAGTTTTGTCCACAGGTACGTTACTTGTTTGTACCTTTGGACAGCCCTGTGTGTACCTTGGGACAAAATAAAGTAAAACAGTCTTTGGTAAAATCAGTCATTTAATTACAATAAAATTAACGTATTGAATGTTTTTATACTACTTAAAAAATCTTTAGTTAACAATTAGTAATAGGAACATTTAAATTTAATCAGTAACCTTAATGGGGTGGTATTTATTTGGATGATTGAACTAGTCGATACCTATATCTCTTCTGCAGAAAGTTCATCATCACTGTCGTCCAATTTAAAACAATCTGCACACATGAACAATTCAGAATCGTCATTGTCTGGGATGTGTTCTTGGAATTTTTTTGGGCAACATCTTCTATGATAATAGAATTTGCACGAGCTGCACTGTAGAATTTTTTCTTTTAAATCTATTTTTTTAAATCTATTATTTTTTTCCATCTTTTAGTACTTTATCTAAAGCTTGTTTTAAACGCTCTGGGCTTACTCCCTTTCTCTTCACACCAGTTTTACTCCTTGGCACTGTAGACAAAAAATGTGAGATTTCATCAAATAGCGTCCATGGTTTGTCCATAGGTACAAACTTTGTTTGTATCTATGGTTTGTCCATAGGTACATACTTTGTTTGTACCTATGGACGTGTCCCAAGGTACAGACAGAGTTGTGTCCTAACGTACAAACAACACCATATTTAAAAAAAAGACAATTATTTTGATTTTAAGGTTAGAATTCGGTTTTAATAATTATTGAATTGGAGACGTAACTAGCCAAAGATACAAGAATAAAACCTATTTGTTCAGTTTATGCATGTATTTCATAAGTTAAACAGTCTTAAAAAACATCAAAAAACTTACTTTTGACCCCAAAAAACTTCACAACAACTTCACACTTCTCTCAGCGCCGCTATGGTCACGCCACTCACTGGTGTTGCCAAGTAAGAAAAATACTATCCATTTAGATGAACTTTATAATTTTAATGTGGACAGTTTTTTTAATATAATCGATGTCCTTAGGTACAAGCGTCCCAAGGTACGTTACATGACCCTATAGTTTAATACGCAGTAACTCAATTTGAGAAGTAAATATTGTTAATCTGGTTTTTGGTTCCTAGAATAGCTACAATATTAAATTTCTTAAAATTTTGTTTTTTGCGTTATTTGAATTTTATTCGATTATTTTAGTAGGTAATAAAACTAGTGACTCAATCTTGACTCAAGAACAAAATGTAGCGATGATGGATAGCTCAATATAATAGGACTCTAAATGATACCTAATTCTTGACGTTATAGGTACATTTTTAATGATAATTCTATCATACGCAATCATTTTGTACGAAGTTGCGTTACTGCACCTAGATCGCCGCTGCTTTACCTAAGCCAAGTTCGAGCACTTCAGAATCTAACGCATTCTGAAACTTTGCAAATGGAATATTCTAGAACTCATTAGTTCGAAGTTCATTGTGTGGCTCTGTATTGTACGGCCGCTATTTATTTGCATGTCTTTATCGCTTAATTGCTTTCTTTGAGAGACTTGAAAAGGAGAATACTCTAGGTTTCTTGGTTTCGAGCTATAAATGGTTGGGTAAGTGAGGTTTTACTGGCAATTGAAGATTAAGCGTCTAAAAAGGTCTGTTTGAAGTCAAGGATTGAGTGGAGATTAGTCTGGCTTTTTACGTGTTATTTATTCTAAGGTTATTTATAAGTAACTACCTACCTTAAATGCTGTTTAAGAAAATGAATCGCTAAATGTGCCTCTTAGAACAAAAGAGTCAAGCAAATAATGAGAGTACAAAACTTTTAAAAATGTAATAAAGATGATTTGGAAGCCTAAATATTTTTGAGTTAATTTTTATTCTGCTTACAATTTTTTTTGCAATAAAATATATCATACCAGGCAATATTTCATGACTTTTGGTATTTTATCATGACGATTGACGAGACTTGTTGCTCTTGTACTAAAAATTATGGTACAAAAGTGTTTATAAATATCACTACTGTTTGAATCTGTCAATATTTTTTTTCATTCTGATCTATGGGCTATTAATAGATTAATGTCTCTCGCAACCAAGTTATTTCTGAAAAAATATTTTGAACTAGCTTTTATTGCATTGTCATCGGAGTTACACACGTATATCAAATTTCAGTTCAATCGAACATCGAAAAGTGGTTCGAAATTGAGTAACAAGTTTCCATCCGAAAAAACATAGATAAGTACATACGTTACAAGTTAAATAAATGCTTTAATACAACATTGTTCAAATCTCTTACCTGAGGATAGTCTCCATACTTGGTTTGGTAGTCAAAAACGTAGAGGTAAGAGTTTCGTCTCAAGGCGGAGTGGGTGTCGGCCGTGAGCACTATAGGCGCCACTACTTGCGCGTCGCTGAGCGCTTCTAGTGTTTCATCCCTGGGGGAAAAGCAGATTGAATAGATTTTTGAATTAAATATTGAATCAATTCATTACTAAGTTTTTTTTTTTATATGGAAAGTTTTATGGTTATTAGTCTGAATAATACTAGGAGAGATCAGGCTAAACGTTCTTGCTTTTTCCTATGGTGAAGCTTTATTTATACATAGTACTCGTAATTGCTTTTTAGTAGGTTTTGTAATTGGTAAGTAATACTTATTTAAAGTCTTCGCTTAATAAAAAAAGAGATCGTGCTATCAAGCGTATAATAAAATTTACTATTCTGTTTTGAATTTGCACAAAGATTTACGGTATGTCTCAAACATGGTGAAAACACCTCAAGTACCACGAAAGAAAAATAAATAGGTTGTTGAGTCTTACCTGATATTAATTGGATGCTGGACTGGCCTCTCCCAATCGGTGTACTCGTTGATGATGGTGGCGAGTATCTCGGACAGGTGGTAGCTGTAGGTGTTCCTCACGAACGACTTCAAGATCTTGGAGCGTCGGTCGGCTTCGATGCCGTACTGGACGTCGTCGCCGCTGAACGCGAAGTAGGCTTCGGCTTTGGTGACGCCCAGCATCAAGTCATACCTGGGTAATGAAAATAAATAGATAAACAAGAGCTAGATCGGCCCATATCGCATATCATGAAGAATTAACATCGGAGAAGTTACCCGATATGACCGAATTTCGTACTGAGATTTGAGACTGACCAAGTGCAGTCACATTTAGAGTGATAAGGTAAACCTAAACCATGTATGTCGAAAAAGAAAATGTTTTCAATAGTTTCATATTTTTAGACTAAATATTGTGACTAGTGGGACATCAGCTCAAAGTGCTCAGTCAGCTGGAAACATTTGCATCATGCAAATGTTTCTGCTATCTCTAATATCTTAACAAGCACCGGACTAAAAGGACTAAACAAAATGAATTAAAATACAAAGATCGACTAATACATTTAAGAATGCCTTACTTAGTAAGCTGAGCCACTGCGCTCTTCCTCATCAGAACAGCGTTTATAATGTTAATAGCGTTTTGCGCCTGCTTCCAGACGGGGACGCGCGGCATCTGGCCGCCCCAGTCGTTCTCGGGGTTGACGAGCAGGTCGCCTGTGTCTGCGAAGGATAAGTCTTTATTAGAATTATAGGTTCTAAACTCTAGGCAGATGGTCATTTAGAAAATGGAGCATCTCATGGTGAGCGATTTCCGTCTTCAAAGGGCACCAAATATTTCAACACTCTTAAATCATAATTCTAATTGAAATGCAGGTATTTAAGTGAACTCTGCTACTGAGAAGTTCCGGGCTAGGCTACGCTAGGCTTCGTGTTTGGCATTTTTAGTTACTCATGCTGATCTACTTACTTTTGTATAAAGTATTTAGTCCAATGTTTGACTTTAATAGGTAGGAAAGCAACAAAAGCAATATTTTTAAAACAAAATGTGTGAAACAGAATTCATTTCTGATTAAAGCCAATGGAAACATGAGTAAGTTTGATTACTAAAATTATATTTTTTCTTAATTTTTATCTTTTCTCCGTGTAATCTAGACAAAGTAAATCTTCATTTTATTACCAAAATTTTCGAAAACTTTACAACACAAGACAATGAAAACTAAAAGTCTACTTGAAAATGTCAGCCTATTATTACGTCAGAACACAAACCATTTTCATACTTTTCAAAGTTATATTTTGTATTTTTACGACCCGTGTCCGTAAAGTTCGTGGAGTCGACGACAACTGCCTACAAAGATTCATAAAAACTTGACAGAATTAACGTCGCGAAGATCATAAAGTCGAACAACAAGATCTGATATCACACAACACAGAACTGAATAAGTAGGGAAGTGCTGAATCGGAGAATAATATACTTATATAGTCGTGCCATATGTGCTTTGCATAATAGGATGAGAAATTTTTACATTGGATATTAAATTGTTAGTAGAAATGGCTAAACGACGGTAAGAAGTAGACCGGACTGAGTTATCAGCATTTGAAAAGCACAGCATGAGATCGCAAGAAGTTTAGTCTACTGACCTCCAAACTTCAATATGAAGATGGCACCTGATGATGATGATGATGAGTTGGAATAGGACTAAGTTAATTGATATCAAATAAATGTAGATTTAGAAATTGTATTTTTGTAAGTTATAGTCAATTAACTTTATTGAATTGGGATAGTAGATTAGTGACAGATTTATTTTTGGCAATTGTCACTCTTATTTTAAGCGCTTTTAGAAGTAGTTTTTTCTTGGTTTTAGTTTTGAAAGATTTTCAAAGTTGTGTTTCTATCCTTCTATAGTCTGTAGGTTCAAGACCAGTAAGTATTTCCTAAACCTAGCTAACGGAAGCATACGCCGGGACGAGATGGGAAAACTTTCGCAACAATTTTATTACGTCGCCTATTAAATTGTTTTGGAAGACCTGAACGGAACTCGTAACACAATTTTAGGCGCCTTTCTGTATACTCTATACTGCTATTGATATAAGGGTAGAAAAGTTGGGGGAAATAGATTTGTGACTTGGATAATTTGTGGTTCTGGCTATTTTGAGATCAAGATGTTTTTAGGACGCGTCGATTTGCTAATACAACGTTTACTGCAGAATATGCAAATTTTATAAAATTAAATAGCACAGGTAACCGATTAAAATAATAGAATTAGTTAGCTACAGACATGCAACTTGATATATGGTCAACGCCATTTCATAAAGGGTATGCTAAGCTTAAAGAGCTCATAGTACTCATCATTATAAACAATTTTTACCTACTACAGGACCAACCCGGAATTCGTGAAAAGCAAATCAGCTGTTCCATACAATACATATTGTCGAGTGTCGTTGACATTTTTCTATAGAACAGCTGATTTTTTTTTCGCGAATCACGGGTTAATTCTACAGTAAAAGAGTTCACAATAATGAGTACTATGAGCCTTTTTTGTACCCTTGCGTCAAGACTCTGTATTAGTATCTTTCTCATTTCAATTGAGAAAGATAGATAATAATCATTTAATTATAAAAGTAAATCTGTTGCTAACTACAGCAATCTTTACATCACAATCAGCTTCCAACGACAAGCCTCAAGACACATTAAAACTAACGAAGACAAAAAGGCTCATGAAAAACGTGCGGCGAAGCCTTCAAATCAGAATATTCCCAAGTTCCTGCAAGCGAGCTGAAAACTGAAGCCCGCAGGGCGAGACGAGAAAACTTCGAGACAATTTAATAACGGCGGACGTGACAACCCTGACGGACACTACTCCGGGATTTGAGGAAAATAAGCTGTCGGTGCCGTTGAGACAAGGAACGACAAGGGTGTCACTAGAACACTATTAATTCTGTAAACCCCGGAAGTGACACTTTGTTGTGAAATACGTTCACTTTATGTTGTACGTATTTAAAAGCTTAAATTAATATGTTAAAGGGTTTTAATAGTTAAAGACTTTGTTACATTATAAGTTTCAAAATTTGTATACCTATAGTTAGGTAAGGAAACAATTACTATATGCATGGTTGAGTACGAGTGTTTCAATTTCCTTTATACTCATTTTGGAAAAAGAATTCCTTATTCTTCTAGATTTTAATAGACGCTCTCCATCCTCGGCTACACCGTGACTTATCATCCGACAAATTAATAGCCAAACAGATATATTAAAAACACACACACACATATACACAGTTATCTCAAACCTGCCGCTTGTTTAACTTCGGCGATGAATTGGGACCAATTAGTCAAGCTGCGAGCCGCGCTACAGTCGACGAAACTTCCACAATACCAACATCAAAATGAAAGCTCTTCAAACCGGAATTCATTTTAAATTCCCGCAGTTACATTACACTTCCTCAGACATTTACTCCCTGTAGACTAGTGCGGATCGTCACAAAACTTCGCGAAGACAATTTAATAACGCGGACGGTCCACGGGATGGGAAATACTCTGCGGTCATAGAAATGGGTAACGAGGTACTTTGTCAGAATTAAACTAGTTATTGGAGTTGTGGAAGTTACTCTTATTTTGAAGAAACGTCTGGGATATAAAACCATTAGGATTTTGTCCTCATTTTGAATTTGTTATTAGGGCTGTTGTTTTTGGTGGAAAGAAAACTAGGAAAAGAGGAAAAATAGAATTAAAGAGAAAACCAGGAAAACTACAAGCTTTTATCTGCTCTAAGAATGTTCATAAACATTTTTAGTGCAGATGAAAGCAAGGCAGATATAATGTTGTACAAAGAGGTAAAGGCACTAGCTCAACTTTTCGGGCCTGAAAGCTAAGCTAAGCTAACCTTTTATACTGCAAAGCCTGGAGTGATACTCTTAAATGAATAATGAATAAAGTTCACCGAATAGCAAGCGTTGTAGTTATTCACAATTGGAAAATTCCAAATCACATCATGTCACGATATTTCACATGAGACAACTATTTTCCTCCGCAAAACCACTTGCTTCAACTTATCTCCACGTCCAAATATTCCCAGTTTTTCTCTCACGTATCGAATTGTCGTGACATTTTCTTGTACGTGAGAGAAACGAAGAAATCGAAACAATTGACATCGTGGGATATAAAATACGGGAGCGGGGCCTTATTCTGGCGAGTGAGATATTATCTCGATCACTGTTGCTCTCCTTAGAAATTACTTGGCAGTGAGGGTTACCAAAATGATCTCGAATAGCCCAGAAAGTCTCCCCTGTCCTCATTCACATCTCCACTAGTCGAATACGACGGGAAATGTCTGTTCTCGTTCACGTTTCTACTAGTCGAGAAAGTATGAAGCTATAACGTTTGTGGAATATGAGAATAGGTATTTTATCTTCCCGAATATTGCTATTGTGGGAATCTACGGCAGTTTTGGTAGATTGGTCAATGCATTTCGATCCGTTTCACAAAACAAAATGGTTAGTTTCCGTTTTAGTTTTCGTTTCATTTTATTAATTTACTTCTAATGTTTTGTTCAGGTACGAATAAGTCTGTTAGTTTACTATAAATATTATGGCCTATTTACGACACAAACTTTGATCAGACCGATGTGTTAATTGATCTAATACCGCCAATTCGTTTTCAGGGTAAAAAATTGACAGTCAAGTAAAAATATAGTGTAAGCTAGTGTAACATAAAATAACATAAAAATTAGATCACATAGAAAACAGGCACCGTTACTTGTATCTTACCACTTACTTATATACACCCTAAAAGAATACCCTTCTTTTGGACAGTTGTATTACGCAGATGGACAGATATTAAATGTTTCGACAAGAATATGACAGCGAAAGAAAAACTATTCTATAAAAGTTCGCAACAGTCACTTCCCGAGTTCTTTTCAAATATTTTCACAGCCATTCACTGCGTCCCTCACATCTCACGTCCCCAATCCTCGGCATATCCACAGAATAAATTACAACAGAAACACAAATCAGAGAAAACAATTTTTTTATTAATTTTTTAAATATGTTTAGCATTTCATTTGTACGTGAATATTAACGTTTTAACGGTTTGCACTCACACTCATAGTTCCCCACTAGGATAACCTGTGTCGGGAATACCATAAAATTCACACAAAGACAAGGACAACTTACACCCAGACCCTGAGCAGATATTTAAATTCAGTATTCATTCATATTTTCGTTTTAATTATACCAATATAATTTTATTGCTACTGAAGATTGAACTAAGTATCGTTAGTGGTTAAGGGGAGAGTTTCTAGTCGTTGAACGTTTCAAACCCATCGTGGATAGTGCGTGGATGGCATTCACACGAGACTGGGAAAAATGGCATAAGAGAGGAGGCCTACCCAACAGTGGGTGGATACAAGCTGACGATGACGATGAATTATCTAAGTTCGTAAAGGCCGAGTGATTTCAGAGTTTATAGGTCATCTAAAGGGTTCTGTTAGAGCTTGGTTGTTGTTGTTATAGAACAAACAAGTCTGTTTATGTTAAATGTGTGTTTAAGACTTAGTGTTACTTGTTTGAGAGAGTTTCTAACCAATAAAGATGATATTATCAGTGCTAGAGTAACAACACGACGATAATCTATTAGATACCTACATACGAGTAATTTTGAAGGTAACTTAAGTTAGCTAATATGCTGGTGTGACACGTGCATTTCCCTTCAGAATAAAATAACGGTTTCTGCTGATTAGCGAGCACAACAAATAAAGGGCAAAATAAAGGGCAAGAAAACCGTGGGACGTGCCCCACGGTTTTATTTTAGTCTAGTCTATGCATATGTTTATAATTCCCACGACTGTATCTATTTTATTATTTTTTGGTTTTTAGTACATTTATCTTAATGCTTTGATCTTAATGCTTGCTTAATAATCTTAACATTTATTTAAATCTTTGCAATGTATGTTTTTTTTTAACATAAAACCGTTTAACTTAAAAATTTTTTTTACCTATTTTTATTTTCTAGTTTTTAGTTTTTATTTTATATAGTATATTGTATTATACTGGTTGAGCACTTTCATTTGATACCCATATTGATGGGATCGATAAAACCTACGTTATCCGCCATTTTGTAGCGGCCGCCATCTTGTATTTCAATTTTTTATAGTATATTGTATTCTGCTTGTTGAGCCCTTTCATTTGATACCCATACTGATGGGATTGATAAAACCTACGTTATCCGCCATTTTGTAGCGGCTGCCATCTTGGATTTCAATTTTTTATAGTATATTGTATTCTGCTTGTTGAGCCCTTTCATTTGATACCCATATTGATGGGATTAATAAAACATAAATTATCCGCCATTTTGTAGCGGCGGCCATCTTGAATTTATAATGATAATGAATAAACTTAATTGTATTGTCACCAAAATCCAAAGTGTATACAAAATTTCAGATTAATCGGTTGACAGAAAGAGGGTGAAATTTGAATTACTAAATTTGACCCAAGAATAATAAATAAAAAAACAAACGGGGTGAGCTAAATAAAACCGTTTAAAAAATCCAATAGGATGATTGTGAATAAGTTTTTTTCATTAACTTTTTTTCAGAGTTATCCATCTTTTTCTCCTAATCTTCGATTCGATACAGATATAAAACAAGACAAACTCCTAACATGAGAGCCATCTAGAAAAATCGAAACAATCGACACGAGAGCTACCCACTTATACCTATCGAGACGGGTTCTAGGACATGGCGATAAGCAGGGTTCGAGTGGTTCTGACATTGATGAGTAACATGCTAGGTGGCAGGTACGGAACCACACGAATTGATGGTGGCGTTCCTTAAAAAGTAATTTTAAACTTGAAAAGTAATTTTAGACTTTGCATAATACGCTTATTTTGGACTATTCTGTATGACAGGCAATAATAAAAGTGCATTTAATCTTGTAGTCGAGCGCAGCAGTGCACAGCCGTGCTAACTTTGTATTTGTCGGACTAGGTATATCTTATGTTTATTCGTTTATCGGCTGAACAATATTGAACATATACATTTTAGTCATAACAAATTTTACTAACTTTTCTACAGAAAGACTATGAAAATTTCGTTATTTTAGCGTGAATTTGATAATTTAGTATTTGGTGCTTTGACACACACTTACTTTGAAATACAATACTAAATTATAAATATAACTAATAGATTTTGTTTAAGAAACAGAGCACAAAATCATCAAAAACTTCGTGGCAAATAAACTTCAATAAATACTTTAACTTGTCGCACCTTCCTAATATTATAAAGGTCAAAATAAAATATGTATGTTTGCTACTAATGAACGCTGAAACGCCTGAACGAATTTACATGACATTTGGAATGAAGGTCGTTCATGTTCTGGATTAAAACATAGGCTACTTTTTATCCCGGAAAACGCGGGTGAAACCAGGCGCAGCTAGTATTTCACAAAACTAGCACTAAAACTAGCACCACTTTTGCAGCAGTAACAACATTCAAATGTAGTTGAAACTTTCGAAAAGGAACATTGAACGAATAGAGCAATTCCATTGAATCAAAATGCAATGCCAAAGTTAAATTGTCGAACAACTCCCACTTTTCAGCGCCATTGTAGCGTAAAACAAATAATGGTCTGACCCATTATTTGTTTTACGCACTAACATTGCAAAACCAATTGTGCATAGACTATAATATATCAGGACATTGTAACATCAGTAGGTACCTACTACAAAAGTGACATGATGTACCTATCTTGTTTGTCTAAATATCACGGAATTCACGGACTACTCGCCTAAGATTGAATCGAACACTCCGACTATAATTTGGTCGCATTCGGTGATCTTTTTCAAGGAGTGATTACAAGTAAAACTGTATCTACTTTCATGGTAACAGATGAAATTTTCAGTTTTGTGCGACTTTATTCTTAAATTTATTTTGATTGAGTTCTTTTGTATTGATTGAGTACTTATGTTTTATTTGCAAAATAATGGCAATGGTGATGTCCTCCTATACAGTTGATTTTGGAACAGCGGCTTTTGCTTTTATTAAATTAAGCTTAGAATTTATGCTCTTATATAGCTGTAGCGTATCTTTATCAAAATCCGGAAACAGTGACTACGGTTCAAATAAGGTAAGATAATAAAGGTATTGAAGAACCAATTTAAGAACAAAAGCTTCCCAATATCCAAAACAACCGCATCTCTCCAACTTTGCCCTTAACACACAAAATGGCTAACCGAATCCAAAATGGCGGCTTAACCGCGTTAACCAAAGTAAAATTGGAACAAAGTTACCGGAGTTTCGACCGACAACTTTGTTTGTATTGATAAGTAATCGAAGCTTGTATTTTGGGTATTCAGAACAAGTACGAGTAGCTATATTATCTATTTAGTAGGTGTATCTAAATATAGCAAACTATCACAACTTTTGCTTTTTCTGCGACGCATATTATACAAATTACAAAACCTCTCTCAATTACTAAACTAAAATTATATTATAACTTCAATCTTTCTCCAAAGATCAGTCCAACTAACCACTACCTATACTACTGTTTACTTCGTTTCAAAAATCTTTTCAGTGTTCCAAAATTTCAGTTATTTGACTAACTTTGAAGTTTTATTTAATATATATGTGTTATTCTAAAACAAACAAACTAAGATACTTTTGCATTCACTATACTGAAAGAAACTGTATCAGACTGTATCAGCTGATGTTTGGGATTTTATGCCTGTATTGATGGGTTTTTAGTCTCGCAGGCTAAGGGCTATAAAAGAAAGTCTAAAGCACTTGGATATTGTAGCATTCCACAACTGAAATCAGCGGAGGACGATACTTATACATACAGCGTTTTGGACAATGGTACCGAAAAATAATCGTAGTACTCATCATTATGAACAATTTTTCCTATGGGGCCAACCTGGAAATCGCAAAGTCAGCTGTTCAATACATTTTGTCGAAAGTCATTAATATTTTTTATGGAACATCTGATTTTTTTTCGCAATTTCCGGGTTTTCCCATAGTAAAAAGCTTTTCAAAATGATGAGTACAATGAGCACTTTTCAACTTAGCATACCCTTTCCTTATAACCTTGTATGGCGTTCCATTATTGGAAGAATTTTTGAAATCAGACCATTAGTTCCGGAGGCTACCCTCTACAAACAAACAAACTTGCGAACTTTACCTCTTTATAATATTAGTATAGACAAAGCCCCAGCAGACGCTGGGGACCTAAACAACAGCGAACATCTGTAAACGTCTAACCGAAACCAAAATGGCGGCGGTAACCGAGTTACCGAAGGAACTTAGCGAAGTTTTGTGAGATAGCTCTGTAGCTAGCGTATTGATGAGGACTATTATTGACGGTTTTGCTGAGGAAGCTCGCTTAACATACAAGCAAGTGCATGTAACACAATTGAATAAACCAAAATAAATTGTTATACATCGTTAATTAGCTCTTAAAATGAGTATGGTTGATTCAGACGTTATTTTACTTAAGGTTATCTTTAAATTTTTTGTATTCAAATTTATCTTTGTCGGTTTTAGAATACTGTTTTTAACCCTCGACGCAAAAACAACGGGGTGTTATAAGTTTGACGTGTCTGTGTGTGTATGTGTGATGTCTATCTGTGGCATCGTAGCTCCCGAATGGATGAACCGACTTTTGTTTTTTTTTTTTTTTTTGTTTAAAAAAGGTGTATTAGTCGGGAGTGTTCTTAGCTATATTTGATGTTAATAGGTATAGCCGTTTCAACGTTGGGGGCTATTTAACTTTTTTTACATACATTTATAAGGGAGAATACTAGTGCCAAGAAGGCGTATCTTGGGATTGCGAGTAGCCACCGACCGGTCGGCCCAGATACCGCTGGAGTGACGCCGGGAAATCCGACCTGAGTGATGAGTGACCGATCTGAGTGATCCTTCTGCGAAGAGGTGATGACGCAGAAGGAGGCCGCGGAGCGGGTCAGAGAAGACGACGCCCGATCTGACCCGCTCCGGCGCAGACGGGGGAGCGAGGAGGCGGTTCGCCCGTCGCCGTCGTGCAGGCCGGGAGAGTCGGGGGACTCTCCCGGCCTGCACGACCCCACACTGACTGTCTGGGGGGTGATCCTGGGGAACAGGGTCACCCCTCCATAGGCGCGGGGGGCCCTAATCGGGCCCATCGCCGGGTCGAGGTGGCGATTGCTAACGCGACCCCACCTTGCCCCATCTCAGGCGGATGCCGAACACCCCAGTGGTTTTAGTGGGTATGCCGCCGCAGGGCGGAGACTCCCACATAACCCGAGGTCCCCCCGGGAAGAGGGTATCCATAAAGGATTTTCACTGGGTAAACAAAAAAAAAAAAAAAGGAGCCTCTAACCCATTCATATTTACGTGACGACTGTTTTGGAACAAATTAAGATAAGATAAGATGATTTATTTTAGAAGAAAGAAACATTGCAGAAGACAGCCGGTAAAGCTGCTGTGCCGGTTGTCTACAAACATCATACTACGAGTAAGTCTGGACTATCATCTCTATGTTTATTTTTTCAGTATTATTTTATGTTTCTATACAAAATAAACTATTTTCTATTCATGAGCGTAACTATAATAGAATAACTGAAGCTAACAGATCACTGAAGTCTAATTGGCCCTCGTTTAGTTTCACTCTTCTTATTTTCTCTAGTTTTCAAACTTGACTGAGCAATTGAACGCGCCCTTTACTCGTAAATTCATAATTAACATTATTCTCTAACATTGTTACAAAAGTTAGAAACTTATGAAGAAAAGATAAAGCAAGTCGTAACGAGTTACTTGTTATCACAATGATTTTTTAGAATTTTGTGCGAAAGGCTTTAACTAATAATTATAAATGCCAAAGCTTGTGAGTGTTTGTTACTATAGTTGGGACAATTTTACAGGCCCCGTTTGACAATTCATCGAAATTCAACAACCGCGTAATCTAGTAACGGCGGGCATAAATAATATATTTTTTCGTTTTGTTAGAACTGCACAATTGCTGAACTTTTTTCAATTACGATTACATATTTATTGTAATAATGACCGATACGAGTTATTTTATGATTTGTTTTTTAAATAAACCATTTTAAACATAATAAATAATTACTGATCTACGAGATAATTTACGATCTCGTAAAGAACTGAACGTTGTTACAATGTTGCGTCACTTAACCTTTTTTCTTTTTAAACACTAAGGATGTTACTCTAAAAATCGAAAGCTGATAAGTTGAATCGAATGCAATGATTAGGTACTTGTGAAGAAATATCACCATTAATTAATAACCACGTTGTGATTATAATAAAACATAAATATTTTTTATTCTTTTAACAAACTATAAAAATACAAAAAATAACTAAATAGAAAAATCATTGATTTGGTAAGATACAATTTACTGACCCGGCTTTTTTATTGGACTGATCTTACTGACTACGTTTATTTATAATTTAAGCCTTTTCTTGCTGATAATTTAAACATAGTATTGACAATTATTATTACTATTTTTCTGTGTCGTGATCAGCGTGTCCTGTGACGAGCCCTTTCCACTTCTTTCTGTCGCTAGCCTTTCTTGGTCAGATTACTCCACCAATGTTTTTTATGTCACCCATCCATCTTTTAAGCTGTCTTCCTCTTTTTTTGCCATCCCGTGGTGGCCACTCTGTTATAATTTTTGTCCATTTAATTCTGCTGTCTCTTGTCATGTGTCCTGTCCATCGCCACTTTAATTGTCTGACTTTCTTTAAAATGTCCTCGACATTCGTTGTGGATCTTATATGTCGTCTGCCTTTTTCCGGTCCTTTAGCGTGATATTATTAGTTCATTTTCTATAATATTGTCTATTCTCACATCTCGTTCAAAATCTTGTAAAATTATTTTCTTTGTTTTCTCTACGACTTTTCTCCAGTCTTCTGTAGTGGCGTTATACTGGCAATGGTAGGGAGGCAATCGAATAACTTCGTGTCCATGCTCTAGGGCTAGTTCATCGATTACATAGCGGAGCTTGGACGGCTTAGTTGCTTTTACCAGATTTGACAACTCAACTTTTAATAAAGTTGGACTTGCATCCACACCATTTCTTACCAGCCACGAGACAATTTCTTGCTTTTTATTTGCTTGAGTTGGTGTGGTTTATCGACTTGTACAGAATGATACGGTGCATTGTCCATTATAATTTTCGATGGGTTTTCTAAGCTGACTAAACCGCGAAACCGTATGGTTCGCATTCAACCATGTTTCGTCAATAAACACGACATTGTCCCAATCTGTCATTTTATTTACTTGACGTAAGAATGTTACTCTCTTCAAAATAATATCGTAGCGTGAATTAATAATATCTCTGAGTGCTGACAGCAGCGATGAAGATGACAATACTAATAACAGTTCTGATAGTCCAACTGAATAAATGTTGTTTTTTTGTTAAATTATGTACTTGTCTTATTTTGTTCCTTAATTAATTTACGAAAGAAAAATAATAATGAGACAGGGATTCGCCTGATGATTTTTAAAATTCACATATGTTTCAAGTATTGATTCATTCATTTTAATCGATGTTTTTAAGCAGGTCACCTCACTATGAAGATAAAACTGACAGTCGTCAATTGTGGCTTCTTAAAATGGCCCGAGTATACGTATCTTTGTAACTACTGAACTGATTTCGATGAAATTTGAAAATTATAAATCTAATTGGGTGAACACGGTGGTGATATTTTTATGGAATGACTAAAATAATCTCTACTTATTAATCTTACTCATCTACTTAGCTTTAATTTTATTCTAACTAATTAATTAAGAAAAAACATAAATGTATTGCGTACGAGTTTTTTTTTACTATCAAATTGTACCTAGCCATAATTTTAAACGGTTTTATTTAGCTCACGTTTTCTTTTTTCTTTCTTGGGTCAAATTTAGTAATTCAAATTTCACCCTCTTCCTGTCAACCGATTAATCTGAAATTTTGTATACACTTTGGATTTTGGTGACAATACAATTATGTTTATTCATTATCATTATAAATTCAAGATGGCCGCCGCTACAAAATGGCGGATAACGTAGGTTTTATCAATCCCATCAATATGGGTATCAAATGAAAGGGCTCAACAAGCAGAATACAATATACTATAAAAAATTGAAATTCAAGATGGCGGCCGCTACAAAATGGCGGATAACGTAGGTTTTATCGATCCCATCAATATGGGTATCAAATGAAAGGGCTCAACAAGCAGAATACAATATACTATAAAAAATTGAAATACAAGATGGCGGCCGCTACAAAATGGCGGATAACGTAGGTTTTATCGATCCCATCAATATGGGTATCAAATGAAAGTGCTCAACTAGTATAATACAATGTACTATATAAAATAAAAACTAAAAACTAGAAAATAAAAACAGGTAAAAAAAAATTTTAAGTTAACTTAAATTTTTTTTTTACCTATTTTTATTTTTGATCACTTCAGGCAGAGTTATTATTTAAAACATCAGATATTGGGGTCTAGCACAAAATGGGAAAAAAAAACTGCTTACTTTAACAAATTTACGATAAGGAGCATAACTTGAGTCAGGAAGGCGAATTAAGAATAATATCATCAGAACAATCTCTGATTTAGCTTGTATCACTTGCAGTCTAAATGAACAGATTACTAAAATAGTTACTATGGCTTTAGCCTTCCTTAAGTTACGGTTTTCAGTGCTGACCCGGTATCCGTTGTTTTATATCTCTGGCTTCAGACGATAAAAGGCGCCAATAAAATAGTAATCGCTACGTTAATTGTTATTTCTTCGTTTAATGTCCTGCGCAAACTCCGAATCGTCGATTGGGAAGAGAAAGAAAGTATTTTCAAGTTATCATTGAACAAAATAAACAAACATAAATGCAGACAGGCCCAGAAATTACGATAACTTTGATTTTTTCACTAGCTGTAAAACATTTACTGCACTTATATATTTTTTTACTCAACCTCTATATTTGGGTAAGTAATTAGGAATAGAGTACTCGAGATACTTTCCCAGAACTGGTTTAACAATATTCTTCAGGCTGTTAAAAAATGTAAAAGGCCAGATTTTAATATCAGATTTTCGTGGCTGCGGAAGTCGGCAAATCAACAAACGTGATTTTGAACTCTATAGGGGTAGAAAAGTTCTGCCATAGACCAAATAACACTGAGAATCATAATAATATAGTTTAACGTCTACCTTTACTATAAAACAAGCGATATCTATTCTTATGTAATGAGTATCTGACAATTCCGTGTGCGTCATCATCGCTTATGGGTTGATTACTCGTAATGAGTACAGTGGCGGGACAGTAAAATGGGCACACTCTTCCGAGCAAGTGAGCACTTCTAGTTGCTGTCTAGCCTCGTCGAACTATTTCTACAGACCGAGTATTTGGCCGAGCGCACTGTCTCACCACTGTACTCGTTACGTGTATTAGACGCTTACCAATTATTATGCATCAAACGCACCGAAGTCGGATTATATTAGATCGATGGTCAAACGCAAAAAAAAATTGAATTCGACAGAAAAACAAAATCCCGAATAAACTCAATTCCTCGAGTACCTATTGTCTATTCAGTGTCATTCTTGTAAAATATATTTTCTCGTCATAATTGAGATTCTTGTTGTCGCTATTGAAAATCTCGCCTGGCTCCGTGCCAATTGGGACAGCATATTTTGAAGCGCCATGTTTGACTTCGGATATTGTCTGTCCTAGATTTTTGCTATCGTTGTGACAATATTTGCAATGAAATTGAATGAATACGAACTGTGTTGGCAGTTAGTTGGCTATTGGTGACGAGTAACTCAAAGAGATGCTTATCTCATCGCGGAGTTTTATGCAGCCAAGTTTTGCTATTCTATACAATTTCCGTTTATTCTATTGTATCTTTTGCTTTTAAATATTTTGCCTCGATATGAAATTCAACTGAATTTCCTTTGTTTGTGAACAAAAGATATCGAAACCTATAGTTTCGATATTATATATTATATCGATAGAGTATTCCCGTGTTAATTATAGCAAAAAGATATTGAATTTTTATACGTTTGAGTTACTAGACGGAATATCTACCAGGAAACTAATCTAAACAAAATTGTGGTCACTGTCATAACTAGTAAGTAGGTAGTTTGTTTCAAACTAAACTTAGACAAAGATTTTTAATTACCAGTAAGGGTAGTTCTTAGAGAAAACCCACACTTTACTCACTTACGACACCATACTTTCTCTCTTTGAAAAGAGATGAATCTGCATAAGGCTGATATTCACTGTCTTAATGTAAAAGACTAAACGTACCTATTACGACGCCGTCAACGCTCGGTCCGAAAGCGTACGCGAAGTCAGGCGCTTGCACGGGCGCTGACAGCAGCGCTTCTAGAGGACGCTCGCGTAAGCACCGGAGCAGCGCCGGTGGCGTCAGCTCTGAAACAATGTGCTGTTGTTAGCTGCTGATACAAAAGAAAAAAGATAAAGAAAGAATTCGAGGTTAGCATTTTCGACATTTGGTCATTGAAGTAAAAAAATTGACTATCTAATCTAAGCAATGGCTTCAAACTATACTGAAAAAATCTTTCAGCGGAATGCCAATGTCACAGACATTGCAGTTTTCTTTTTTGCACGTGTAATCTCACATACAGTATTGGTAACAGAAATTAAACTGCAAAATTCCTACACAGAAGTCACAATGCAAGATTCCCAAATTGTCAGTAATACGAGTTTTTACAGACCACTTCAATGTTTAGTAGGTATGTAAAAATCCCATAGAAATATAATAAGTTACACAAGGGTAAGCTTATTTCTCAAGATAATTACCTGGAGAGCAGTTGGCGTGTGTCGCCACTAACGCAGCATACTTGTTGGGGTCTGCCACCAGCGACCACGGACTGAGCCCAGAGCCAGACATCAGCACCGCTCGATGGAAGAGAAGACCTGTTGCAAAAAGAAACACAATTTAATTGAAGCGATAATATATTATTATTTGGTTTCACATTTGCGTTACTATTGTCTTAAATTTGTAAAAACTACCGTACTGCTGCTACAGATTAACTCCGAATCGAAAAATTGGAATTTTTGCTACAGTCAGTACTTGGATGGGTGACCGCGTATGGCAAATGCTACAAGTGCATGGTATAGTGTTACGGATAGCACGAAAACTATGAGCTAATCTTGTGCGTTTTACTTAGAACTACCATCCCAGTTAGCCAAACTCTCGGATATCACGAGTTCACTCAACATCACACGATGCTAAATTTAGGTAAGAAATCATTCATTGTGTGTAAGTCCTTGTTCCCTTATTATAGACTCCATACATATTATATAGTAAGTAGCACAAACAATAGAGAAATTAAATAATTCATAGTACAGGTTCGGTCATGGCACAATACAACAACTTTCCTATTATTTATCTTGTGTCTTTAGATAGCAGTAACTGTACATCAGTAGCCTTCAAATTGTCTAAAAGCTCAGATACCAGTTCTGATCAAACGACCATTCCACGAAACGAAGGAAAGATCAACAGCTCATGTTCAACGTCCTCTGAACATTGAGCACTCAACACGCAGTAACTATTATTCAAACTGCGGTTCACTAGCTACCAGTCAGCATAGTCAACATTTTAATCCGGCTGAATCCAGTGTGGATCTAGTGCTGTGCAAATCCGTATGCAGGCACTAGATTTCATAGCAAACGTTTGTCTTAGGGATAGGTTACATGACCTTTCATCTCTAGACTATGCTCTAAGTATATTATGCATGGGACTTACTTGTAAACGCTGCTTAGGAGTTGCTAAGCCTTTTGACTATTTCCCAACACAAAAATGCGGTTTGCAGCACTAAGCAATGTCACTTACCTATAAGAGAACATTATAGAAAAGCCCTGTATACTCGTATCTAATAGTTGTAAGAACTTAGTTATCTCTAGAACATTAACTCTACACTCTCTATACATATTCGCAAACTTTCCACTCTCCAAATTAGGAAATGGCTCGACTCAGCATGTTTCAAGATCAGTTAGCTGCCAGTAGGTATATTTTTGCTTTAAGCAAAACCAAATAGGTTGGTTGTAAAGCAAACATTATACATCGTTAACACTGAAATAACGTTTCTAATGTTAGCATAAAGCAAAAAGAGTATTATGTGAATTCTCTTGCAGCGTAAATGAATTTCTCTTTTAGCTACGAAATTTCATAAAAGGTCTCAAAATCATTCTGAAACAAGTAGGGTAACTATGTTCTAGTTAAACAGTACTGTACCCAACTTTGTAGGTACATAGTTAATGGAGGTTTAATACCTCATTAAAAGTATAGGTACCTGAAGTTATAACGATTTTGTTACTCATACCGTGTTTCAGGTAAAACTTTTGTCTCATTAATTTAGTAATCTGGAATGGTTAAGTACGTAATAATGAATTGGTGCTTATTATACTCGTTTTCAGTTGTTTGATTGTAATAGAATTGGAATTTCTAGTAGCCTTATCAAATAGTACTTTTAATTTTATGTGAGAAATATACAAAGCTTGTGAAGTGGGCAATTTTAAAAACATTTATAAAACTGAATAATGTTAGTGAGAAACTTTTGTTAAAATATTTTGTTTAAGTGTGAATCCTGAGTTTTGGCTAAGTCTTTTATAGTGAAGTTTGTCAGTGCTTTTTTGTATGCTTGTTTTTCGGCTTGTGTTTATCACGGTTCATGATATTTTATAATAAAATGTCTTGCCCTTTATCTTGAAGCAAGCATTTTTTTTTAATTTTTATGAAAAAACTAAATAAGTAAAGAGAAAAAGAAGATATTAAGTTCAAGTAAAAACTTTATATTTTTACAACAAGTTCATGCCCGAAATTACAAAAGTACAGTATGACTTTTATTATTTCTCTTGAACTTCTTTACAGTAAAGTTATAAATGGTGGAAATTCTTTACTGGTATAGGTACCTATTAAAATGATCATTGAAGATTTTTTTCCTAGTAAATTTATCATGGGATTACATATTTTCTGTACACGTGATTCGACTTACAAGCATTAAAGCTTCTAAAATTCGTACAACCGAGTTTTACGCGTTTAAATACCCTGCTGTCACTTGTTTGACGTTAACTTTGCAAGTAATTTTAAATATCCCTTTGACAAAGTTTATTAATTGTCACGACTCCATAGAAAGTGAAAGCAAAAGTGCAGTATCAAAAGGAATTGAGTTGTTAAATCAGTCGCTTATAAAACTGGAAGCAACGTTGACAAATTCGAAAAAGGTCTCAGAGTCGTAAAATTAACGAGCTTCTTACTTTACTATAAAAAGCTTTAAAAAAGTAAATTACTTTCCCCTCTCGTTAAAAAGAAAAATGCTGCTAAATCCTTGGCTTTTGAAGCCACTTAAAAACTACTTACGAGGTAGTTTGTATGGTATTCATTATAATTACCGTAATTATAGTAATATAATGATTTTGTACTATAATTTGACATTAATAAATACTTAGTTTTGCTTGTCAACGTTTTATGTAATACGTGGTATTATAGGATACGATTTCATATTACTGACTACATTATGGAAAATTCTATAGCATTTCTATTTAACGCAGTATTAATGCTACTTCTGATCTAACAAATATTTTGACTAGAATTTCCCGAAACAAATATTGAATGAAACTCATTCAAAAACATGTAGAACTAAACCCGGATTCAGAACAGATATTTTAATTAATCATCCAAATATCAAAGCTGGAACCCACTAGTAAAGCAGATTATGAAGCTACAGAGGACGTCGACTAATCCACTCACAATTTAAAATACCTACAAATCCAAGTCAAAGAATGAACAAAGATTTTAAAGCCTTAAAACGGGCGCCAGCGTCTGCCAAGTGTAAGGTGAAGGAAAAACCCGCCTTGAATTCCCGTTCAAAACTAGGTCGATGTCCGGAAAAATAAGATGAATGGGGAACCCTATTCTGCGAAATTGTATGGACCTGAACGTTGCATACGGATAAGAATTCAGTGTCTCCAGTAAAAAAGGACACAACTCAAAATCGCCACTTTTCAGGAGAGGCAAAAAACCAAATTTTTTGTGATAAAAGATATTCTGCAACTAAACTTAAAATTTTATTAATTGGTAAATGTCGATAAAAAATTGCTTTTTAATTTGCAGGCAATCCGTTTACTGTATATTTACTCTAACTTATTTTTTTTCTAGATTTTCTCGAGTTGTGCCCTTGTTAACAAAGCTTATTGGGGGTAACTTTAGTTATACTAAGGACTATATTTGATTTCAAAGGAATATCATGTGTTAGTCCGATTTATATATTTGCTAAAAAAGAATATGATGAGTAATTCCTTTCACTACCCAAAAGTAATTCACAAAAATCTATAAGAAAACTAAGTTTTATGAAAATTCAGACTTATTTAAATTATAATAATCAACATTAAACAAATCAACACATATTATTATCAAAGTTCTGAAATAAACGTTTTAAAAAGTAATAAAAAGTAAGTATTTTAGCCAATACTTTTAATCATCATTGGTATTCTCTTCGTTGTGCAAGATAAAACTTAAATCAGGATCTACCTCTGCATTTCCCAATTCAGAAGTAAGCAATTTTTTTGTATATAAGTCATGACATTCTGTGTCTATAAACGGCAGAAGAGTCATGATATCGCGTTTTTTCTCCACGCTTATTGGCAGAAATACATTGGAGATAACGTTCAATGTAATGGTTGTATTTCTAGGTTTTCCGTATCTTTGAAATGAAAATGGTGTGAAGCCGTTTCCGTTGCTTAAATTCGTTTTGTAGTTAACTATTAGCAGATCGGTTTGTCTATATTGAAACCATCTTAAATCTTATACCGCTTCCCATCAGGTTAGGGCAGCACCAACTTGACCCCCTATTTTTCTGCCGTCTGTGTAGACTTGGGGTCCTACTAGCTGGTTGGAGGTGTTCTCTAGGTACTCGAACTCCACGGACGTCTGGGTTGACGGGTGTGGCTGGTCCAGGTAACTAACGTTTCGTTCGAGCTCCGCTTCTAGTGGGAGGTACTCTTGGGAGAAGTTTTTCTTCATTCTGTACAGACTGGCTGCTTCCGTTATTCTCAGGTCGAGGAGGAGAAGACCTGAGAGGGCGAATGCTGACTTGAGGGAAACAGTTCGGTATGCCTTGCAGATTTTCTGGGCGAAATCTCTTTGGATTGCGTTCACGTGCTTCTTGTTTTCCTCAAGGTCTACCGCTTGCGCCCACACGCTCGAGGCATACATGATGATGGGTTCCACTACTGCGACGTAGATGGTTCTCGTGATCGCGCTGTTTAGAACCCAGGTCACTTTCGCCGCACATGCAATCTGCTTGTAGATATCTGCCACCTTTTTACACTGGGCTTTCACGTGTGGTTTGAAATTGAGCCTACGGTCGATCAACAGGCCAAGCAGCTTGACTTCTTCGACGGGATTAAGCTGGATGCCAGACATGACCAGGTTTGGGGGTTCGTACTTCAACTTTTTGGTGAAAAGTTGAGCTTGTTACGTTTTCCCCATTCCACGATCATGTCCAACGTGTTGTTGGCCTGCTGCTCGATGATGTTTGACTGTGAACCTGTGAACACGAGAACGACGTCATCCGTGAAGGCTTGACAGTATACTCCCTCTGCTTCCAGCAGTTGCAGCAACGAGTCTAGGATTACGTTCCAGAAGGTGGGTCCGCCGATAGATCCTTGAACACACCCTTTGGTAGTTTCCCTCTCGTGTGCTGCTCCTGTATAGTTGACTTTGACTGTTCGGTTTGAGGTATGATTGAGGTATGAGTTTACCATCTCGTCGAGGTTTTTTGGGAAACCTCTTCTTCACTAGATTGTCTTTTAGGGCGGGCCGCCATGCATTGTCGAATGCGCCCTCTATATCCAGGGAAACTATGATGTTTTTGTTGTTTACTCCTTTTTTGATGTGCTCTACCAGGTCGTAGATGGCGTCTTCGGTTCCTCGTTGGGGCATGAAACCGTACTGATTCTGACTGATGGTCGGGAGGAGATGCCTTTGGAGTCGGTTTATCAAAAGCTTTTCGACGATTTTTCCAGGGACGGACAGGAGACCTATAGGACGGTATGACTTCGGATGTGTGTAATCTGTTTTACCGGGTTTGCGTAGGATAATCACGTGCGCCGCTTTCCACTGCTTGGGGAAGTACCTCAGTGACAAGCATTTGTTTGCTATCGCTAAGAAGATTTCCCGTTCGCTTCGGATGGCTGCAGCGCAGATGTCAGCGGTGAGCCCGTCGGTTCCGGGGGCTTTTTTCGGGTTCAGTGTTCGCTACACTGACTCTAGTTCAGCTGATGTGAATGGTGGATCATCTTCCGGTAAGTCCATCGGTGTTTCCTTCGTCCGTCCCGCAGTTCTGTATGGCACGGCTGGTCTGTGCATTCCGAGTCGTCGGGATAGAAAGGTCTGGCTAGTAGTTCTGCAGAGTGCATTGGGGATACAGTGTTGCCTTCGGTATCCCGCAGAAGCAAGTCTTCTTGCCTTCCTGAGGATTTTTTGATCACTCTGTAGATCTTGTCCCACATGCTCTCCTTCTCCTGATTCGTGCAGAACTCCTTCCAGCTTTCTGTTTTAGCTTTTTCGACTTTATCCTTGTAGTCTTGACTGGCGATTCGATATTGTTCAACTACAAACCCTATGATATAGGATTCTATGATATAAGAAACTAGATTATCAACAAGTTATATCTAAAATCAAAATAATTTCATTTAATACTCACTTTTTCAGATGGTTTTAGCACTAAATCAGTCATTTTTCTACCGCGATTATTTTTTTATCTAATTTACTATAAAAAAGAACTTGCACTACACTTTGACAACAACTAACGATTGAGAAAAAAACAATTGCACGTCTTATTATCGTTCTTTGTAATTATAAATTGAAATGCATAGGGTATTAGGTTTTAAAATTAGTCTGGAAATACAGAATTAAATATTATACGCAATATTATGATTAAATACGTTTTCGTGTCACTAGAATAACAAAAAAATTGCATGAAAAGTAATGAAAATATTAATTTCAACCGTCTCAACAGTTTCTCTGCATGCTGGTCGACTGATATGAATAAAGGATCAACACGATAAATTCCATTTAGATTCATCTGAACAAATGCTACTACTGAAGTTGTTCCCTTTTAGACATGATTACAAAATGGATTATTTGAATTTATTCCCATTTATCTTCAGAAAGCATTAAACTAACATGAATTGTGTCTTTTTGTAGTTAACATAATTAGCATTATGCCATTTTGTCTGATATTATTTTTGGATTTATTATAGTTGTGTCGATTAAGTTATAAAATTGACTTGACAACTATCGATGTGCCCTTTCGAACAACGAGTTATGCCGTTGATGTTATTGAAAAAAGTAGGTTAGGGTTTACTTAGAGCTATGTCCTTTTGATATGTTATGTAACACGACACGTAGATTACAATGGTGCAATAAAAACAAAAGGGCATAACTCGAGTTATGCCCTTTTTAACTGGAGGCACTGAATTGTGGGAATTGAAGTGGCCAGCTTATTTTCAAGTGCGCTTTATTCTTGAGAAAAATGGATAAGATAGATTGCCGCGCTGTGCTAGTAGAATATGGATTGAGTGTGAAGCTTTTATAGACTCAATTTATTTAGAAGGAAAAAGCGCTGCTGTTGGATTTCAAGTAGAAAAAAGTTTGAAAATTGCAGCCCATCTACCGAAAGAATATTTAGAGACGTACCTACGTTTAGGGTGTGAAATTTATCATATTAATTTCGTTCGTCGAGTATGAAATATAGCCTATGTTACCCAAACCAATGAAGACGTTCTACCATCAAATCATTCTACAACAATGAAGACGTTATAGTGTTGTATCGATTGACACCTCATTTATTGCAAAATGAAGATTAGTTTAGGTGCTACCGTGAAATATACATGAAAACACACGCACATAGAAAATTAAAACATTCGTTTTTAACTTCCGCAGTTGTACAATTAGTTAACAATAGTTTTTAAAAGTCTCATCAGCAAAACGAAAACGTTCACAATATAATTATCTATATATAGGTAGGTATACGTTACAGTATAAAACACTCGTAAAGTTTCATCGGAGCTTTATCTCATTCTCATTCGATTTAAACATCGCTTATGTAAGCGCAGCTTCACAAAACGGCAGCTGGGACTTTTACTACTTACTTTCATTAAATCGCAACGAAAATCCTCAGCCAAATCAACTCGATTCGCTTAAAACTACAAACTACTAATTAGTAGGGATACCAGAGAAACAATAAAGTGTAAATGATATACAGTTATTTCCACAACTCTATCCGTCGAGTACGTGCCCCGACTGCGAAAGCAGGGAAGCAGAAATGAAGATATTGTTTTACAGGAAGTGAAAAATAATATTTCTTGAGAAATATCGAGTTTTGGTTTTAATGAAATTGGCGGATGGAGTGTTTGTTTGGTTAGTTTTCTTGTTAGTTATAACTACTAAATACTATAACGTCTTTTTAAAACCACAAAAAACATATAATAGAAAACTTTAGAAATATACATAATATACGGTTTTATCGGTGAAATGGTTTCTCAGACAAATAGAATCACTCGAGTTAGTGTTTCGTGTTCGCCAAAATCGCCTATACCTAATAGCATTTCTTGAATTTTGAAACTCGTTTTCTTATAATCCTTAGTACTACTTAATTCAAATATTTATTAATTAAAATGCAACTTTACTGTCTTTTATAAACTGTCTTCATTTAATGTCTAATAATTGTCTTTCACCCTAATAGTCCGTAACATAGCCCTCGGTATGCTTGCACAATCAACCGATATCGGCTGACGAGTTCAGGCGCTGCCTTGAACGTTTATCTGCATAATAATTATATTACTGCCGACACCGCTACAACCGCCATGCGCCATCCCGTCATAAGCTGATGGTGGTAGTAGCGGTGTGCGCACTTCTTTACCTTTTCTACGTTTGATTTGATCGGCCTTGATCTTACCTTCAGCTGACAACGTACTCGTATTTGGTGTATACAAGCCATAGTCACTAACTGGACACCATCTAGAAATGCTTTCATGGCATCTTGAAGACAATGCCTGATTTAGTAGATAGGTAAATCTGTATTCTACCATAAGATTTGGCCTTCATTACCCACGAAATATACCCACGTATTTTATAGGTATATCATATATAAATAAAGTGCGAAACTCTAACACATTGCACACTCTTTGACTCTGCAGTCTGCAGTACATTTTTCACTTTCCACTGTCTTCAAAGCAGGAGCAGAACTAATCTTGCATCAGATTCTCGGCGCAACTCTAGCTCAGATTGAATAACCGTGTGGAGTGGAATATACGTGAACTAGAGTATACGTATACTTATAATGCTGTTTCATGTTGTATCTCAAGACGCTCTTTGATGCGTCTTGCTGCTCTCGAGCTTTGTAGGTGAAAGGTGGGAGAGGTATTCGAGAGTATGTTTATTGGGGTGTAGATAATTTTGTGATTTGTTGACGACTAAGTTCTCTATTATTTATTTACCTTTTACAATAGGATGACACTTCAAACACATTCTTAATTTACTAAAATTTATAATTTTATATGTCGAACAATAATTTTATTAAATTTGTCTAGACTCTATTATTGCGACCGCTATTTAGATCTGTACTCAGTGTCGCTAGTGACAACGTCAATGCTACGTTTCTAAACTAGATTGCTACGAAGACGTGCTACAATTCGTAGCACGTCTACGGTTCCCCGTTATGTTTTGTGTTATCTTGATATAGGTACTCTTGCTACATGTTTGAACGCAGCAAAGCTTTACTGAAGATGTTTTACTACAGCTAAGGATTATTTCCGTATAGCTGTAAAATGGTATAATCGGCACTATTAACATTGATTTTACTGTAAAACAAACCAAAATATATTATCCTTTATTAACACCACGTTATTATCCAGAGTCAGGGTTGTCAACATGAAAAATTATGCTTCACAAAAAATTCAAAGAAACCGTTAAAGCACCGAAGAGGAACTTTATCTTCTTAACTCGCTAATCAACGTCCTAATGCAGGCATCGAAGCGAAAAAAACGCCATCTCTCAAAATTCTCCATCTCCGAAAACTAACTACCCCGAAATAATAACCTCAATTTACTCCAAAATGGTAATCTAAATGCATCCCCAAGGTTTTATCCGTCGGCATTGTGTATTCAGGGGCCGTCCCAGAGTGGCGAAGTATAATTTCGTGCACAATTTTCGCTGCAAAACAGGAGTTAAGGTATTATGAGTGTGCTTGTACTGAGCGTTGTGAGTGTTCCATTTTTGGGACGTTAGCGAGTTTATGCGTGGCGATTATGAGTGTTTTTAGGTGGAAATGTGTGTGAAATATTGTGTGATAGTCGGTTTAATGGACCTCATATTATGCAGGCTCTCGTTTTCATTGCCAACACGTTGAACTAAAGCTTGTTGATGTTTGTACTTCAAATAAATACTCAACTGAACTCCGACTGAATTCATTAGAAGTACAAACAGAATGAATACCTTACCTATCCACAAAACGGGTATGGCTTGAGTTAAGTAAATTACCCATTAATAGATTCAGTTTCTAGCCCATAAATTGAAACTAGGCTGTTTGTTATAGGTAGGTACATATATATATACGTAGACAGGCTAGCTTATAATAGTCAGAGGGTTTAATTATTATGTAGGTATTCGGTTTCAAACATTGACTTTCTTTAGATCGGCTGAAGTTTTATTCTAATTTTGGAGGGTTTTCATAATTCAGTCTATTGAGAAAAATATTGTAGCTTATTTTTAAACTTAAAACTATGCCTTATTTGCGTTACGATTATACTTTAAATCTCTTTTTGCAACTAAAGTTCAGCGCAGACGGGCCACTGGCGCAATAACAAGTACCCCATCTGCGTCACGCCTAAACCTTTGCAATTATATGAAATGAAATAAAATACTTATTGATAGAATGGCTTCTTACGCTGTCTTTGTACTCTTATTCTGATGAAATTCTCAATTCACAAGAGGGTTCCAGTTGATTTATCTAATTGAGTCAACATAATTTTTAGTCGGATCTTATTAGTCCAAGCTTCGTCCTCTGAAGACGTTACAGCGTATTGTCAGTGTTCCTTTTAAGTCGTTTCGAACAAATTATGTTTTTAATCGCTCGGAGACAGAGAAATGAGACAGTTATCTTGCTCTGTTGTGTTGTTTGGTGGTATTCCAACATTGTGTTGAATTTTGGAATAAAATTATCGTGTAATTTCCTAACAAGAGGTTGATTTGTTAAATCTGTTTAATAGCACCTTAAGTTAATACCGGATAAGTAAATTACAAGTAAGTATAAAAACATCTATTTAAATTCCTCTTTGATTTTTCATTCGTTTTCTTTTGAAATTTTTCGAAACCTTTATTATTAGTCCTTTATAAGATAAAATGTTGGTCGGAGAGTAAAACCGCCTGTTCATAAAGACACCCACTCTTATAATGGCATCTTCACAACCAGAATAAGATAATATAATCATGTAAGTTACTTTACTTATACATCTCTTTTGTAAATTAACTCCAGAATGGTTACCTCAACTTATAACGTAATTTTCTCTAATTATTTTAGACCTATCAACCTGAAATGAATATTAATATTAACTTTACGATATCACGCAGAATGTTATTATAATATTTGAAATTCCTCACAGAATCTCCTACTTAGCAATTTTAATAACGAAAAACACAGTACGTGTCAACATACTACGCCCTGAAACGAGCTAAGCTTCTATTGATTTAGCTTTTCAGTAGGAACGAAACGACTTAAATTGAGACATTCCTGCTGAGGGATATTAAGCTCTGGCATCGCATGTTAAGGTCTATGGTTGTGTACGGGTGGTATATGGGTGTTTTAAGAACTTTTATATTGGTCCTAAATTGTTTTGTACGTCGTCATCAGGTATGCGAGAGGAGACTGTGGGACGCGCTCGGGGACTGAAATTGGTTCCGATTCGTAAGCTTAAACACGAAGGAAAGGAGTAGTTATCGGGCTTTTTGTTTATTTCTTTGTTTTGTCATCTCGTATTAGTGGCTACTGAGAATCTGATTGATCTATTAACTAATTATAACTTAAATTGAATTCAATCTGTAACAAGAAACCTTTGAAAATTGCTTTCGTTTCAAAATACGAACTAGGTTTTCTTCCTCGGTTACTCAAACATTCTTATATTTCGGTACAGCATGTAAAAAACGTATTCCCATACATAGGTAATTGCCACTTTACAAACACACCTACTGTATAAAACTCAACAGACTGAACAGACAGACTGAACAGAGACGTCAAACGACACAAATACATACTATTTCTATCTATTAATATCCTATCTGAGTATATCCTAAGAGATATTAAAAGTTAGCATAGCATTTATTTAATTAAAAATAGTTTTCACTTAAACTTTCCCGACATTAAACCCTTTCTCCTAAAACCAAATTAAAAACTTTTGTATAAGATTCTAATGAAATCGTTTTGTAGTATGCAGCGAAGTTTTAAATGCTACCAGCCAAGCTACAAATAAAACGTTTCCAACAAACTCTTTCCAAAAGCTACACCTCTCGACGTCGCTCGAACTTAACTTCTAATTAAGTTATCGACGCGGGTCGCAACTTAGAAGTGCCATTAGGTTGTTATGATGTAGAGTGTAGCATTAACTTGCTACTTCAAGTATTACAGACATTTACCTATTTAAAAGGGAGTGTGGTTAAAAGTATAAGGTTATACTGAAAAGGTATGCTAAGCCGAAAACGGCTCGTAGTACTTGTCACTATGAACAACTTTTAGTATGAGGCCAACCCGGAATTCGCGGAAATAAAATCAGCTGATACATAGAAAAATGTCAATGACACTCGAGAAAATGTATGGAACAGCTGATATTTAAGATTTCAGACATATTTATAAACTTTAAAATCGATCACCTTAAATAACAATGAATGTTCCAGGTAATCGTATTTATATAGAATTTTATTGTTTTAGAATTAATTTCATTTCATTATCATCGTCAGCTTGTATCGACCCACTGCTGGGTAGACCTCCTCTCCCTTGTGCCATCTCTCCTTGTCTCAGGCTATTCTCATCCATGAGTACCTAACCCGCAATAGGCTAGATATTGTCGATTAATCCAAAGTTAATCCTCAGTAAATATTTTAATATTCAGATTTAACCTTATAACTTCAAAAACGCTACAGGCAACGTTCAACTACCAACTTTATAACTTTTAAAGGGCACTGTTGATAAACAAACTAAAATTAATTCTAATGAGTTAATTTTTTTAGATAATAATAATTGTGTGATAGTTATATATGTTTTTTTTTTATGCTATTGAGTGACGAGACGAGCGAATCGTTCTCCCGATGTTAAACGTCACTTTTGCCCATAACAGGTCTGCGCTATCCTAATTTTGAACTTTTAGAATTCAAGATCCTGCGTGGCACAGCACTGCGCTCGTCACCCTGAGATATAAGATGTTTAATCTTCCATTTGCTCTGAAATATCACTGGAAACAATGCCCTTCCAAACGAAACACAGTAATGTTTGCACATTACTGCTTGGCGGTGGACAACTGGCAAAGGTGTGGTACTTTTCCAGGCGGGCTCTATAAAAGAGCCCTACCACTACTCAACCATGTTCATTTGTCCCCTTATTAGTAGTTGCAGACACACTTCGCTCGCTCGGTCAATGAAAAGAGACTGAGATCACTTTGGCTTTAGCGTTGTCACACTGTCGCTCTTTTCACAGATTTCATTCGGGTGAGAGTGACCGAAATAATCTCGAGCGGCCAAGAATAGGGTCCCAGATTAGCATTCCAACTTGAATATTATACAAACTATCCCGAATATTATTCCTATTGTTCTGGCTAGATAACTGAATATAATCATAATAACTACAGACTTTAACTTACAAATATAAACTGGATCCAGGGCTGTGTACTTAGGATCTCAATAGATAAACTATAAAATCAGAAGTCGACATGTTTGGAGGTGCTATTTATTTGAGGTCTATTTCACAATATTTTAGTAACAATAATAGGATTAAGGGTGGTTTTAATAGTTATGGAGTAAAGTTTTTATGTTAGTTTGTAATGTTTGTATTCAGGATTATCCGACGAAATAATAGGGTTTTATTTAATTTCAGATAGCTTCCAATGATAACTTAACTGCTTATCATTGATAGCCAAAAAGACACTCATTTTCATATTTATATTACAACGCTTTTAGTCGAAATGTTATTTTGATAAAGCCAATATACTCGTACATATACGAGTACAGCTACTTTTAAAATAACACCTAACTGATTTTAATTTATTCTGTTTTGTGCAAAATAATAATAAACCTTAATCCGTATTTCATATTTTCATTATTCTAATTTTCTGAGTGAGACCAAAAATATCGGCGTTATATTTACCATTGACGTATTCATATGGGACGAGTCAAATGTTTTTGTTTATGGTTGAAATGCTTCGCGACTGTAACTTGACGATAAATCATTATTCTATTTCACTATAAACTAGCAAAATCGGGGTCCAAGTCACCCATCCTCAATATACACTCGACACCAAAAAACCGTGACGTTGTCACAACAAAACATGCAACCCAGCCGAGCTCAGTCGGCCATGTTTTAGTAACATCAGCAAAAAACGAAGTTACTATAGCCATCCTTTTGTTGTTCGTTTTTTACGTACATTTTTAGGAAACTTTGCAACTATCTTATAAATCTAGATATGTGTTACATAGTTCATTATACTTTTTTGCTTTTCTGTTTGAAGCGAATGAAATCAATTAATAATTTATGATTATATCAAATGAAATGGTCCCATGGGCAGCAAGCAGTTGCAGCCTGCTCTTTCACGAAAAATGCTAGTTAGTTACGAGCCAATATTTTGCCCCCTACTTCAGCAGTGCATTAGAACTTCAATCAACAAACTAAGTATTATAGTTTACTTAGTTTGTTGCACACGGCGCCCAAGATACAGGCTCTACCTAGTTTGGGGCCCAATGGTACATCATTACCTTTAAGCCAAAAATGTTTTGTATTAGAATATCTGTACTGTCCGTCTTTTTCTGTACCTGGATTTGGAAATATAAAAAATAAAATATTATAATAGTCTAACAAACTAATCAAATAGCCTCACCTTCCGGCACCGCAAGCGAAGTAAGCAAGAAGTGGACACACGCGGCGCCAGTCCCGTGCCCCATCAGCGTGACGTTGGTCGCGTCTCCCCCGAACGCTGCCACGTTCTCCTTGATCCAGTGCAGGGCTGCGATCTGGTCCATGAGGCCGTAGTTCGCGGGCGAGCGCGGGTACTCGTCTGTACGGGGGTTTAGGAAACCTGCGTGTGGAAAAAGAGTCATTTAAAGCTGAGGATACAGTTTCTAAAAATAGGGCTTTCAACCTACGCTTAGACTGTTTAACTTGAATGATGGTAAACTAGGTGAAAAGGCACAGCCTGAAAATATGATTTTAGATTTTTCTCATGTAATTTCCTTTAAAGGAAATTCAATTAAATTTTAACCCTTATTTCGGAAAACAAATGATCCATATTTTGTTAGTTAACAGGAAAACGACTTAAATACTAATGTTACTAGATTTTTTTATTGTTAGATTTAACACATTGATGGTTTCAGCCAAAGAAAAGAAGAAAATAACAACGTCCTAAGTTTAAACTCAAGGCTTTTTGAAGTTTGGTTTAATCTAACGTAAATACCAACCGCAAAATTAAACTTGTAAATAAAATAAAATAAAATTCTTAGCTACAGAAAAGAAGCACACATTTCTCCCCTCTTCCGCTTCCAGACCGCCCTCAGTCTCACGAAAACTCGTATATTTACAAGAAAATAAAAATATTTTAATAACACAAAGGGAAGATTTGTTTTTGCTTAATTACACAACGTTAATTATTCCGTTTCGAGGAGACTGGGTAGCGGAATCTTTATTAAAGCGGAATCGTTGGAGGTGGAAAATAACGATCTTTTTGAACCAGTCGACTGAACACGGATTTGGAATGTAATCGGATTATGGGGGAAATACTATTAAAGTTTGGCGAGTGGTAATGGAAATGGTGGTTTGTAGAGAAACCACTAGTAGGTACTCGTAACCCGTGGCTTTATATACGTACGTCGTACGCACTTGTATATATGACGATTTTTGACTTCGTTTCACACTAATCTAATAAAAGCGTATTTTTCCGTCGGTGACCCTCGATACCTTTCCACAATTAGAGGTATAAGTATATTTTGTTGTTAACAAAGAGTAGGTAGTGTATCATGGCAAAATACATTGAGTATTTTTCACTCCATGGAAAGCCAGAAGACTTTTTTTTTATTCCGTAATAGGCTTGCATTTGAACGCCATCTTGCCTGATGGTAAGTAACGATATAAGACTGAGTTGAATCTCATCACGCTAATGTTATAAATAACTACAAACATGATAGTGTAAACTATATTATATATTGTTGGTAAGTTCTTCACGCTAAAATGGCTCAATGGATTTGAATGAATCTTGAAATTTATCGAATATAAAGGCTCGCGTACACCGCACCGTGCGCATATCAAAAACCCTCCTGCATCACTTTTGAACATTTTATATGAACTATCGCAAACTACGGGCGGGCCGCAGCGCAAGAATTTTTATTGAAATACCGCTGCGCCTCGCTGCGGCCCGTCCTAATGTGCGCATCCCTTTACCCGTAAGTTCTTTCATCGTTATCATCATACACAGCCCTCTTCATCCCACTGCTGGGTATAGGTCTCTCTTAGTGTGCCATCTGCTTCATTCCAGCGCCAACGGAACCAGGTTCGAGTCGTGATATTCCACGTTTTTATTCAGGTAAAATTACCATTTCTGGTAAATTGATAAAAACCGCGGCGTGTACCTAGTATCTCTTTAAACATCGATCAAGTATGTAAGTCCTTAGTAATTAATATTTAAAACGACTTGACCTTTTGTGTTATTGTTTCGTCGTCTGACTGCCAAGACTATAAACTTTACTGTCATTATAGCTTCTAAGTATTTATGCCATTAACGACAGCTTATTAGAAGTCAAAGGAGTTTGTATCATTTACTTAGAATTTATAAGTTAACATTTATAATATGACTGGCTGCGACTCGCAACTATCCTTAAAATACTAAAAAGCTTAAAAGCTTCTCAAAATAATGCACTTTAAAAAACTCCTCACTACAATGCACAGTTGTTCCACAAACTTTTAATAATTGTGTGAGTTCAAACTTTGTTTTTATGCGAAGCTCAAACTTTCAACCCTTTCCTAAAAGGGTGATATTTAAACGCATATCAAAAATACTAATAGATCATCAGAATATATTAATTATTATGCACAGTAAAACAGGTGAATTGCTTATGCACAAATACGAGTGTACTACGGAGCTAAAGGGCTTCACACACAGCAGCTATAATGTAAAGATGTACATTATAGCACGATATATCTCATTACATCTTTCCATAGAAATCGTCAGGATGTAAAAATATACATTATAGCTGTCGTGTGTGGTCTCCTGACGATTTCTATGGAAAGATGTAATGAGATGTATCGTGCTATAATGTACATCTTTACATTATAGCTGCTGTGTGTGAAGCCCTTAAGACAGAGAATCTGCTTCACTTTGGTTTGTTTATATGTTGTCTATCCGATTTTGATCTGTAAGTTACAACCCCGTACAGCCCACTCCCGTTTTGGTCCGTACAATAAAATAAAACATTTTGATGAGCATGAAATAATTCTGACAGACCATTAATAATTCCTCTATTCTAAATGCATGTCATGTAGCTTCCCAAACAGAAAGTTATTAACAACTATTTTATTTGTTTAAAGCGTTAACTTTGCAACCGGGTCAGACTTGTTTATTGTGTTTGTACAGTAAAACTGGCTGAGAGAAACGCTGACGTGTGGGCAAACTGGTTGAGCCTTAAGTGTAGTGCTGGTGTCCTAGTGTTAGAAGTGAGACAAAAATATAAATAAGCGTGTCGCACTCATAGCTCCCCGCTAGAATACCCTGTGTCGCGGATGCCATAGAGCACGCACAAAGACAAGGACAACTAACACCCAGACCCAGAGAAGATATTTATATTCCTCAGATGCCACACAAAGACAAGGACAACTAACACCTAGACCCAGAGCAGATATTTGTATTCATCATTAAACATCTGCCCGGTCGGGAATTAAACCTTTGGCTTATAAGGCGGATATACTACCACTGAGCTAAACAGGTCGTCAGGTCAAGTCAGGTAGGGAGTATTATGACTATAATTTATGCAGTAGCGCAAAAATAGAACTCAATCGTCAATCTATAAACTGAGATGTAATCGTGGAAATGTAACATGTTTGTCTATGGTCTGAACAATATTGTATTTTTTTGATGACCGTACATCGAGTTAAGACGTTAGTTTATCAATCTACACACTACTTGTACATCAAGCAAGCTTGAATAAAAAACTAAAACTGCTCTAGGCTTTTTCATCATCATCATTACTAGGAGCACACTTTTCTAAATAATTTTGCATGTTAAGATCGGCTAATCGATAAAATTTCATCGATAGCCTAACTTCACTAGTGAATTGATTTTGCTCAGCCATCGGGCTACGTCCAGAAAATTGCGGATTGTGCAAAATAAAGCAGACGACCAAAACGAGCAAAACGAGCAGCCGAAACATGGTAATATCAGGTCAGTGGGATTTGCATAATTAAAGTAAGGTAAGGTGACGGTTTTATGAGGATAATATATTGGCATTGAAGAGGAATGAGAATCGACGGACCGAATTAAGTTGCTCAGGACGGTGTTGCAGAAAATTGAGATTTTATGGAATTTCAGGTAAGTTCTTTCTAAACTCAATTCCATTTTTTATGATATTTCGTTTGTTTTGTTTTGTTAGCTGCAAGTTTTTTTCTTCCTTAATTATATAAAAGCTAGGTTATGTTTTAACTATTTTGGTTTTAAAAATTGTTAGTTCCTTGGAATAATACATCAAATTAATTGATTTAGGTCCTGTTTCAATTAATAACGTAGATAAAACCAAATTTGATACTTATTTAGATTTTATTTCACGCATTCCAGGAAATCGCCTACCAAGGTAAAAACAAAAAACCCGATGGAGGTATAAAACGAAAATATTGTTATTAGATAAAAAAGCGTATCGATCGCCAGAATTGGGGCGCTTTTTATGACGATGGCGGAAAATTAGGGCCTTATTGGAAACTCAAAATTAAACTGCTGATCAAGGAGGAACATCAAACGAGTACGTACGTTTTTATTTGTAAGGTGAAGTAATTGAAGTGTCAAATGTAATTTGAAAGAATTGGGCTGGAAGCGCACGTGTCGGGGATCTGCTGCAGAATCTAATAGGGAAATGGGTTCCGTATAGATTAGGAATATTTTGTTTCGAAATGGAACGCATGCGAAAAGAAATAAAGCAAGACCAAAGAATAAGTGCATTTTTAGGAATAATATACGAGTATTTATGGTGAAAATGTTTAGGAGTTTTTCACAAAAATTATGTGAAAGTATTTTTTTTCAAATCTAGAGGTTATCATCTAAATATTTACATGTGAATTAAAAACGGTTTTATAAAAGTAAGCTTTGTCATTGGTTGGTTAGATATATACGAGTATGCTTGTAACAAAACAGTTGATAATGTTGTCACTAAGATGGAATACTTCCGTCCCATTTGTTAAGCTGCGCAATTAGTAAAATAAATTTCGATTATAGTGTAGTCTATTCTCGCAGCTCTTGTTAAAAATTACAATAACAGAATCACGTAAACATTACACACAAACATTAACTAAAACATTGTAATGCCACTAAAGAAAATATTCAAAGAAATACCAGCGGGTACCGCGAACCCGAAACAAAGACAAAGTTGAGTTCGCAAAGCGGAAATTTCGCAACTATGTGTCAGCGGCACAAAGGATGCCTACCGAAGAATGTCACCTCTGTTTTTATTGAAAGTAACGTATTCGTGGGCGTAGTGTAGGCGGGGGGCCCTTGCCCCCTTATTGAGCTTATTGTTAATAAAAGACTATGAAAAAGGAGGGGTTTCACGATCTAGATGATTATTACCAAAAATGTCAGCTAATTAATCTAGTTCACTTACCTAATATACCTAAAGTATCAAATTGCGCCTTGCAGTTGTATCTTCTGTTCTTCAAGAACCGTTTATTTTACCCAAATGAAAACTATTCGTTTATCTTGAACAAAGTAAAATCTTCATTCCAAACTTTACCTTAATAAATTAAGCAGCTTCAGTATAAAGACTAAGCAGGTACCAAACATAGCTACCCATACATAGAACACACACTCGCTCTTTTACTAACACATAAATTTACATTTACATTAATAATAGTGTGATACCTACGAGGAAGTGGAATGTGTTAGTTTATCGATTATTATGCTATAGTTGAGGCCGCCCTGAAAATGATCCTAGCTACGTCCCCATAAGTATAACGTATTTAGGGAATATGTGGAGATTCAGAACGGGTTTGGCGGATGTCGACTCAGCGGAATTCGATGGAAACGCGAAATTTTATGTGATTTTGACGACTTTTATGGCTTTGAAGGATTTATGAGCGTGTGAATTTTACGAGGGTTTTCACGATTTTTCAGACTTGTACTGTCTGCGTTAAAGCGGAGGTGTTTGCGTGGTGTGCTGGCTGAGTACCTGGTCCTAGTGTCGGAGTTTTAGAACACTAAGTGTTCACTAACCTTATTCTTTATCGGGAAGGTGTCATAGAAAATATTCGGTCAATGTTTAATTTGCAACATATTATTATGTAAGTATGCAGTTTGATTTGATCGTGATACGTTCGCCTACGTCGACCTCTACCAGCTTGTCCATTCACACTCGCCTCATAAATCTGTTTCGTCAATCGTCTTTCATCCATCCTCTCTACGTGTCCGAACCATCTCAGCATCCCTTTTTCTATCTTTGTCACTACATCTTCTACCACACCACAACGTTCCCTTATCACGCTGTTCCTCAACTTATCCATCAATGTCACTCCAGCTATACTTCTCAGACTTCTCATTTCCACAGCATTAATCTTACTTTCATGCTTCTTCTGCCAAACCCAGCATTCACTACCATACATAAGTGTGGGGACCAGCACTCCCCTATGTACAGCCAATCGTGCCCTTTTCGATACGTTCTGGCTGCTCATAAAGTTATGCAGGGCTCCATTCACTTGGTTTCCTGCCAACACTCTTCGCTCAATATCACAATCATACTTGCCGTCTCTCGTAAACTTTGATCCCAAGTAAACAAACTCTTTCACTTGCTCCACTCTTTCTCCTTCAATCATAACTCTACAATTCGACATACTTTCTTCTCTTTCAAAAACCATTACTTTCGTCTTACATACATTCATTTTCATACCTTTGCTTTTTAGGGCACCATGCATAATATCAACCATCGCCTGCAACTCCTCCTCTGATGATGCTAATATAACTTGATCATCAGCGTATAGGAGGCATTTGACAGTTAAATCATTCATTCTTAACCCATACGCACTTTCTTTCAAATCCTTCAAGCAATTGTCTATAAATAGGTTAAACAGCCCCGGCGAGGCTACACATCCCTGTCTAACACCTTTTTCGATGCTAAACCAGTCTGTGTAAGCCCCGTTTACCCTAACACAAGCACTGGAACCTACATAAAGTGATTTCAGCGCTTGTATCAAGGAGCTGCCTACCCCATACATAGACAAGGTCGACCACAATTCATCCCTCACCACTCTGTCATAGGCCTTTTCCAAGTCCACGAATGCGCAATAAACCTTTTGACTTTGAGCCAAGAATTTTTCGGTTATGCTTCGTAAGGAAAAAACCTGATCCGTACAACCCATTCCTCTCCTAAATCCCGCTTGCACATCCCACATTTTCTCTTCAGTTTCATTTATCACTCTCTTAATCAACACTTTTGCATACAGTTTACCGACAATGCTGAGTAAGCTAATGCCTCGGTAGTTCTTGCAGTCTTGCTGCGACCCTTTTCCTTTATACAGCGGTACGATAACGGCCTTGCACCAGTCTACTGGTACCTTGCCGCTCCTCCAGCAAAGGTTAAAAAGGCGGTACAGCTGACTAGCTACCAGGCCCTGTCCAGCTTTCAGCATCTCGACCGTAATCCTATCATACCCAGCAGCTTTGCCGACTTTCATACTGTTCATCGCTTCTACAATCTCTTCCATACTAATTTCACTTTCATCGCAACTTTCATGCATGTCTCCAGGTGGGGTCTCTGCTTGTATATCTTCTTTCTCAAACAAACTTTCGAAGTATTCCTTCCATCTCTTTAGAACACATTCTTCTCCTCTCATAATATTTCCATCCTGGTCTCTGATTATATTCAGCTCTGAGGTCGTGGTTTTGCCTCTGGCTGACCTTATGGACTTCCAGAAGAACTTAATGTTATTCCGGAAGTCGTCAGATAACCTTCTATCAAACTCATCTCTATCATTCTCTTTCTTTCTTTTTACAACCTCTTTTGCCACACCCTTTAATCTTTTATACTCCTCCCTTGCCTTGCTTACGTCCTCATTCGTTGCCTTTTGTATTCTTTGATTGGCTCTTGTAGCCAACCAGTCTCTCCAAGCTTTCTTCTTCTCTGACACTGCCTTCTGCACTTCTACACAAACAGTCCTGAACTCACACCCTTTTCTTCTCTTACATACACCACACACGTCAGTAGCAGCTTCCACAATTCGTTCTTTCAATGGGTTCCATAATTCTTCAATCTCACATACCTCGTCTAATTTGTCAAAACTTTCGCTCAACTTCTTCACAAATTCTTCTCTCACACTTTTCTCTTGCAATTTTTCAACTTTTATGCGTTCTAGTACACTCACAGGCTCATGCACACGATGTCGCCACCGCTTAAAAAGACCTCTTATACGGCTCAACACCAGGAAGTGGTCTGTATCGATGCCAACACCGCGGCATGCCCGAGTGTCTAGCACTTTCTTTCTCAATCTTTCATCCACAATCACAAAATCAATCATACTTCTCAGGCTTCCTTCTTCCCTCGTATACAAGTGGATCTTTTTGTGGTCAAACATTGTGTTAGTTACCACAAGATTCCACTCCAAACATACTTCCAGCAGACTTTCTCCATTCGCATTCACTCTGTCGTCACCAAACTTACCAAGCACACTTTCATATCCGTCACGCTTAACTCCTACCCAGCCATTAAAATCACCTAGCATAATAATTCTTTCATTTTGGTTGCATTTATTCAAAACATCTTTCATACTATCCCAAAACTCTTGCCTCTCGGTTTGGGCTTTTGAGCAGCGGTTCCAACTAGCATCTTGTGGAGCATAAACTCCTAACACGAAGATGCGAGTTAATCCAACCTTCAACCTCACCCACATGAGTCTCGGGCTCACACATTCAAAATCAGTCACACATTCATTCATTCTAGCAGAAAGCAGCACACCAACACCCTGACAGCCTCTGCTGGTTTCGGGGACTCCCGACCAATAGGCTGTGTAGGGTCCATGCGTGGTGGTGTCGCATCCTTTCCGCTTGGTCTCATTCACACAAAGAACATCAATCCGTCTTTCACTCATCATCTCGCATACTTCCTCAATTTTGTCATTCATACCTCCTCTAACATTCAAAGTAGCAAAGTGGCTATCCGCAGCCCACTTTTCGCCCCCCCGGGAAACGAGACGTGACGGGTGGCGAACCACGTCGCCGCCATTTGGTGAAGAATTAAAATTTGTGCTCCTCATTGCGTTCCCACGAGTAGCTAGGGAAAGGGTCGTCCACCCAAACAGAGCCCCGCGTGCTTGGGTAAGGCTAGCCTTGTTCTGGGGTCGCCCGGTCCCAGGGCAGATTGGCACGTTTTAGGCTATTTTGGCCTAGCCATGGCACGGCAGCCATGTTTAGCGGAAAGGAAGGGAAAAGGACCAGGTCGGAGGTGGATTTGGGGTCAGGAAAGTGGAAGTTGGGAGAGGAGTTAGGGTTTAGGATACTACTCTCTCGGAAGGAGCGGGAGGAGACAGTAGTAGCTAAGGAGGCCGGGGTCGCTTCCCGTAGTACTCTACCATAATTGCCGGACAGGCAATTAGTTCAAGTACTCCTTGACCAAATCGAATCAAATCAAATCGAAGACGTTCTCATTAAAGGCCACGTAAAAAGTACCCGCAACCGACGAGCTTGTATGAAAACACTTATGAAAGTAGAAGAAGCGAAAGACATATGTCAGGATCGTAGCAAGTGGAGGGATGTAGTCTCTGCCTACCCCAATGGGAAAGAGGCGTGATATTATGTATGTATGTATGTATGCAGTTTGCTGATGTTAAAAATCATGTTTTACTAGTAGGTACATTTGACTCTACAGTTATATCATTATACATATTATGCGTTTACAATCTAATACCCAGCAGTGGGAAAGCAAAGGCTGTAGATGATAATGATTAGGACAGACTATACTTTATCAACTACATTCCTGTTGCTAGGGTAGAACTTGGACCCACTTGTAAATATAATCGGCAAAATTAAGTACACTTCTTGCATAAAATCACCATATACAAAAACAAATCTTAGCAAAACTATTAAAATCCATACACAAAATAAACTGCTACAAAAGTATTTAGCAGTTAATTTAATTCACCAAACCAATTTCCGAAACTAACAAAAAAACATTCAAGAAATAATAAGTCTGAGTTATTTGAGAATTCACGAACATTCCTTACTTAGTACTTAAGGCGAAGCACTTAGCGCCGTGTGTTTACTTGAACCTGTGCCAAATGTACAGCTGCCTTTAAATCCTAAGAATACATTGTGGGTAAGTCTAGCTGAGTAAGTTAGTAAGTTTGTATAGGTTCAGATGGCCTGGCAGTTGTTGTTTACATATCTACAGGGTTACAGGATAGGGTATGCTAAGCCGAAAAAGACTCATAGTACTCATCGTTATGAACAACTTTTACTATGGAACCAACCCAAAAATCAGATTTTTGATAAAATTTGTCTATTTGTATGTAAAGTATAATGTAAATAACATCTATTTTTTTGCGATTTACGGGTTGGTCCCATTGAATAAGTTGATCATAATAATGAGTACTTTCAGCTCTTTTTGGCTAATTCTTTTCCTTATACTCGTAACCCTGTACAAATTAGTATTTGGATTAAAAATAGCTTATACCTAGTAACATAAAGTTTTTATAATATAAGATACTTTAGCATATAAGCTACTTTTTGTACCAGTAAAACTAACTGATCCAACATAAAAAAAAAAATCCACACAGTGTACATTCAAAAACTAATTTCTATGTTTTGTTGAGACTGACTAGCTGAGTAGCTGAGACACACCTAAAACACAAGAAACACCAATATCAACTAGACTTTACTAGAACTAGAATTTTACTCGAGTTACAATTATTTTGCTACACATAGTTTTAATTGAAGTACCTATTCGGAGCCAGTTAATTAAGAAGCGTGTTTCTCTAATTAGAACATTTTAAATACGTTTTAAATTCGAAATTTAAGTTGTGCTAGATACGAGTAATAGCAAGTGTTCATTAGGAGAGAATGAGATGTCTAACAAACTGGTTGGGAAAGAACTTTGGAATAAAAACTTTTTGAGCATTTTATTTTTCTTCGAGATCAAGAGTGACCCGTTAGAGGAGAGTGGAGTAATCAAAGCCTTTTTTAATGAAAAGCCAAATTCACTGAAACTTGACGATGCAATAAAATTTAACCAACTGTTTTTGACAATTTAAGATAAGTTAAATGTCAACAATGGTTAAATAAATGGTAGTCTTGCAAATTTTGGTGAGTTTCCTTTAGTAATGTTTTTGTAGAATTTTACCTAGTCGGTTTTAATATATTATAGTAAGAAAGTCATTCAACGTTTTATCTTGTCAGTGAAAACCAATTTAAATATCATCATCATCACCATCATCATCAGCCCGTTATTGCCCACTACTGAACATAGGACATCCTGGTCCTGTGCAAATCTTGTTCAGGTTCGACCCGTGTCGTTAATTATATCGGACCCAACCAGGGACGACCAACGCTTCGTTTACCGGTACGCAGTCACCAATACGTTCACGTTTTCCCTGTAATCACTCCGCCTAGCAACATGTCCTGCCCAACTCCAGATTTAAATAGAGGTATATTAACGTCTAATAGAGCGTAATGACAATGACTGTGTTAAGTTAGTGGAGATCTAAGAAATTTGTTCTGTTTTATACCTACTCAATATAAAACAGAACAAATTGCTTAAACTAATATAAGCAATTACATTACATTTATACTAATATAATATAAATATACATTATTATAATTAAACAGAAGCAGATGAAACGCATTCGCCGTTTCATAAATACTAAGACCTAACCTTTGGAGTTTTCAAAGTATCCACGTGATTAAGTTTGAGAAACTACACAATTTAACCCTGGCTGCGTACGTAATGGTCCATTACGTGTGGCGATGAGTGCGCGTTATTTAATAGGGTCAGCTGGGGTAAAGTTTGACCTAATTTATGGATAGTTACACGATTATGTGGATATATTTTTTGTCTTGTAAGGAAATTTGAGGTACGTTTTTTTGTGGGTAGCCAAGTTTTTAAGTGGCAATAATATTATGATGTTTGGTTTTTATTTTTGCTTTAAAAATTCACTCGTAAATCTAACTAGTTTTACTTCATTATTTTCTACAACCTTCTCTTTCCCACCTTTTGGTTTAGACCTCGAGAATGGAGTCCAGGTTTGCTTGGATTAGATAAATACATAAAACCTATGTGTATACCGAGCGTTCGGATTGAAATCAAAAACAGTTTAAAAACCACTTAGCTACTTTTGCCCACAATCGTTCGCATGTGTGATTAAAAGTGGCATTTTAACTGTTTTCAATCCCAAACCCACCGATATAACTTTGGATAATTAATTCTATACGTGGAGCAAAAAGTTGCGGTAATACCGAAAGATAATGTACTTATGTATTGTGAACAACTTTTTCCATTGGGCCAACCCTATATTACGAAAAAAACAGGTGTTCCTTACCTTTTTCAGGTTTCTAAACTTTTTGTACGGAACAGCTGACTTTTTTGCGATTCCAGGGTTGGCCCCGTAATAAAAGTTGTTCATAAAATGATGAGAACACACGTTATACATACACTTCAGTATTATCACACTTTCTGTTACACGTAGAAAATTGGCTACAAGAAAAACCTCTCGTTGAACGTCTTAAATAATTCCCAAAGCATCGAGTGCTATCTCGAAAGCCGCGGCCGTAACAAGCATCGTTCCGCAAACGGGCGCGTATGAAAACGGAAGAATTTCTCGAATAATGCCGGAGTAACGCCGTCCTCGGTGCTAAGCAGAAAATTATCCTTTTGAGACAATGATACTCATACATAAGAATGTAATATCTGTTTCCGTTATACCGGAAGAGATAGAATTGGATACTAAACGTGAGACGTTACATTTGAACGGAAATAATATAGAGGTCAAAACAGGTTTTAGCACCTAGTCAGACAACATTCGTTTTCATTTGACCTTTATCTCCTCCCTTTCAGACATCTCCTTTGATATGGAACTGGCGTAGATTTCGTATCTTTTTACAAAGATCTCAACTTACATAGTTCCTAAATCAGGGTTTTATAATCTTCTTCTCTCATATATGAAAATGAATCGCTGTTCGTTTGTCAGGCTAAAACTCGAGAACGGCTAAACCGATTTGAATATTTATTTTTTTGTTTTGTTTGCTCTAACACGGGGAAGGTTTAAAAGTAAAAAAACAGCGAGTGAAACTGCCGAATGCAGCTAGACGCAAATAAATTTTTGATTTGTTTTATTTTTCTCGAATCTGACACACTGGGTTTTGACAATATTTCATTAAAATTATGTATCCATATTAGTTGTTAGTCAACGCAATAACAATTTAAATAATTAGTGTAATTGGTACAGTTTACTGAGCTAATGAAATTAAACATTTTCATTTGGAATCACAAATGAAAATGTTACCTTAATTGGTAACATCTCTTTGTGATACGAGCACAATACAAAACACAGTGGATGAATTTAGACGTCCTTTTGTCCAAACTGAAATCTGAACCATTTGCGTCATTAAGTAATTTTCATATTGCAATAGGTACTTGGGAAACGTGTTAATCAAATCGAAAACCAACGTGATATGTATCATATAAGGAAAAAGTATGCTAAGCCGAAAAAGGCTCATAATACTCATTATTATGAACCACTTTTACGATGGGATCAACCCGGATTTGAGTAAAAAAATTTGCTGTTCCGTACATTTTGTTATATGACATGATATCTGACTTTTTCTTTTCTATTTCTCCACATGACTCTTTCTCCGCAGGTCCCAATCATTTAGCAAATTATCCAGACCGAACATTCAGTTCAACTTTTTGACAAAATATACACACGCCATCCGACATTTACCTAGCCCTACGATATTCGTGATACCATGGACACAGTTCCAAGCAGTGGTACAAGTACCTTCCTAAGGTGGGTACTGCGGTTAGAGAATGGAGCCCGGATTTTCGCGAATTCTTGCTGTAATAATAGACAATGAGAATTGGGCTTTCATTTATGTGTTGTAATGTTGTAGGAAGATGCTATTTTGAAGAACCTTCTCGAAATTTGAGAGCATTATTACTGAGATTAAAATAAATCTATAATTAGACGGAATTTTACAGGCTTAGCTTTCACGGAGGATGGTAATTACAGCTGTGATATTAACGAAATGAATGGAGCTTTTCAGTTAATTGGCGGTTTATTCATGTTTTGGTATTTGTAAATAGCCTAAAAGGTAGCGTTTTTGCCAGTAAGTACCTATAGATAAGCCGCCATAGATATTAACAGTCTTAAACTTGTACTCTTACAGCGCAAAATGTGTAATTTTATCATCTATCTACTAAATCTTGAAATGTGTAAAAATTATTCAGGCGTTACCAAAATTGTGTCGAGCTTTAGCTTACTCATTCTATTTTTTTAGTGTCCCGTATTACACCCGTATAAATTGATTGTAATTGTTGTCTTTTAAAGGTGGATTATAATGTCAAATAAAGCACATTAATAGATTTTGACCCTGCCATTTAGAACTGACATTGTTGTAACAACCAAAAGGCTAAGCCTTTCGATTCTAGTCGACCTACATCTTCATAATAACATAGAACCGTAATAGAACATCTTTGCATATTTTATATCATCTAAATAAACGTCTACATTATAAACGCTGAATTCTTGAAAATCTAAAATAAATTTTCCTTGACGAGTAAACTATCGTGGAAACGTACTTAACAAACAGGCCGATGAACTATGAGTAACATACATAATATATGTCAAAGTAAAAGAGAAACAAAGCTACTTTCAGTACAGTTATCATAATCATGACAATTTAGGCATATTACTGTGTATTCTCATCACTACTCTTTACATGAATATTACACGACGACATCACATTAACTAGCTCGATTACATTCCAAGTACTTACAACGATTACGAATTCAAGACCCATATTCATAGTCCTAAGCCGTCGTCACAAAAACACGTGATTATGTAACAGCTGAAATACGTAGACAATTTTATACGTAGAGGTATATAATACGTAGTTTCTGAGTCGCGCTTACGACTTTACTTTAAAATCGATGTCATTCATGATTGGTTATCAATGAACTGCGTAAATGACAGAATGAATAAAAAGGAAGAGTGGAAAAAATCAGATCAAAAAGTATGGTACTATACTTTACCAACCCCACTTTAGTGGGATAAGGATAGGAAGATGATGCTGATGAGGCTATTATCAAATACTGGTACGACAGCTATTATCGCAGTTTATCAATTTACATAAATAACCATGACTATATTTTTGTGTTATTTTGACAAGAAAATGTTATATCATATCACTCAATTATGACTACGAATCTGAGACCCATATTCATAGTTCACATAAGCCGTCACAAAAACATGTGATTATGTGAAAGCTGAATCACGTAGATAATTCCAGATCGAACTTTATTGCGGTGAGACATGCGATCGAGCGATTACAGGATCATCGGGAAATAAAACTTTAATCAATGCTAAGTGAGTTTCTGCTAGAGTGCATTAATAGTTTGAAACTGTATACTTTGTGTGGGCAAATTGGTTTGTTCTAAAAGCAATAGTTTTTTATTTGCGATAAGCAAAAGTTAATTTGGGGATTAAAGTTATGTAGTAAAGCTCTTATCCTGTTTGAATATCTGCGGTATTGGGGCCCAAAACAAATCCATAAAAAAAGATATTCACTGAAAAGTTTATGAATAAGCAATAGTATAGCCAAATACTAGATTTAAAAAGAATTTTAGAGTTAACTTATAAATTTTATTATAATTTATTTTATTTTAAAATCATTTATTAAAATTTTTAAAGTTTTGTTTATATTAATAAACAAAACTTTAAAAATGCTTGATTCACCATCAGATTTGAATTTATTGTCGAAGAAACTTTGAAATCCATTTTAATATTAGTATTTTCTATTTTTATTTTTTTTATACTTTAGCTTTGTTTACTACTTCAGTAATCATTTGTACCGCAAGTATTCCTATTAAAATGCCTTTCAATTTATAGAAGAATCATCCTGTCACTCTACTCGTATAATCGCAAAAAAAAAAATTGCTGTTCCATACATTTTGTCGACAGTCATTGACAGTTTTCCATGGACAGCTGATTTTTTTCGCGATTTCTGGGTTGGACCCATAGTAAAAGTTGTTCATAATGATGAGTGTTATGAGCTCTTTTCGGCTTAACATACCCTATCCTTGTAACCCTGTATATAATAACATGTTCTAAATAGCACTCAATTATTGTGTTCAACTCACCCAAGATTCCCAGCCGATAGTTGATAGTGACGACCACCAGGCCAGAGTGCGACGACAACACGGCTCCATCGTACGGGTTCCCAGAGCTCCACTCGTAGCTCTCCCCGTGGACAAACACCAGCACTGGATACTTCGGAACAACATCTCGTACTCCTGCTGGAGGATAGTGAGAGTTAGAAAGAGTGAAAAGACGCACTACTCATAGGACCAATTTCTGAGAGCGGCAAAATGTAGGCTACAATATGCGCTAAGTAAAGTATTCAGGAAAGGATGGCGCGCTGAAGAGGAGGCCTATAATCAGCAGTGGGTGGAAAAGGGTTGTTGATGATAATAATAAAGGGGGCGACAACAGATGTATTGGAACAATTGTAGGTATTTCATTGTATAGGAATGCGCTGTATTAGGTACCTACATCTACTACGAGTGACAGATGTATTGCAATGCAGCGCAGAAAATGTGCCAACGTTGTAACTGCTAAGAACTTTCGAAGTAATTGTATTCCAAAGATATTTCCTCGTCAATTTGACCATAACTTTAGCCTACATCAATCGATTAATTTGGCTTTTTAAGACGCAGCTCAATAAAGACATGTTCGTGCTATTAAGTAATTAAGTCGAGTAACAAGTAATTTAGCTAACTACTAAACTACTCAAAACCAATTTTGTTGTTCGGGTATAGGTAGCCATAGCCACTAAAGTAAATTAATTGTGCCGCATAAATAAGGCCTAATAACCAATCGGACTTTAGCAACCAACATTGTAAAATACGGAGTTAGATTTTTAATACAGGGTTATTCATAAAGGGTATGCTGAGCCGAAAAAGGCCCATAGAACTCATCATTATGAACAACTTTTACTATGGGACCAACACGAAATTCGCGAAAAAAAAATCAGCTGTTCCATAGAAAAATGTCGATGACCCTCGACAAAATGTATGGTCCCATAGTGAGCCTTTTTCAGCTTAGCATAACCTATATGAATAACCCTGTATGAATATATAGATAAAACCTTTAAATAATACAAAAAAACACGTACTCGTAGACAAAACAACCGATCTATCTTATAAATAATCTGTAATTACATTATTAAAACGTCAAACAGTATTTAAACACAGCGTATGGCTCAATAAGTCAGTATGATCAAGTAGGTAAATTGCAACACAATCAAATTTCCAAACAGTTTTCCGCAAAATCCATAAGTCACATCAAAACTAGCCATGTCGTGACACAATCAGATATCCAAATAAAAGAATAGTATTCTCAAAAAGTAAACATGTTCTATAAAAGCAATATTCACGACTATAACTCAACATCCCTCGTTTCATTACCACCATAAACCACGACATCAATAAAATAACAAAGATAGCAGAAGGACAAAATTTCAAAGCAACATAACCACAAATACAAAAATTTATAGATACCTATTTGTTCCTCACAAAATGTGTTGTTGCGAGCAACGCTCAGTAAACAACCTAAGTCTACTAAGATTGCTTGAAAATGTCTTTGTTTTTGTCTTATCCATTTAACGTGAGATAAACAGCATGGTTGGTAAAATCTCTAGTATCTACTTGAAAGCTACCTTTAAGTGTCGTATACTCGTATAGAGGTATTGTGTCGCTTCTCATTAACTCAGTCCGATTACTCTAAGAATGCGTTTGCCAACTACAATAAAATATTTATAAAATGAATTTAAATATATTCTATAAATTTTTTCACGTAATAAATAAGCTTTATTTTTATAGTTAAAAAGCTAGTATTAGGAATCAGAGTTCATTGTTTTTTTTTCTACTTTTCACAATGTTGTGGTAACTGTTAAATGCATTAAATGAGTGGCAGGACTTGTCGCCATCTTTAAAATCACCATTTCCAAACATTACCTACATGATCTGTGGTGAAAACGATGCAGCTTTTTCTGTAATATTTTGTTTTGTAGTTTCTTTAGTTATATTGTAAGTAAAGCCGCAGTAAAGTACCAGTAGTTCATAAAAAATCGACATACCTTCCCAAGTATCTGCTAACTACCAACATGAACATACCGATAGTGATGTAATGGCACTACACAGCTATAAGTTATTTTTATGACTGTCTAGAAACCAATGGTACAAAGGAGGAGAAGAATGAACGACGATATAAAATGAGTTAGGACCCACTGTGGGGGAATAAATTATGGTTTTAGTTACTGTATCTGTTTGTTAAGAATTATTATGTTAATTTGTGAAACCTTGCATGCTATAATAGTCACTCTCATAGATAGTTCTAGGCTTTGGTAATTGGAAAAACTCTCCAAATCTATTTCAAGTTTTGTCATAATTTTCGACTTCTTTAATATATTTTGAAGATTTTCAGATTAAACGTATGACCGCAACTCATTGAATGACCTTTTAATAATCAGGTCGAAGATGATTATAAACCAATTTCAACAATATGATTTCATTTCAAATCTTAATTACGTCAGTGAAGTTGATTTTCCTTATTATGTTTATATGTAGGTTTTTAAAAATAAAATATCCTCATATCCTCATATCCAATATATAAAAAATAAAATTAAAATCTCATTGAATACGGAAAGAACACATTAGGAATTCGAAACATTCTACGGCCCACGTATAATTTAGCTAAAAACCTCTGAACAATTCAAATAAATTCTTTCTGAGAAGTTATCTACATTCGAATCCAAGGGAAGCTGTCTATCGGACGGATTTGAGTTTCTGACTTTGGGTGGAGGATTTAACACAGTTGTTTATGTTTTACGTAATCTTGATACGTGGAGGAGCCGAGATTTTCCAGTGATTTTTCTATTTGCATATTAAAAAGCATATCTAATAATATTCCAAAATGAATTAGTTGCTTTGCTTCGTAAATTATTGTTATGCTATTGTCATTTTACTTATTCTGCCCCAATACTGGTTGCCCAGTTCAGGTTTTTCAATTATTTTTTCCAAGATTTAGTATTTTGGACCTAGTTGATTGGTGCTAAAATAAACTATAATGAATAATTTTTTTTTTAAATATCCACAGTTTTATTGAAAAACTTAAGGCAACTCAAGTTCATCATCCGTCCAACTGTTCTTCCATTGAATAGCTTAGATCTGCATAGCATCCGACGTGCTTCATTTATAACTATAGACTCTATACTCGTAGGTATAGAAGTAATGGGTTGATTACTTCTATAGAGACAACCCATTAATTGTCCATACAAGTAATGGGTTGATTACACGGAACGAATACAGTGGCGAGACATTAAATGGAAACACTCAGCCGAGCCAAAAAATCATCATCTCGGTCTGTTCTATTCTGTCTCGCCTCATCAATATGTTTATACAAACCGAGTACTCGGCCGAGGGCACTGTCTCGCCACTGTACTCGTTACGTGTAATCAACCCATAAGCATAAGTATATGCTAGGTACTTAGATCTGCATAGCACCCGATGCGCATCACATACAACTATATAGTTACCACAAGTAAGTATAGGGTAGCCTCCGGAGGCCGGCGGAGGTGCGAGCCCCTCTCTTCTTATCTCAGCCATGATGGATCGGTAAGAAAGGGATAAATCAAGTTTTTGTTCGACTCCGTTTGGTGCAAAGATACGTATCGGACGATTTGTAAGGATTAGGTTACCTGGTTTTGGTTAAAAGTTTTTTTTTGGAGTTTTGGAGTAAGTTTTATCTTAGTGAAACATACCTACTTCCGGAGATAAAATTCAATGGCGTATGTGAATTGACCAACTTGTACTTGGTCAGCAGCGGGGTGGAATACGGCCTTATCACCCTTCGAGAGTAGACCTAGGTATATCCCAATAGTAGGAGGTAGTAGGAAATATTGTGGTGTAATTTTAACACTTTCATATTTCAAATTAGTTTTTTTCTAATTCGGTGAATAATTATTGAAAAGCATTTTTTTAAGTTATTTACAAACATATTTATCTTATTAATTTTACCTAAAATAAACCATAACAGTGACATTTACAAGTGGAGTAACAAGAAAGCGAGCATTAAACGACTACAACGTAACCATAAAGTGTTTAACCTTGTGAGTTATAATAGCAAGGATACATTAACAAAAGTCTTCAGTTACAATATTTACCAAGCTATAAAGGGGTCATAATAGCCAGTTTAGAATGTGATAAAGTACAGGGTGTTTCATAATTGTCTTACATTTTCAAGGGTTCATTTTGACTTAAGAATATGATGAAAAAATATAAATCTTAATTGGTATTCAGAACCCGGATAAAAAAAATTACGTTTCCTGTCAGAAGTTATCGACAAAGGTTAACTTGCCAGCAGTTCTGTTAAGTGTCCAACTCTACCATTATCTAATATTCAAAAATAAACAAATTACATATTTGGTATGTAAATAAACTACACGCTGATATCTCTCAAAGTATAATCATCGTTTAACCAAACACCCCGTATAACGAGCGGGTTCCATGAAAATTAGCTTCAACGTAGCATGTTTGTTCAGAGGTTTGCTCGTAAGTTCGTTACTTAAACCAAACACACAAGGGTCGTTCATAAACACTGCCCGAGGGCCGCTATCTCTTTGCAAATCGACAGTAATGGTGTAGACGGTGTGAGAGAGAAAGAGTATAAAAAAACGAGACAGAGTGATGCAGAATTAAAAAATATTTTAATAAGTTTGTATGGAGCTATAAAGTTTTAAGTGATTACTTACACACATCACAAAATACGTCAGCATCGTCAACATTGTATATTTGCCGGATTGTAAGCAACGATGAGGTCTACGATGGAACACGCTCGTCCAGAAGAAATCGTTTCACTCGCGACTTGATTATTAGATTACATTTAAGTTCATCACTGCAGGTTGAATATGACAAACAAACATACAAACAACAAACAAACGCTTCACACTCATAGCTCCCCACTAGGATAATCCTGTGTCGGGGATGCCATTTAACACACACAAAGACAAGGACAACTAACACCCAGACCCAAAGCAGACATTAACATTCATCATTCAAACATCTGCCCGGCCGGGAATCGAACCCGGGGCCTCTGGCTTAAAAGGCGGATCATATTACCGCTGAGCCAAACAGGTCGTCAGTTCAGCGGTCAGTTGGTATACTCCAACATGGATAGTCAGAGTAGACTGTGTGTCGATGTGGTGTAAAAGAAACTATGAAGAATCTGCTGTTCTGCTCTCAGTATAACCCTTTTGCTGTAGTAGGAATGTTGGTTTTGACGTTAATGTACTGGACAGAAATGGTGTACCTATTCTCGATTGTTTATCCCCCACGACTCTCATGTTCAAATCGATATAAGTATCAGATAACAGATAAAGCATCATCTGCTCCAGAATATCTTGAATAAAGCTATCCGCTAGCAAAACCGCGGACCGGTCCTAGTCTCAGACCCATAAAACCCAGTAGCCATAAAATGATCCCCACATTGTATCATCTATCCGTTATCATACATCTCGTTGGGGAAAATAGAAGCTAATCCACAAAGGGAGTAAGTCAGTCCCATTCCCACATTTGATAACATTGTAAATCAATGCTGAAGGCTGCCCGATAAATTTTAACAATGAATTGGGATTCTGGCCGTAATCTGTGTTGTACGTCAAAGGACGGAATGGAAATAAAATGAGGATCCAAATTGAGTCGAGCCGTCTGTTATTTAACAAACCCTATATGCACTTCGCAATACCTACTCCTAGTATCACTGATGTATTTATCGTAAGTAGTTGTAATGATTGAAACTAGTGATTGAAATTAGAACATCATTTTTTTTCCAAAACTACTTTTTACTTTTTTTATTCTGTGTCTAAGACTCATCAAGACTTAGCCACAGATTAATATCCGTTGACCACCATGTTGAGCAATGATGCGGTCTACGATGGAGCATGCTTGCATAGAAAAAATCGATTCACATATGGCTTGAGGACGCCAAAAAATATCACACAAATAATATTCCAACTATCAGGAAATAGCCAGTCGGATAATTCCTAAATTTAAAATAAACATGGAAGCAAATATGAGTATATTTTTTTTTATATGTGTATAAAACTTTCACCATTTCTGCATACGCAGAATTTTGCTGTTTGAATAAAAATGTATGAATGTTATTTAAACTCTGCTGCGCAATTAAAGCCCTACATCACGTTCCGTTTGACGCAGACTTGCCTGAAAGCGAATATTATTTTAGCAGCGTTCGAATAGAAAGCATGTTATTTTAAAGCAATTTACTATTGCAATGGAAATCTAATGGCTTTGAGCACGCTTGTATCCAATTCGAATGGATTTTCGCTGTGAAATAAAACATTGAATTCGTTTGGAAGTTCTGACAGTAACGTAATGCTGCTGTTTGAAGCAATTTAAGTTGGTGTCAACTTACGTGACGTTACGTTTTTAGGGCACACAAGTAAACGTTTTGGGCTTTGTTTATAAACGTGGTTTAGCAATTGCTTAGATTGACGACTGCCATTTAACTGAACAAATGTAGTGAAAAATGAAATGTAGTGCGCATTACTAAACAATGACAATTTAAGAAAACTTTATAAGTGCCTTTGAGGATTGAGACATGTTGACATATTCCATTAAAAGACATGTTGCTTAGACAGGCACTAAGCAAAAATAAACATATTTCGAGCTAAAATAAAGACTAGGCCTGAAGTAGGCGCCTGTCGCTACCCATTAGTGATTAAGAAGTAAACCCTCGATCAATAACCTACACAGAACATTTTACATTTTTTATCACTCGTTGTTACGGGTACGGCTTTTCATCATCATCATGATCATCACCTCGCGGGTAAAACCGCGGTGTGCAAGACGAAATCGATAAGTTCTTATTGTTTCTTGTTTATCCAGTTTGTCTAGACAAAGGTAACACACTGTTACCGTGATACCCTCAAACCCCTAGTAATATCTACATTTTTGGAGGTAATATCAAAAAGTCTCCTAGTCTAATTGTTTTATTCGTGGTAACTTTGTAACTGACATTCAAAAGTGTCCATATTTGAATAAATAAAAGTAAATATGAATTTAGTAAGACCCTTACAGTTACTATAAGGGTCTTACTGGTACTGTACCAGTAGTAACACTAGTATTATAGTAATACCTTCAGAACTCCAATAATGCAGTTGCACGCGAAAATTCCTCACCTCGACCAATAACATTCTTTATCCGTTCCGAAATGCGCATTTATGGCTACCGGTGCCTTTCACGTATTCCGGTATGAAAACGATATTACGTTCCTAAAGGTCGGTTCACACTGGCTCATTCATATCAACTTATATCATTATTATGATTTGTACACTTGCTTGCGGTATTTACATTGTGCATTTTTGTAATTGTTTATTTTTATGCAACGTAATTGTTTGAAGTTTTTTTGTATCTACGATCTTAATTTACAGAATCACTTTTTTAGACTGTTCAATAATTTATTTACTTACATTTTCACAGTTAAATATTAAGATATTAAAAATAACGTGTAAAACACACCTTTTATATTTCATCAACATCATACAAAAATTGGATCGCGTAAAAAGTACTTATTTTTCTGCGCCAGTAAGACGACGTGGGAAATAGAATATCCATGAAAAGTTGTGACTAAAGAAGTATTTTGCAAACGAAATCAATGTTCTACTATTTATATTTTAAATGCAATGCATACAGCTCATCTTGTGTATACATGCCTTAAGCAGTAAATTTGGAATTATTGCGGAGTACGGGATACGGGAATGCAACCCGTTAATTCTGATCCGGCGTGATTTGAACGGAACGTGTGCCGTAACTCGGCTGTTGATGATTTGTTAACTCTGATATGGTATCTATACTGTTTATGTTTATTACGATATCGTAAGTGGGAAGGGAGTACTAAAGCAAGTTGTTTTTGAAATGAGTTGTAGTTATAAAAGAGTGAGGAAACCTGCATAATTCCGGAAAAGACATTCATGGGCGAATCCACCAACCTGCACTTGGCCAGCATGGTGGAATACGTCCTATTCACTTCGAGAGTAAACCTTCGAGAGTAAACCTGGTATCCCAGTAGTGGGATGATCAAAAGTTGAGTTGATTGGTTGATTGAGTATAAAAGAGTAAGTTGAAGAAAAAATAAAGAGGACATGAAAATAGTGTATTGAGAACTTCCTTACTTTTCTGAAGTCGGTCAAAAAGGATTTCAATGTACAAAGAATGATCAAATATTTTGACACTGTTGAATTTAAACCTCTTACATTGCACGGTACTACGTGGTAACTGAGACCACGATTGCAATTGAGAATTGGAATAAAAATCAAGCTTTAAACGTTTATCACTTAGAGATATTTCTTCTGTCAATAGTTTAGCAGACCATATTATTTTAAAAATTCGTTAAATAAAAAATAGAGCTGTATACTTTTCAACCAAAAACACTATCAGCTCTCTGATGGATGGAGTGGAGGAGAGCGTAAATCAGCAGCCGCCATAAATCTGGCTCTGCCAATGACACACTGACGGCTGGAGGCCTCATGGCGGTGTGTAGAAGTAGGTATTGATTTTATTTTGTGGGTGGTAAGTAAATCTACAGTTGTAAAACTACAGGCTTAGGTTTGACTTGAAAATATAATTTATTTTTTCATTTTTATGAATTTTTTTTTGTAATAGCATTTTTTTGTTTGAAACTTTTATTTCTCATCTTTACAAGTTTAGTGTTGAATGTTTAATCATTATTATCATCAGCATTAACCGTTTTCTGACTACTGCTGCGTACCTATTAGATCTCTTCAGCGCGCCATCTTTTTCATTCCTGTGCCAGTCTTTTCCATAATCTTTCTGACGACTTAGCAACGTCATTTGATCAGTTTAGTGTTTGATACAGAATAATTACTGTCTACCTTCAAATTAATATTATAGTAAAATCTAATTAAGCTCTAGAAAAGGCCTTTGCGGGTACGTAAGACAATCTAACACCGGTGTCAAAAATGTTAGGTATCAAATATCAAAATAACTAAGCGTAGAATAAATCTTATATTTTATTTAGGCGAGACTTCGGTGTTTGTCCCTATGTCATAGCCAATTAATTAAGTTTATTAATGAAAAGCTATTATTATAATATCTAATTAATTAACCCTAACAAACACATGACTCCTCGGCAGGCGTAAGAAAAGATGGCGGGCTGACATCGACGTTCACCCAAAAAGCTGGATGACAGCAGCCCAAGAACGCGAAAAGTGGAGGGAGTGTAGGGATACCTTTGCCCTGCAGTGGGACAGTAATAGCTCAATAATATATAATAATATTAATTAATGCGAAAGTAAAATTTCTCGAATTTCAAACAGCTTACCATCTTACGCTATTCCATTGTTGCGGAGGTCAAGACCTTCCTAAACCGGTATTATTAAAGGGTATTGAAACTTCCAAAACGTTTGCTCCCTTATTACTTTCATTTCATTTCCATTCTGTTTGCTAAGTACTTCCTTATGAACTTTAGGGAGCGTTTCCAAAGATAGAATTTCCTTTTTGAAAACTTCGTAAGCAATCTCTTTAAGAAAGTAAGTCCGTATGGTTCATTAGCTTTCACCTAGTTCTTTTAAGAATTTATTTCGTGTTTTTCTCAATTTCTCTTTGGAAGATTCCAAACAACTTAGTGAAATTATGTCGAGTTCTGATAAAACTTGTTTGGAAATTTAGTATTCCATTTTCGATTTAGGGCTTAAACATGGTCACAAAATACTGCGAATTCAATTGACAAAGTAAATGTACGAGTACAAAGTCTACTTATTATTTTTCACACATAAACGCACCATTTACAGCAAAAATATATAAAATGATAACTAAATTGAAAATATTAAACAAAAGGTAAAAAAGAAAACAAATTTTGCCATAAACCAGCCTCAACTTAGCATTTTTAATATTTCTAGAGGTAGAAGCGACGTAAGTACGACTAAGTACTGAGCATCGATCAAGTTTAATTCGACGTAGGTGGTACTGGGCTATTTGCGCGGTTTTTCAGGATTTTAATATTCCGATTACCAATTTATTCAAACCATAATTTCTTGCATCATTGCTTGACAAAAGTGCTCCCGACCCGCGGTCCAACTGCTATGTCCAACTGGTTGGACCTAGAGTAAGTAAAACTATCCATGGTCCAACATAATTATATTTTTTGAACCACGGGTAAGTAAAACTATCCTTGGTCCAACATTTATTTTTTCAATTTATTTTAAGACCCGTGGTATAAGCACTAAAACTTTCACGGTGTATATATACCTAAAACTGCTAGGCTATTTTGTTTTGTAATTCTATATTTAGTGTGACAATAACGTGTCCCTATCTAGCTCTCTACCTAATATAACTTACGAAAACGTGCTCAACAAACTACGACCAAGTAAGTACCTATTTTTCCACGCCTAGTCCTCCAGAGGATGTCATAGTACTAAGGCACAATGATTTAAGTGCTCGCGTGAAAAATGGCCCAGATAACACGTCATACGCCTTTGAATAAGTATTCCTTTACCAAAAATACGCTAGTATTTTAGTCTACTTTACCCCAGGGCACTCTTCATTTTGATCGGACGTAAAAAACGTCTAGAGTTCTAGACCCAAATCTGAAATGACGTGGAAATTCGAGCTATTTTCTTCGGAGATAGGAAATTCTGAGAACAGGCACTGCAATTGCTTAGTAGATAAGTGGAGATGGGATGGCTCTATTCTGCTGGATGGAGCATTTATTGTTGTGTATTTCTCGTCTCATTTTCATCACTTACTCGTATGCTAGCGCTACCAGAGTTTCTAGATGCTTTAACATAATATGTTTTACTTAACCGGTCTACATGTAAACATTCTAATTACTTGCCTTAGGAACTAGAATACTTTAACTCCACATTTAGCCAAAACTAGTAAGTATGTCGCTTAGTTTTACCCAAATTAGTGAACAGGAATTATATAATTTGAGAAATATAAAACTTAGAAATTTATATAGTTAAGTTTTTCTTTAAAAAAAAGTTTTTCTTTTTTCAGTAACTGGAAAAAATTGGGGGAGACCTTTGCCCAGCAGTGGGACAGCATAGGTTAATTAAAAAAAAAAGTCTTTCTTTAATATTTTATGACAACATGTGCAATTGTGGCACTATATTCAAAGCTGAGTGTGATACCACATACACACACAAACTCGCATTTATACATAAGTTAATAATTACCATCACAAAAGAATGGAATATAATAAATTACGTTCATTTCTATCATATTTATTAAGACATCAGAAATGAAAGCAAATGGAGCGTGAAATGCAGTTCACATAATAAGCTGTTTCAAACTCAAAGCTCCTCACTAGGATAACCTGTGTCGGGGATACCAGGAACACGCATAAATTCAAGGTCAACTAACACCCAGACCCCGAACAGATGTTTAACCTTTAAGTGCTGACGTGACATTTTTGTAACATAAACACTGACGTGCGGTCCTACGGGCCTCTAAGTTCAAATATTAATAGAGATCATGAATATTGGTTTTTAGTATTATTTTTAAAACAGATCCATAAAATTAGATTTCGTCTATGTAATAAAAATAAAAATACCTAAATACATTGATCATTACAACTGTTAATAAAACTTATTGAGCAGTGTCATACTTTCTGCAACATTTTTCAATGAGTTTATTTATTAGGCTAAAATCAAAATAATTTCTTCCAAAAATCATTAAAATGAAACTGTTTACTAGAGTTAAATAAGTAATCAGCCGTAAAAACTAAACAAATTAACCATTGGGGTCTTACAAAAAAGTTTCACATGCCACAAAGTTTGGTGAAATTTAGTCACAATCTTAGTACATTTTCTGAGAGCATTTTGTAGGTATTTTTTTTTTATTTTTTACTAGAATAGCAATTGTAAGTTTATTTTAATCTAAACTTAATATGTTTATTTCGAAAATTTTCATCATCAGGTTTATTACCTTGAACCTGGAATCACCTTGAAGCTTAAAACTTTATTCTTCAACTTTATTTTTTCATCATCAGTTTGATCATTCTATATACTCTTACAGATGTTGATGGGCAACTAAATTCTTCAAAGGCTATTACTTGAAGTAGAAACTTTTTTCATTAAGTAATATTTACAATACTTCTAGAAAAAAAATATATGATACTGAAAGGAAGGATGGATCAAAAAACTTAAGTAAATACTGACGTGCGGTCTCACTGACCGCTCTAGATTTTCAAATGGATAATACTGGCTGATTTTACGTTAGGTGACACTAAAAACACTTCCAATGGCGCGAACCCAACTAAACTCGAAGCTACTGACAAATCTATGGCAATACCATGCAGAAAAGAGGTTGATTCCATCAATCGTAGCTTTCGAGCGGTCTGTGAGACCGCACGTCAGCACTTAAAGGTTAATTCGTCATTCAAACATCTACCCGGCCGGGAATCGTACCCAAGTTCACACAATGATCGTCAGTGTTTACGATCAAATAAGCTTTATAGACATAATAAACAACATAAATAATATCACTGCACTACGTCTCGTACAAAAACATCTCATCTCAGCGAGTAACGTATCATAAGAGCAGCTTTAATCAAGGGCGTAAGACGTATGTAAGGATTTGTGGAGGCTATAACGGCGCGTCATTTACGGTTATTAAAAACCGGAGACTATTTCGGGGGAGGTCCTGAAACCGCGCCGCTGGTGCAAGGTGAAGACGGAACGGAATAAGCTAAGTCATAATAATTTATTGACAACAGCTGCAGTTTGAGTTTTATTGTTTAAATTAGTCTTAATATTTTTTTACGTTGATTCTAATTAAAATTTTAAACAAATGTATAAATGAACATATACACATTACGTTTTACATAATTACAAAGTATGCTAAGGAACGTAACGTGACTTTAAGATTATATTTTTAACCTAAAATGTTACTTTGGTATTTCATAAAAATGTTAAAAGTTACAGTTTTAGGTATCACACACAAAGATAATAAAACAATATAATCTTTATCTTTATTGTAATTAAGCCATCAAAGATTTGTTTTAAGGATTGATTGACATATGTACTACACAACCAACTACATATCAGCTGCATACACAAAATGTGCCTACAAAACTAAAAAAAACCTTATTCCTTTGCCTTCGAAATCATTCCAATTTTCTGCTTCTCATCCCCCATTTCGCTCTGCCGCCCTAACTTACACCGCTCCGCCCAAGCCGTAGGTGAAAAGTATTACGTATGCGCGACGTGCCCCCCGTTAGCGACAAAGCCCTGGGCGGGCGGGACGTGGAAAAACGCGGATTTGCCTCAAATATTCGGCCGCTTTCAGGTAATGCACGTTTTAATAAGGCGGGATTGAGGCAGTCGGAAGGTAGTTTCTGGTAGAAGTATAACTATGAAATGTTGTACAGGGTTATTACAAGCCGAAAATTGATCATCATTATGAACAACTTTTACTACGGGATCAAACCGGAATTCGAGAAAAAACAAATCAGCTTTTCCACAGAAAAATGATACTCGACAAAATTTTTGGAACAGCTGATTTTTTTTGCTCAATTTCCTGGTTGATTTCCTGTGAGGCTGTGAAACGTATAACGTACTTTTGACTCATTTTGCTATTTTATAAGTAACAAAGGAGTATACACACGTATTATTGAGTCAGATACTCTGACTATAGTTTAGATCACATTTTGTGATCTTTTTCATGAAGTGAAAAATTCCAAGAAAGAAGGAAGGAGGGCGATTGAAGTAATAATCCGGGCAAATTAGACCAAAAAATAGGAGTGTCCTTACATTAATTCCCACCCAGCTGAAAATTGGTAGCATTGTTCAGAACACAAAATCGCGAAAAACCCGTTTTGGTGACCAGGAGTAAAAATTTTTGGACGTATCGGATCGATGAGGACTTTTTAGGTTTCATTTATGATGGTGTTCTTAACAATCCTACCAATTTTCAGCTGGGTGGGAATTACTGTACCCTCTGATGTCTAAATTGACCACGCTATAATTGCTTAGATTTGTAAGGATAGCTAGTATAGCTTTTTATTAATTTTAGTAGCTTTTAGATTTTTTGCCAAACGCCAAACTATTCTAATTTTTTGTCATTATTTGTCTATCTGTGCGTGTAAACGTTTAGATGTTGATTTTGTTTTATTATTCAGTTATCAGATTTGGCTACTGAATCCAACTACACTTACGTTGGACCTTACTGGTGAAACTAATTGCTTCATTTAACTACAGCCGTCTCTTAGTAGTTGGTCATAGATAACGCAAATATTTTTATTTTATTTTATTTCTAGTTCCAGTTTGTTGACCTGTTGCTACAGTTAGTATTAAGCCGCTATTGCATTACAACTCACCGTAATGAAATAAGTGGGCAACACAAAATGTGATCTTGCACTAAATGGTTTGAGTAACTCTCACGGTCAACCCAAATTAGTAGGTCAAACATTTTCATAATTGAAGCTGACCGTCCCGACTTTTACAGAAGACAAGATTGCGAACTAGTAACAAGTCTTCGAAACTTCCAAGAAGATTTCTCGCAATACATCTCCCTTAAAAGTCCGGAGTCTGTTCAGGACATGATTTAAACAGGCGACACCTTTTCCCGGTCACGGAAACTCCCTCTTAGTTAATTTTTTAAACTTTTTACTCCAAAAGTAGCATCATTACTCTCACTCCTCGTCCAATTAGTGACATTCGTGAATTTTGTTATAAAACTCATTCATTTATTTTTAATATCCTACCCTCTTTTCACAATTTTTTATGTCCGGTTGTAATGAATGTGATTTTCCGTGGGAAGGGCACAAACTCTTTTGAAAATTAGCCCTGTGGAGCGTGGGGATTTTTAACTGAAATTATAAATCAAGTTTTTATCCGTTTTGTCCGTTTTGTAGTCTCCCGGCAAGGATGGGTTTTTGTATCGCTGCATGGACTATGTCGGTGAAATTTTAAATTTTGTGGCCGGCGGCGCACTTCTGGGGGATTAACTTTCATATTGGATGCTGCTTCGCAAAGTTGCTTGTTACAAAGTTAAAATAGGGGAGTTACGAGAAAATTCGATCAGCCAAGCCGTAAAATGTAGATATTATAACTACTATATTCCAGATTAAAAGAAAATATAGGAAGAATTATTTTGTAAATTGTAAATTTTTCGGTTACGAATAGATTCAGTGCTATACCGTGCAATTTTAAAAACCTTTACCAATTGAAATCTAATATCACTGCAAATAAATAATGTGAACCATTTAGCTAACTATCAGACATTGTTTCTTGTCGCTGTATACAAGAAACGTACACAATACTAATTAATAAAAAATACAAAAACAACAAAATCACCTTGCGCAGGGGCGTAGATGTTCAAGTAGAGACAGTCTTCTGACTGGTTCGTCAGAAAGGGCAGTATCCTCTTCAAATACTCCAACCTTCCTCTTGATATCCTCTTCAGTACTGCTGTCTCATTTCTTATATCAGGAAGCACTTGTGGACAGACTGGACTGAACTCCTCAGCTATCTTCACTCCCGACCATTGAGCCCCAGATACTGGCGGCATAAACCTTAAAGAGCCAATAGGAGGTGACGCGTAAGGAATGCCTCGATACGCCTCAATGGGTTCCAGATACCTCGACTCTGGAGTGACTATAAAACCGCGTATATCTCCATACTTCGTTCTTACAATTCTAGAGCTAATAAACGGCAGCTGAGGCTTCTCCTCCATTGTTGAGTCTCCCCTGACCAGTTTTGAAGTCAGTGCTGGAAGCGTGACGAAGTACAGGACCAGGAGAAGGATCATCTTCGTGGTGTCAGCTTCCAGCTACTGACTCGGGTTCTGTGCTATAAGTAGACCATGGTGGTGAGGAGACGGCAGCACTCAGTAGCAAATCTGCAAAGAAGGAAAAAATCATTTAATTTGAGTAATAAATTATGTTTATCTTAATTTCAGTTTCATACGTTGGAACACGAGAGATAAATATTTTCTAGCAAAGATTTAGCTTGTTTGTGCCCAATTGCCAATGTGTTATATCTAAGCAAAGTTCGTAAACTTATTGCTAAAATGTAATTACGAGTAGGTTAAATTAGCTATGTCAGATACTTCCATATCGTATTTCAACCATGTTTTCACGGCCCAAAACAGAGTACAAATAATAGTTGTGAACAAAAGTACGATTTTAAAATCAATAAAGCCACCATCTTAAAATACAAAACCAATTTCAAATAGATAATGTTGTCAATATTGCCATGCCCAAAAATATCTCCCCTGTTTGTGTCAAAGTATACTTAACTACAGTTGCCCTTTAAAAACTTGTTCCGAAGTATTGGCGTTTTGGGAATTATTAGCATAATTTGTTTTCCGTACGATAACGAAGTTTCTCCCTCCCATTACCTCCATTTACCTTTTTCAAAACACCTTATTACCATAATCGATAAACGTAATATCCGATTTATTTTTTGTTGTTGCAACATGAATAATTTAACCTGAAAGTTGAACTTTAACTTGATATTATATTTTCTGTGATGCTGATTGTAGACGGTGAGGTCACTATTCTACGTGATTCTTGTAAGAAAAAGACTCTTGTACTTTTCATTATTGTTTATTGAACAGAAAACACAGATTTATAACATTTTGATCGTTATTAAAAAAACATAATATGGTGCGGTGCGTGTCCACACACCTGCTTGGTTTTCCTTGTGGACAGAAGACTTTTTGACATTGACGTTTACAATAGTCGATCCCGCTGGACGCACGGTCTACCCTTACTTGCGGGAAATCACGCCAAAACTACATGATAATAAGAACCGACTTATTTGAAGTGGGTAGGTTTAAATGTTCAATACAATCAAACTAATAATAAGCTTAACAAACTAATGAGCGCATCGCTAATACCGTCACTATGTTCAATATAATTTATAGTGCACGTTAAGTATTTCTGACTTTTATACCTTTAAGAGATATAAATAAATATTGAACGAAATATTTTAATATTTATTTATTTCTAAAAGGTTACCTAACTGACAAAACAGCTGTTCACTGTAAACTAAGTGGACAAAATCGTAAGCAAAAGCTAGTTTACTATAACATGAGATAGCCAGGACTTATTCCGCGCACACATTTTAAAACACCTAACATTGTTTGGAGCACAACCACCTAACACAATTTGGAGTTGCGCGCGCGCACCCATTAGCGTCGGGCGTGTTTTACTCGTAAACCGTAGCGTTCATTCGCGTAATTAAAATGACTGATATTATAAAGTGTAATGTGTGTAACATTGTTATTGACGAAATGTTGTCGTACATTCAAAACAAAGTTTCGATTGCGGACGAGGAGACTTTGATACGAATATGTGCATCAGCGTTTAGCAGCGAGGAAATAAAGAACTCGAAGTCGCTTTTGTTCGATTCTATACCTACCGACAAGCGAAAAATACTGCGTAAGAATAGAGGCAAAGAGGAGCGGGATTTGGCGGATATTATAAGCCTATTTAAATCCACGGAACCGGACACTATTCCAGTATTTGTTGCGCGACAGCTGGACAAATTACCTCCAATACTGTGGGATCACTTGGATTGCTCCAAGGTCTTGAAGGATATCCTGGTGCTAAAAACAATAGTCGATGATATAAAGACGAACTATGCAACTCGTGATAGTGTGCAAGAACTAAAGACTGAAGTTTTACGCATCAGAAATGATTCGTTATCGACGGCTTCCGTGTTTAAAGTAAATGCAAAACGTGGTGCGTGGGTAGATAGCGGACCGACTGGACTATCACATGATTGTATGAATTTCTCGATGAACGAGTCGTATAAAATAAACAATAATGACTCGTCGAGTTGCCGATCGCCACAATACAGAGAAATGAGGGTAGACAAAGAAAATATACGTGAACATGTCGATCATAATTGCGAGCCGAAGCGGTCGGAGGAATGCGTGCAGGCAAGCGCGGGCGCCGGCCGAGGCGGGGGGGCAGCGAGCTCGTCGCCGCGGCCGCGGGTGAGTCAACCGGTGAGCGCTCGGCCTGAGGCGGCGCTCGATAAGTCGACGTCACAGTTACATGCCCCGGTCCCCGCCCCGCACACACCGGATCAGCTGACTGTCGATACGGCCGATGAGCAACGTGAGTCACTGCGGTCGCTAGTTGCGCGCGAAACTATGACGAATGAAAACAATAACAAAGAATGGCAGAAAGTGTCTCGGCGCAAAAATCATAATAAATATCGCTTTCTGGGAAAGTCAGGAATAGCGCGTGATCTGGAATGCACTTTTAAGGCAGCAGAAAAGAAAATTCCTATGTTTATTACCAATGTACATAGAACAACAACAGAGACCGATATATTGAAATATATTCATAAAAAGACGCAAGAAACTGTATCTTTAGAAGTAATAAACATGAAAGTACAGCGAGAGCACAAAGCCTATAAGTTTTATATTTTGGAGTCGAATTTACCGATTTATATGGACGAGAAATTATGGCCGGCGGGTGTCATTTTTCGCCGTTTTGTAAATTTCAGACACAGAGACGCGAACAGGGGGAAGCCTGTTGACGGCACAAATATACCTAATAATGGATAATCGTTCTTATCGCTTTGCTAGTTATAACTGTAAAAGTGTGAAACGAGCTGTCTACGACATTAGAGATCTGTGCAGTACATGCGATGTGGTATGCCTTCAAGAGACCTGGTTGCTACCACACGATATACCCTTCATCGGCACAATAGACAGCGGCTTCGGATACACGGCGACGTCGGCGGTGGATACGTCTGCGGGCATCCTGCGCGGCCGACCCTACGGCGGTGTCGCTGTGTTGTGGCGGTATAGTGCGTTTCAGCAGGTGTCTGTGCTGCAGTGCAATAACGATCGTATTTGTGCTATTAAAATCTCGTCAGGCGACAGGCCTATAATAGTGATAAGTGTTTACATGCCAACGAATTCTGCGAGTAATCTTCCTGAGTTTATTGACTGCCTAAGTGTAGTTAGTGCTATTATTGACGAATACGGTATTGAATCCATTTATATGTTGGGCGACTTCAATGCGGAACCGGGTGAGTTATTTTACAATGAACTTATGAATTTATGTAGCGAGCAAAAGTGGTTATGTATTGACGTAGAAATGCTAGGATTAGACTCGGGTACCTACACTTATATTAGTGAGGCGCACGGGACTTCCAGCTGGCTCGATCATTGCATTGTAACTCACGCGGTGAAGCAGTCCGTTACGAATGTAGTTATTAAGTATGACACTCAATGGTCTGACCATTATCCTCTGATTATCATGTGTAACTTGTGTACATTGACACCGAAGATATCTACAAATAGTGTCAATGATGAGAATAAAAGTGTCATATGGGGAGTTAGACATGATAAGCAGATAGGAATGTATAATGAAGAGTGCCATAATAGATTAAAGTTAATACATTTTCCTGCGGAGTGTGCGCATTGTGCAGATTATATGTGTAATGACCTTGACCACGGCCGTATTCTTGATAAGCTTTACTCCGAGATTGTGGCCGCCCTCCGCGATGCGGCGGCGGTTAGTCGTGGAGGCTTGAGGAAGGGCGGGGGTGGTGCACGCCTGGCAGGGTGGAACAAACATGTCAGCGAGGTGCACAGGAGGGCCAAAACGAGGTTTAACGAATGGGTACTGTGTGGTAGGCCTAAATCTGGTTGCATCTATAGGGAAATGTGTGAAAGTAGAAGAATATTTAGGTCTAGACTAAGATGGTGCCAAAGTCATCAGGACCAAATACGAATGGACGCTCTTGCCAAACAACATTCTAATGGCGACTTTCGCGGTTTCTGGAAAAATACTAAGAAAGTGAACGTTCGTTCTGGCCTTCCTGGGAGCGTCGATGGAGTAAGTGACCCTAAAAGCATTGCAAATATTTTTAAGGAACAGTTTTCGGTGTGCTCGCCTCTAGGACCGGCGGGTATGGTGCTGAATGCTGACGTGAACAAGAAAGCTGTGGGGATCAGCTTCCGCGCGAAAGATGTTGCGAATGCCATTAAAAGTATTGCACGAGGCAAGTCCCCGGGACATGACGGACTCAGCATTGAGCACCTGCAGCACGCCGGGCCGCACCTGGCGAGAGTGCTAGCAATGTTTTATTCGCTGTGCGTGAGCCACTCCTACCTGCCTGCGGACTTCATGAAAACTGTTGTTGTGCCTGTGGTTAAAAATAAAACCGGTGATATGGCAGATAAAAATAACTACAGGCCTATATCACTAGCAACGGTAGCAGCCAAGGTGTTTGACGGGCTGCTTAACACACAGTTAAATAGCCATATAACACTGCACGATAATCAGTTTGGGTTTCGACCTAAACTGTCCACTGAGAGTGCAATACTGTGTGTGAAGCACACCGTCAAATACTATACAAGTAGAAAGACGCCTGTGTACGCATGTTTCCTCGATTTATCCAAAGCTTTTGACTTGGTCGCCTACGACATCCTCTGGAGGAAGCTGGAAAGCACAAACTTGCCGCGGGAGCTTATCAGTATGCTCCAGTACTGGTACGCGAACCAGGTCAATAGTGTCCGGTGGGCGGGGGCAATGTCGGATGCTTATAGGCTCGAGTGTGGTGTGAGACAGGGCGGATTAACATCACCCACCCTGTTCAATCTCTACATGGACGAACTCATTGGTGCGCTCAGCAGACGCCATGTCGGCTGCCATGTTGATGGAGTGTGTGTCAACAATTTAAGCTACGCTGATGACATGGTCCTGCTGAGCGCATCGGTCTGTGGCTTGAGAGATTTGCTCAATATGTGTGCGGAATACGCTCGTGGTCATGGTCTTAGGTATAATAGCAAAAAAAGTCAATACATGGTCTTTGGGGCCTTCGGTGTGGGGTGTCCTACGAGTGCACCTGCTGTTCGGCTGGATGGTGTTCCATTAGAGCGGGTCGATCAATTTAAATACCTAGGACATCTACTCACCGAGGACCTTAGAGATCAGTGTGACATGGAAAGGGAGCGGAGAGCACTGTCAGTACGAGCCAATATGATAGCCCGCAGGTTTGCGCGTTGTTCAGGAGGTGTAAAGGTCACGCTCTTTAAAGCGTACTGTACATCCTTGTACACGTGCAGCTTGTGGGCGGACTATACTGTAAAGGCCTACAGTGCTCTCCGCGTGCAGTACAACAATGCGTTCCGGGCGGTGTTGGGGCTGCCCCGCTTCTGTAGCGCTTCGGGCATGTTCGCGGAGGCGCGCACCGATTGCTTTCACGCCACCATGCGCAAGCGGGCTGCATCGTTGGTGCACAGGGTGCGGGCCAGCCCCAACGCCGTCCTGGCGATGATTGCCAGCAGGTTGGACTGTCCGTATATCCGGCATGGCTGCGAGAGGCATGTCGCTGTCCCGATGCCGGATAGGAAATTGTAATTTATTTTTGACATTTTAATTATTTTTATTTTTTGTATATTTTATTTGTGTATTATTATTTGACATTTTATTTTTATTGTTTAATTTAATTTCAATTTTATTTTATTTTTATTTTTTTATTTTATTTTATTACAATGTTTAGTGTGTGTGTGGCTGTAATTGCCTGAATAAATGATTATTATTATTTATTTATTATTGTAAAATCACATAAATTGTTAAATCGTAAACTACAAAGTTTGTGCAAATGCAGCACATTACAACCCACATCGACAACAAAGCTACTCTTAAATCTGGGGACAGTACTAACAGCTACTTAGATACATTCTATTCACAGTATTTACCCGTATTCAGTGTAGACGCACGAATTAAAGGCGATCGCACACCATTTCAACTCAATATTGCCTCGACTCAAAATGCTTTGCTTTTTTATTGACTCGTGTAAGGTATTATAAAGTGTCGGGTGTTGAGTTCATTATCCTCTCATTATTGTTTATAGTAATTTCTAGCTTAAACAATAAAGAGCTTATAAATGTATGTATCTACATTTCTGTACGGAATTGAACGTAAATGGCATGGAACCAAGTCAATTTCTTCTTAGTTGCGATCCATAATTAAATAAAAATGATAGCTGACTGAAGATCAACTTCTACTCGTAATCTTTTAAATCATAGAACTGGAACAACAAATGAGAAACGCGTGATTTTATAACTCGTGCCTTCGGTTTCAGTTGACTAAAAAAAATAAGGACCTCACACGACTCGTTCTTTGATTCGAATATAATCATTGAGTCGATATGGTGTGCAGTTACCTTTTCCACCCTATTTTCAGTGTAAGTATCGGACCGGAGTTATTGGGGCCAATAAATTCGTTTCAGATAAACAGACGCGAGTAAACATGTAAATGGTATCTCGTAAACTGTTCCTGGCATAGTATAAGAGCTAGCTGCAATATTTCTGCATCCTGTACGAGATATTTATGAAATTATTGGTGTTGAGCCTACCTCTTTATTAGTAGCTTGTTTAATGTACGAAAAAGTGTAAAAAACGTAAGGGTTTCCAAAAAGTATAAGCGCAAGTGAATGCGTAAAGCTAAAGATGGTGCCATGTGGTGTTTTTAGGAGAGGTACATGTCCAGCAGTGGACAGAATAGATATTAGATAGGCCAACGATGATGATGATGATAATACGTAAAATATTGTCACTATGATAGGAATGTTTTCAATAACTTAACAGCAATTAGCAACCATAGGCACGTAACACAACTATAAAATAACACACAACTAACAAAACATATTTTTCAGTGGGATCTTTGTCTATTCTAAGCCAAACATCTCTGATTTCCTACGCAAAGCAAGACCCCGTGAATATTTATAGGCCGGGGATAGATTTGCGATTCTTTTTGATTCGGGTTAATATTATCTGGAAAATTAACATTGGAGGAAAAACGCTTTCCCTTTTCGCCATCTAAACTCAAAGTGTTGTCCGAACCTTTAATAGAATTGAGTGGTTTTATCCATTTGTTAGAATCAATAAATTATCAGCTTGTTTAATCTTACTAAATTCTGCTGACTGTGAGTTCCTTTTAATGCTGAGTGATCTTGTAATTTATAACCACGACGAATTGATGATAGGTTGACACTGTTGAGTTTGTTTATTTTGTAAGAATATTTTTTTTTTTCATTATATTATATTTGTTTTTGAACGACTTAATTTTCAAAGGAAACAACCACCTTGTATATATAGTACGGCTTTTTCTCATGTTGTCATGTTGATGTTTTTTTTTTTCGATTTATGGGTTGCTTCCGTAGTGAAAGTTTTTCACAATTATGAGTACTATAAGCATATTTAGGCTAAGCATATCCTTTTCTTACAACCCTGTAGAATTGTATTATAGATCCTTACAATAATTTACGTTTTATACGATGTGAATTCCTTAAATAATCCATACACAGCTGAGAAGACGGAAGTATCAAAATGTTCAAGCTACTTGAATGCTATTCGACATTTTCTAGATTGCTGTTTTAATTTAGAACAAATAACCAACAACTACAACAACCAACTATGACGCTCAGTTAGGAGCAAGCACACTAGACCACAGCGCTTCTTTCCAGAAGGTAACTTTCTAAGCTTTTAAATATTAGTATTCAGTAATAAAATATCATTAAAATTTTATAAGGAAAGAGCAACTAAGTAGAAACTTACTATTATGAACAACTTTTGCTATGAGATCAACCCTGAAAATAAAGAAAAAATATCAACTGTTCCACAGCTGTTCCGACGGCTGACAGTCTTGAGCTTTTGGGCGTTACTCTGACGTCAACCCTCAACTTTGGCTCTTACATAGGGTCCAAAGCTCAATTGGCTGCCAAAAAGCTGGGTATCCTTTCGAAGGTGCGGCGGTACTTTACGCCGGAACAGTTGCTGTTACTTTATAAAACCCTATAATAACAACCCTATGTAAATCGATAGTACTCGTAAACGTCCCACATTAACGCTATCAAATCGAATTCAAGCCACATCCGTGATAAGGCAACAATTCACAAACAGTCCACAAAAACAAACGTTCGGCCGTACACATTAGAGAATTAGTATTCTAGAACACAGTAAACCAGCCGAGTACGTGTTTAATTTGCATAATAGCGTGTACCTACTTAGTGTACGTTTTATAGGAACAGTATTTAAGCTGGAGTTTTCAGACGAAGTTTAACGGCTATCAAGAGATAGCCGTCTCGCATTGAACATTATGGAATCAATGCGTAGAGATTTTTTTTAAATCCGATATTATGATCCTACTAATTTTATGAACGTGAAAGTTTGTATGTTTGTAACTCAATAACGAAAAAATGGCTGTTTCGGATGAAATTTGGTACGAAAGAAGCTTATACCCTAAATTGGCATATAGGTTAGTTTTTATCCCGGATAACGAGGGTAAAACCGCAGGGCGCAGCTAGTTTTCAAATTAAAATTTTCAGTACTTGAAACATCCAACCCAATCCTACCTTTTCCTACTAATATTATAAAAGAGAATGTTTATGTGTGTGTCCAAATGTTTGTTACCACGGTTCACTAAACCGATTTTGATAAAATTTTAAATAGAGATAGCTTGTTCCCTGTGTACACAAGTGAAACCGTGGGGCACAGACAGCCAGTAAGTCATTAAATGGATAGACAATCTTAGTCTTTGCTAATAACTTTATTTCTTCAACATGTAAAAGTGTGCGAAAGAGATAGCTAACAACGGTTTATAGTCGTTTATAGCTAACTATAACCGTTTATAGCTAACAACCCTTAATAGTCGCACTGTGTTACGTCGTAGAATCTGTGCGGAAATAGAAAAGGTATACGATTTGACAGCGTCGCTTTTTCGCAGTTTTAGGGTTCCGTACTAAAATGGTTAGAAATAACCGAAACGGTAACGCTTTGGCGAAAAATCTGTTTTTATGTCACGCAATATGATTGTTTTTTTGAAGTATTTACAAGTTTTTTTTCCGATTATAACTTTATCCTATCATTTGGGTTTAGGCTTATTTCCAAAACGAAACAACGTAGTTTGGCATGCAAACTGGAAAATAAAATATTACAAATAAAGTTTTCATAATAATATGTCTTCAGTTTTTCATGTAAGAGTAAGTATTGAACGACTCATGCTGGCCTACCTATAATTAAAAAAATGTATAAAGAATAAATAAATAAATATAAAACACATAGATACACAACCTTCGCAACTGTATTCCAGCGCATAATATATCGTAAATGTTCACCATAAATAAGAAACGGTTATGAACGGCGGTGGGAAAGTCTTTCAGTTTTCAGGAACGAGATTATTGTGGGCGGATTAATTAGCTGAATATGTTTGAAGACGCCCTCAGACGTGATTCACTCGTATTTGACTTTAATGAGTAATTTCGAATGAGAAATTGGTGCTTATGATTCAGAGACGTGTAGAGGCTTGATTAATGACGTTTTGCGACATTTATTGCGGAGTAACATTTCATTTAAAAACGTGTTTGACGAAAGACCGAGATGGTTAAATAATTTTCGTTGAAAGCGTTATTAAATTGGTAGAAAACTCATTTGACACATACCGAGTGCTACCTGAGATAAAATCATGCAAGAACTTGCCCTATACTTTACGCCAACAAAGAGACGATGGACTATACAGATACGAGTAAGTATAATACGTAAAGGATTGAAGTAGGATGGGATTGACTTCTAGACGTGACTTCAAGCAAAAACCTAGCAGGCTAATTTCAATTCGCCACAACAAAAAGCAGTACTCGTATCTTATGGGAGCGAAAAGCCGTATATTCGTCCCATACGGTACAAAGGCATCGATATCTAGACGGAGCGGGCTAGAGCCATTGTGTCGCTCGACTTATCTCCGGTTGTAAACCGGGCGTATTGTGTACCCGTGTATAAAATGGAATGCTTCAATGAAAACCGGCGCCTTTACTCCTTTATACCCCATTTGGGGGAAAAGGGTAACGTTTGGGGTATTAGTAGGTGAATAGGTATAGATAGGTCGTAAAGGTGTTTAAGGTTTATGCTTTTTAGGTCCTTGGTGTAGTTCATGTTTGAGTTTCAGGTAATTGAGTAGAAAATTCGCGTCATACTAGTACTATAAATATAGATACTATAGATACTATAGATAGTGGTTAGTACTCGTAGAATTAGTGGTGAATACCGGAATAGTTTTATTTTATTTTATGTAATGCTTGCGTTTTACCGCCATCTTGCCTGCCCCCCTAGCCAAGTCGCGATTATATAAGCCGAAACGCTATCGAAAACCAGGACAATCTATGGGGCGACATTAACGTAACATTTCTGTTATCTATTTAAAGATACTATAGAATTGTAATTTCCATATATTGTCCTAGTTTTCTATAGCGTTTCGATTTATAGAATTGCAATTTGGCTAAGAGAGCTGATGAGAAGCAATGATGCTGTCTAAAATTGATTGAAGATAGTACTCGTAAAGTTTGTATAATAAGTATTTTTTTTTTAAAGGAAGAACTTACTATAAATAAGCACAATTGCCAACCAAAAACTATCGCTGAAACGTGGCACAATTCTGTAGGCAAGTTTTTCTTCACGTTTTTCCTAGAATTGTAGGACTACAAAACGCCTTCACGTGGAAAACAATTCCATACCTCGCAGTGCGTGAGTTGTGAAACTACTCGAGCCACCGAGTTATAGGTATACCTAGTGTTTCAACGATATAATATTACCAAAATATAGCCACTCGTGTAAACAATACCTTATATATTATTCTATTTCTTTGTGTCTTACAGTAAAGTTCGAGATAAATTGCGCGTGGGAAGTCTGTTTTTCTTAGAATATAAAAATATTCGTTTTCCCCAATTTGAATGAAACCGCTGTTATTTAAGGAAAGTATTTTAGAAGAATGATTTGGTGTAGGTTTTACTTCCACTCTGTGGATACAGCTTAGTTGGATTATTGAGTGTTCGGAAAATAAATTCATAGATTTTCTAAAAATGAGTTTTCAAAAGAAAATTAATTAAATAGGGTTGTGTTCTGTGATTTTAATTTAATAGGAAATACAAAATAGCGTACTACAAGGAAAAAATCACAATGTTGGACCTCTTATTTTGTTTTTGACTGTCCTAGAAGAAGATTTTGCCGTTTTTTTGTTTCTGTTCGTTTCGTATGAGTAGGTACATAATAATTACGTTTTGTTATTACTATAATTACATTTTTAGAATCGAGTATATGTATAATGTATATAAGTACACATTATATACTCCTTTTGAAATGTGAAGTCTCAATATATTAGGTATCTAGTCTTTATGTACGAAGCTTGGTTAAATCATCCCAAAGTTATAAAAAATGTATCGTATTTTGCAATTTGTTACACGCTTTGTTTGACTAAAGATACTAAAATTAACCGCTTGCTAGCTACTTATTATTAGTCAGTTAATTGCCATTACTTTGTTAGTAATTGATTGTGTGTAACAGACAAACACTATCGACTCTATATCTAGTTTGTTCGGAGAACTAAACATACGCCGACCTTATCAATGTTACGTCACACCTACGCAAGGCAATGTATTGATAGTGTTCTATTGAGCAAATAATTATTAATTTCTCGATTGTTCTAGACGTGAGTTCAGGGCATAGTTTAATAGGCATGTAACAATACGTCTGTTAAACTCTGTTACTGAGGTATTATTATGTAGTTTGAAACTACTAGAGAGATAATTGAACGACCTGTAAGTATAGATTTTTCTTGTTATTATTCTAATGAAATGTTTAAAATACTGTCTGTCCGGATATACGGTTGGTGGCATTTTAAGCATTTTCATCACAATGTTTTTTGTTGTTTTTTTACTTACACCATAATAAATATTTCGTATAGTTTGGTTGACAAGTTTAGAATCGTGTTGATATACCTTAACACACATAAATATACTGTCACAATAATATAGGGCATCAAATGTTGCCTTTAGAATTGACTGTAATGTCGCCGTTAATTTATTTTCTTTATTAATTTAAAAACAACCGAAACAACTTAAATCTTAAGCTAAGAATGATTCACACGACCTACAAGTGATCTCAGTACAATAGACATTTTAATATTCGTTCTCGAAACCCTTTCTCCGGGCATTTGCAAAAGCATTGTACTGCTCGTATTCTTCTCGGTAACTACACCTATTATAACATAGACCCTGAGATCGTCATTTGTCAGGGTGCCTAGGTATCTTATTCCTACGTAGAGGCATAAATATAGACAAGGAGCTACCAAGTTAAAAATTTAAAGAGAGAAAGAGAGTGACATAAATTTTCAAGGTGTTGGTCTAACAATGATTAATTAATTATTTACTTTGACACTTGTCCTTTTTAGACATTTTTTTAGACAACATTTATTTTTTAACTTAAAAAAATTGATAACTGGTTTTTCTTTTTATTGTTCACACCATAAATTACAAACAAAATGATAATTAGGGTAGTTGTAACCCGCGACACAAAAATAAAATGTGTTTACTAATCACTTTTTATTTCAGATTTTTTTCAGTTTAAATAAAATCTGGTGAATTGTACCTATCTGTTGTCATCGTCATTGTCTTATCACAATATAGTATTACAATTATTTTAAAAACAAAACAGGAATTAAATGAATTGTCAAAGAATATTCCAGCTCTTACACTATCTATAGACGCATGAATAGGAACGTGGGACGGGAAATTGCGGACTCATGCCTACTGCGGCGCATTGAGTCGCGGCCGCACGCACTAACTATTACGAAATCTGTAACCGAGCCTTAGTAACTATTACTCCATCTATGGCCTCGCTCGTAGAAACTATTGCTTTATCTGCGACCGTCCCTGTAGTAACTATTGTTCAATCTGCAACTGTGACGTCACGGACCTGTGGTTACCCACAAGCGGCAGACCGACTTGAAACTTGGAGAATTCTAAGGCGGAACTGTGATTCTGGGGTAAGTTGTATGAAGTTACGTGAAGGAAATACCAAACTTCACAAGTCAGCGAGTTCTGAACTTCGTATTTTATTATGAAAACTAGTAACTTGATTTGATTTGGAATGTGTTCTTAATTATAAGTATTAACCCATTATAACCTAGAGGTGCCGTTGTCTCTACTTAAATCGTGGAATTCAAGTCCAAAAGTAATATTAACAGAATTGTGTTGGTGAAAAGCGCACGAAACTTTTAGGCCAAATTAATGAAGGCACAAGGAAAAACCTCTGCTTACTTTGCTTTGAAGAAAGAAAAAGACAACAGACCGAGTTTGAAATAAGTACAATCTTACTTTTGTAAGACTTGTCAAGGTATCAAGGTTTTGTAAGAATCGTATATTGTTTAGCTCTCTCTGATCAATATTAAACCGATTGAGATAGGTAGATACTTGTAATAAAGTAGCGAATTACAATTCACGGCATACACGTCAACATGGTGTACTCGTTGTACCAGCGACTCAGAGCCTCAGTCTGTTATTTTAAGTAGCTGGGTTGGCTTGAGTGATCGCTGGCACGAGAGCAACGCACAACGCACCCTTAGCAGGCCCAGAGCGGAACCTATAGCCCCTATATCGAATAAGAAAAAGAATGGTGTACCTGTCAAGCCTGCAAAAATCAAGTCGAGTTCGCATTTCTGCACACTTGCCTATGCTTTACAGGTTTGTCATAATTCAAAGTAAAATGATTGAAACTTTAACAGCAGACGTCACAGCATCACAAATGCCTAGCAACTCAAGTTATAGAACAAGATGGAATAGTAATGCTGGTCCAAGTTGCGTCAAGTTACGTGAATGTGCGCAGGAACCAGATATCCAAGTTATGGCCGCGATGAGGGAATAGTTGTAAACTTCGTATCTTGAAGCCCTACTTAGTTGGGCAGGATTGGCGAAGTGCTGGTAACGACGAAGATTTGCTTCGGATTAATCACATAAAATTAGTACATTATGTACCTATTTAGGTCTCTAGGTAATTGTCTAAAATGGTAGATGATCTAAAATAGGTTTTAGACAAAATATTACGCGAAACTAAACTGAATCGCGTTGGTTTTTGTCTTGGTTTATCTCAATCTTACAAAGATTTAAAATGATATTTCACAAATTCATAACGTTTCACACTCATGGCTTCTCACTTGGATATCCTGTAACAAGGATGCCATGCAATACATGAAGACAAATAAAAAACAAATATGACAAATGAACAGAACCCCAGAAGAGAGCTTTAAATAATCCATCAATCAATTATCCTCACGGCTGGGAATCGAAATCGGAACTTTTGGCTTCTAAGGAGGAAATATTACCGCTGAGCCAAACAGACCTATGTTGTCTATCCCTATTACTCTTATGTGACATATCGAATGTCGATCTCAGAGAGCAGATTGGTAATTGTAAAAAAGCGCTGTAATAATCCGAGGATAGTCCAACGTGGCCACAAAGTCCGGATGTAAAGCTATTGTAGACTTTAAAAACCCGCTTAATAATTCAAAAATTAAACGAACGCAAGTAAAACCTCTTTCACGAAGCTCCTCGTTTGAACTAATTTAAAGTTTGAAAATGTTTAAAACAAAGATCGCAGTTTAAAAACTGTAAGCCGTGGCACAGTGGTTTAATAACACGACGTTAAAAAATTAAAAAGTATGAGTCTTTGACTAAAATAAACCTTTCAAATTGTGTAAGTGAAGTTTTAACGATAGACATACATAATATAGAAAAAGTTATTATATAAGTAGTATGTAGTAATTTTTAGCTGTAAAACGTAAATTGCAACCAAATAAAACTTCAGGATTCCTACGATTATATCTAACTCAAAAACCCCTTTGCTGATTTTTCTCATACGAGTTCGTGTTCAAATGAAAATAAAAAATATTAGAAAGAACTACTTTTCTGTAAACTTTCATCAAGATCGAATTACATGTACCTACTCAATTCATCGTTGAACAAATCCTACTAATATTGCAAAAATTAAATGTGAAAGTTAGTATGTTTGATACACAATAACAAAAAAAAAACGGCTGAAAGGATTTATATTAAATTTGGTACTAATATACTTTGAGTTTTAAGAAATTTTTTATCTCAGAAAAAACCATGGGCAGATGAAACTGAATAAACAAACAAACGAATTGTAATATTCGACTTCACTCTCCTTGCCAATAAAATAATAGTTGCGATTGATAGTTTGATTGATCTATGGAAATAATTTAAAATATTTGTCTTGTTAAATACTAAAGGTCCTACAAAACCCTGTGGACACAAACACAGACACAAACACGTAGGTATTGCAGTACATTTCACTGAGTGTAACCTCAAACTATTGTCCTGACCACGCACTCCCCATTTCAAAATCCTCTAAACTTGGCCCAGAGCCAAAACGGCCTCCACGCTGTCTTGTATACCTACTATGCTATATGCCTTGTCATTGTGCGTTAGAAAACATCGTATACAAAAAATATCACGATTATTTACAAAAAATCTTCTATTTCAAATGAAATGCGCTTATAAATACTACAAGGCTATAGAGAAAAGGTTTGCTAAGCCGAAAAAGGCTCATAGTACTCATCATTACGAACCACTTTTACAATAGAAACAAACCGGAAATCGCGAAAAATCAGCTGTTCCATGCATTTTGTCGAGTATCGTTGACATTTTTAGAACAGTTATTTACTTCCGAAATTTCAGGGTTAGACCTATAGTAAAAGTTGTTCATAGTGATGAGTATTATGAGCTCTTTTCGGCCTTTAACATACCTTTTCTTTGAAAACCTGTATACCTTGTGCTACATGTCCAGTCATTGTGCGTTGGAAAACATCGTGGATAAAAATAAACGACTATTTATAAAAAAAAAACATCAAAATAAACGACTATTTATAAAAAAAAACATCAAAATAAACGACTATTTATTTAAAAAAAACATCATTAAGAGATAAAACGAGCTTATATGTACCTACTATAGTTCACTGACAACTTTTGTTAAATAAATAACTTTAGACGTATTTCTTTCACAAAAAAATAGCAACCGCTATATGTTAGAGGCTTTATTGAAAGTGGCTGTAAGGACCTTATAGACGCTAGCTACCGACTACACAAAAGAGGTAAGAAAATATGTTTATCTACTTTATACAGCATAACATCACCCTATCCTCACAAATCAAGCTGCCAGCCAACAGCTTGCTCTGACTCTTTTTTAAACAAATGTCAATAAAAACAGCTTCAAATTAAAACTGGAGCGTATTGTCCAAGCGGAAGCGTATGTCGCCGAGTCGGTTACAGGAAATTGCGGCCTCCACCGTGGCCCTGTCACTTCACACAGCTTACGAGAGAGCGAACAAAACAGTCGTGGGTGCGTTGATGTTCTGCTAGTTTGATATGCGTATGCTGGGCAAGTAATTTTAGTCTGTGGCAGGTTTATATGTATAGTTCAGTGGGTTTTGTGGTCTGTAAACTTATCTAGAGCGCATAGAGACATTTTTTATTCGTGAATTGCTTTACGTTAGATAACAATAATAATCTTCAAGTTTATTTATATAATATTTGTTATAATATTATCTTATCTTCATCTATATACCTTTTTTTTTTTATTGAGTAATAGGCTTGCATTTGACCGTCATCTTGCCTGATGGAAAGCAACGATACGGTCTACGATGGAGCATGCTTGCCTAGAAGAAACCTATTTCACGTTTTTACCTCATAGCACATGTATCAACAAAAACCAATTGAACAGTATTAGAACCATTCAAGCGCTTTCACAACTGTTATTTTCTTTTACAGCAGCATTTTCTCTCTAAAAAATACAGGCTCCTACCAAACAAGAGTAAACTACAAATTATTCAACAAAACCAGGTGTAAATAGAGCCTATTATCCTACGAAACACATCTTTCCTCACGTCATTCCATTTGATCGTCACCAGAAAAACAACTTAAAAGCTCCCACCGAGAAAGCATCGTATTTCCATCATTATTAAGGCGTCGATATGAGAGCCTCCCCTGTGAACTCTGCGTCTCGTATTCGTGAAAATTCTCAATTTATCGCCTCGCTTGACGATTCGTGTGGAAATCGCTAGGTAGGGGACGGTACATTTGAATACGGTTCGCTTCATAAGCCGCGTGTAATATGAAACTCGATACTGAACACATTTATCGAAGTATAAACTCTAATTTGAAGCATTTTGAAATACATTTTTGTGAATTTAAAAAAAATACAGCCAGCCGTTAAAATATAACAACGAAATCGAAACTTACAAATTTTCAAAATTTTTATATTTTAATTAATTTGTAAAAAGGGTTTTAAAATAATAATTTAATGAGATTCTATGCTTTAACACATAAGCTGTATAAATTGTATACTTTGATATAATTTTATACAAATATACATAATCTACACGCATATTTTGGTGACGGTATCATAATCTATATATATAAAAGAAAGTCGTGTTAGTTACACTACTTATAACTCAAGAACGGCTTTACCGATATGGCTGAAAATTGGTGAGGAGGTAGCTTAGAGCCAGGAAACGCACATAGGATACTATTTATTCCTATTATACTATTTATTTCTATTAAATAAATTCGATAGCATTCAAGTGTGAATTGACATAAAACATCAGTCACTATAAAACGAGGTATAACAAAAAAGAATCAGACTTGGAATAACAAAACGACTTATTATACTCTTTGCGCAAATGACAGCTATGTAATGGACGTATGGATGACAATTTGATTTAACAATTTAACAGCTAAACAGATTTTGACGAAATTTGGTATGAAGGTAGCTTAAGCCCTAGGTAATATGTAGATTACTTTTTACCCCAGAAAATTGAACGGCTTTCCGCTATTCTTGCAGGACAGCGGGTGAAACCGCGGGGCGCAGCTAGTATAATATATATTATCCTTTTGTAAAAGATAGGTAAATATAACTTTGCGCTCTCTCATCGTATTGATGTCTTTGATGTTTAATTTTCTCGCTTCACAGCACATCAAATGTTTAGAGTTTTCCTTACAGCAAATTTATCCTTAAACATCCTCTAGAGACTGAATATAATTATAAAGTCAAAAGGTTTTAAATTTTCCAATTATTTTTAGGAAGAGTTGCGGAAAATAATTACGAAAAAAACAAACAAAAATAAGTACTCCCAAATTTCAACATAATTATGTTTTTCCATCACTACTAATTATACTCAAAATATTTCAAATAATTTGGAATTATAATGGAAAACATTCAGTCCCAAATTAATGAAACAATTAACCTTACAACGTCTCGACCCCTGATAACCATCCACGTGACACTGTCACGCGAGCGGTAAAACGACGTCTGTTTTATTCACCCAAATCGTAAGTCAAATCACTTTTCGTGTTATTTTCCAGCTTGAAACATGACAAGTTGCTAATTGGAAATATTCGTTTTTCTAAAAAGTAAACTAAGTATGATATAATCAATGTCACTCCAACGATTATTTTACCATGCATATTGTTCCACAATAATAATAAGTTATTTCACTTTTTAACAATAAATCGTGAAGCCAGTAAATACCTATGTAATTTTATCATAATTATGAAAGTTAATCGTGTAATAAATACGATTTTTTTTTACTCATTTTAAACTAAAACCTATATAAAATTAAACAACGAAATGAAATGCTGCTTTATCGCTCTGGTTTTGTTCCGAAACTAACTCTAGAACTAAAAAAATCACGCACAAGACAACTAGTGTTAAAACATTACCAAAATATTTTAGGTTAGGATTATACTAATGTTCAAATGTCACGCAAAGTTAAATTTAAATATTTTTTCTACTTAACGTATTGCACGTACTTTGACAGTAAAAACAGTAGCAAAACAAAAAAGTGTCTAAAATTCGCAATCTAGATACCACAAATAATATAAAAATTAAAACAGCTCGGCCGCCAGTGTCACGCTCCTGATAACTGTCACGCAAGCTGTTACAAATGGTGCCATATTTTCTGGCCGGCGTTTAGTTGAGTTTTAAATCCAGCATATCGTGTTACTATAATAAATGCGACGTGAAATAATGTGCAGCGTGAAAAATGTGCGTTTACGAACCTTTGTTTGAATTTAGCGCTGTGAGAAACGAAATGGTTTTACGTTTTTAGTGTAATGTTTCGTTATCAATTTATGATACATACTTGAAATAGAGTATTATTTTTGACGACACGTGATCTTTTGCTTTACTCATACCTAACAGTGATACGTTGCCGAAAACTAATTGTCAGAAGCTCAACCTTTATTCATTACTGGGAATAGCCCTACTGGTTTTTTTCAAGCGGCCAATATTTTTGAATGCTATCATATATTTCTATACTACTCTTAGTCATTAACGGCTGAGATGAATCGTAAAAGCCCTTACGCATTGACTTCCAAACTAAATACAGAATTAACACAACAATGCGTCTCTCATTATGAGGGTGGCATCTCGCTGCCGGACCGACCATTACTCAGTATCGAGTAGTATCGAATATCGAGTAGTATATCGAGTCATTAATCGACTCGGGATCCCGATTAACGGAGGGTCGTTAATCAAAATGTGTTTCCATTCAGTAGTATCGATTCATGGCTCGGCTTTTTGATGAATGTTATTCGTCTCGCGAGTTTATTAGGATCGTGCGAATGATTGTACCTAATCGATACTGAATATGTATTATTGTGTACGATACCTTATAAGATACGAACCTTATAACCCCAACCTTTACCGAGTAAAGGTTTTGATCGAAATAACGACGTATTTGTCATTTGAAATGGTTGATTAACCTTTGTGTTCATTTTATACTCTGATACTGATTTCAAATGTCGTTTAAAATTAAAAACAATTTATTTATGGCAAGAGTGGTTAAATCAAGTAGATACTTTTTCATTCAATTGGAAACTGAAAACAAAAGCTGCAATGCAATAGACGAAACTAACAAAATTTTAATAATTGGATTCTCAAATAATTTCCAAAGTTTAAACTTCACTACTTTCTACTTTACAATATCTTTTTACCTAAACCATTTATTGAAAGCCGTTTGAAACTCGAACGAAACAAGTTGAGCCTCCAAAATCTTATTACGATTAATCCCAAACTGTATCCAGAATCCGTAGAAACGAAACGTCATTTTGGGGCGCTATTGTTTTCCCAATTTCACATTTTTATTGACATAAAACCGATTGTGTTCGTATTTGTTTTCAATCACAATCCGATCGGATTGGGGCGCTCTTATTAAAAAATAAATCGTATGTTACAGCGAGTGCCAATTATTTGGCAATCTGCGCTGAACACGCTCTCAAAGTTGTATTATCGGAGGGACGCACGTAAAAATATGTTATTTAAACAAATAACAAGCATTTTAATAAATCCTTTCTCGTGAATTCAGAGTTGGGAACCCTATTAAAATTTCAGGTGGAGCACCAACGAAAAGTAGGCTTACGTTTTGATTATTAACGGGGGAGATACGTCAGTAGTTGCCATGCGCGATTTCACAACATGCTAACGAATCTTTGTAGAGCGGAATATGATTTATAAACTAGTAGCTACATTATATATAAGTAGACAGGCATGGAAATTACGAAGTAAGTAAGCCTGGCAATTACTCCACTGACAAGAGCAACGCTCTAAATTATTTTTAATTAATGAGGTACGGACGTTCATTTTCAAAGTTAATGACTCCAAATTAGGCATGTTTCAAAAATGTAATAGCTATTTTCTAATATTCTAGAAACTATCAAGTCGTCAATAGAATCTCTTCTACAATTGTCAACTATTCTATTCCTTACAAACGTTCTACTCAACAACACGATTAACCCATTTGTGTCTTTCAATACGTACCTTCGACTACACTACAATCAATCAGAGCATTCATTCGTTAATAATGGAATGCAAAAATCGCGGAAGTATAAACGTCCGTGATTTTACTGACTACCCGCGATGCGACACCGATAAAATATTTATAGCACACGGATATGCGAACTGAGATTTTGATGGCTCTCCGATTTTTGGGATGTTATAATCAAAGTGGGTGTAAAAAGCGTGAACTGGCATTTTTGTGTTGTTGTAAAAATGGGAAAAGTTTTAACACTGCATATTGATAAGACATGTCGTATTTTTGCTTGTACGATCTTGTTGTTATTTTTTTAAATAAAACTTGGCTTAGGCATGGCTATTGAAAAATTTAAGATTTCCAAACGGAAAAAAATCTGATTACAAGAAATAATTCCAATGTTGTAGTCTAATGGTTTGTCTAAAATATTATGCTCCACGTTTCAAAAATACACAAAGGGTAGGTGATATGTATACGAACAACAAACGTAACTTTTTAAACAAATATTCCAGCTTATTTACTCTCTCGCGCTTCCGCAAAGCTTTATACACACGATAACAACAAGTATTAAAAACACTCCATCACCATTTTCAAGTAAAAAGTACGCACTTCAGTACCGTTCTCGTATTACACTTTTATACTTGAAAAGAACATTAGACTACAATAGCACATAAAGTACTGCGTTAAATCTGGCCTGCGCTTTAAAAATGCGCTGTAAAATACTCTACGTACGTAATATTGTGAATACTCGCACTTTTATGATGTTTCGCGATTATGTTTTTGATGGTGAGTGCATGGTTTTATACGAGAAAGCGTAGCGTTTGGAAACAAACCGTATGTCAGTTATGAAGACATGGGGAGCAGGCGATATAACATTTCATATAGTTATACTATGGTACGAGTATTACCATGGTAGATCGTGACGCTTAAGTATGTAGGAAATAAATATAAATATACAAATATACGTCCTGAGTTCGATTATTTTCCTGCTAGGCATCTGAAAATTTGTAACGACCCAAAAATAAAAGACTTTTATCCATAATTTAAACATTTCTTTGAAGTTTTTCAGTCTTACTCGTATATCAAATTTTGTGTTACATTATCCATTACCAAAACAATAATAATCAAAACAACCAATTTTCATTTCAGAAACATTATTCCGCGACACTGGCGAGTGACGTTCTCCTAACAAAAGACCGCATCCACCGAACGGTACTAATTAGAAGATCCACTTGGCGGTTAAAAGAACCACTTACTTGCGCTTCATTACCAGCCTTTAAGTTATACGCTTAGCTTGGTCAAGACACGTTGGCACTTGGCTTGAGACGCCAAGATACGGCTTTAGAGGAGGCTTTGAGAGCCAATTGTTTAGGTGTCTTTAACGTGTGAGTAGGTGTAAAATTGAATTCAATTAGGTTGAAGCTGTTAGTCACTTTTTTCCCGAAATTGTGGAGTAAAGGTAGTGCTAGTTACATATTATTATAAACTGCCTCGTAAGAGCTGAGCGGCTGGTTCTAATGTTTAAGTTTTAAAGTTGTTTCAAAGGCTTTGCTAGGTGCATGGTTGTTGTTATAGGACAAACAACCGTGATCTAGAAATTGCTATTAAAATTATTACTAACGTAGCTATGGAAAAATCATCTAAACTAGAGAAAATTTCTTAGTGAAGAAAAATAAATTTGTGTTTCCAAATAGAAAAGTAAGTGAATCGCTTGCCAGCGCCGTTCGTTCGATAAATCTCACATGCGCCTCTCCATCATCTGAAAGAAACCTTTACTTCATTACCATCCGGCGCTGAGGTCCGAGGATCAATACTTAATATCCACCTACGGTTCATCCGATACAATATTCGGAGGATCGTCTTCATCCCTCCGCAGTAATATTTTATGTTTCGACCCTCCCTGGACAGATTAATACTTAATACGGCCGCTCTGAAAGGATTCTGATGAGAAAATATATCTTTACAAAATTGGGTTCTGGTCTGGGTTTTGATTGTCGTTTTTGTGGTTTTGTGACTGGAGGATAAGTGAGGCTAATAAACGAGCATTAGGTATCAATTTTATGTCTCCCATTGGGCTTTGTTTGATAAAAAAGTGAGCTAGATCGGAAACGTGTTGAGTTCGAGAATAACCCTTGTAACTGAATTAGCTGAAGAAAGACTTACCAAAGCTATTCAAACTATTTTTCATTGAAATCACAAAACGATAATATTTATCTCAAACTGAACTAGTACCTGATCTACCCAATCCAGCTTAAATCGTAGCCATAAGAAGATCGAGTTTCCAACAAAATAAACATAAAGCGATACCAAATTGGCACTAGCTTCCAAACTCGGAACTGTCGGCTTAAAACAACTACTCTCAGCTTCCCGCCGCGCCGCCCCAGTACACGCCGATAGGTAGCTCACGTTGATTCCATCAACACGTCACGCCGCTCCGAGGACGGTCAATCAGGCACTGTCCGATCCGGCCGATCTCAAACGAGACTCGTGTATTGGTATTTTAGTAGACGGTTCTGGTTACATTAAAATTACTTACACAGTTTCATCTAGCCTGTACGTGTACATTGTGTAAATATGTGCAGGTAGCTTGTACTTGTTATTATTTTATATTTGTTTTTTGCCATTGGTTTTATTTTATACGTAAAAAATTGTAACTGACATTCGTAAGTGTACACTGATGTACTCTTTTGTATATTTGAATAAATTATTTGAATTTTTTTGCTGAAGATAATGTATTTTTTGCTTTTTTGATAATTGAAACTTTGTATTTAATTTGAAATAAAACGATAACAAATCAGTAACGTACGATTGAAGATGGTAAAACAAATATCCTTCTTCACACTGTCCCGTCGCTAAGTATAGACCTATGTATATTCTGCTACGGTACGTATCTACCTTGATACCGTTCTCAACGAATTGTAATTTATGAGATAAAGCTAGAAAATTGCTTTATCTCGCAAAAATTACGATTCGTTAACCATTTCGCAGCTGAACTTAACCAAAATTATTCTAGTTACAATTAGACTGAATATAGTCTTTGCCCAAAATTAGTATGACAAAAATCGCAAAACAAACAACAGAAAGCTTAGATTCATCACTGAACGGAACTCAACCTCATTTTGAAGTTATTCAAGCAACCATTTCTCATTACTATATCTACTAGAAGTAAGTAAATCAAAGTTGATCCTATGTTATACAAAAACTACGCCGTTTAGGGTTAAAGTAAAAGATGTACCTATATAGTTCCACGAACGGTTTGGTGGAAAACGTCAAGCATATTAACAAATGTAGAGCTTACCCTCATTAAATCCTAAACAAACTGCGTGACATGGGGTTATGGGCACAACTACCGTAACTAAACAAATTTTGTAAAATATCATGGTGACTGTATGTATATTGTACAAGTACATACCTGTATATATGAGTCGTTATCCTTTGTAATGTTTTTCACAATGTTTAGTTTGCTTTTATCTTATCTAGATGGCGTTAGTTCTAGTTAAATCCATCTTAAAAAAACTATATTTTGTCAATGCAATTTTTGAGAGACGTCAAGACAACCAGTACCTAGTTTAAAGAAAGAAATTGAACGTATGATGTCTAAGGAAAACGACTCATTGAGGCATCTACACAAAATATTTGAAGCTGCACCTACAGCTAGAATGTTTCACAATCATAACGCCCTGCATCTGCGGGTTTCACTCATGCACATTTGCACATTCCTCCGAGCTTCCACTCTGCCTGCACTGTGCCAGTATTGATTTTAATCCGGCCACGGCTGTGTTCCCATTTCATCTTCCAGCTTCGTTTTATACCGCGGTAATCTGATCATTGTTCCCAATTCACCCCGCTATTGCGTAGATGTTTGTGATTTTTGCGTAGATTGATAAGGATTTTTTCCCTAAGATTTTTCTTTTGGGGGGTTATTTTTTGTCTTGAGTTTCCCGATCCTGTTGTTTTGCTAAGGTTTATTGGATTGGAAAGAAATAATGGGTTAACATGAAGCGCGGAAGGTGAGTTATATGTCGGAATTTATTAGTTATCTATAAAGCTGTCATTTTAACTGCCATTTTGGTTTTGGTTTTCAAAATGCCGATTAAAAGATACTAATATTTTTCGGGGTGGGTTTTTTGATACGTTTAACAGTAATTTTACACAAACTGAAAACGAAATCCTTGGTTAAAAATAACCTTATTAAGAAATAATATCGTATAGACTATCACCATTAGTTCACAAAAAATGTCCCGTCTAGCCTTCTTTTTATTAGCTAAGTCTGTCAAAAACACAAAAAAATAGTTCCGCCAGCAATGAAGACTAACATATATAACACGCTCATATGTCCAAGTTTCCGAGTTGACGTGCCTCGCCACAGTATTTCACCCTAATGACGTAACTTACTCTAAGTTCCTCCGAACCCTCAGGTCGATTAATCTGAAAGTATTGCATACTGATACACAGTACCTAGTACCTACTAGCTATGTGTAATGTATATATACCACAGAGTCTGCGTCACAAACTGGTGCAGTTGACGCGCTGACCCCGATCTGTCGCGAGCGCAAATATTATATTTCGTGCGAATTGATGGTTCCAGGCCTAGGTAAAGATTGAAAATGGAGCTTTCAATACGGAGAGTGGATTATTAAAGCAATTCAACACGGTTTATTAATACTACTGGCTTAAAAAAACAAAAAAAGCACGAACGGTGACGTTATGAAACATTTTCCGATATTCGTGTTCAGTCGGATTTATTTGGAAAAAAATGGATTTTATTGTAGTTCAGATTAAAGTTAAGCTGGATTTGAGTCTTTTAAGGCACCTTACATTTTTATAATCGCGTAACATACGAGTACATACAAAAAAAACATACTGTCGAATTGAGAACCGTCTCCTTTTTTGAAAGTCGGTTGATAAAATAGAATTTAAGACGAGACAATAAGGCGAGATACAGAAAAGTGTATTCTCCACTGATCCTAATTAAGAAATATTCCGAAACAGACATTTCATTGAAAATAGCCTATGCTTGGATAAGTGGCAATTAACTAAACTGATTGCTTAGTAAACAATCACCTTCACATATTGATATTTGTACTGCCAGGAGTATCTAATACGTTCAACTTAAGAATGAAATAATAGCACTTTTATCGCTATAAAATCTCACGTGGGTTTGTTTTTACCTACCGTAGTAAAAAGAAACCTTATCAATTGGCGTATAGTAGCTTCAGTACCTCGGAACAGTCACTCCATCTTAGGTAAGTATATCTTTTTCAAACTTGTTCTAAATTTCAAAGAAAGAAAAACACAAAACAGACTAATTACTTCAGCCTGGAGGCAGCTATGCGTTCATCATTACGGCATAGAGCGCTGTTAGTTTCAGATGAAACTCCACTCGGTAGAGTCACCGTCACCGCTCGCCGATCAAACGCACTGCTCTCCGTACAGGTCTAGAGCCCCATTCTCGTAAATCACAGCTGATATGGCTCGTTACACATACGCTCGATATTTATGCTCCCGAACGCTTTGCCATATACTCTACATTGCTATAGAGCACTTAGCCCGATTGCCTCTGGTAGAGTTACTTATTTTTCATCAAGTTATTTTTTAGTAAGGTAGGTTTTATTTGTTATTTTCTTTAGTTTTAGGGGTATGTTTTATGTGTGACGTCTCAAGCGTGTGTAAATATTTTTATTATGAATTTTCTAAAGACTTTTAGATGGTAATACAGTGGCGTGAAGGTGAAGCCTTTTATCTTGGATCTTTTTACATTTAGTTATATTTTCTGCAAAGATAATAAAAGTCATTTGTAAAAAATATACCTATCACATCGTTTTTTCTCAGAAATATATGTCGCCGCGAGGGCATTGGGCGTCTTCGAGTTTTCGTTCGAAGCGACACTAGCGCCGCTGATGGCATATCCTGTGAAACTTACACTCGAAGTAAAATCTATTTGGTAACTAAATACTCGAGCAAAATCTATTTGGTTGAATATTTGCTGCTTTTGTTTAAAAACTTGATAAAGTGGCAGCCGCATTCCTTTTTCATACAAGGCGTGCCACTTTTTGTTTGAGACTCGAGGTGAAACGTTGTAAGTAAAACTTTGAAGAAAACTAAAATAAAAATAATTCAGTGTTTCATGTGCTTTTATTTCAAGAGAATTCCAACGAGTGCTTAGAATCATTTCTGTTAGTTTTTGAGTCGAAAACTAGGCAGTGTAGAGAGTTCAATTGTAACAGTAAAACCGATGGTCGTCAAGGCTGGCGGTTTTACTCGCTTTTAAAAGATGCTAGTTAGTTCTCTATTCGACATCAGAAGTGGGATAGTGATCTATTGATCCCTCTCTGGCCGTTAACTATATTTCAGGTGATCCTGGTCAAAACTACATATAAGAACCCCCGGATGGATGCATCCGAGCAGAGTCGGCCGGCGCCTGGCGCGTCGACAAGTTCAAACGAGTCTACACAGCCTGCGGCAGCTAGCGGACTTGAAGCGACGAGTGGGCCTGCAGCGGGCGCCATATCACCGCCGCCGCTACCACTACAGTCTGGTAATGTGCCTCCAGAATTTTACTCGCACATGATGACGATGATGCAGCATATGAGCGAGCGTCTATTATCACAACAGAAATCTGTTGGCAAGGTAAAAATTACTGAAATATTTCTACCTTCGTACGACCCGGACGGCAACGTTGGAGTCCGTGAGTGGTGTACGCACATCTCTATTGCTAAAAGTACCTATAATCTTACTGACTATGATATCCGGATGAAAGTAACCAGCTTGCTAAAAGGTCGTGCCAAAATATGGGCTGATAATTGGCTTGTTACGACATCTAGCTGGGACGAGTTACGTGAGAATATAATCACTACATTTGAACCAGAAAACCGTTACTCGCGGGACGTACTCAGGTTTAGAGAACACACCTATGATTCTTCCAAGGATATTGCAGAGTTTCTGTCACAATCATGGCTGCTATGGAGGCGCCTAACGAAAGACCAGCTCGAGAGTAGCGATGCTGTGGAGGCAGTGATTGGAACGGTGAGTGACGAACGTCTCCGCATTGAATTAATGAATGCCAGAGCTATTTCAGTGCCCGAGTTGATATCTGTTGCATCTTCTATTCGCGTTAAACGCCCAAGTCAAAGTAATATCGACAAACCGCTTTTGAAACGTCCCCAGGTTACCGTAGATAACAGAGACTCCCTATTTTGCACGTTTTGCAAAAAGAACGGCCATACTTTCAGTATTTGTCGCAGTAGAAACCATCGGAATGTTCCATCGACCGAGAAAAGTTCCGTGACGTCATCTACTACGATACCTAAACAAACTAATGACAAATTTTGTTCATTTTGCTCAAAGCACGGTCACACGTTTGACACTTGCTTTCGTCGCGAAAAACAAGTAGCTTCTAATGTGAACTTCGTATCTAGCGATAGGTCGTGACGTCCGGTCTAAATAAAATGCGTATTTGTGTCGGTGATCAAACTGTCGATACAGTCTTCGATAGTGGCGCGGAATGTTCCGTGATGCGTGAATCGGTCGCGAATAAAAAGAAAAGTGGAGACGATCGTATGTGTGTAGACTATCGGGAATTAAATTCTAACACTGTAAGAGATTACTTGCGAGTTACTTTCGCCGCTTCATCCCAGATTTTGCGCGTACTATGAATGGTCCCTTTATATAATCTGACTAAGCAAGGCACTAAATGGCAATGGACTCATGTTCATGAGGAGGCACGACAAGCGATTATCCATCACCTCACTTCTGCGCCTGTCCTAACAATTTTCCGAGAAGGCGAACTTAGAGAATTATACACTGATGCCAGTGGAATCAGATTTGGGGCAATTTTGGTACAAATCATCAACAGCCGAACTCATGTGATCGCCTACTTCAGCATGCGCACCACGGACACAGAAAGTAGGTACCATAGTTATGAACTGGAAACATTGGCCGTAGTGCGAGCAATTAAACATTTCCGCCATTTTGTTTACGGCCGTAAGTTCAAGGTGATCACGGATTGCCACGCCTTAAAGGCCTCCAAGCACAAGCAAGATTTACTACCACGCATACATAGATGGTGGGCCTACCTACAGAATTACGACTTTGAAGTTGAGTACAGGAAGGGCGAGCGGATGCAGCATGCAGACTTTCTCAGCAGGAATCCAGATCCATTGACGGTAAACACCATGACCAGTAACCTCGAATGGATTAATATTGAGCAACGACGCGATGGTGAGCTGCGGCCTATCATAGATAGCCTACACAATGGAGATGATGTTCCCGGATACCTCCTCGAAGGTAATGTACTGAAGTACAGAAAGAGCGATCCAATTCAAGGAGAACGAAAACTGATAGTGGTCCCAAAGTCTTTTCAGTGGAGTCTCATGAACACGTTCCACACGACCCTTAAGCACCCAGGCTGGGAGAAAACTTTACAGAAAATACGAGACACCTACCATTTTGACAAAATGTCAACCGTTGTCCGAGAGTTCGTGGATAACTGTGTAATATGCAGAACTTCAAAACAGACATCTGGAGCCATACAGGTACAGTTACATCCCATTACTAAACCAACGGTTCCATTCGAAGTCATTCACATGGACATCACTGGCAAACTCGGTAGTTCGGAAGAACAAGAGTACGTAATTGTTACAATACACGCATTCACAAAGTATGTACTTCTCCGACACTCCAACGACAAGAGTCAGTTTAGTACTACGGCTGCCTTGAGGCAGGTCATTCACCTCTTCGGGACTCCGAGACAGATCATCGTGGATGGCGGACGCGAGTTTTTAGGTGAATACAAAAGCTATTGTGACAGGTATGGTATTGAGATTCATGCCATATCCCCAGGAGCGAGCAGAGCCAACGGACAAGTGGAGCGAGTTATGTCAACCCTGAAGAATGGTCTCATAATGATTAAGAACTATGAAACCCCAGAATGGCACACAGCTCTTGATGGCTTGCAACTCGCTCTGAACTGTACGGCACACAGAGTGACAGGTATCGCCCCACTTACACTACTAACTCGACGTCAAAATTGCGTGCCTCCGGAACTGCTGCAGTTGGTAAATTTCGATAACACGTCCGTCGACGGCGATGCTATGGATCGGCATGTACAGCTCAGAATGACGGAGTTATCTGCGAAAGATAAAGCGAGATTCGACAAAGGACGAGCGAAAATTCACAATTTTCAACGAGGAGATTTCGTTCTGATAAAGAACAATCCAAGAAATCAGACTTCTCTCGATTTGAAATTTAGCGTGCCTTATGAAGTTCACAGAGTTCTGGACAACGATCGCTACCTTGTGAAAAAGGTGGTGGGTCACCACGGGCGGCCCCGCAAGGTCGCGCACGACCAGCTGCGGCGCGCCCCTCAGCCGGCGGGAGGCCCCCAGGCGGCCGTGTCGCCCCGAGCCAGCCCGTCTGCTGTCGTCTGCGGCTCGCCGGCGCCGCCACACTCCGCGGCGGCGCTGCACGTGGCTAACGTCACTGATGGTGACGTCACTGCTACTACACAGCACGAGACCCATCGCGTGGTGAGCACGTTTCACTTTATTCGACACCAAAGCATGCGTTTGAAACACAAATTGCATATTGACACGTGGAGTTGACCAATATGTGTATTCACGCAAAACATAATAATTTACATATTGGCGCGTGGAGTAGACCAATATGTGTATTCATACAAAACTTAATCTGCACATTGGCGCGTGGAGTAGACCAATGTGTCAAGCAATAAAAATCGAATTATTAATGCATATGCAACCGACCGACCGAATATGCGACCGTTATAATGGCCTATTATTATTAATGCATATGGGCGCGTGGAGTGCCCATATAGCAATTAAAAGATGCACATTGGCGGTACGACCGTCAATGGCCTATTATTTGCCAAGACTATTACTTTGACCAATGACTGACTATGACTGTAATTATTAATTCGATAAAAAGATGCACACTCGCACTCGCACCTACTTGATGCATGGTAAATCAGCGATTCAGTTGATCTACATACTACCAACTTAAATTTAAATCATAGGTTTAGGTGTACTGTGGAAGTACCTAAGCCTCAAAACATTACTTTCTTTATTTCAGTAACAACCAGGATAAATGCCAAAACGACACAGAGCACGCGTCGCATTGCAGAATGGCCGTGTCGCCGCGAGGGCATTGGGCGTCTTCGAGTTTTCGTTCGAAGCGACACTAGCGCCGCTGATGGCATATCCTGTGAAACTTACACTCGAAGTAAAATCTATTTGGTAACTAAATACTCGAGCAAAATCTATTTGGTTGAATATTTGCTGCTTTTGTTTAAAAACTTGATAAAGTGGCAGCCGCATTCCTTTTTCATACAAGGCGTGCCACTTTTTGTTTGAGACTCGAGGTGAAACGTTGTAAGTAAAACTTTGAAGAAAACTAAAATAAAAATAATTCAGTGTTTCATGTGCTTTTATTTCAAGAGAATTCCAACGAGTGCTTAGAATCATTTCTGTTAGTTTTTGAGTCGAAAACTAGGCAGTGTAGAGAGTTCAATTGTAACAGTAAAACCGATGGTCGTCAAGGCTGGCGGTTTTACTCGCTTTTAAAAGATGCTAGTTAGTTCTCTATTCGACATATATTTTGAAAATTATATAGCATGATTTCTTTAAGTTTAACACTGATTGTTTTCCAGGATGTCAATAATAGTTCTAATTTTTTCCGGTCTTATTTATAATATTATCAGCGTCATTAAAAATTATTACAGCGGTATTATGACAAAGTTTCATCGATTAAGGTTACACAGCTAAAATTTACGTCTTCCACACATTAGAGAAGTCCACCTCATATTTTGTATTTACAATTATACCTACACTTAGTGAACTGACTCGTTGCTCTAATTGTAAGTCACAATAGCACTGCAATCAGGGTAAGTGGGGTCATACTCGTACTATACGCGGTTACTGGTGTATAACACTTGATTTCACTTAACCTAGTGCCTGGGAACATGTGTGCTGTGTATTGCACTAATATTGTATCCGGGGCATGTTACCAGATAATGAATACCGGTTAATACCGTTTATAAATACTGTTTTGTTGCGTTAATCAATTAAAATATCGGTAAATTAGGCTAAGTTAAGAGTATTTCGTCAATAAAGCTGAAACATATATGTGGTTAGCAGCTAATGTCTTTAAATAATGCTAAATTTAAAAGTTTATACATGAGAGTGATAACGCAATTACAAGTAACTTGTTCTATTTATAATAATCACTCAGATAAACCTGCTAATTTTGCTAAAATTTCGGTTTTGAAAAAAAAACGGTTTCAAGTTAACCGGAAAAACCCAAATATATTACCTACCTCTGTGTCGTAAGACAACAACTGAGTAACAGCATGTTTTATGATATAACAATTGTACGAGAAAGCAATACCTGTTCGTAACAAGAAAAAACTTAGTACAAGAAAAATGACTAAACATAAAACCGTTTTCTAGCCTGTAAACGTGAATGACACAGACGCATAAATAAAACATGAAAATTCTCCATGTCATGAAAATCACAAGCTTCACCCATAAATCTGGTACAAAAACTAATTTCATGGGTGTGCACTAGAAAGGGTTCGCGTCAAAAGAAACTATTACCTGAGACGTATATCCGGAAACGACGCCTTTTCCGACTGCTGCGGACGACGAGGTTAGAATAAAATGACGTCGTTTTAGGCCACAAAAGGTTGAGCGCCCCACGAAGGATGGTTAGAGGTTGTCAAGTTAAGTGTCGTCACAAAATTACCTTTTTATCCAACAGAGAGAGGTCGAGTTGTAGTGATGAGAACAAAACCTAGGTTTGAAAGCTCAGCCCTATCGGCCGTTGTTATAGCTATTATTATAGTTGTTACAGCGGCCATAACCTTTATTTTTTACAACAAAACACATAATGGGTAATTGAATTATCTCATTCGGCTTCAAAACCACGAAGTTCGAAAATTGAAAGCCAGAATGAAGTAACTTTGGGCTTGAGAAAAAGACGGATTATTTCGTTTTGAATTTCATGAAACCAGAACCTAATATCATCAGGAAGTTATATTGTATAGCCGATAGTATTTCCATAGTGTGTCATTGTATTGTTTAGGTTTAGGACTCTATTGATTTATTGATATAGGGTAAATTTAAACGCCAGATATTCAAGCGTCTTTTGTTTAATAGCCTATATTAAATCACGAGGCCAGCACGCCCCTGAAACAGAATGTCCACAACTCCACATTCATAACTAGGCAGCACAAGAACTATGTACGAGTATGTATGTATAGTACAGCCGAAGTTGTAACCGAACAAGGGCTCTAATTAATTACTACGTGTATCTAAGTGCCCCAGAGACGGATACGGGTTGCGAAATGTGATATATGATGCACTATTATACTTCACTATATGAAGACAACAGACGCCTATGGTAGATAGATTGTAAACAAGGACGAATGAAAACCTTTCCTAACCTTTGCACTTTTTGGGAGACGCAGATTAGTTATGGGCAAACGTGACATTAACATCAGGTGAACAATTTGCTCGTCCCGTCATTCAGTAGCTTATAAAGATGGTTTAAAGTTAGTCACTGCATAAAAGTTTAAGTTTTGTTTTTGCACGTGACATTTCACGTCAGCTAGAAGTTGTCAGAGCATTTTAAACAGTGACTAACTTTAAGCAGTATTTATAAGTAAGACTAATATTGTCTGGAAAGAAATTAGAACACATGGAAATTGAGTTTAAGTATAAAATTCACAAAGTATCCAATGTTTTTATCTATACCAATTTAGGTGTTAATTAATATATTTCAGAAATACCGATTAATAAAGTACCTGATTTAAACTCAATGAAATTATGAAAATTATCATTGTTATTACATATTGTCTAAATAAACCCGACTGAGTTTTAAGGCCATTATTATCTAAAAATATACTGCTATAAATAATTTAATACTTCGTGTTAATTACAACAAAATTATGTCAAAACCACGTTAGTTTTCATTGTATTAAAATTTATTTAGTCTATTTATATACTCTATTTAATTAATTATAACACCGCAGGCTTTTTGTAACTAGAACGGTTAAAGGGTGTATATATATTATTAACCACAAAATTACTAGAAATTGGAAAGTTTATGTGTAATTACTGATGCGGCGGGGGGGGGGGGGGGGGGGGGGGAACACTGGTTCGGAGCCAATATAGCTTTATGGGTATTTTTATTTTGTACAAAAATACTTGATGTCAAATATATATAATAAATTAATTCGTACATGTATAGAACTGTGTTTGTTCCTTTGTACTCGTACTTATCTCAACTAACCTGATCGGATCTGGATAACATTTAGTACGGAGGTAACTTGTGCCTTATTTTTTAATACTCACTATTGTTCCAACGTTAGTTTCTCTTTTTAACTAATTATAATCACCATTAACAAATTGTAAGGGACTATTTAAGCCAACAGAAAACGGTTCTTGTACCTATGAAGTAAGAAGGTGAAATTACGGAAGCTGTTATTGGAACCATAACTACTTTATATACTACGTATGTACCATACGAGTAGGTATGTACCTAGTGTATACCTAATGCCCAATACGTCCCCGATTAAGCCCGCATCGGCCCAGCTTGTCAACTTATCTCTATTATCTGTTTTAATGTATTGCACTCATTATTCAACGCTGAATAATAATATCTTTTATCGAATAATATTGGGTGCGTGTGTAACTGATAGTTATTTATTTTGTGAAGTTATTTGTATAAAATTATTAAATGTATTTGTTAAGTGGGTTAATACAAACAGAAGCTGGATAAATACGGGTTTGATTTGAGGCTGATCGGTAATTACTCGGGAGAAATCAATTAAATCATACTCCCACTAAATATTATAAACGCGAAAGTTTGTAACAATGTATGGGTGTTGGTTTGTTATTACTCTTTCACGAACGGAACGAACGAAAACGGCTGAACGGATTTACGTTTGGAATGAAAGTTGTTCATGGTCTGAATTAACACATAGGCTACTAGCTGACCCTTGCCCACTTCGTTGGGCATAATGTTAATTAAACCCGAAGCCATCGCGCGCCGTCCGGACCGTTTTTTCTCCGATTCACTTTGCAAAACGGACTACCACGTAAAAGCCTTTTTATTTTTCGGTTTTTTATATAACCTATGACACTCAGCAATAATGTGGCTTTCTATTGGTGAAAGAATTTTTAAAATCGGTTTAGTAGATCCCGAGATTACCCCTTACAATTTAACAAATATACAAACACACAAACTTTACTTCTTTATAATATTAGTATAGACTAACATATTTATCCCAGAAATCGCGGGTGAAACCGCAGGGCGCAGCTAGTATTATATAAATATTATATAAATCAAAATTGGACATGGGTACATTCCTTTTTTTTATTTGTGGCAAACAAGCGACGAGCTTCTTGACAGTACATGGTGACCGCCGCCTATGGGACTATGCCATACCTATGACACCATCAATTTTAGAGAACATCGTTGTATTTTTATTAATTGTGTGAAAATGAAATTATAAACCAAATAAATATCACTATTTGATATGAATGTATTTAATGTCGTGTTTGAACTCATGTTTATAACAGTTTTGTACAATGTATATTACAATGTTCATGCCGTGAGCTATGTCACTTTCCATTAAATATGATTAACTCGAAATAAAATTGATAATTGACACAATTTTGATTGTGAAATTTTAAATGTTTATAAGTAAAGGGTATGCTAAGCCGAAAAAGGCTCATGGTACTCATCATTATGAAAAACTTTCACTATGGGAACAATCCGGAATTCACGAAAAAACAGTCGACAAAATGTATGTAACAGCTGATTTTTTTTCGCGAATTTCGAGTTGCTTCCATTGTCAAAGTTGTTCATAATGATGAGTACTATGAGCCCTTTTCGGCTTAGCATACCCACTCCTTATAACCCGCTATATAATTTAACCATTATTATTAAGCCCACACAATACTCATTCAGCTCCCATAAATACGGAATGACCAGAACCAATCTCGAAACACAAAAACCCTCGCACCTTCTTCGCAAGACAATCTCGAGGTACATCCGGTACCGTCCACTTAAAGCGTCAATTCCTTTTTGCCCCATGAATTATGTCGGAGGGGGACTCCATTAATTCCCGTCATTGTGGCCCCTTACCCCCCCTTAACGGACCCTTGAGGTACAGGGGCCCTGATGAATCAATTATACGGGTAAAATAACAGAATTCAAGTAGTATCGAGCACTTGATACGACTTTAATGGGGTAATAGGGGTTAAGTATCGTAACGTTAGAGTTAGGATATTAACATTAGTTTAAATTGGTTTTTAGAATGTACCTATTAGGAATTTATAAGTGCTCGTACTATGATGTTACTACGAAATTTGCTCTCATATTTTAACCTCGTATATTGCATTACATAATATGCATAGTTACAAAGAGACATTTGATTACAAGCATATGTTGATGTTGTTAATTGAATTACTTACACAATAGCCGTGTTAATTATGTATTGCATTATAATTATAGGATAATCCTAAATTGGTAAAGATACCTACTATTAAGTATAGAGACGTTGTATTATTGTACAGTTGAGCATCATTATTATTATCTCTCGCATAACGTACGTCACATCAGCATCACATCACTTCGTGTTATAAGCAGTTTTTTTTAAATAATTAATGAAAAGATAAATATTCGTTTTTAAAAAGCGCCACAAACTTTCACAAAAAATAATGATTAGAAAAATTTAAATAGTGTTCAGAAAATTTTCACAAAAATATATCGCCATTGAGAAAGTCAGCAACAATAGGTAACTACAGTAAACGATTTTCACAAGTAATATTATTTGCTTTAAACTAATAAAAATAAACTATTGAAACTGAAACTTGAATCACACTCGTAAAACTTCAAGAAATATAAATATTGGGAACACAGATTTAAGTCAGTCAAATAAAATAAATTCAATACTCAAATTGTTTGTCTCGAAAGTTCAAACCATAAAAGTTTATTCGAAAACTTGTAGTGAATATTTTTAACGATCAAAAGCAATATGCAAGGTTTGAGACATGTTAATAGTATTCGACTATTCTGAGTATTTTTATTCAAACCACGTTTTTGGTTTGATTTTTTTAAATTGAAATTGTGAATTTAACTTTAAATGCGAGTAAATTTATAAAAACTTTTGACGGGTAAATCGAGATAGATGAATAAACTGCGTATTTATATATTTTTTCTCGTTTATGAACTTTTAACTAGCTTCGGTTCTAGTCTCAAATGTCTACTTTGGTTCTTTGGTTTTTGTCTAAGAACTACGTTTGAAATGTCTATTTAAACTCTCCTTACTTTAGATAGACGTATACCTCTACATATACATCTCGTCGGGTTTAACGATTAGTGTTTTGTCAGGTTAGCTCATTTCAAATTTTATGAAGCCAGAATCGAACATCAGAGAAGTTAGCCAATAGCACTGTGGGTAAGAGATAGCTTAGTAAGTACCCAAACTCCTTTACCAGCCATTATAGTCGGGCTATGCCACAAACGCTCTGATACAAACTCAAGATAAAACTTTTCCCTAACGACGCCCGAAGTTCCTTCCAAATCTGCGTGTTTACAACTCCTACAAGAGTTTTTCAGTCATATCTGAAGTTTTTAAGCGAGACTTGTTTATTACAGATAATATTTCAGGAATTTCACGTTTATCTTTCTAACTTTCTGTAGCCTAACAAGGTTTTATGTTTTGCTACAAAAAGAACATAAAAACTTAGGAATTGTGATGTTGTTGAAGAAAATTTCGTTGTTTATTAAGTCTTTCTGAAATTCAAGTACTACTTACTAGAGTACTTAGTTAGTACTGAAAGAAAAAAACTTACTGGAAATCATAAGCTGCCTAGATGGTAAGTTCGTTTATACTTAATAATAGTTAGTGAAATGTTATTTGTTAAATGGATATTATATAGTCTAATCAGTAACTCAGCAATAGAAAGTATCGGCATGGAGTTCATCATCATCATTTAGTTCAAGCATTTTTCTTGACCGATGCCAAGTGAAAAAAAAAAGAAACACGAAATGAGAAATGCATTAAGACACTAAACACATCTCATATTTTCTTTTTCTTAATTTTGAACTCTATGAAAAATAAACGTGAATTCAATTGAGAGCACCGAGAAAAACAAGGATCCGTGTTTACTCACTTCCTTTGAATAAAAAAACCTGACAAAAACATTTGTTTCACTTTACGTATCATAAACCGGTGAAACGTTGATGCCTCAGTCATTCACCTCCATTTCACTTGTTTAAAATTTCGCTTTACGATGTTTCCAAATCAACAAAAGCGCTTTTTTAATGCTCCTACTCCCGAGTGTGGGACCGACGACACGACCAAGAATAATTTATGAAATGTCTGATACAAGTTCACAGGGGACACGTGAAAGCAAATACACGAACATTATGGTTTGATGATGAAACAACCTCATTTTTCTTTGTCTTGTCTACTCAATCGCTTAACTACAGAAACTAGAGAAAACCACATCATAGTTTTTCTTTTTATTTGATGACTAGCTGCACCCGGCGCTTTAACCCGCTGTTTTTTTATTTTACGTTTAAACCTTCCCTGAACTTTCACAAACATTTCAAGATCAAAATTAGCGAAATCGGTCCAGCCGTTCACGAGTTATTTTTATAAAAGAAGAATGGGCTTGCGTTTGTCGGCCATCTTGTCTGATGGTAAGCAATGATGCGGTCTACGATGGAGCACTCGCGCCTAGAATTAAACGATTAACTCTCGACTTGAAAACGCCCACATTATAAAGCTGGTTTGAAACCGTGATTTTGATAAAAATTTATATGTTTGACCTCAATCAAAAAGTGTCAGGACAGCTGAAAATGGGAATCAAATGGATTTATATTTTTAAACAACGAAGTAATGGGACGACTCAGTCGCTCGCTTCATAATAAGTACCTCGTTTACCGATAGCAATACAGTTTTGATTCCTACATTGCAAGAGAGTACGCTTGACATCTTGAGAATTTATTTGCAAAATCCCTGCAAAACATTTCTTTTCAAAATCAAATACGTTATAGGTATTTGCATTCGTTTTCTTGACAGAAAAGTGCTGGAAAATACTGCGCAAACTACTGTAGATGTAAACTTTTAATACAGGGTTATAAGGAAAGAGTACGCTAAGCCATAAATAAGGGGTCATACTACTAGTACATACTAGTACTCATTTCTACGAACAACTTTTACAATCGAATGAAACCAAACCTAAAATCCTAAATAAAATCAGCTGTTCCATGCATTTTGTCGAGTGTCGTTGGCATTTTTCTACGGAACATTTTTTTTCGCGATTTCAGTTTTGTCCCACAGTACGAGTAAAAGCTGTTTAAATGACGATCCCTTTTTGGATTAGCCTGCCCTTTCCTCATAACCCTGTATTAAAGGTTATCCACAGTTGATAACATTTAAGTCTATCTTGTATTATCTTGTTTTGACGCATAAAGATATTATTATTCCACAGACAAAGCGGCTGTCAGGAACACTCGCGCACATTGTTTCTCGAGGTTGGTGGAAACATTGTCCACTAAATTAGTATAAAAGTAGACTTCAAAAAAGGAGGAGGTTATCAATCGACTGAATGTTTCTTTTTTTTTATGTTTGTTACCTCATAACTTTTGACTGGGTGAATCGATTTTGACGATTCTTTTTTTATTAGAAAGCTGACGCTTCCCATTTGGTCCCATTTTAATTTAGTCCAGTTCTGATAATGGTATCCATGAGAAAACCGTATAAATCTTAAATTTGCATTAAGTACGTGCGCGACAAATAGATGAATAACTCAATAGTCGGTCTTTTGAAGTCGGTTTTTGTTTTTTTGTTTTCTGTAAAAATAATTTTTGTACTAGAATTTTCCTTTTGAAAGATAAAAATTTTACCCAATTGATTGACATCATTAGACAGAAAGCTTTTCGAAATCGTTTCCAATAATTTATTTCTCAGCGCTATAAAATTCTCGCGAAATATTTCTAAAGATCAACCTAGATACCAGAAATAGCTAGAGACAAATTTAAACATTTCTCACGATACGATGTTTAAATTCCATCTTTGCTCCGCAAATAGCGTCGATTCTCCGAGTATAACGTCTCTACCCCACAAGTTGCGCCTCACTTTGCCCCGGGGACTTAATTTACCGATCAGCAAATAATTGAGCAAAAATTTGCTTAGCAGCTCGTTAGTGGCAACCCGCTGTTGGTAAAGGAAATGATGCGTTTGTGTAATCAATTGACCTGTTCTAAAGTTGGTGGAGCAAACATTACACAGCTGCGGCCCGCGGTTTCTTTGCAACATTTATGAGATAAAACGTTTAGTCTATTACGGACCTAGACTTGTCTATTGTAGGTATGTCTAGTCCTTAAGCTAATTGCCTCTTTTTTAACAATTTGAATAAGCTATACAGACCACGACAATCATAATTTAAAATGCTTTTGTTGCAAAACAGCGCAAGAAATACATCCAAAAGTTTTAGAACTTCAATAAACATCCGTGTATTATTTCAGTTACATTTAACTTGCTTAAACAATTCTGACACTTAATGTATAGTAGTCCAATACATAGTTTCATACTGAAAAAAAAACCCTAAAACAATGACAAATTCACTTAAAGTACGGAGCATATATTTTTGGTGTTATCACCAAAAAGTACGATGATTAGCACCAGTTTAATATAAAAACTGGTGCAGAAGTTACTAAATCCTCTAAGTAATACGGCGAGAACAAATCATAAAGCGTATTCGCTAAGAAAATGGACACCTTATCGAAGAAAGTGCTAATGGGCTGTCTGCTACGGGATATATTGCTTTTTACGCGGAACCTATGAATTCGATTGGGAACTTTTTATGGGCAAAGAAGCTTTACGGATTTCATATCGATTGGTGAACCTTGGTAAGCGTTTTTAGGGTTCCGTACCCATAGGGTAAAACGGGACCCTATTACTAAGACGCGTGGTCTTCCGTCCTATCGTCCGTCCTTTTATCACCAGGCTGTATCTTATGAACCGTGACAGTCATAACAAAACAACAAATACTTAAAACAGAATAAAATAAATATTTAAGGGGGCTCCCATACAACAAACGTGATTTTTTTGCTTTTTAATAATGGTACGAAACCCTTCGTGCGCGAGTGCGACTCGCGCTTGGCCGGTTTTTAGTCAAAAATGGGCCAGACCTTTTGTCATAGCTAGGATAGGTGTGTATCTCAAGAGTGGATATTATTTCTGTCATCTTTCATTCTTATTGAAGTAGCCATAGGAGTGACAGGGACAACAAAAATGCCAATCACTCTAAAATCATTTGCACGTCCAGCAACTCTCTTTATCGCAGTTACTCGTATTTTGTCTTTAGTCGCTTTAAAATGGTTGTCAACATCTAATAATGCTAAAGGTTCTATTTGAAGGAAATAAACAAGATTTAAATAGGCCTACATGAAAAAATAAATTATAACATTTTCTGAAATGGGTATACTTATACCTTACTGTTAGAAGACTCTTAATCACAACTACATCACGCTTTTGAAATTCCTGTATCACCCAAGTTGTCAAAATTTGGACAAGGTGTCCGAATATCTTATGTCCGAGTTGCTTACAACTCAAACCTCGATTCGTAACTCTACAATGTCGTACGAGCGTAGAATAGGTGCTTTAAAACAAATCTTCTTAAATAAAAATACCAAGTGAAACATCGCCATACATACTCGTATTTCATTAAAAAAAACAATACCCTTGTTTCGTGGAATCTAATCTTACGTCACCCCCAAACTGTCACACCCCGATCAAACTTTTAAGTGTTTCTTCACGCAACTAGGTCAAGTTTTCCAACTTAAATTAATCGTCTTACTTCGCCTCATTCCGGTAGCTAATAAATATTTTATGACAAACACGAAAACTAAGTTTAAATTAAGTTTGATTCCGGTGCAAAACAATTCGTAATACTTACAAGTTTTGCGATAAGGTCGCTGAAGAGAAGCCCGTAATTCAAATCAGTTGCCCAAAATATACAGAACTACCAATCTATATGATATTATAGGTACACCTATTCTATTCAACAAATACACACTTATTGAAAAGTTCAAAAATCATATCGTACCTTACCTACTACGTTTAGTTGCACTCAACAGTCCTAATTATAAATTCAAGAACGCACAAAAATAGTCTCGGTCCCTCGTAAATTCACGCCGGCACGAATTATGTCTCTAAATTCCCTCCAAGCACACATTCTCAAACGTAATTACATTTTCCCTGCTTGCGACCACTTTTTTATTTTCGCAAACCTACGTCCGAAATGAAAAGTGACATTTTTGGGGCAAACAAGCCTGCTCCGCGCAAATGGAAAGCACGAAAATAAATCAACAATTTGGCAAACTTACACCTTTTTCGTGTCATGTGACACTTTTACGATGCGTGACTTAATTCCGGACAGAGTATAGGTTATGTCAAAACTTACCATTAAAAAAATCCTATGGTACAATCAGCGACGATCACCAAAAGTCACACACACAACCAACTCCATATCACAAACACTGAACACTACACATAAATCGTATACACTCGCGTCGAGAAGTGTTATTTATCCTTTTATTTTTTAGCACTGACAAGCGCGTTCCAATTTTGAATTAATAATTTTGCGTTCCGATAGATTGGGGTGCGGTTTATTGCGGTGCGGCAAGGCGCGCCGCTATACTGACAGCGTTTGACGGTCGCGCGGTACTGCGCATGCTTGCCCGCGCATTTGCGGGAGGGATGAAAATGGCGCGGGCTGACAAACAGTATCCTCAACCACGCAGTTTCTTAGCTTTCCCCTTTCTGTAACATCAAAAATCACATGAAAAAACTGTATTCCCAGTCCCGACCATCGTCATTCACGATAAAAAAGGTACAGAGAGATATTAAATAAGACCAGAACTAACTACAGCATGTATTTTCATCCGCGCGCACAGTTATCCACCCGGAGAGAGTCTAAAGCTACGCACATGACCGTGTAAATATTTTTTATGTTTATTTGAATGTCGAATACTGGTTTTTAGTGTTGGAAAGACGACGGATGCCGAATCGTGACGAATATCCTCAGCTGTGGCGGTACGGAGCCTCGTTAGTAAAGTCGTACAATAAATCGCCGTTAATTCTGTTATTGTGTACGATTTATGTGTGCTGCCTTATTGTGAGTTTAAGAAATGTTATTTACGTAATTTCCATATGCTGACTTTATTGTAATTTTGGCGTGAGCCATTTTTTATTTCTGTATGACAAAATCGGAACCGTTGGCTCAGTTTATTTTAATAAAATTGAATATCTGTAAAACATTAAATATGGAACATTTGATATGTCATTCTAAGATAAACCTAAAAACAACAAACATGTTTGTTGACTCACATTAAAAAAAATACTTGGCTGTAAAAAATCTAATTTTAAATGTACCTAATAATTTTGATGTACCTATCCTAAAAAATTGTTTTAAAAATCTTGAATTTTTTATTAACCTGACAAAAGGATGATCAAAAAACTTATCGAGTTATCATAACAATCAATCAAACAAGAAACTAACTCGTATTCATTGACCTAATCTCAAAAATATCATCTCTACCTTTCCTTATAAAAGTCATCCTAAATCTGCTTACATTTGACTTCAGAACTCATTCGGCCGCGCTCGGTAATCTTCGGCTATTCTCGGGAGCTCGTATAAAAGGACGCAGTTTTTACGAGAGCACAGTTACACGCATCCGCCACGCGACTTTGAAGATTCATAACACCATGTGCATAATTCATAGAGCCTATATTTGCTTGTACTCGAATGGTATTGATGTTGTGAATGTATCGCGATAGCCACTTCTGATTTTTTTCGGCTATCTTTCTTTGAGTGGAATAAAAATATTGTGTAGCTTTAGTTTCAAAAATAGATACTTTAACAGACACTTTCATAAAGTTTATTTACTGTTTACAAAAATTGGTAAAATCCTTTTTTTTTTGGGACTAAGCCTAAGCTAGAAAACTATCTACATCACATGTGTCAGTGTGCTTCTAATCAATTCAATCTTAATATAAATATCCCTAACACAGTCACAACACAATACAATATTTTTACATTACCAAAATGGCCTAATTTCAACCCTCGCTAGTACAGTCAACGACAGAATACTCAATAACTTAAATAAAACGTCATTTTTTTATTTCATTTCAGGCCTTCGTTAGACCAGCAACTTGCCTGATGGTGACTATATTATTGTAAATTACGTTACAAATAATATTGTACATGACTTTAACTATGAGTACATACCAATTGACAAGCGTTTTCGAATCGAGAAAAAAAGAAATGGTAACATGAAACGTGATATGAAAATTATAAATGAAAACCACAGTAAAACCCAATATTAAAAAAACATTTTGCATTTGTCAACGTGCCAGAAAAATTAATTAAGGTAATTTCACATTTTCCTTCAAATTAAGCTTGGAGCGGATTTATTAAACTCATTCAAACCTGTCTCAAACCAATGAAAATTAATAATCCATTACAAGCAGACTGAACGCCTCCAGATCTAAGCGCACTACAGATTTACCTAACATTAAAGTGTCAAAGGAAACTCTCTAGCTTCCCGGAAAAAGATCAAATAGCCAAAAAGGCGATTCCTTACTTCACATTTAACTCTCATAATGCGATTATCGTTTTATTTCTGGCAAATTATATATTAGGTGCGTCGCTTGGTTTCACTTGGGGAAGATTTTTTTTAATTCTGGGAAAGTGTGAGCTTGCGTTTTGTTGAATTCGGTTGATCAAGGACACTATTTTTGGGCTGTTGACAATATCTTCTGACACTTTTATTCGTATTAGAATGTAATGGAGAGTGAAAGTGACAGCGATAATCCCGATCGCAACAAAATAGCCTTTTTGTCTCTCTTTGGCGTAAGATTATGTGTAAATACAGACCCTGGTGCGAAATATGGGTAGTGATATTTTTTTTTTTTTTTTTTACTTAATCAATTGATTAGTTTTGGTGTTACAAAAACAAACTTACATACAAAATATACAATTTAATATTAGAAGTCTCGTTTCATACTACATAGAATAGATTAAACCTTACAGATCATCCGGTAAAAGGTTTTAGAACAATAGAATTAATTCAATGCAGACGAGAAAAGATAATTTTACTTTGTTATCAGCGCGTTAATTAATTTAAATTTCAATAGGTACTTATTCTCATAATGCCCCTCTGAATTTATTAGTCTTTGAGGCGTTGGGTCTGCTACGGTATTTTGGGTGATGTATTTAACGTTTATAATTTTTAATTTTGGAGTTTTGGCTTATAACTATGTTTTATTCTTCCTACATTTAGAGACTTCGATTTAGTATGTTCGCTTATTTCAGTTTATTATTTTAAAATTTTTGCCTTTGTTTTTATTTGGCTCTGCATTTATTGTGCAGAGCCAATTTATGTAAAAATTTGATTGTCATTGAATTATTTTTATAGAGTTAATTTAAGTTATTGCATCATTAACAATCTGATTTTTACTTTATTTATATTTAATAGAAATTTAATTTTGTCAGTTTGTCTTGTAATTGTTTCCTATTAATTTTTACCAACTTACACAAATATACTGTTTACTCTTTATTACACTAAGAGAGATGTGGTCAAACGCTAAGTCCACTTGCCATAAGATATTCCTCAATATTTTTTTACAAAATATGTAACATGCAATCTCACATTTATTCCGTTCCGCCGCATCATTGCTTACCATCAGGCGAGATGGCGGTCAAACGCAAGCCTATAACTGAATAAAAAAAAATAGAAACTATATTAGGAGAAAAACACCAGGCTTTTATTATCTGGCCGATAAACAACCCAACCTAGAAATAAACTAAATAAAAACAAACTAATGCACAGTGGTAGGAACAAAACTGTATTTGCAAAGTAAATCATAAGGCAAGCGGTGCATGAAAGCTGTGAGAGCAAAGAGTAGAGAGTTGGTACAGATGATTGATCCTCTCCAAAATGTTCCCGACAAGAAAAAAATGCGTTGTGCGACAGTGACTAGTTAGAACATTTGTTACTGACGGACCACGATGTTATTCTGGTATTTCGATGGGAATTTTCAGTGAAACAAAAAGGGTTGCAACCCTCTTGTTTCACGAAATAAAGTAATTTTCAATGTGAAAAAAACCCGACAATAAATCACAAATAGATACTACATAAAAGCACTATTATTCAAATATTCTGTTATTTCTGTAAGACAAGCAAAAAAAGTATCCTAACAAATTTATATTAGAGTAAAATTATTTTTTTCTGGAAACACTGAATTCTTATTCTGAGTTCTTACAATATTCAACGAGAGCGACTAAATCAAAGGATTTATTGGTGTTCTTCTCAGGAATAGCTTTAGAACAGATTGACGTTTTCTCGGAACAGCTCAGAGTAACCGTGTAAAGATACTTTCAGCTAAGCTTCGTAAAAAAAGGTGAAAAAACTTGGTAACGCCGAGATAATTCCATTTTTTGTTTCCAGTTTCACTAATTTTCCGACTCCGATAATTTATTGCTGTCAAACAGAATAAGTCAACAAACATATAGCTTCTTATATGGTATTACTAAGTAATTGCTATGTCTAACTCCCTCAAAGGTAAAGTAAGGTAGGTATACGGTTATCTTAAGAGGTCAACACTATTGGAATTGGAGCTTCTTACACACACAATATGTGGGTATTCAGTTGACACATCGGAAATAAAAAGATATTGGGGTTAATTAAACATGAAACTAAACTTTGTATTATGCTCAATTTGAAAAAAAAATGTTGCTAGATAACAACTATAATCGTTTTACGAATATTAAACCTCTGAATAGTTGAGTTGTAAATAAAAAAAAAAAACGTTTTTCAGCAGTCAAGTAAAATTCAATGCCCAAAATGTTCTAATACAAAGATAAATGCTTCTATTTTTTGATACTTGTTTACAGTAACATCCAAATGGTCATTTCTGCAAACACATCGCTCAATCCCAACTTGATCAACCGACCCTCTGTCCACTAAATTATTCTTTGGCTCCGACGGTGGAACGAGGTCAAGTGTCTAGAATTAACGATTTACTTACGCCTGTGACTGCGTGCAGTGTTGCCAGCCTACATGCTGCCTGGAATTGTGTTTATCAAGAAAATTGTTTGACATTAATTTCCTTTTTAAATTTATTTTAAAATGGAATTAGATCACTAAGAAAAGGTATTCAAAATATATTCTAAAAAACGTAAAAGCTTTTATCGTATTGTCTTCGGAGTTAGGTACATAGGTAGGTATACCAAATTCGAGTTCCATCGGACATTGGGAAAGGGTTCAAAATTCAGTTGTAAGATTTGTCCACCCACATTAAAATAATACGGCAAGTTTAATACGAGTAAAAGCTTGTAAGAAATATTTTTTTTCTATTGTTCTAAACGAAGCATTTTGAACCCTAAACCTAAATCGACTTATTTTCCATCATATTCATTTAATGGAAAGGCACGTGTTTATAAGAAAATCTTTAACCAAAGTTTAAGACAAAAGGCCTCTATTCCCTTGACAAAACAAGATAAGATTAGACAAAAATCCACTTAGCCCTTTGGCGAAGAAAAATCATCCCAAGTCAGTTACAGCGTTTCACTGGCGGAGATTCTCAACGAATTATTGCAGAGAGATAACTTGAAGAAACGTAAAAATAACTGTTTTATTAAACAATTGATAAACGGCGAAAAAGAGAAGAAAAAAATTGGAAGGTGAAATCTAAACTTTATGAACAAATTCAAGTAACTGTCTACGAGTAATATACAAATACAAATACTACACGTTCCTAAGATAATTATAAAGCTGAAATCTTCAAAATATGAGATTTATTTGGTCACAAAAAAAATAACAACGATGGTATGTAAACTGCTGCGTTTTGAAGTTTTGTATCTTTCTAATTCTCAAATCTGTGTTTCAAATATACTTCAGATAGAAATTACCTTGGAGGGTTCTTACAAAGGGCTGAAAAGAGTCTCTGTGAGGGCGATTAATTGTTTAATTCATTTAAGGACATCTTTAGAAGGGTTGAGAGCCTGAGAGTTATACTCACGAACGCTCATATCCGGTAATTCGGCGGATTTGTATGGATAAAGGACTATTTTGTTAGGTAATCTTGTAGGGTATTCTCAGGATGTAAGCCATAAAAATGTAAATGATTAGTATGTATAATATAAGATGTAAAGATTTTCAGTAAACAATTTAACATCAACGGTCGGTTTTGTTTAATTAGTTTGTAAATTGTAGACTTTCGAGTACCCCAAAATGGTAGGTTAAACGTTGTTAAACCCTACTTGTATAAAATGATTGTATGTTCACAAGCACCTTTACGGGATGAAAAGAAATGCTACAAAACACGTGCACGCTTACTCCTAAAGCTTCAAATTCATATTCATACAAAAATATGCTAATTTAGTGCAAACGACCCTCCCATCTGGCATAATTACTCTCATTTCTGAAAACACGAAGCTTTTTATACGAAGCAAAAAAAGTATGCGAAATTTTTATTCTTCAAGTTTCTGCTTATCATCATGAAAAACTGCCAGTTCACCAATCGTCATGAAAAAAGTTTCTATGATATTTTTGGGCGCTTACTGAAAAACACCGATAGTACTAATTGCTCGAATAACGGGGAATTCCCAACCAGTTACGTAACACCAATTGAAACTGGTAGTCGTTGGATTTTTTTTCCGAAAAACACTCAGTGCAACAGTGTGATACGTTGGGAAAAAAATCCCAACCAGTCACTCAGTTTTACATCGTCACACGTTGTTACTATTATTCAAAACTAGACAGGGTTATACAGAAAGGGTATATTAAGCCGGAAAAGGCTTACAGTACTCATCATTATGAACAACTTTTACTATGGGGCCAACCCAGAATTCGCGAAAAAAATACAGCTGTTCCATACATTTTGACGAGCATCATTGACCTTTTCTATGGAACAGCTGTTTTTTTCGCGAATTCTGAATTGGTGCCATAGTAAAAGTTGCTCATGATTATGAGTACTCTATGAAGTTTTTTTGCCTTAGCATACCATTTGCTTATAACTCTGTAGAAGTTTTAGCTTTATTTTTTCTCTCATTTATAATCTTATAAAGATCCCGTGTCGTGATCATTGTGTCTTTGCCTTAATTGAAACAATAAGAAAAGTGTTATTGGACACTCACTCAGTCATTAGTTACCTAGAAATGTATGTTAGATTTAAATGACTTACTAGCCTAAGCTTAGATTGTAATTTTACTAAGAAAATAAATGCTCTTTTAGCTTTTCATACCCTTTCCTTTTAACGCTTATAACGTCTCCCATAAAGCGCTGGTCAATACTATAGCTACCTCCTAAAACAGTAACAAAGCCAAGTTCCAAATCTCAATTTATACACATCATGGTGCGCCGTCGCGTCGGCTCGACACTCCATCTTAGTTCTGCTGATGGAGCGACGGCAGTATAATGCGCCGCTTATACTCAGGGGACGGTGGTGAATAATAATTCAGAAGTTGGCTGGAGTTAGAAATGATAAACTAAAAGGAATTTGGAAGTTTTGAATTGATTTACCCACAGGTGAGCTTAGTCTAATGGTTAATGGTAGTTTAATGGTCTAATGGCCTCTAGGCTGTTAAAATATTTTTTTTTTTTAAATAACATAAAAAATAAAAATATCTTTTTTTCAGGTGAGTAACCCATATTGCAAACAAGAACAAAATTAAGTATAAAATACTAAAATTAAAAGGTTAAAATGTGTATAAAAAATATCACATTTTATTTAGACCAAAATTTTTTCATTGCTGCGTCTATTTTTGGATATGAATATCTGCTGTAGCATTTTTAAAGAAAGAAAGAAATCCTGATATGGTTGCCATCTCTTTCTTATTAATTAAATGAAAAGGAGAAATAAATCATTTGAGTACCGCCAATGAAGTCATTTAGTTTAATGAATAGTACAATAGATTCGACGTCATCATTCAAATTGTTATCAGACAACTTACATACCTACCAACTTCCTTTACTTTTTGCCAATATAATATTATATGTTACCACATTTGACTCCAAGTACCAGATACCTCTTAACTTAAATGTCTTCTGACTTAATTTTTTTATTTATCTTCGCCGCCCGTCACCGGCCCCAGTTAAAACAAATTGAACCTGCACTTTAAACTACAAAGCCCCCCCGAGTGCCACTAAGCACTCCTTACGAGCCTGCGAGCGTGAGGCGAGCGGTCTCTGGGGCCAGGTATTAATTCGTTTCCTTGTTTCCTGATTGTGTCCGGAAGGTGTAAGAAGTTACGGGCAGACGGCTGATGCTAGTTGTTTATGAGGACAGTTAGGTTTAGTTTTTAGGATTTTGTTAGCATAAGCAATGCTGTTTTGTATTCCGTTTTTGTGGGAAAGGGTTAAGAAATTATGAGAAATGTTTTTGTAGAATTTAATCATTTTTGAGTAATTGCTTGATTACTATGTCGTAACAGCTCCCTAATTATAAGTGCAAACAAGATGCGCTCCATGTAGCTATAATTTTTTTTTTTTTTCGGATTCTACGCTTTCTTTCGGGTAAAAAGTATTTCGCGGTTGTCTTTATAATGCAGACTTTTTATATCTAACAAAATGCATGATTATATTAAAATGATAATCACATCCAGAATGGATCGACATATGGGTTTACAAACTGACAAATAAAGGTATACCTACTTCAATAGATATAACCCTAACTAAACCGCCTACCTATAATTTTAGTACTCGTATCACTGCTCTACATCCACAAATGCCCGTCCGAAAACCAGATTTCAATAAACTAGAAAGCAAATATAGTCCACTTTTTTCCACACAAAGTAAAAGGTATACTTTTCCCGTAAACATAACCTTATGACAAGTAAACTCTAGGGTCCGTAACCCTTGATAAAATCAACCCCTTTTTAAAATACTACCTTCCGATCCACAATATCCAATGCGATAGAAATCTGACCGCGTCATTTTCTTCAGAAAATTGCCGGTCTCAACTGTTACGTGCGTTACGTTACGTTATGTTACGTCACGCAACACTCGAGGGATAGTGATATTGTTTCGAAGGTTCATGTTTTGATTGGTGATAAAAATGAGCGGAGTGTTGTTTTTTATTTTGGGTTGTTTGTAATTTTGGGGCATTTTTTAGGATATGGTTGATTTTATTTTTGCTTTATTTTCTTGACCGCGATTAGCTTTGTTAAACAGTAATTTTGTTGTTAACGTTTTGAGAAAGAGTTGTATCAAAATATCTTACTTCTATCTTTTGATAAAAGTATCAAATATTAAATAATTTATCATATTATAAAGACCAGTAGCGTATAAGTTTAAAAACTGGTTTTTAAATTTTATACACTGAAAACCCATAAAAGCTTTATCTTTTTTAGAATAAATAACATAGCACCTACTGTATATTTATGAAATTGTACATAGTATGTGTTATACTACCCTTAAAAAGGGTAGGTTAGAACAACCTTTATGGGTTTTTCAGTGTACTTGCTGACTTTATCAAGATATTTTCCGACTCATAAAGGAATCATAAAAGGCTTGTTGACAATCGCTCATTCATAAACTTTCGCATTATTATTGTAAGAGCGAGTATCAATCTTATCTTGAAATATACTTTTTTATATCATCATTATTATTTTTATATTTATTGGTATGTACCAATAAAAATAACGGATCGAACCTGGTTTTTTTTAATTCGATGATTAGCTTACCTTTGACCGCCATCTTGCCTGATGTGAGCAATGATGCAGTCTACGATAGAGCTTGCTTGCCTTGAAGAAACCGACTCATTTGTTATTTGAAGACACATCTTTGGCACAGGACTGAGCTAAGCAAAACATTTCTGTGTTCCAGTTGGAAGGGCAATGTTTCCAATGAAATTTCAGAGCAATTAAGAGATTAAACATCTTATCTCTCAGGATGACGAGCGCAGCGCATGTGCTGTGCCACGCAGGGACTTGAACTGTAAGAGTTCAAAATTCTGGGTGACGCAGACCTGTTAATATGGGCAACCATGACGTTTAACATCAGGCGAGTGATTTGCTCATCTCATCACTCAGTAACATATAAAAAAGCGGCGTACGCTTTTGCTCAGCCGAGGGCCAATTCTAGACTGATTAAGATGATGATCATGAACAAACACCCAAAGCGCACGAGTAACTTCGGCCATCAAGCCCTTCCTAATATCATCAGAGGTGTGCACAGACACGCCCCGTCCTCGCATATAATTACCTACAGCTAATATAAAATTCACAGCGTCCTGCAACGTGAGGGTTAATTAAAGGCAAGTGTTGACTGAGAGGGGTGCAAGATGGGTTTGACATAGCAAATAGGAGTTCACTCATGGTTTGTTTTTCTTCTGTGAACGTACCTTAGTTAAAAAAAATACGATCTGAGCTCTAAAATTAAAATTAAGTCAAAACTCAATTTAAAATCTTACTATTCTGCTAATATTATAATGTGAAAGTTTGTTTGTTTGGATGTTTAGATAGATAGATAAACTCGTTATTGATCACACCAGAAATTAAAACAAAAAGAAAAAATAAGGAAAGATGTTTGTTACATCTTAATTAGCTGTTATTTTAATAATTTTACATTATTTGAAAATTCGGTGTAATGTTAGTGAATATTCTGTATTAACACAAAGTTTACATTCTATACCGGAAAATCAAATATTCTGTAACACATATAGTGGCTAGTGGCTAAAAGCGCTGAAAGTTCAGATATTGTATAATAGAGTGAAAATACGAAAGTCATACCTCCTCTGTTTATGCAAACATTTAGACACATTCAATAATTATTCTCAAGCTTAAAGCTTCTATATTTTCTATAAATAATTACAAATATACAAAACTTCACACTCATATGAAACAGTAATTAAACTTTAACTCAACTCCATTACAAGCTCCGCATATAGTCAATAAAGCCCCTTTCAACTCTGAACCTAATAAACTACACTACATTTACTTCCGCAAATAGTGGGAAAGCCTTCAAAAGCCTCGAAGTCTAACGCGGCACTAATAAAGCAGAAAACAGCCATAATAGGGTTGTCAGCTTCAATCTACTACAATATTCTAAAATCTAGAATATTACGCTGTCACTTCAACGCTTACGGCGCCATTTAAGAAAACCGTCTTGAAATTTATTTTAAGCGTTTTTATGCTTCACTAGTATTACATAAGAAGTATAACTACATTATTTAGTCATACAGGAAGGAAATTACATTTCAAATTTATAAAAAAAAATCAAACGAAAAATTTTGTAGTTTTTTAAACTGTAGCTAAGAATACCCGATCAAATTACTTTTTGGATAAAAAAATCCGTTAAAGAAAATTAGTTTGGGAGCTACGATAATAATAACAGACAGACGTACAGTTTAACTCGTAGCTACACGTAAAACTTATAACACCACTTTATTTGCAGCCCTTTTATTTGGGAGTGAAAAGCGCTAGCAGATGACAGAAAAAAATACTTCGCTGACCAAAGCTTCACTCTGAAATACTGTTGATAATGATATTGGTTATAGTTTCACTTGGTAGGTATAGGTTACTACTTGCTTTGCTAGCCCAGTGACGTAGAGACCCAAAGTAGGTCTTGACCCAAACTCTGCTCCGGTTTTGTAATTATTCAATCAAGCAATTAGAATCGTGAATAGTTCAATTGGAAAGTTAAGTAATTAAAGGTAAATTGTCCTTTATTACAAAATCCGGCAAATCGAAGTTGAAATACTAGACTTTGAAAGTGTAAGTCATTTTTCTCTACTACTTTGTAGTTCGAAACATTTCACTTTAAGTACAGAAAAATTACAGTCTTTTCGATTTTTCGTAAATAAAATTCAAAATATAAAGTATTTAAATGGTCCTCGTTGTTTTCGAGAACCACTTCGAACCGGTATGAAATGAAATGGTACTGATTTTTGGATAAAACTTTAATCTTTCACAGGTCAAATAGATTCCCAACTGAGGCGTGAAAATCTGAAAATTATTTATTGGAAAGCTTTTAGTTTTGGGAGTATTCTAAAAGCTGAGAAGATTAATGAATTGTGAACAGATTTTATTTGAGTACTTTTTTTTTACAAAAAATTGAGACCAACAAATCGGTCACCTGATGTTAAACGTCACATTTGCCCATAACAGGTATGTGTCACCTAGAATTTACACTCTTACATTCGACATTTAAATAAAAAAAATAATTGTCTAACTACCCACTACCCAGTCTTACAAGGTAAAATGAAGTAACAAAAATTAAAGGACGAACATAATCCGACACAACGAACCATAATCCTTATTGAAATCCATCACGCACTATTGCATGCAAGAATGTGCACCGAATATCTAATAGAAGATAGGAATGTGTAGCTACTGAAAACTTACTCGAACCTGACTACCTACTCAAACATTATTTGAACTACACTATTTGAAGCAAAACTAACGTGTGCAGTGCATGCTTCAACCAATTGAGAAACTATTAACTACTAAGTAGTTGCAAACCGCGGTTTTATTCACGAGATGATGATAAACGGTGATGATGATGTTAACAAAAAGGTAGGCAATGTTGTTTTCTGTATTACTGTTTTGAATGTTATATTTCATGATGAATCGGTTAAATATTGATAGCGTCACAAAAAAACAAACTCACATTTCGCATTTATAATATTTATTAGTATTTGTATTTGTATTTATTAGTATTTGAGTTTGAGAGTGCAAAGTAGAGTCTGTTCATTTTATGTTCAGTTCAAAATAACAATTGAACAAAATTATTAGCACATCAGATCTAACTTGTGCTGTTCAAGCCAACACCAACAATAAGAGTGCCATTCCAAACTCAAACTTTACTGAAAAGAACAGAATCAAAGTTCGCGAGAGCGGGAAAGTAAGCCAAATTTATTCCCCATTATCGAACGTGCATTAACCACGTTACGACGCGATAAAGGAACGCGTAAGTATGTGCTCTGGAAGTATAAAGGTGCGATTGCATCAGGATGAATGGCAAGCGGACGTCGCGACTTCGCTACTTTGAAAAATTTGGCAGAAATAATCTAAGATTGCATTTGAGAGATGTTAAAAGGTGAAATGATAAAAAGTGATTGTTGAAGTTGAAGTTGACAGTAGAATTACTTCTACTGTAGGTACAAATTTCATTTATACGCTGAAGTTGAAAAATTGGTAAACATACAGGTAAGGTCAAACAAGCAACCTGAAAACAGCATGACAAGTTTAGTGCGTAGCAGTGTAACGCAGCGGCGGCGACGGACGACGGCCAGTACAGTTATGCAAACAGCAAATTAACTCCAGTACAATAAACTGCATCACGTTTTTATTTCATACTAGCTGACCCCCGGCGGTTTCACCCGCTGTTTTTTTTTTTTACTTTTAAACCTTCCCTGTAGTAGAGCAAACAAAACAAAAAAAAATCCAACAAAGCAGACCAAAAAGATCGGACCAATTTCTGAACACACCTATAAATATTTGACAACCAAGTGACACTATATTTATTTCTAAAAAGCCAAAAGAGATCGGACATCCCGAGTTTACCGTACCGATGCGATAGGACTAACTTCAAATGTTTCACAGGTAGGAACAGTTTGTATTGGAAAATTAAATTATCGATTTTAGTATTTTTCTTTACTTATTATTCATGTTTCTCACCGTTTAAACCTTCCCTGAACTTTTACAAATATTTCAAGATTAAAATTAGCAAAATCGGTCCAACCGTTCTCGAGTTTTAGCGAGACTAACGAACAGCGACTCATTTTTATATTTATGAGATTACTTTCATTCTATGAAATAAATGAGGTTTTTCCCATGCCAAAGTAAATGTTATGAAAGTTTCGAAATTTGTCAAGCTAAAACTTTGTGGTACACGTGCATTATACTCAATTTACTAGCAGTGTGCAATGTTTGGAACAGCAATCCTATTCTTGAACGTTCGAAATTATCTCTTTCACACTCACTCTTATGACATTTCTAATTAGAGCGACAGTGAGCGAGATACACTTGCTTATATAATAAAAAGGTTATTTTTCCAATGAAAAATCTCTACCTCCTACTTCACTTACTCGTATCTACTTCACTTCACTTTGTCGCGACGCGCAGTAAGTTCTGGTGCAGTTTTACCTCAAGAATGTGATACACGTAAATATGTGGTACACGTAAACCAGTGATGGGGAACGTGTTAAAAGTATTGCCAGTCTCGTACGCTCCAATTGTTACTGTTACGGTAACGTACTGGCAAACAACACGATCACATTACTTAGAAACAGTTTAGGTACGTTTTGAATTAGACATTAAACAGCTTTCTTTTGGGTTTGTTTTTGAATAGTTTTATTATTATCATTTAACGGTGCTATTAATCTCATTCGTGTATTACAGTGACAAATGAAATGTGACGATTCAGTACAAAGTATATCAAACTGTCCAAATTTAAAATTTTGGATGATAGGCAAGCGTGGCATTTCCATCTTACAATCATAGAAGCTTATTCGAGTTGGGGGGCACATCGTCTACGTCTGAAACTCGTCCAATGGGACAGTTGTCCGCTTCAAAAAACGTTATTCGTATTGTCTCATATGCTTAGTTTGCTTAAATGGTAAAATGTTTACAATGTTGTCATTTCAGGCGAGCGATTTTCTCGTCTCGTCACTCAATTACAATATATAAAAAAAAATGTGTTCTATGCGTTTGTAGAGACCACGGACGCGCACCAGATTTCTTTCTGTCCGTAATCAAGTTTTTCAATACTAAACGAGTAGATCGACTAGTTTGACTCTGCTTCTTTTCGTTTCTTCTCACAAGCGGTACAAAAACCGCTGACCTCAGCAGCCGGAGTGCAGAGCTCACGTCTCCATTTATCTAAGACTGCCCTCACCTACAACTGAGACAGGCTTTTATAGTTAGAGACGACGACCGGCGACACGATGACCGACACGATCAAGTGAAAAGCTTCTGCTCGTACGCACATGGTGAAATGCAGAAATGCTGCCAAGTCATGTATCCGTTCCGTTTTCGTTTACAAGGTTTATGTACTTGGTCTTACCAAATGTACAGCTGGGATATAGAATCATTTGGGAATTTTGCGCGCAACTGCAAACTACAGGGATATTATAAGCTAAACAACATTAGTCTTTTTCCAGAAACCCAAACCAGTTCCAATCAAGGCCCCACGCAAAATCTAAAACATGCTCTAGTCTCGAATCGAAAACAATTCATAAGGCTAATGTAGCTGTCACCATCAATGACACCTCCCATCCATGAGCGACGCGATCGCCATTGTAGTCGCCGCCTTGTCACCTGTCGCGTCGCCGGCTGTGAATAAGAGCACGGGTCATTAAGAACTTTTTCCCGGCAGAGTTTGCAGCGACAATGACGGATTACTTGGTTTCCGCTACGCCGCCGACGCGGACTCTCGCCGATTCTTTTATTGGACTTTTGTAGTGTAAAAGGTTTGTAGAGGCTGAGAAATCGATAGATACAAGGTAAGTGGATTTGTTCCCATTTTCCGCTTACTGGTAAACAGGAGCTGATTTGTATAAACTTTGGAGTAACCTGCACTGATTTTTCCACATAATTTTATCCTATTTATATTATTATTGTCAGAGTTTGTATGATTGTTGTTCAATAATACAAAACTAGCTGAACGGATTTGGATGAAATTTTGTATGAAGGAGGCTGGATTGATTAACATTATTAATTATTATTACATTGTATTAACGCTGGACGTGGATACCGCGAGGCGCAGCTAGAGATGTTAAGCAAATCTTTTTTATCCCAAAAAGATATTAAAGGTGCTTTGATAAGACAGCTTATGCGAACTCGAAGGCCACATAATAAACGTAAGATATGATACTTGGAAGAAAAGTAAATTAATAACCATAATTAAATTTTCTTTCAAGTACCCAACGGTAGAATTCTGTTAAATTATCAATATCACTAGCAGAAAATTATGTCCTAATAGTGTGGTCATTTTATTAACTAAGTTGGATTTTGCATTTACAAATACACGACAAATTAATATCTTTTGTTCGATCAGTATCGAAATCAAAATTGCTCAAGTCACCACTATTTTTCATCATATAAAACCAAGTACATTTTCAGAAACGAAATCTCAGACTTTCTCAACGCATTTAGCGTAAGTCTTTAGAAATAAAGCTGCCACCGACTTCAGAAAATTAAATACCAGTATAGAAAAATCAATGCCGACCTACAAGACTATTCCATTTGGCACAAAGTTAGAGTCTTTCTTCATTACTGTTAAGTTGTTTTATTCCACTTTACCCCACTAAACTCACCCACTGGTGGATACGCTTGATTTTGACCAAGGCGATGCCATTTAAACCAATGCCTTATTGAAAATCAGATTGTAACTGATGTGTTTTGAATTCGGTACAATGTTATGGACCTAAATTGATCTTTTGTATACTTATTTGCTACATTCAATGACATTAACTTTTTACGAGAGGCTTTCAGTCTGCTTTTGGACAAACATTGTATGACTTGACGATGGCTCTGTTCCTTACGAAAACCATACTCACTACATTATAGCTAGCATAGGTACCTTAATATACTATTTTGTACTCATCCAGCTATAGTTCCCCCCCTCTCTCATCCTTATGTCAAAATTTGTGAAATACCTAAGAGAGTATTGAGGAAGTTTTACCTAAAAGTCAATTCCAATGTTTCTTTAAGCATATTACCACATTTGGCTAAGCTGTCCCTTATGTTGAGACTACTCATGCTGACCGTTCGAATATTTTGGATTTTCGCAACGTATGTCGTACCTATATCATCTATTATTTATCAAATAGTCGCGAAGGTATTTCATTGTACTCTAGTTTTCTTCTTGATGGAATTTAATTTACGCCAACTTTTACCAACATTATAATCCGAAAAGTTCTGAAATGCCACCAAACTAAAACGATTATCGAGCAACCTTAGACTCGTGCCTACTCCAAGTCCTAGTTTCTAGCATATTTCGTCTCTACTAGGACAAGACGAGTAAAAATTAAGGCTGGAGCCGTTAGAGTTGGCCATTTAAGTGAGTTTTACGACAAAATGAGAGATGGGCGGTGCAGACGCCACTGCCAGATGTTTTATGTGCGAAGCGTGGCCACGGGCTGGCCCGAGTGGCCGAGCTTGGATTTTTAATCAGCCTTTTGGAGCCATAAAATGGAATTATTAAAATGGGACAGTGGATCTGGTGTGTTCTCTTGGATAGTGTCAGACTTGTTCTTACTTTTGTAGGGGTTGGTTTGAGAGTGATGTTTATTCTGAGGCGAACTTGAGGACGGTTTTTTGACTAAACAAAAATGTAGCTACTGATAGATGGAACCATAAATTTGACCACACACATTTTCGATGCAAAAGTTACCTACATACTTTACATGTACAATATACAATATACGTATATTTTTCATAAAACGTACAAAGATTAACACGACTCTCTTTGTTTGATGAAATCACACAACAGCTTCTGCTTTACCACAGACTAGTAACTTTCAATCCGCAGAAACAATTCGAAATCTGGAATCATTCCAATTCAAGTTTTCCAAGAGTACAACGATTATTGTATTTTGGTCTTTATCATCTCTTTATCTAGATTCATTCATTTTATTTCATATTTCACTCATTTGCCCTACGCCTGAACCTCGCATGTTTATAAGACACAATAACAATAAAACTGAAGTTATGACGCTAATATAGCGAAACTAATTCCACTGTACCGAATTAGAGGCGAAGAGCTGATGATAAGTAAGATTGATTTAATATGTATTGTGTAGTTTTATCTCAAAATTAATAAAAACGTTTTGTTCTAGCTTAGCTAAGAGATAATAGTTAATCTGAATGTTTTGCGAGTAAGGGGTTCATTTCAAGTTAATGACACGACAATACATTAGGCAAGCATTTTAAGTACCAAAGTCGATTAAATTCATTAGTTTTATTTATCTACTACTTGTAACTGCCAATAATGTTAAACTTATTGTTGAGCTATAAATTCTAAACGACTCTTTTTTATGGATTCCGTAAAAGAGCGTTTACCAAAATCTACAATATAGTATGTACAATAAATCAAATTAATCCTATTTGGTGCTAGTGTATGGTACATATAAAATGTATGTAGAAAATTTTTCACTAAAAGCTTCCTGCCCAAAACACCCGCCACCTCCTCTCCACTAACCAATAAAATCCTCGCAGTAAATGTTTGTAATTCGTATTATAACTCTATGCAATAGATAACTAACGAGTTTGCGAGAATTCGCTCTGGAGAATAAACAAGATGAGAACATGAATTGTTTATGTGCCTGCTTTTATTTTTCTTGAGATCGCTCTGGGTGCTTGCACGATGAAATATGGTTGACAAAGGAATTTCGGGACACGCTTTTTAAATTACTGCTGCATGAGAAAATGAATTTTTGGTGTCGAGTGATGAAATGTTGTATAAGATTACGTGGTTTGTTAGCTTAGCTTCTGTTCCTCGACCAATCTTTCATGGAAAGAACAATTATGTTATCGTTAGGACGTGAGGTAAGAAGTAAGTTTGTAAATGTTAAGTAGTGTTAAAAGTTCTTGCTTTAAGGCCAAAATAAAGTAAAAAGAAGTGGATATAATTTGAAATCTAAACGTTATGAAAAGAGTGAAGTTTTTTTTTTAATTTAGTTTATTTTAAAAAGTATTCACGAAAATTGTTGTACACAACCGATGTTATTTTCTTTCAAACCATAGTACAAATTAAAACTTCGATGCGTCATCATTATTAATTATTAACATTATTATGTTATTAATTAATAATAATATTAGCTTATATAACCCAGATTTTGATTAATTATTTTTAAAAATTTAACACATTTCCAGCAATTTAGTTATGAAATACCAAAATTTCACAAAATAAATACTTTGTCAAAACAGTCACAATATTTATTGTCTAACCTAAGCGCTGTGAATGAACAATTACTCAGTTGTTCACTCACTCGAAGTAATGAATGAACAGAATCATATTTAAGGCTCAAATCGTTGGCTCCAAAGACAAACCAAGGTTAAATTTGACAAGTAGTAACAAGATTGCGAAGTTGCTCGGTGATCATCGAACTAGCTACCCGTGAACCCCCTGGGTGCAGATGAGCTACCAGTAACTAAGATCTGAGTTTGAAGTCGTACAAATGAGTCAGTATCAAACGTAAAGTGAAATGACTGGGCAATGTTGCATAGCTAGCATGGCCGAATAAACCTGAGGTTTACTTATCAGAATTCACTTCATTTAGAGACTTTAGTAGCCAAATAACACTAACAATTTAAGACGGCTATTTAAAAAAATAATAACAATAATACTGACACAGTAGCGACAAGCAACCTGATAATGGCTACCGCTATTTATTACACAACTTCTAATAAATGAGGCATTATTTGTGCAATGCCTGTCAATGAACACTTGGTTGCATTCATTCTAATTAAGTTGTGGAGCAACGTGATTTCTTCTCTACAATCATGTACTCGTAAGAGTATCGAAGAAATCAAGAGTAATCAACAGTAACAGATAGTACCTAAATATGGTAAGACAACTGTGTTATTACTTATTAAACTGTGTTTACTTGTGGTAATTTCGTTTTAGTATGGTGGTGGTACCTAACACTACTGTCACAAATTCCATTGGGCAGAGACGTTGAATCAAAAACTTCGCCCTGACTTAATTTATCAATTGCGGATAGAAAACCGTGGAGTGGTTTTATTTAACCACTAATTGCAGTTGAGTCTTGAGTCTTTAAATGTATTGTAGACTTGTGCTTGTAGGTGTACTTGTATTTTAAGGGGAAATTTGAAATATTTTAGATGATAATTTCAAAACGCAATATGGATTATATTATTTGATTCCCATGAAGTAGTGTAATATTACTTTCACTAAGTAGATCTTCACAATGACACTGAGACGTAATACTAAAAAGCTCTTAATATTGATAAGTTGGTTACGAATAGAAAACTTATATACACTTTGAACATTATGACTCTCTGACGCAAAAACTAAATTTCAATGATTCGTACTCTGAACTCATTTAAGCAATTATATACTCTAGTGTACACTTGTACAATATTATTGTACATGTACTCGTACAGTAAAAAAACGAGATAACTGAAGACAATTACAGCAAGACTATGATCAATAGCGTTCACTAGCGTCACAAGTCAAAATCCATTTTGGGTCGCTGCGCCAGATAAGTCAATAAATACTTACCTACAGCTCAATAAGCCAATAATAATACTTTTCTTATTTGAATACCTACTCGTAAATAAACCCAAAAATATATTACTTACAATCAGTCCAATATAGCAATTACACGATTTATTTTAATTGTGAGTGGATCTTGGTTTTAATGCTCAAAGATTACGTAATTCAATTATAGTTGAAGCAATAAATCTAGACTTTAGTGCCTCCAACGGCTCGACAGCGTCGCTAATGAATAAATCATTACAACTTGTAAAATCGAATCAGAGCTCAGCCGGCGAGCGCTGAAAATGGAGGAGAAATATCTCAATTTAATTTTTTTGAGTTGCAAACGTATTTGCTGTGTACAATATTTTAGAAAAAAATGCTTTGGGTATATTCTATGAATATTTTCTTAATATTTTCTAATGATCGTTAATTATTTAAAGAACATCTAGTGTGTAATGATGATAATAATGTTATTGGTATACAAAATGATATTATTGGTATTAAATTCTAATTTTAATTTGACCTTAGTGATAATTCACTGATGCGGTTCGTCAACTACAATACGCTATGCGAAATTTCGACAGATTAACTCGACGGTTGCAGCTTAGTAATCGGAGCATGTCTCGATATAAAATACAAGAGTTCGATTGAATCCGGTCGACTGAAACTACAGAATGCCTGCAATTCTACGGAGAACTCAAGTAGTGTGGTGGGAATTGCAGTGTTTTGATATTATCGGGGATGACTTGCAGATTTGATTTATTTACTTATTTAGCTTCGATGCTTGCTTAGCTTAGTGCTGTTTATGTTTAATCAGAACAGATTAGTCTAGGGAAACAAATGGGTATTTGTATGTATATTATATAATATGTTTGTCTCACAATAACTTGAGTATGGTTGATCTGATCTTGATAAAATTTTGCAAGCAAGTACTTCATTTTAATACAATTTTTTTTTCAAATGTGAGCAAAATTGGTTGTGGGTTTGGGGAGATTTAGGCATTGAGTAACAAGACCCATTGTACTGCAGTGAAATGTTTCGACTGCCTCGTCTTTTGTCCACATTTTTGGTATAATAACTAACTACGAGTATGATGACAGTTTCTGGAACATGTTGTATCATAAAATCGGATTGAATACTATAACTCAAAAAATGCTTTGATACGCTATTGATATCTTTCAATATTTTTTATAGTTCGACAGCTTTTGTTTCCAATTTTTGAGATTTCAGTGATGATATTCCGGTGAAAAATAGCAAGGTTTTTCATGAGAGTTAAAATTGCACAGTACTTTTAGTTCAACAAAAATGGGAAGAGGCAAAATGTTTATTCAGTTTCGGGATTTTGAACAAACGAATTTTGAAGTTACGTTACCTATGGAGTTCATTCTGTTCAAACGCACACTAACTGCCAATCCTGTCAGTTTTGTTCATCCAAAGGTTAATCGGAAAAAATCATTTTAGGCGATAAAACCGCCTGTGTGCTATACCTATGTTGTTTAAACTCATATGTACTAGTTTGAAAACTGTTTTTACAATGAGTTTCTGTTCAACAAATGGTTTTTTGAAAATGACCTTACGCGAAGTCAAATAAGCTACAGGCTACCTGATGGTAAGCGGTCACCGCCGCCTATGAACACCTCCAATACCCACGATATCCTCAGTGCATTGCCTGCTTGTGAGGTCTCTATGGGTATTTTATCCCACTATCCTACTAAACATTATGAACGCGAAAGTTTGTAAGGATGTATGGATGTATGTGTGTTTGTTACTTTTTCACGCAAAAACGGCCTAACGGATTAACATGAAATTTGGAATGAAGGTTGTTCATGGTCTGGATTAACACTTAGGCTACTTTTTATTCCGAAAAACGCGGATGAAACCGCGGGGCGCAGCTAGTTATAAAATATTTCGTTCAATTTAAGGACTGTGGCTCCAAGTGCCACTCAGACTAGGCTATAGCGTCGTTTGCAGAGATAAAGCCTTATTTAAACGTTACAAAGCATCGACGTAATCCTAGCAATCGGAGGATCGGTTAATTTACGATCTGAACTTAGACCACGGTTATCAATCAAGCTTTACTGGTGTTGAGCCACAGTAGAGAAACAATTAGTAATACAGCATATTAGTAGGACAATGTGTGTAAAGACACATTGCAGAAGTCCATTCCGCGGTTAACATTTTGATAGTCAGTCTTTGGATGTTTGCCCGCAAGTCACGTCAGACCAATTATAACCCGTTACATTAATTTTGTAAGAGAGGCATAGATCACATTTGTGCCTCTCTTACGAAAATAATACCCTAGTAGCTTAGCATATCGTCTAAGATTGGCCGGTATTTCGAGCACGCCATTTCCGGGACAGTGTGTTTTGAAGCCGGCCAATCCTATTGTATGGGTTTGAACCCGGTCAATAATAAGTGCTAATGTTTGTCTACACGCGCCATGGTTGCTCCGAGTGCTGGTGTTACCATAGTGGACGATGCGATTTATATTAGATCTTGATTGTTCCCTTACAACCACAATACTAAAACACAACTAAACATTACTGTGTTCCGGTTGGAAGGGCATTGTTTCAGTGAAATTACAGGGCAAATGGGAGATTAAACAACTTATATCTCAGGGTGACGAGCGCAGTGCTGTGCCACGCAGGGTCTTCAATTCTGCGAGTTCATAATTCTGGGTGGCGCAGACCTGTTATGGGCAAACGTGACGTTTAACATCAGGCGAGCGATTTGCTCGTCTCGTCACTCAATTACATAAAAAAATAAATAAAAAAAAACACAATCACAATACCTATATATTATGAGACCTTCGGGCGCCCAACAATTTATCTCCATATTAGGCCAACTATTCACACGCACGCACGTAATTTATCTCACCCAAATAAGTTTGAAAACAATATAAAAACAAATTTATTTTCTTCAAAAACTTATCAAATCGTAAGAATAATTTATATTCCCTCGTCACGGATTTCTAGACAATAGATCAATCACGCACTCAAACTCGATTTGCTTTACGATTTCGCAATTTGAATTTCGTAGAAAGAAATGTTATTCTTCAAAGTAGTCCCACTGCAAAAACTCAGCTATGTATGGCTCAAGTTGTATCGATCTCCAATACTGGTGCTTGACCTCAGCTTGGCTACAGTTAAAGGTGGATCGTTGCTAGAATAGATTGGAGATAGTTCGATAACTAGGCATAATTATTTGGATTATTTTTTAAGTCTAAAGTAAATGGTTGGTAACGTATTCGTGACGCATCCGGTGTTAAAGAGAGAATTGATTATTTTATATACAAACGTGCTTAACAGCAGCCATAATCATCATTATCATCATTTTCAACCTTCAATCATCCCACTGCAGGGATACAAGTCTACCAAGTAATTTATCACAGACAAGTTATGTCAAAGTAAAGTCAAACGCAAGCACATCGCTTGACATCGAGCGGCCGTCCGTCTGTTTCCTTGTTTGTAATCTAAGGCTTTTAATCTTTTATCTGAGTTCTGTTGAAGTCGTTTAATCTAAAACTTAACGCCTCTCCTATGTATGTATTTACTTGCATTTGTTTTAATCGTCGTCGTAATTATGTTTTTATTCACCGGGACGCATGGACACGAGTAAAGTGAAATTAAGTAGAGTTCAAGCTCTAATATGCCCATGAAACGCATACTCAATCTGAAAGACTGTTTTATAGTTTGTATGTATATTATAACTAAGATATATAATAACTTGTCACCTAACTTAGCCAAGTGTCGTCACAAGCTACCTACTTTATAAAATTTGGTACAAAGCCAGATTTGAGACGCACTCAACCGTCAAAATTTATCGTTATTAGTGATAATTACGCTCCTTTTGTCAAATAGCCAAGTTTTAGCCTTAATATGCGAAAATTCCATACCTACTCTTAGTCTTTTTCGCAGAATGTCCTTCACTTTTCAGTTCACATTGTTACGATTTAATGTCTACAAATTATCATGTCGTTTTGATCATTATAAGTTTGAACTAGAAAACGAGTACTGTACCTAAGTTTCAGAGAAAATGTTAAAACTTAGTTAGGTTTGTAATTCAGTCTTTTATATTTTTGGAAAATATATTACAAAACACAAGACATACCTAGATCTCTTCCAAGGTAAGCCACTCTGATCAGTAATCTTTTCCATTCGCTTCTAATTTACCTTTTCTATAGATTTATATCCAGATGCATCATCTTCTACGTCCTGCTCTACAACTTCTAACCGCTAGTTAGCAGTTACTAGTTAGCAGGGTTTAAGTAAAACCCAGACGTACTTATTCCGAGCACTTACACGAAAGTATATTCTTGTGCACTATACGCCCACAATAATACGCAGGGCGGCCGCCCGCGGCGTCTCATTCTGTCGCGTCACATCGCGCATTCAGCTTATGTGCGGGGACGTTGTAAGGATGAAGGAAGGAAAATAGTTAGGGGCCTATGAACAGTTCAGAGGCCCCCGATTCTAGCAGTTACTACAATTGTCATAAGATGTGCTGTACCAGAGCGACGGTGATTTCAAAAAGATGCTGAATTAATCAATAAAATCAACAGCTACAATGGACTCTGACTAAGAGTTAGCCTATGTTGGCGTTTAATTACACTGCAAGATAAAGAGATGTAGAAGTTATAATTTGCGTTAGTTAGAGCGAGTGAAAATGAGTTTCGACCAACTACAGTAGTTTCATCGAGTGAGTCTGGTTACCTACTTGCTTGATGCAAAAGAGACGGGAAACTATCTTGCCGAGACAGTCGTATTAGCCCCAGAATATTTTGCTTTCATTTTATTGAGCAAAATATAGGTATTATGGTTAATTTTCCATGGTTTCAGAATTTTAAATTATTTTAAGCGAAGATAACTTGAGCTTGTTACAGAATCAAAAAAAAAAAGTGTGGCACTCGGGGACTGCCGCGGTAAAGCTATTGCATAGCATATTTTTTGCAAATAGATAGAAGAAGATAGAAGCTATGCAATAGTTTAAAAATACTGATTGTACTGCAAATGAGTAAAAAGTAAGACAGTATTTTTTCTCTCCTGAAAAGTAGCAAAATTCAACCTAGAGATTTCTCTACCACACTGCCTTCTCTATGTGAAGAAATATCTTACGAGCCAATAATGAAGAAGGTTCCATAATTAAAGTCATGTATACTTATATAAATTATTCCAAATTTAATTGCAAACACGTTAGGCCCCGCCCTATCCCAATATACTGAAACCTTGCCAGCCAGTACCCATTAAAAAGCTACCGAATGTCAAATTAGATTACTTTTTTATTATTTCAGCCAGCATACTTTACTGTCATAGGTGGATAAATGGAGGAACTATTTTTTTCTAAGAAAGACTGTCATTTTTGTTTTGGAAGTGCAATAGTGGCGCCTCCATTGAACTATTTTTTGACTTCGGTGGGGGGTGTTAGGTTTTTTTGGAACGGAATTTCTGCATTCCACGCTCAAGGCCCGCGATAAAATCTATGCAATAGCTTAAAAAATTAAATAGCATTTATGTTTATGTTTTGTTTTTGATTATGGGTACATTTAACCTGAAATAAATTAATTTTGTTTTTTTTTTTTGATATGACTGTTTATATTAATGCCATTAGAAGGGCCCCCGCTGAGTCAGAGTCCTACCTAAACCCGCTCCTGCACTATGATAGCGCACTCTGTGTACTCGGCCCGGCACAAAGAAGTCCCGAGGAAGCCATCCTGTCGAGACTGTTTGGTTAAGCCCCGGTGTATTTTGGTTGCATTTTGTTAAGCACGCCGGATTTATTTAGCTTTACGTTACCTTTATATTAAGTGCAAACAGTTTATTCAACAGTTATGAGAGCTAGGTTGGAAGGGGTCAATGTTTTTCTTTCAAATTTGGTTGCTAGCAGTTGTATTTTGATCCTGATATTCTACTAATGTTGTAAATGTGAAAGTTTGTATGTTACATAATATCGCTAAACCAGCTGAATGGGTTTGAATGATTATGGAGATAACTTATACCTTGGATTTACTCATTAACTACTTTTTATTCCCAAAAAAATAACGGTTTAGTACCACATCAAACAAACGCGGACTTATTCGCGTTAAAAAAAGGATATCGGGTGAAACTGCGGGGTGCAGGTAGTGTAAATTAATTCTTCAATTGTATTGAAATTAAATACCTACTTCATATAAATATTTCAGTCGGTCTCTAAGTACACATGACTTGACGTAAGTTAGAAATTTAAGAATGTTAATTAAATACTTTCATAGAATATGATAGGTAAGATCAGAATAAGGTCCATTGTTTTAGGATAAAGATCCGCTCCCACAGTCTCGTAACGGTGCTATCTTACACGATGTTAAACTACCTCCAACACTTTCCTGTAAAAATCCAGTCTAAAAAGACTAAGTACAGAACACATCAGAGGCTTTTTCCGCCCTCAGTCCCTCTGCGCGTGTACCGTTTAACGGAAAACGTAACTGTTGTCCCGCAGGCGTTATAACGGTTGCTAACGGGTTTCGTTATGGGAAGAGGAGTTTGCTCAAAAAATGTTTTTTGGTTAAAGGACTCGTATTTGCAGGTTTAATAAAATTATTTTGCTTAAAATTCGATGTGTAATAATTTTAGTTGGAAAAAGTACAGCAAATTGTTAAAAAAATATTGTAAAATGGTGTTAAATGAATGTTGATGGCCGACGTTCTTTCATGTTCTTCTTCAGAAAGGGTGATGACATTGTATAAACAAATCCGAAAAGTGAGAAAATTCAAACAACCCTAACATTTCGAAATAAAATAATTCCGTATTTAATGTCACCATGTTTGTTCTTTTTTACATCAAACTAAACCATGCCAAAGAAAACTGTCACTTAATATTTTTAACACAAAAAATTATTTACTATTTTTTTATGTTCGTTAGTATTCTCCCTCTACATAGTACTTGCTTCTGCAGCACATATACCTACTAAAAAAATTTTTGGGGTATTAGTTCAGATGGTTTTTTTTTCCAGGTAAAGCCACGATATCTAACTAGCACAACAAACACGAAATAAAATAAGCGGCACATCAAAGGCGTCGTGATTTATGTCGCCACCGCGCGGTTGATTCATCATTTTCATACGATAAAGAACCGTGTTATTTTTCGCCTTGTAACTCTGAATGAGTGATGATCTGTTTATAATGGGGGTATGGGAATTCGGGGATGGGGTGCTAATTTTGAACAAAAGTCCTTTAATATTGTGAGGAAAGAAATAACATAGACTATACTATGAAAACTAACGCGTTGTACGGTGTTTATGTATACCTACCCTGTTTGATAAATATACTACATAAATGGTCTGTTATTACCCAGCTGCCTAAAATGGGTAATATTTCTGACGTAATTAGATAATTATGTACCTATGTATGTGTATGTTTATTGGACTTTACTACACAACTCTGAATATCGATACTTCAAATTGGTAACTTCAAAACTTTGTATTATCCTTCCTATACTTGGCTTACCATCTCTTATGTAAATGTCCGAGTTGTATGATAATAAAAATAATCTTCTTTTGGGGTTCATTTCTCTACCTTAAAGTAATGGTGTTACCTTTAATATGTTATCTTTGGACGTTATACGACGTTATATGGAGTATGAGAAACCGAAAAAGGCTCAGGCACAGTACTCATTATTTTGAACAAACCCCAAAAAAATGGCGCGCTGAAAAGGAGACCTATACTCAGGTGGGTAGAGAACAGTTGATGATGATGATGATTATCAACATTTACGTCTCAAGTCTCAACAGAAAAAGAACAAATACAAACTGACTATAAATTTGGCGCGCACTACTACTCGTACCTACACGATAGAAGAGGAAACAGGCGAACGAGAAAACGACAAAAACGGAAATGAGCGAGCTAGAATGCACTCGCTTCCGGCTGAAATCCTACTCCGGATGAGGAATTCAGTTTTGTATTTGTTTTTGTTATCACCAACAGCGGAAGTCCCTATTGGTTAAGAAACGTTAAAAAACGTTAAAACAAGCTCCTATAAAATATATGAAAACAAGCTTTTTTTCATTGTTATCGGAGTTACACAGGTACACCATAGATCAATAAGATATCGGAGAGTGTTTTATAAATCAGTTGCAAGATTTGACGCACACTGACATACCGACAAACTAACTAAAGTGAAACAAAAGCTTATAATAATTACTTCTTAGTCTTTAGCTAGATATTTTGAACTCCTTCTTCATACCATTAAAATATAGATTACTTAATTAAAACTTCATCAATTGTGGCCGAGGTTTGTCATTTGAAAAGCTTTAGAACTAATAAAATTTAAGTATTTTTTTAGCTTTTGGAAACCCACCCCAAAAGATTATATTTATTTAAACAAAAACAGTTTGTCGTAATAAAACAGTTTGTTATCACTAACCGTCAATCCAGTTCGTGAGCAGTTAGATATTTATTTCATTTTCGTACATATATAACTTTATAATATTATTATACACACACACACACGCTAATTTTACTATACTGTGAGAAAACAATCCAATACTACCCATGTCATATGAATTTTACTGTCGCCAACCGCTGTACAGTTCTAATTAAACCGGAAACTACATGAGCGGGCTTTTATTTACGAAACTTTTATAATAAACTGCTGCATTTCCATTAACAACGCCTTCGTTATCCCACTTCTGAATATAGGCCTCTCTCTTGTTTCTATCTGTCTCTCTCTAGTGCCAATTGAATCCAGGTTTGACCTGCAACTCTAACAATATCGAACAATCTAGCCGCTAGGCGACCAAATAATACAATCTACAAACAATGTCATACAATTCAACATTCTAAATTATTTATTCAATAATAGGTACGTTGGTTTAGTATTGCAATATTCCTCTAAGTACAAAGTACCTGTATGTCGATAATAATTTAACCTTTCCGTCGTATCTATGTCCAAGTAGGTACAGTGTTTCAATACCTATAGCGGAAGAATCCTGAAATAATAACATAGCCCTATTACTCCACTGTTTTTGAACATTTTTTTTTTAGATTAAAAAAAAACGTTATAATCTTTTTAATACACAAAAATGAGTAAAACACTAAACGCAGTTAAAAGTCAGATGACAAAGGCATCATAGTACGAGACAATTTAAATTCTCGCCGCCAAGAAGGTTTTTTACGAGTCTCGGACCCTCCCAGTAATCCCTCTTTCTTGGCGGATGTCCGGTGGAGATTAAACAGCGAAAAATGTTCCAGATATTTTTACAGCCACATTAGGACTAAAGAGGTCAGGGCAGTTTCGGTAATGTCCTTTTTGTAATGTGTTTGTTACTCGTATATTTGTAGTGTTGATAGTTGGCTTTGTTGGCTTTTTGCCGCTAATACACTAACCGTAGCATTGGAACATGATAAATAATATAAAATTGTAAAATACAATAAATAAAATAAAAACCTTTATGTAGAATATGGAGTTAAAATCTTACAATTCTTAAAATAAAGTTTGTTTTACAAAATATTAATATGACTCATGTGGCCCTATTGCCAACATTTAAAAGGAACTTTAAGTAACTTATTCATTAATTTTCTAATATTACAATTACAGCAAAGTTTTGCTAACTCAGCTTGTTATAAATAAATCTCAAAACTGAAATAAAACAAGGAAAACTCATTAAAACATTTAATAAACCAGCTATGTCCTACGATTTGCACTCAACAGAACTTTCCAACGTTTAGGTGCTTTAAATTTAATCCTCACAAGATTACAGGGACTTCAACCGTGTCGTTATAATAAACTGCATCAATTAAAACCTCGAGACCCGTCGGGACATTCAAACTAATTTGCGACCGAACTTTGAGATGTTATGAAGAGTTTTGTAAATATTATCTGGATATTGCTTGTACTCGTATATGCTAGAAGTTTTAGGTATCATCAGTTTTCTGGAACAAGGGCATTTTACCTCGTTTCTATGTCAAAACTTCTGTAGTAGCTTCCAGTGTGCAGTCAATATAATTTCCAAATTGCTTCTTTTATTAAATAAACTACGCATTGAAAAAAACAAATAGCAAGAATATCCTTCAAGTGAGATATATTATGTAAGTAAGTAAGTTTATTCACAAAAAAATTAACTGCGAAATGTAGTCTATCGAACTGCATCTTTTAAAATAGTGGTAATCATTTTAAAGTTTCATTTAGTAAGTTTAGAAAATAGAACAGCAGAATTGACACATTGATTACGATATAAATCGGTGTGGCATTCACTATTAATTATATAAGCAAAGAATCAAATCACTTCCTTCAATAATCTACTTCTCTTGTCATTCAGGTTTAAAACTGCACCACTCTCAAATTTTCCACAGTTTAGCTAAACTCACATCTGACAGTTTCCTAAAATTCTACTAAAGTTCAAGGTACTCGTATTGTACTCGTATTGTATTGTCAAACCAAAACAACGTAACCGAGTAAGCTTACAAGCTACACAATCTCAAGAGCGCGTGTTTGCTCTACAGATAGCCCGCGCAAACAATCTGTTTGGTCGGAGTTTGGACAAACAAGCGTATGCTAATTGAGCAGCTGATATCTTCACTGTTACAGTTCTTGAAACTATTAGCGCGTATCGCAAACAGTGATAAGTGTCTGTATTCATGTAATCGATATAGTAGGCGGTACGTGGATCGGATGACGCGCTTGACCCGTTAGTTTATGCTGCTATAATGGTTCAGGCTGAATTGAGACCTCACAGCCCCTATGTTTCCACTACCCTTAACTCGACTTTTCGCGTCTTTGAACTTAAAAATAATATATAACATTTTAACTAGCGGTGCTCCCTCCACGGTTTCACCTGCAACCCTGCCAGAATCGTTAATTTATCTAGAATAAAGATTAGCCCAGGTATATGCCACCGCCATACCAAATAGCATCAAAATCTCTTAGTTTTGCGTGATTAAGTAACAAAAAATAAACATAATTATTATAAATGTGAACAAGCTATTTTGTTTATATTATAAGTAAAATTAATTAACTACTTGCTTGTAAAAGTTCACCAAGATCGCATCAACAGAGGTTCAAGTTATCATCGTAATATTAATCAAAACATAATATATGCAAAAGTGGATTTGTTCCTTACACTCTAAGACCTTTGCTTCGTCTTTTTACTCGGTCAATTATCGCGTCTCTAGCACTGAAATTCACCAGCTTTAACGATTTACTTACCAATGCAATCCTAAATGGCAATAGGTAGTTGCGTTCTGGGACCGGTGCCAAGTATTGGTCGGTTAAAGCAATTTAGGTAATCTATACTAAACCTAAGCTATAGAATTTAGAGGCTAAACCGAAGTTTAACACAAAAGGAACAGAAATAAACGACAAGCTAAATTATTGCCATTTCTCAAAATTTTAGTGGAAACTCTCCGGCTGATTTATTTTAGTTTCAGTATACGTAATAGCAATACATAACGTTGAACCAAAGTACCTTTTAAAATGACGTAGCGGTCGTAGCAAGTTGTAGCGCTTGTCGTAGCAAAACAAAGTGCTCGTAGCAAGGCGACCTCTTTTAACAAAACATAGCGCTAGCTCATTAGCGCTTTTAGCATAACGTAGCGCTCTCTTTAATCTCACTTTGCCTAACCACTACCTATCTAAATGAAACGAGAACAGACTCCTTTAATTTCCATTGAATTCGATAACAGGCGACCAAGTCTTTCCCAGTAACCAAGTTAAGCTTACCGCTTACAATTTTAACCGTTCAACGTAACCGAAAACGGTGACTAAAAATATGTCACAAGCAAACTCAGAATGTCAGCGTTCAAAGGCTGGCCTGCGCGCGACAGCCTCTTTCGACGACGCTTTGAGAGCCTGAATTACCTAATTGTTAATTATTCGCCGTTTGTTCACGACGCTCGCGAGTTTCCGACAAAATTTATAGTAGATTTTAAACTTTTGAACTGAATAATTTATACTTAGGTTACAAGTTTTTGGCATAAAAATAGACATAGTTACTTTTCATATTTTGATAACTGTGATGAATGAATTTGTCGAATATTGTTTTCTTCTTGAGCCAGGCGAGGTCTTTAAGATTTATCTCCGCCCGCGCCCGGGCAGATATAAGTACTTAACACACAGTCATACATACTATAAATAATAAGTTTGAATATCTTTTCCGAGTCTGAGCACACATTGTGCCTGTCTATGACTGTGTTCAAAGGGAAACCTTATAGAAAGGTATCATTGTGATAAGTTATTCATGTCTTTTGATAACTGCTTCAAAACGTTGTGTCTCGACTCTTATTCGTTAGAAGAAAGCAATTTCATTTTACGGCCACTAGTTATCGTTCCAACTCAAAAGGTCAGTGAAATATTCGATTTGCATGTTTTAAATTGGCAAAGAATTATTCAAAGAAACATCTTAAATACATTGGACAGCATGAATCGAACCATGCTCAAAAATGTATTTTTGGAATCCAATTTCGATTTCTCAAAATAGCAGAAACCTCTTTATAGAAACATTCGGAGTAAAGAACCATTTAGATTGAAATTTCAAATACGAAACCAATCAAAATATTTCTGCTTTGAAGCTTTGTCATTCGAAAAGGTAAAACACTAGATTACTTATATCAAAATAACCGACATTATATAAATTGTTTCTCTAGATACTGGTATCTTAACCGAAGTAATCCTCGTAGATCTACCACAAGTCAGTACACCGAGCCTAACCTCACACCAAGATATCTCCTAAATCTTCAGCCCAATTCTAAAACCTATACCAACAACCATAAGGTTCAAATCAAGTGTAAAGTTAACTTGGCAGATTTATATTATCGTCAAAATAAATGGGGGGTCCATTGAGTGGTGTAACTGGCTGTACTGAGAAGTTAAAACTTTTGATCCGTTTAAATCGCTTAATCTTTGACCGGGAATCTTTGATTAGATCGCCCCCAACGGTTTTATAATATAGTTCGGCAGTTTAGGTGTCGGAGGCTTTGTCAGATTTATACTGGATATTGAGGAGATCGATATTGGATGGGCGATTTCGGTTTGGCAAGTTCAAAGTTTGGACAGTTGACCCGTTTGTGATATAGGTTAAGAGCCTACTAGATACCTTGCAAATTTTGTGGTAGGTAGTCCTTACTTCCAAGAAAATCAAGGAAAAGTGACGCGAAACAATAATTTTCAGTAACGTCTTTTACAAACAAAGATTCGTGTAATATGGCATTCTTACTTTTACATTTTAGCTTATTTTCCTTGTTCTTTTTTATGGTATGGCCTTACATGTAAGCTTAACAAATGTAGGTAATTAAATTTAACGTCAAATTAAAATCAAAAACGTTCATCATAACATACTAGTAAGTAATTATGTGTGAGTAGCTGGTATTTTCTTCTTTTTTCAGCTTTTTTACAGGACTTCAAAGAAATTTAAAGCGCAGCGAGATATAAAACTCACTAACATATTCAGTTACACAGTAATAATAAAGAACGAACAAAAACCACACCACTCATCCTCGTATACTTCGTTACCTTAAATTTCATAGTTCCATACACATTTACAACTTTACTCGTTCCAATCCAAAAACTGAAAACTCACCTTTATTGCTATGGTGCTAAGAGTTGTATTTGGTAAAAGATAACGTTTGATAAGCGTAAAAAAATTGGTTTCTATTTTTCCGTTCCGTGCGAGCCTCCTAAATTATTTAATGTTACAACTTTTTGCGGTTTCTCTGTTATTTTACTCGAGTCGAGATATCTTTATTCTTTAAATTATAATGAGATCAAATCCGGTAAGGTTTTAGAGATCAGAAATGTTTCATAGTGTTTGTGCTCATCATTATCTTGCAATTAAAGAATGGAGATTCCGAGATCAAGGAAAGCGGATCTTTTGGAAGGTCAAGATACTATGAATATTTGATTTAAAAAAAGGCTCTATGGTTCAGACGCAGAAGAGAAAGTTCTACATCAAATGGCTGACCGAGTGAACTCAGCAACCAAAATAAGGTACTTTTAAAGGTACATTTCTTTATTCTCAATTTTTTGTAACCGACTTCAAAAAAGGAGGAGGTTATCAATTCGACTGTATGTTTTTTTTTTGTTTTTTTTATTAGCCAATATTATAAATGCGAACATGATTTTCTTCTCAAAGCTTTTACACCTTAACTACTCAATGATTTACAATGCACGTTGTCAAGGGTACAAAAATAATAGGAGCAATTTTTCATCATCATCTTCATCACCACCGAATTTCATCACCGTGCGAGTAAAATCGCAGATAGTAATTTAAAAATATCTGATACCTTCTATAATTCCAATTAGTAAAAGGTTAGGTATTTACCGCCATTCATTAGATCGTATAATATTTAGATTATAGAATGTTTTTTATTATAAAAAATTCTAATCCAATATTCACTACATCAAGTATGTAAAAGTAATCATCCCTATCCATTCAGCTTCTAAGCTAATTTGGGTAGGGCCCAGGCATAAAGGATTTAAGTATGGGCCAATTTGATTAACTTGAGTTAATATTAACCTTGGGACTCGCTTTAGTGAGGAACGTTACTTGAATAAATGACTCGACTAGTGGTATATTTGCTTTAACAGATTTGAAACAAGATACAAAGTAGCAGTTATAAAAATAAGTGAAATAATTAATAGTTCAAAAAAACTAAAAAACCCGCTTTGTTTAGTGTATTGTCATCGGTCCTCGATATATCTACAAAGTTTGAACGAAATCTGGCCGTTTAAAGTGGGTCAAAATCGCGCCCAAAGGAGTCGGTTACAAACATACAAGCAAGTATATGTACAAGTGAAGCTAATAGAAAAAACGTGTAAAAAAGGTAAGCAGGATTAGATCCAAGATAATATAGTTTAAAACTTTAAGGATAGTAGATATATGTAGAAATTAAACTATATTAAAATTTTGTTTGACTCTACGGTTTTCATAGCAATATGTCGAATCAAAAACGCTGATACTGCTTACGCTTACTTCCTTACGCATTCCCTAATGTTTAATTTGACCAACGTAAGGTAAACTAACAACTGAATTAAATTCCCTCCTAATCAAATTCTACCCAGATCTCAACTAAACCATCAGCTGTCACATTCAAACGAAGCACGTGACAAAGGAACCCTTTACGAGGATCTTTAATTTAATTCCAGCTCGCATGCGATTTACTGGAACGCTGTTAAGATTAGACTCAACACCTCTTCGGACGTAAGGGTCGTCGAAAACGACGCCGGGAGCCACTCGTGTTTTATTTGTTCCATGATTTTAGGAAGCAGTATGGGGAAAAAGGTAAAGTGGGGGAATAACACATCTTTTCCCCATACTTTTTTGGACAGTTTTTGGTGATGATAAACGCAAATATTCAGTGCCACCAGGCCACCCGTAAAACACGGCGACGCGCGACGGTGGCGTCTTAGAAATCTTTTATGTTTATTTTAAATGTTATTTTAGTTAGTTAATGTTGTTTTTTGGTTGCGTATGTTTTGTGAAATACTAAACTGTAATTAAATGTGACACGTGATGCAAGAGGCAGTAATGGAAGTGGTTCGTTTTTGAGCAACTTAGATTTTCTGGACTGTACGATACCATTTTGCTCGACTGTGTTTTGAAGTGTAGTTGGTTTGCTTTTTGATTTTATTTAACCTTCTCTCTGGATTCCCAAAATCTCAAAAGAATTAGAGCCAAGAGGGTGTAAATTCAAAAGAAAAGTCCAGATTTTCTTGTACGTCTTCATTAATTTATTTATGCTTCGTTTTGTATATTACTCTTTAGATAAGCCTTCTATAGTTTTGCTGAATTCTTGAAGGTTTTTATTTCAGCCTTTTGTTCGAGTTTATTAAATCTATCTGATTGTGAGACGTTTCTTTTTATTTTGAAACCTAATCGAGTTTAAATTGTATTATTGACCTTTTTGTATTCGCGTTCGGATCAATGTGACCTTTACATCGAAATCTTTAAATTCTTGTCGAAATACAAGAATTTCGATACAGTTGTATTTTATTGTGGTTGTGTTTTAAACATTTTTTCATTTTTCAGTTCCATGAAGATTATTTTGAAGTTATAGGAGAAGCTGTTAATTGTATCTTAAATCTAAGTTACACTTTAATACAAGTTTAAATCAATACTATAAATACTAATACTAAATAATTTTCAATGAGAACTTTTTATTCAAACATTACAACTTATCTAGAATTAGTATTCATCAAAATTTTTGGAGTTTTAGAGAACAAAAATATTGCTAAGAGATAGAAGTTATATAACACTGTGAAATAGAAATTTACATTAAATATTCATTTTGGTGTCGTAATGTGAAATGCATTTTGCATTTTCACACCAAAAACACTTGAACACGAATTTAAAGGATTTAGATGGAGGAGGATAGAGGAGACAGCTCACTACTAACTCTAAATAAATTACTACAAACCTAATTTCATGCTACATAATTATTCATAACGCTTGTGGAACTACGTATTTTTAAATTTCTATTCACCATTTATTGCACCAACATCGTTTCTTTGGGGGGAAGCTGGGGGGATTGCCACTCGTACCTACCGTAGTAGTGTTGAACAGTTTTAAAACAGTTTAAAGTTTGAAAAAAAAGTTTAAAAACTCTCGACTGGCCATCTCCGAGAAGCGCCCAAACCCGTAAAAGCACCAAACTAAATCATAAACGCAGACACTGAAACGGCGGCCGAAGGTTTTATTTTACTTTGGTACGAATTTATCGCTTCCCACTTCCGGTAGCGATGCGGATCCGGTAGGTTGGCTGCGCTGGATGTTTATCGGAATGTTGGCAGCAATGGCAGTGCCGGCTAATAGATTGTTACACTTGTATTGTCTCTGTTATTAGTTTTCCAAGGGGCCTCTTAAATGTCAAGGTTTATGGCCGTTCGGAGAAGTTTGTCGGACGATTCCTTATCCTCGAACTATTCATTTTTGTGATATGTGTTGTTGAAGTTATTTTCATTTAGATAACACGTCCTAATGTAACATTATTGTCATCTTTTTATTAAGTGCCAGTTTGGATACATACGAGTACCAAGGGTCAAAGCTCGAGGTCGAACTGGAATCTATGCCGAGCATCCGAAATCTTCGATTTCAACAATAAGGGTAGGGGTATGTTTACCATTTTTGATCACTCTGAATATCAGGTGAGAACGAAGACATCCAATTATTTGAAAGTTTATTGGGACCACATAGCTTTAAGCTTGTTTCTCAAAGTTATCAAAAATCAATAAACAATAAAATTATTTTATTATATATTCTTCTGTGACACTCATCAAAATTTAAGAGCGTTGCTCTTGTCTGCAATTTTCAGGCCCGGCCGTCTTTCGCCACTGTTCTTTAGTGACAGATTCAAACCGATTTTATTTCGTACGATACTTTTTTGAATGTAAATCTTTGTATAAATCCGTCGGTATGGCGTAAAATCCGACCCGAAGTGCGTCTGGGGGCAATATATCTGATAGAATAGAACCAGGTAAAGGATTAGATAGATTTATATTACGTACCTATAGATATATTTGGACAGACGTACCGACGACATTGTTTTACGATGTTACGTAAGACGGTAAAGTTAGCAAATGTTGAATGGTTTTCTTTTTGGCTTCGAAAACTTTGAATTGTTATTTTAACAAAAGACTGGTTTTAAACAGTGGTTGCGTAAGACGCCAGAATGAGATGGACAGTATCAAAATCCACGTGAGTTAAAGTGAGATAAAGACTTTTCGGCTGCTATAAGTCTAACATTTTAAAACTTAAAACGACTAATCTAATTTTCTTATTAAACAGCACAGAAAAATAGTGTCATATACTTTAGCTTAGGCGTGAAACTGTTCTGAGATGAAAATATTATTTTGATTTTTCAACACATTTTCCCGACTCTTAAAGGGAAAATTCTTTTATTTCCCCTATTTCCGGCATGGCTATTTTTATTGCCGACAGTACGAATACAAGATAGACGGGCGGAGGACACATTTTATGGCCTAGGTATGTAACGTAGGTAGGTGGGTAGGTATATGTTTCAGGGCTGAATTTGATCGGATTTTATTACTTCGCGAACAAATGAAACAGCCGCGTGGGTAGAGTTAGGAAAAGTTGTAAATAGTTTCTGTTATAAGTACTTAGTTTATTTATATATGTATCTATTAGATCGATACTCGTTGGAACTTGTAGCTAGATTTTGTATCTCCTAAAAGATTTTAACCTCGAGCCGGCTTACCTACAAAAAGAGATAATATTTTATTTTTTTTAACTGTCTTTTCATAAAATATCATCCGAATTCGGTCCGCCTTTACAAAACTTAGTAAAAACAAATGTTACTGCATTTACACATTTAAGTATACTATGTTTTTTATTAAAGAATCAAAAATGCGCTAAATTCTAGATAATACATTTGTTTTCTTACTTTGAGAACACGTTTGCAAATTGTTTCTAAAAATTACCCCATTCTTATCTTACTCTCTTGACATTTTAGTATCTTAACACTATAAATAGGGCTCCGTTACCAGACAAAAGTAGTAACTTACGTTGTTTTCCACTTACCAAATTACGTTCCTATTTACCCAGAACTAAACAAACAACTTTACAGCGAGAACGCGGTACCTGTCTGGACAGTTGTTGAGCTCACGCGTTGCAGGACAGCTTCACTTCGTTTCACAAATAGAAAGATTTTTTAAATCAACATAAATAGGTATGTCCCACGTTAGTCTAAATTAATAGATACATTGTTTATTTACTTAAAAATACAAGCCATATTTTTTTATTGCCTGGCTTAAAAAATTAAGCACTTGGGATTTAATTTTATGCCACGAATTTTTCTTCTTGAGCTTTTTTTCTGCTTTTCTTGGGTCTAAATAAGGACTTAATTCCTCTTACCTCCTAGTCTTATAGTCAAGCCATTTGAGTTTTCGCCATGACATGAATTTCAGCGTATTTCGTCACTTCTTCATATTTTGGTTACTAACCCGATTTTCTTCGTTTTCCCTTACATCTTATATCTTCTGTCTCTTCATTCATGGTCTTACTTCTAAAATAACCAGGTAACTGTTTATATGAATAGAGGATCAAATACCTATTAACATGCTGACTATTGTTTTTAATGTTGCTAGTTGAAGCACTGTATTACCCAGTACTGCGCCGAGATCCTACGAAACGAGTCCACGTGTACATTCAGTATTTATTTTGTTAATCTCCGGGAGTCGGTTGCAAATGAAAACAAAATATTGTTACAAGGCGAGGGTTGTGCGAAAACAACGCGAATCTACCTCCGACCGCCGTGTATTCAAAATATGCGCAAATTTATATTTATAATTACAATAATAACATACTTAAGCTAATTATGATAATTAATGTAGTCTTTGTTGTAGTGGTAGGGCTCTTTTGCAGAGCCCGCCTGGGGAAGTACACCTTTGCCGGTTATTCTACCGCCAAGCAGTATTCGAAATGTGCAATTACTGTGTTCCGGTTGGAAGGGCATTGCTTCCAGTGAAATTTCAGGGCAAATAGAAGATTAAACATCTTATATCTCAGGGTGACAAGCGCAGTGCTGTGCAGTCTTGAATACTGAGAATTCAAAATTCTGGACACAGACCTGTCATTTATTTATTTATTGAAGTAACAACGCTATAAGCACTTACAATAACCTCACAAATAATTACAACGATTACAAAAAATGAAATTTAAAATAAAATACAAATTCAGATTGCAAAATTACGAACAGAATAAAACAATAATAAAAATAATACAATGTCAACGAAATTAATAAAAATTATTACAACAAGTCAAAATTAATTATATCAAAATGTCATTATCAGAGTCAAAATAACTATTAGCTCTTTTACTCCTGTCCCATTGGTCAATTAAATTCTAACAGTATATTAAAAACATTGTCAATAAAGTCTTCCAGTTGTCAAACATAATATCACAATCAGGGTTGGCGGCAAGGAGTGCATTGAAATGGCGGCGAGCACGAATAAGAGGCGAAATAGAACGCGCGTCATGGGCAAATGTGACTTAACTTTTGTGGATTTCTTAAACTATTAGAATTGTATTTTTATGCGTGTCCCTATCCTTACGACTTGCCTTGATAATGGCTGCCGGTCGAAAGTACAGACAGAAATGCTGGAAGACTTGTGATGTGAACTTAAGTTAGGTACTGTAACCATAACTTTGTCGTTGTAATCAATTAAACAAGAACGTCAATACTTTTGAAAAAAATAAATCTGTCAACTTCAAACTTGGGCCCATTGTGCTAGTAACTTAACACATACTTTGTTCGTACTCAACTCCTAGTAGGTACTTACCTAAAATAAATAGGTGAAATCTAGAAACGATATAATGTGTACTCAGAACAAATCTTCTTTACCTCAGAAAGAAATAGGATTAACTAGAAAAACAAACAAATTAGTATACTTTCAGAAACTTCCGGCTCTCTGCACGAATGCTGAATCATATACCTAACTGGATCGCGTAAAGTAAATAACTACTAAACATAAGTTTCTAGAAAACTTTGATAAACAAAACAGTATTTACTCTAGAAAAGGAAATCATCATCATCTGGTGCCACTACACACTAGAAATTGGCTGTCAGCTTAGCGAACTCCTTGTTATCTTGAGCCAAGCGGAAAAGTTGTTCGACACTGGCTATGCTAGACTAAAAAAAAACATGCAGATAGACAGACAACGAAGTGCCCAAAGGGTACTTCCCCGAAGGAAGTTCAGGACCCTAAAAAACAAAAAGTAAAACTAAACTAATAAAACTTTTCCCTATTATTGTAGCAACTGTTTTTTATTTCTACGTTTCCATTTGCCCTTTACAATGTGCTATTTTTAATTAACCTCTCGCAGCCTGACCAGCCGTGCCATCGCTAATTAAAACCAAGTATCAAGATAGAACTTCACCTATAGAATATCGGGCTCGATATGAAAATGTTCCATTTGAATAGGTCTAGCGATGCGTGGAAATATGAAAAGGCAAACAATGGAGTCGTATCGAGTACTGATTACGCCGGAATTGACGGCATTGTAACAATTGTAGTCGAGACAGGGTATTAACTGTGCAGGAATATAGATTGAAAATATTCAAGAGCAAAATTTGTTTTGATTAATGTTGCTTTAGCTTGAGAGTTTAAACAGGTCCAAAGGAGAAGATAGTATAAACGTTGAATGTTTCACATTCATAGCTCTCCACTAGGATAAATCCTGTGTCGGGGCTGTCATGGAACACACACAAAAACAAGGACAACTAACACGCAGACGCAGAACAAATATTTAAATTCATTATTCAAACATCTGCCCGGCCAGGAATCGAACCTCTGGCTTATAAGGCGGGTATATTTTAACTGATCCAAACAGGTCGTCGTCGTATATTCTATTACACATAGATAGGATAGGTATTTATCTAGCTTTTATATTAGTGTATAATCAAAACAATAGAATATAGTCTTCTCATGAAAAAGTTATTTAAATCCTGTTTTTATAAGTGATTTAAAATTTTCGGTCAACAGTAACAGTGCCTATTTCAATTTAAACTTAAATAAATCCTTAGTGTATTGTACTGTTCATTTGTATCTATTCGTGCCATGCCAGCTGTATGGATACTTGCAGCCCTGCCCTGGTGTTGTTTTCACGTCTCCAAAAGTGTCTCGACGTGACGTCTCATAAGTTAAGATTTATTGACATAATTTAGTTCAAACTTAAAATATGATTGAATGGTGTTTGAACAAGAGTTTGATAACTGAAAACACGTGTTCCTCGCAGTAAGGCCGATCAGAGCACGTTCACAGCAAATAGAACTCGATAGCGGGACGTACAGAGAACGAGAATTTAGAACGATTAAAAGCGATTTTAATAAATATTTTTTAATTAAGTTTTTTTAATTTATTAATAATTATACGTATATATTTTAATTTACTTGACATTCATAATTAATTACGTGTATCTCACTTATATAGTAAAAGTGCAAGTTTGTATGTATATTACCACTAAGCTCAACGGATTTACGTGAAAATTGGAATGAAGGTTTTTCGTGGTCTGGATTAACAGGCATAGGCTATTTTTTATCCCAAAAAACTGATGGTTTTTGACCGCGGGTGAAACCGTGGACCGCAGCTAGGTTTTAAATAAATACCTAAATAAGCAATGTAGGGCTTAATCTGATATTGCTGCTCCGTGATAGTCTTAGTCAGTTGTGGTGTGAAAGAATACGAAATTTTTAAGGTATTTTATGTATTATCTTAACTTTGCTCGTGATATTTATAACCAGGCAGTTAACAAGACTTGTATAAAACGATTCAAGATGAGATGAAGAAAATTAAATATGGTATAAAGCAACTGTTTTTTCAAAATATTTTTCCGATTGCCCGAATCATACGTACACTTCCGCGCAGACCAAAGCAATTCCAGAAATGTATTGATATTGCACTCAATACCATTCACTATAGAGTTTAATTTTATTTCTACCCTCGCACAGAAACGATGCGGTTTTATGAGTTGTGCCGAATGTATTGCACAGGGTTCCGTACAATATGTTATTTTGTTAAATTGTTCGAAATAAGTATTTACTTTTAGGAGTTTGTTCGGAAAGTTGTAAACAGAAATGTTTATTAAAATGTGCGGATGCAGTTGCCATTTCGTAATTGGTTTTTGGTGTTTCTTGTTTCTAGACAGAGTAAATGAATAATAGTAGATAACATTTTAAACGTCCTGTTATTACGATATGTTTTTGCCTGACTATGGTAAAGCCAAAAATTAGGGGTTTGTTTTAGCAATCTACGTAAATGTGTTTGTATTTATGTATGTCACGCTATAGCACCGTAACTAATCATCTGATTGCAATGAGTAAGTTGCAAATCGATTTGTAATTTTGATTCAGATGACATAGGTTGCATTTTATAAGAAACTAAATCAATGCGACGGACATGCAAAAATAATGAGGGTTCTCTAAATTTTTTTTCCATAGTCCGGCAACTGCTTTTAAGTTTTTTACTTGTTTCTCATAAACTCTAATTACAACATTACACTTATTTTAAAATAGAACAAAATGTATTCGCACCAAAAACCACTTTACACTTAACTTTTGTCAATTTCGCATCCCCTAAGCTTCAATCTCCTACGATACATCGTCTATTCAAATTCCTAAGTGTTATCTTTTCACAACACTTTAATTTCCGGCTCTTCAAGACTCCTTTTAGCCGCTGAACACTTTTCAGGCGTTTACAAGCGTTCAAAGCTTTAGACGTAAAGTTTTTCATCGCACATCAGAAAACAGCATGCGCATCAAATTATGTATTTTTAATGCTCTGATTTTACACTACGCAGACAAAAAGACCGGTGAGACTGAAACGTAACAGAACTGCAACGTTGTACCTATTTTGATAAGGGTTTTCTTGTTTTTACCTAAATTATATTTTTAGAGAATGCCACATTATTTTAGCTTAGATTAGATTAGCTTATTTTTGTATGATATTTTAGTATGTCGTCAATGTTTTTTCTTGACATATTTTGGTTTGAAAAGTAGGTTTTCTTATGTTCGATTAAATAGCAACTACAAAAGGCTGGACGATATGCCATACTCGCCCCGTTTCGGCTTTGGGGATATCTCACTTGTAAATTGTTCTTTATGTGAAGGAAATACTTTATCATTCGGGCCAAAGTAGGTCTAAGTTATAAAATTGTGAAAGTTTTAAATTGTATTTCAAAATAACTGGATTTAAGAATGATAATGCAACTTTAGATTGTAATTGGATTTGTGTAGGCACGAAATCAATACGTAGGTAGGAATAATAACTCTTCAATATGGCAGAGATCAGGGGCTAACAAAATATGCAGATGATAATGCAAGTTTTTGGCTTCTGATTATCTTAATTTAATAGAACAGTAAACAAAAGTGGTTTTTGAATATAAATCATTGTTACTATTTTTATTTTACAATCGATTCTCTTGTCTTTTTAAACTAAATTAAAGCTAATCTAAAAATGATGTAAACATTTGCTTGAATTGAAAAGAGACGCAAATAGTTCTAGAGTTATCAAACAACAGAAATACCAATACCTACGTATACCTAAATGATATAAAATATCTACTGTTAGTTCAACTAAACTAAATGCTCGAATCAAATGACCATGAGTAAGCATCTTTTCTCTTGTACTTTTCCACTTTCTATACTAAATCAATGAAGCGAGATCGGATCAATCCTCTTACCCAAAACGCAGTATAAAAATATCGCTTATCAAATCCAATGTAGAAATATGGAGGTAGATAAAGGGAAATCCGTTCTGATCCGGATATTAGGAAGGAATCACCTCCCGACGTGCTCGAGGCTGACCTCTTTGTCTTTGCAAGGTATCTTTACGGTCGTTGGATTTAACATCACAAAAATTGCTGATGATCCGTGATTTTAGATAAATAGGTATTAATATACCTATGGATGGCTGGTATATGGATTACTAACTGGTTGTATGTTTTAATTGGAATATAACTAGGTGGTACTTTTCTTAATGCTATTTGTTTTTAGCATTTTTGTCTAATCAAAATGATGAACAATACTCTACTATCAGAACAATGCTGCGAGCCACTAACTCTAATTTTAAAGGCTAACCCGTATGATAATTTACTTAAACATTGCGAAAAGAAATATTTTTCAATAATTACGCCATTATGTTTAACTTCTAACTGAAGTTAGATTACTGTCTGGTCGAAGATGATAGACACACCTAGTATTTATTGATCATACAATACACAACGACAGTTCATGTATTTCTACGAATTCGCAAAATAGATTTCAGATATACTCGTATTTATCAAAACGAGAAGACAACCTCTATTATCTACAATTCCTGTACCTGAATAAAATATGTCGCTGTTCAAGGAAAAGCCAGGAAAAGTTATATTTCCTAGCTGAAATGTAATGAATATTCATCCAAGTTTTCGTAACAAGGTTTTGGCTTATTCTTATTCAGAATTGTCCAACCTTAGCTCCACATAAGGGATTTTTCTCTCGATGTAAGTATTTGTAAAAAATACCAAGATTTTTTCTCGGAATTCCCGATATTTCCCTATCCAAATGATAACAGCTTCAAGTAAGGCGCTATTGAGAAAACACAATCTTGTAAACGAGTTTTATATTATTGTGATTTGGAAAAGGACAGAATCAGGCTTTATCAACTAGATACTTGGAATTATCTGAATGAATTAGAAGGTAAGCTAAAATGTTAGACTTGAAAAACATTGAATAAAACAACATCTCGCACTAACATTAATGGAACATCTAGGTAAAATACTATTACTTTAGCACTGACTAGCTGTACCCGGCGGTTTCACCCGCAGTTTTTTTTTTTACTATTAAATCATTCCTGAACTTCCATAAATATTTCAAGATCAAAATTAGCGAAATCGGTCCAACCATTCTTGAGTTTTAGTTCCGAGTTAACATACCAAACATCAAAATTTTCAAAGGTAGGAACAGTTTGTATTGGAAAATTAAATCGTTATTTTTAATATTTTTCTTTACTTATTATTAATGTTTCTCACCGTTTAAACCTTCCCTGAACTTTTACAAATATTTCAAGATCAAAATTAGCGACTTCGGTCCAGCCGTTCTCGAGTTTTAGCGAGACTAACGAACAGCGATTCATTTTTATATATAAAGAAGAAGAAAGAAGAAGACTAGTTAGTTTAAATTTCACATAGGACTGAATATTACTTAAAAATCACAGTCGCATTATCTACTAACCTGTTCAAAAAAGTATCCCCCTCTGAGACAGTCCAGTAGAAAGTAAGTATTAATGGCACAAAAATAAGTTAAAAATTATAACACAACATCATACTTTAGCAGCTAGAAATTAATTTAAAAATTCACATCTTCTGACAGGTCTGGCATGCGTCGCAGGAAACTGAAAATCAAAACGTTCACAACGCCTTTGTTTAAAATCCTGACGTTTAAAAACGACGATGTACGATGTAAAAAGTTGAAGTACAGAAGTACAGGGGTTTGAAAACCGCGTTTGAGTAGATTGGGACCGAAGTGTACCTCTACACAAAAATACTGCAAGGGAAAGATCATAATAATATATTTTTATGGACTTGTTAAACTTTGTAGTTGTTTTATTCATTAGTTTAACAGATATTCCATGAAGAGTGGAAGAATAACAGAAAGTCTTTTCCTATTATTAAGCTAAATTGTCTATTATTTAAAAAAATACAGCATTTACATTTTGAAAGAATGTTATATGAAGAAAACACCTCTTTTCACGCCAGGATGGTATATATTTATAAAACACTTTATATATCACAATTATATTCACAGTAACAGTATTACATCGACGTCTGATCGAAACTAAAGCTAATACCGAATTGCCTTTCACTTCTCAACATGCCACCTCGCCAAGTCTTATCCCCTCTACTTTACTATCGTTCTTCCTTTAGCGCTATTGCGTTTACTGGGCGGGGCGACATGTTTCCGGTGACCATTTTAATCAAAAGACTGTCTATCAAATTAAATACCAAATGATATAAAATCGAGTAAATGACATTAAGGTGATTAAATTTATACTATACATAATTAAAAATCATGACACTCGGCCATCCGGCAACGTGATGCCTCCCGGCATTACCCACAAAATACACATAAAATATAAATTTAAAACATCTTTGAATAAATATTACATGGAAATTCGGACTGTCTTAGTAAAATCATAATACAATAGACAATTTCAATAAAAATGATCGTTAAAACGAACTATAACTATGATTAATGACACAACACTGATAATTCAGGTTAACATTTTAACAGTTTTGGTGGGTACTCAGAAAACACACATTAATTACAATAATAATTTCTCTGAGTTATCTATTACAATTACAAATCATGACATTCGGCCTTATAACGATCTAGTTACTTGGATTCAACTATTTATATACAAGACTATTGTCGTCAAAAATTTAAATAAGTATTTTCATTTACACATGTCTGTACCCTTTTTGATACATTTATTTCAAGCAACCTTGAGAAAACAAACTTTCAACTGATATGGTATCTAGTATTCTAAACTAGTACCTATCCCTGTCAAAACGAATTTAAGAAGCTGAATCATAAAAATGAAAACAAAGATCTTAATAGCTTAAAAAAACGTAAAGTGTAAAATATAGAAACGCAAAAATAGTAGGCCTTGTAAAAGAGCATATCCTATGGACACATTTTAACTAAATGCAACGAAACAAGTTAAAACTGTAATTATATTACACTATTAGTACCTATACTAGTGTTAAATACTGTAAAACACAAATCTATCGAAATGAATCATTTGTTTACATTTATTTATTCAAGTAACCTATATTTAAGCACGAAATATCGTTTATCATTAGTATCGCATTATTATAATATTAATGAAGTAATAGAATATTATATAAGAACCACCTTGTGTACACAATATATACATATTGAAGCTAGATATTTCACAAAGATAGGCTAGAATTTAGCAATAATACAGCATGGATGAAAACCAAAAATGATTCAGGAATAAACTAATTACCATTTTATCAGATATCTCAAAATATTAAAGAAAGTTTTCATTAGTAAAAACTTAGTGATTGAAATAAGGGTTTCTGCAAAGATAAAAAAAACAACGTTTGCCATCTTCAAAGTGTTAAACCATGTTTGGGAAGATCTGATTAATATTAAAGAACTGATATTTCTCCATGAGTTTTGATTGCATCTTACATAAAACATTACACCAATGCTCTCAGCTAATGGTTCCGCGTACCTGTAGTACGCGGAACCTTATTAATATTGGTAAAATTATCTGCAGAATAGAATCACTGCCCATACAAAAAGAGCATGAATGTTGCAACGACTAAATTTAGGTTTTATGAATGACAATCTCGCCGTACCAAATAATGCTATTATTGTACAGACTACTAATTACATTCCTGATTTACTGGCAAATTGTGCATGATTATGCCACCATATTTGAATATTCATATTCATTTATTCGAACTAATAGTACCTATACGTCAAATATAAAATTGTATAAAATTTTAATGTTAAATTTTTAAAACATTATCCAAAACAAAGTTCAGCTGAACTTAATAACTTAGCTAAATAAAAACAAAGCTAGCACCGCACTTAAGATAGTTACAGATTGGTTACAATTACAATATATCGATTGGACAGGAACTAATACGGAACATGAACCTCATTTTATTTCAAAAGTAAGTATAACTCTTAACATCAGTATTTAAAACACCGTAAACAAACCTAATTTTTAGGTTAGCATTAGCTATAGATACGTATTTCAATTTAATTTTTTTTTTTACTCAAATCTAAAAGTCACTATTACCTCTTGATTACTCGCTTTGATTTACCCTCTAGCAACATTTAATACGAGTGCCAGGCAACATCATGATCGTGAGCGCGTCACGCTTGTTATCATTGAGAATAAAACTATAGTCCTATCCGACTTAACAGTTCGCAAGTTCGTGTTAATCTTAAAAAAAATGTGTGAAATCAAAACAACATTTGTTTTCATGGTAAAAAAGTAGTAAGTAATGTAGTAGTAGTAATAATCGTAGCAAGTAATCAATATATATAAAAGTGAAGGTCGTGACTGACTGACAGATCAACGCACAGCCTAAACCGCTTAAGCTACAAACGTGAAATTTGGACAAAAGTTTTATATCAAAAAGCGGACGCACACTAAGAAAGGAATTTGCCCAATTCAACCCTTAAGAGGGTGAAAAGGGGTGTTTAAGTTTGTATGAAAAATTATTTTTTCTTTATGCTACGATTATCAAACTTTGCGAATATACTAAAGTTAAAAAAATAATTGACACCTATTTCAACATTTTTTAGAAATCAACCCCTAAAGGGGTGAAACGGAGCAATAAAGTTTGTATGAAGATTTTTTTTTTAATGATGTGGTTATGAAACTTTGCAAATATACTAAGCTTAAGAAAATAATTGACACTTATTTTTTTGTTTTTTGAAAATCAACCCCTAAAGGGGTGAAACGGAGTATTGAAGTTTGTATGGAGATTTTTGTTTTGATACTGTGGCTACGAAACTTTGCAGATATACTAAGCTAAAAAAAATAATTGACACTTATTTTTTTGTTTTCTGAAAATCAACCCCTAAAGGGGTTAAACGGAGTGTTGAAGTTTGTATAAAATTATTTTTTTCCTAATACTTCGATTATTTAACTTTGCTATTGTAATAAGCTAAAAAAAATATTAGATACCTGTTTCATTATTTTTTGAAAATCAACCCCTAAAAGGGTTAAACAGGTAAAAGTGAATGTCGAGACTGGCTGACAGATCAACGCACAGCCTAAACCGCTTAAGCTACAAACGTCAAATTTGGACAAAAGTTTTATAACAAAAAGCGAACGCACACTAAGAAAGGAATCTGCCCAATTCAACCCTTAAGAGGGTGAAAAATTGTGTTTAAATTTGTATGAAAAATTTTTTTTTCTTAATGCTACGATTATCAAACTTTGTGAATATACTAAAGTTAAAAAAATAATCGACACCTATTTCATCATTTTTGAAAAATCAACCCCTAAAGGGGTGAAACGGAGCAATAAAGTTTGTATGAAGATTTTTTTTAATGCTGTGGTTATGAAACTTTGCAAATATACTTACTAAGCTTAAGAAAATATTAGACACTTATTTTTTTGTTTTTTGAAAACCAACCCCTAAAGGGGTGAAATGGAGTATCGAAGTTTGTTTAAAAATATTTTTTTCCTAATAATACGATAATTTAACTTTGCAATTGTACTAAACTATAAAAAAATTTTAGATACCTGTCTCATTATTTTTGGAAAATCAACCCCTAAAAGGGTTAAACAGAGTGTTGAATCAACGCATCAAAATCAACAGATCAACGCACAGCCTAAACCGCTTAAGCTACAAACGTCAAATTTGGACAAAAGTTTTATATCAAAAAGCGGACGCACACTAAGAAAGGAATTTACCCAATTCAACCCCTAAGGGGGTAAAAGGGGTGTTTTAGTTTGTATGAAAAAAATATTTTTCTTAATGCTACGATTATCAAACTTTGCGAATATACTAAATTTAAAAAAATAATCGACACCTATTTCATCATTTTTGAAAAACCAACCCCTAAAGGGGTGAAACGGAGTATTGAAGTTTGTATGAAGAATTTTTTTTTGGTGCTGTGGTTACGAAACTTTGCCAATATACTAAGCTAGAAAAAATAATAAACACTTATTTTTTTGGTTTTTGAAAATCAACCCCCGAAGGGGTTAAAATATGGAGTGTTAAAGTTTGTATGAAAATATTTTTTCCTAATGCTATGATCATTTAATTTTGCAGATGTACTAAGCTAAAAAAATAATAGATATTTCATAGATATTTCATCAAAAATAATAGATGTTTCATTATTTTTGGACAGTCAACCCTAAAAGGGGTGAAACGGGGTATTAAAGTTTGTATGGAAATATATTTTTTTAATGCTACGATTATTTAACTTTGCAAAAGTAAGCTAAAAAAATAATAGATATCGGTTTCATTATTTTTGGAAAATCAACCCCTAAAGGGGTGAAATGGCGTGGTAAATATAGTACGGAGAGAGAATTGTAATGACTCACTGACAGACAACGCACAGCCTAGACCGCTGGTCGTAGAAATTAGAAATATGGAGTGTATAGTCTTGATGAGTAAACGTGTACCAAGAAAGGATTTTTTGTAATTCAACCTCTAAAGGGGTGAAATAGAGTGTTAAAGTTAGTATGGAGAAGCATTGTTTTTGACGCCACGGTATTGAAACTTTACAAATATACGAAGCTTAAAAAAATAACGAACACCTATTTCACCATTTTTGGAAAATCAACCCCAGTGGGGGTGAGATAGCGTGGTAAAGATAGTACGGAGAAAGAATTTGTTTTGATGCTAACTCAATGAAACTTTACAGATGTACTAAACTTAAGGCGGGTAAACAACATCCGGAAGAAATCCAAAACCTTCGAAAAGTCACATCCTCGAGGTGGAACTGCTAATTAACTCGAAAACTAAAAACATTTTTACCAAAGCGACTAAAAAGTCACCAAAACCTCGGACCTTTTTGGAGCCATTGAAAAAGAAGCAGGGATGCTTCCATTGTATGACGCTTTTTACATGCTCTCAAAAAAGAGGGATAAATTAATTTCATCCCGGAAAAATTATCGGTTCCCGAGGTATAGTCCACGCGGGCGAAGCCGTGGGCGGAAGCTAGTATTACATAAACCCCAACAAAAAAAACACGAAAAAATTTATATATTTTATATCTTGGGCTTTCACGGGTATTCCATAAACTTAGACTTTTCATATCCACAAAAATTAAAATTAAAAAGTGAAATAGTAGTATTCCGCGGTAGATTACGATTTAAAATTAACAAAACTTTACTAAACCAACATTTATCATATATTTGATTGAAATTTAGAGATAACCAGCTTTACCAAACACAAAAATATTGTTGATTCGAATGTTTTGGAACTGGCATTGCAATGCCCATTCATCGAACAAACTACCTCAGAACAATGCTTACTTATAAAGCAGTTCAACTTTTAACAAAATACCTTCACAAGTTACAAACAAAAATAAACTCACTTCACTCGTTGATAAAAACAAAACCTCACATTATATAGACGATAAATCATAATCACTAAACAACAAATACGTAAAAATGGATAATTTGCTACAATACTTTCATTTACTAGTGGATGGGAAGACGATCACTTCATTAATTTAATTTAACCATATTTTCACAAAAACGGTGATCTCGTTATCAATGTTAATAACGCTCTTTGACTCTATCCAAAAACTAAGGTAACGTATTTAATTAACTTCAAGTCTACTCGTTGCTATCAAAAATGCAATTGAAGAAATATTAACAAACTGAGAATTACAGATATACTGAGCCAACCATTCAAAGTTAACAAAATGTTAAAGTTAACTAGTCTTTTGTTCAATATGGAAACTATGTTTAATTAACAAGAGTTTGTTGTTACTGGCAATTAACGTGTTTTAACTTTCAGGTTACACGTAACTTTTACAGGTTTTATTCTTTTTGTGCTCCAACTAAAAGTTTAGTTAAAACTTTTACTTGCTTTTAGTTTTAATACTGTTCTTTTATCAGGAGGAAAATTACTAAATCTCATAACACAGGATCCCCTTAGCATGAGTCTATTCAGGGTATTAAGGTTTACAGACTCATTGGAAATCATGTAGTTATCTAAAATTATGCCAACATGATTCAATAGTTTTTTCAAGTGTAACCTCCATAAACAATGTATATATATTTCTTAAATAAACAAGCTATTATCATAACTAAATTCTTCTAATGCAAGTCGGGTTGATCCTGCGACCCGAAGTAAACTTAACATTCATATGCTATCATTGCATAACGCCATGTACACTAATGTACAATATACCTATTATACCTTTATTAAAGTTATAGAATGCCAAATCATAATAAAAGAAAACAAATTTTGATGGGTACATTGCTCAACAGAATTCATCGTGTGTTAAACATGAACGACAAGTGTCAATCGAACTGAAGTTGTTTTCAACAATCTCGTGTTTTGAAAAAAACGAAATAGGATTCAAAAATATTATTACCTAAATAGCAATTCACCAGAAAAATACCTAAATATTTATATAATAATTTTTAATTTGATCTCCATTTACCTGCCTAGTTTTCAAAACGATTTCATTATTAAGATCGAAAGCACTGAATCTCAAAACAGACCTGCCTTAGTCTATTCAGGGTTCACACCCAAATAACATCATGAAATGAAATGATCCTAAAATTATCCACTACACGACAGTCTATCCAAAATAAGAAGTACCTTTTGAAGTTTAACACCTTTCATGGTGCTCTAACTTTGCACACGCGTGCTTACATATATTTTTTTTTTTTTTGACCTTTGAGGTTAGACCATGGAGAATAATTAAACCGTTTTTATTAAATCGCAATGTAGTAGAATTACAAATCATCATTTATTTATTTTATTTTTATTTTTTTTATCCTTTAATATAAAATTTACAAAAATAATTAAATCAATTTAAGTAATAAATTATATTATTTTCTTAACGTTGTTTTTAAAGTTACGTAGCCTATGCTTTTTTTTGTGAAGTGCACATTCGAATTTAATTGTGAATTAATTATTGGTAAAATTGTAGTATTAATCGTCGCAGCAATTATTATTATACATTTGGAAAATTAAGTTTGAAGTTACTCAAAGTACCTACCTATTATATTAAGTATGTATTTTATAGAACGCCGTTTTACACGGGATGTCAGTAATCATTTAAACAAAAATATTAAAACGTGAATCATAATATTGCTAAAACTTTAATCGGTTACCAAACATTAGAAATTGATATCTTTTAATAATCGAATATTGGCACAATTTTTTTTTTTATCCTCGTTTTAATAAGTCAAAATACATCTCTATTGGATTAGATAGAATGTTATACTATTCATCAAGTATCTCAATTATTATAATTACATATGCGAGTCAAGTTGAATTGACGACCCAAAAATAACAACGATTTTGCTGCCCCGTTTCGATTGTAAATCGATTTTAGTTTCTAGGCTTGTTACGAGATGGCGCTACTAGAAAAGTTAGATCGCGCAAGCAAGTTATTCACTCAAATCTCAAACAGTACGTCTTTTTATAATATGACTGGGTAAATTCTAACCTAACATGGAGTTTCAGTTTAGAGTCTTATTATAAGAAAAGCAACTCTCAGATATGCTTGAATGTATAGATATACTCTGATATATTACTATGCTCTTGCATAACGCCCTGTGTATAATATGTGTACTTTTTATACCTTCATCAAAGTTTAAAGCATTATAAACACGTCAAATTCAAAAATAGGAAAAAAAAAAGTTTTGAAATATAAAAGATAAGTGTGTTAAATCTTGATTTGGAAAGAACCAATATTATTCACCAATATCATTAATTAGCTATTCGGGTAAAATGATTAAAAATTAATGTCAATATTAACTGAATTAGCGTGTTTTTATACGATAACGTTATATAAAAGAAGACCAATCCACTGAAAGATACCTATCAATAGAAATAATGTAAAATTATCAAAATCATTTTAGGTACATTTCAGAAGTATGGAAAAAATACCCTCAAAAATTTAAGTAGGAACTCCCGTAAAATAGCACAACCATCAAAATATTTCATTATAATTCTTATCTTTTTGTTAAATAGCATAAACCATTATAAGTTTGACTGCGACTGAAGTAAATTATTGATGCAAATGTCGATTTGTAACGTGTTAACTGTAAAACAGTAACATAACCACCGAATTTGGATCACATAACGTAAGTTACGGTAATTCTGTATGGAATTTTATAACAGCCTTAATTAATAGAAAATTTGTTTGATACCTTCCGGGTCTATCAAAGTCTTTCCAGGTACAGCGCTGGAACAGCATGGAGAAGAGGAAGGTCTCTTCTTTATAACCCCCTTCGTTTTCTGCCGATGCCTAGGCAGCATATCACGAGTAGTACCGTCTACGGTGAACTTCATTGACACCAGTCAACACCCTGGAATGTATACATTGTCTCCGGCAGAATACATTCACAAACTAACAGTTAACATTGGGGGGGGAAAAAAAAGGTTCATTTTTAGTTCGGCAAACAACAAACTAAAAGCATATAACCTTTTCAATTAAATATTTAAAGTTCATTGAAATAAAACAAACTTAATCATACATTGAGTAGACAATGTAGCTCTGTTGAACCTATGAAATCTAATGACTCACTCACATCGCATCACATCCAACAGAAAGCATATCTGTTCAACTATGCAGTGAAATATAACAATTCACTTAACATCTAGCGGAAATACATATATCCGCGACATTAAAAAGGGACATCTAATGTTTACTTAATTTCCAGTGACAAACATATGCGCTAGTACATAATTTTTGTACAATTTCTGTGTAAACAAAATGAATAAAATCGTTAACTTCGTAATGATATTAATAATAAAAAATTTAATTTAAGAAAATGAATAAATAAGTGATTAATAAAAGTTTAAAAGAAATAAAATTACTTCTTATATCCGGCAAAAACAGATAATTTTTTTTTTTTTATAATATAAACTTTAGAAATAATGGCAAGAAGTGGTTTCAAACTCGCACAATTTTGGCGGTTTTTGGGAATAGCAGCCTTAACTAGTGAATCTAACGATCCACTTAACATTCATCGGGAAGCATACCCGTAACAAACCAGTGAGTGAGTTAACCAATAGTCCGACTTTACTCAAAAATTAAATCATAGCTCGTAAATCTCGAAGATATACTTTCAACATAATTATAATAAAGTCAACTATAAACATATGAAAGCCTTTTACCTTTCTCTTTCTCTTTATAAAATGTAGGTAGAAATAAATTAAACGAAAACAAAACGGAATTCTATAAATACTGCTCAGCTATTTTAACGACTTCCCGCGAAAATATCAACATCGCTTTCCAAATTCAAATATACGTATACACAATGGGCAAGTACCAAAACGTATCATGTGCTATTAAAAAGTAGGCCTAACCTACCCTCTTCGAGTGGATGTTTTATGAAAATGCGCGCCATAGTACTGCCAAGGAGTAGCCTTGGCCAAGTACCTACGCGCACCTGCATTTACTTTTAAAAATCACATTATCAAAAAAATTACCCCTATTGAAAACGGTACGTGAATTTTACCACCCACCCAATGCATATACGCACATTACATTTATTAATTTCTATACAATAAATTGATTTTAAACACAAATACCTTGGTAACAGTAAGATGAAAAGAGAAAGAGAAAATAAAAGCTTAACACAATTACAAGATTAGCATACCTATATTTTTTTGGTGTAGGTATCCTGCACATCGTCTGCGTTCAGCTTTCCCTGCTGCTGCTCGTGGTGATCTCGCTACAGGGGGAGCTCCCTGAGCTCGGTTAGCTTGTGGAGCAACGGCGTTCACACTGCTGCTTTTTTAACATCATGTTTTAACATTTTCTTTTCTTCGTTTGCGGCTTGGCGTGAGTTTTTTAACACTTCTGAAGTATGAAGAAAACACCTCTTTTCACGCCAGGATGGTATATATTTATAAAACACTTTATATATCACAATTATATTCACAGTAACAGTATTACATCGACGTCTGATCGAAACTAAAGCTAATACCGAATTGCCTTTCACTTCTCAACATGCCACCTCGCCAAGTCTTATCCCCTCTACTTTACTATCGTTCTTCCTTTAGCGCTATTGCGTTTACTGGGCGGGGCGACATGTTTCCGGTGACCATTTTAATCAAAAGACTGTCTATCAAATTAAATACCAAATGATATAAAATCGAGTAAATGACATTAAGGTGATTAAATTTATACTATACATAATTAAAAATCATGACAGTTACTTAGTTTTCGGTTACCATGTACTCGGAATATAATATTATGTTCTAATTATGTTTTGAAAAAAAAAAAAAATAATGAGATAAAACAAAACTATGACTTTTACAATAGCGGCTTAGTCGTTGCTGTTTAAAGGGTATTTATTATGTAGGCGTTGATAAACCATTTCATAAAAACTTCAGACTTTCTACTTTTATTCACAGCAAAAGTTAAACAACTTCTTTGCATTTTAATCACGCCTATTAGGTAGAACAGCTCAACCCACATTTCAGATTGCTTCGAACGTTTTTAATTTTTTTTCCACATTCGTTTTCAGGCCACACACGTTATGGCAGTCAGCACGCGAGTGCAACGGATTCGTATGCAAACTTACCGCGACGGGCCATTGAGCGGCGGATTTATTCACATTGAGGGGTTATGCGACTTTTGAATGCATAAGCTTATACGGTTTATTGAAATGTCTTGATATTGTGAAGTTGAGCGAGAGGTTGAGCCATAAGGATGCGTCAAATTAGGTTTGGATTATTTTTGCATTGAAAACATTTACTGTTCTTTTGTGTATTGTATTTGGATAACAAATTGAGACTGATTAGTTTAACTAATCGTTTTTCTTGGATTTTGAGATTTTTTACAGCTAATAAATATATTAATATCTAAATTCTTAGATTTTTGAAGTTTAACATTTTATTTTCAATTTGATTACCGAAATATTACAATTTGATGCTTTGTGTAAGTAAAAGTTTTAGCTAATTTACTGTAATATCTACCTATGTGCATACTTAAAAAAACATTTTTATTATTATGAAGCAAAAATTAAGACATCTTAATTATAATCAATCAAAAACACATCTACCCAAGCCTAAGAACTAATCTCGTCTGAGTCAGGATTAAATGTAATACATTACATTTGAACATGAATATGACAGACTTTACGAATTACAAATTCGCTTGCAAAATTCAAACGAAAATGCGCACTTTTTCGAATCTATTGAGATTCTTTTGGATCTCAAATTAACAACGTGTACCATGCTGCAATTTTAGCCATTTAAATACATATACACAAATATTTTCTTTCCCTAAAACTAGCTCGTTGCTACCTAAATCCTACAGACTACAAAGGCTTATTCTAATTCCAGCACCTGTCAATCGAATTCCAAAGGCCGGCTCAATTTCGCCAGTATTTCCAATGTATCGCTCCCTAATCGCCAATGCATAGAATACCGCTCACAGGTCTTTGTGTGGTGCCTCAACTGAAGTGATCGCTGAATAGTCCTGATGGATAGGAGGGTCTAGAATTCAGGATAATACATATAACAAGGGGTAGTGGGTGTTTGAAGTGAGGGAATTGTGTTATTTCAGTCCTACAGTAGTATTACAGTAGTATTTCGAAAGTTCTCGAAAATGGTTAGAATAGGTTCAACGACTACTCATTTTGTTTTTGTTGGAATGGGTTTGTTGATAGCTGATGTCTTAAAATAGATCACTTGAACTTGGCTTGACACGCTACCGCGTGTCTAGATAGGGTTTATACAGGGTTATACAGAAAAGGTATGCTAAGCCGAGAAGGGCTCATAGTACCTACTCATTATTATGCTACTTATTATACTACTTACTCATTATCCTACTTATACTATGGGACCAATCTGGAATTCGAGGAAATAAAATCGGCTGTTCCACACATTTTATCGAGTGTCGTTGTAATTTTTCTATGGAATAGCTGATTTTAGCATACCCTTTTTGTATAACCCTGTATAGAGACAAGAGTGTATAGTGACAGACGTACGTAGGCAGATATTTTACTTCGTACAAATTGTTGATGTGTGCGTGCGCCTTGTTCACGTAGGTATTTGTACTCTTAGAGACATTATCTTTGAGTAACTCGCTCACGCACACATTGCTACGCGAGTAGTGAAGCGCTCACACTTAACTATTCTTAGCAGCTGTTTTTTGGGACTCAGTAGAAAATAATCTAGAGTGAAAGTTATTCTACATACCTATACTTATATAATAGTGGTATTTGTTCAAACTAAAAGGACAAAAGGCCTAGATTTAGTTGTCTTTTTATTTGGGATTAAGTCCACTTTGACAACCGCCGTTTTTTGATAAGTGGTCAAAAAACACGCAGACTTCGAACATGAATTTCAATCTTTTATCTTCACTCGGGATTTTCGACTAGAAAAATTTCACATTCAAATCTAAGCCTAGCCCGTTACATATTCATCTCTGCGATAGGACGTTCACAGACTATACATAGTTGGGAAAATAGACTACGCAAGTACGATGGATTCGCTCGCCGTCCGCCGTGCCGTACGGACGTGTCCACCCGCTCCTGCCCGCTGCTCGCTGCCCTGCCGCGCTGTCAGAAGCCCCGCCCCCTGCCGGCCAGTCCGTCTAGCCCCGACCCCAACGGTCGGGCATTCGCTGCTCGCCGCCCGTTCCTGCGCTGCAGTCGGCCCGCTCTCGCAACGGTTTCGAGCTCACACATCGTCATCCTCGCTCGTTGTGTTTGTGTAAAATTTATTTTGCACATTCATTAACGAGTCGAGCGTTGTATCGTGTGTGCGCCCGCACTGTTGCCAGGCCAGGCCGGCCGCAGTTAAACCGCTCTTTTCAGAGCGACACAAAACGCTCTTTTCAGAGCGAACACATCCTATACACCATCCTATGTTTCAAGAAATCCACGCTTAGTGGTCGATCGGTGGATACTTAACGGTGCCAACGAAGCCGATCGTGTGTTGACCCGGAGCACACGTTTTTCCCTCCTCAAGGGAACAACGGAATCCGGTTGGGCTTGGAACCACCGGCCTTGGGGTCGCCCCTCGCCGACGCCAAGTATCTCCCTCCCACCCTACCCTTTCCTTTTTCCTATTCCTCGGGTGTGTGTTTGGCTTGGTCGACCGGTCTCCCCCGGCGACCCTGTCTCTCCCCTGTGGCAGCTAGGGACCGTAGGCACACAACCAACTGCACCGTAAGAGTTGCAGTTGGGACGACTAGGGACTCACGTAGGTACACACCTCCTTGCCTATACCCGGCAAGGAGATTCACACCCACTCGCCCCCAGCTGGGGACCTCCTCCCCCAGCTGGCTCTTTAGAGATGTCGGACGACTCTCTCCCGACGAGAGAGCAGAAGGACCGCGTCTTCAACGCGGTCGCTGCCTCTCTAAGGAAAGAATCCGAAGGCAACTCTATGAGCCTCCAGGAGTACCTCAGTCACCCTGAACTCTTCAGGGTGAACTTAGTGAGGTTGTCTCCTGAGGCCAATCTCTCCGCCCCGGCTCCTAAAGCCAAACCCCCCGCACCCGCCCCGGCTCCTAAAGCCAAATCCTCCCTCTCCGCACCGGCTCCTAAAGCCAAACCCGCCGCGCCCGCTCCGGCCCTTATGGCCCCTCTCGCAGCGCAAGCTAAGCCCAATAAGGGCAAAGTTGCCGCTCCTCGCCCTCAATTGCCCGCCGCGAACCGTGCTACTCCGCGTAGTAGCTCTCCGACTAGGGAACGCAGTGGCCGCTCTCGGTCCATAGCCCACCGCTCCCTCTCTCGCTCCCGCTCGCGCTCTCGCTCCCGCTCTCGCCTCCGCTTGACTGCCGTACACGGCAGTCAAAGTAGTATGGACGTCTGTGCGTCCGCGGACGAGAACGACGGCTTCACCGTCGTTTCGAAGGCTAAAAAGCGTGCGAACGCCTCTGCCTCGCCCCCGCCTCCACCCAAAGCCCCCTGTCCCGCCCAGGGCTCCTCGGCCACCGATATCGGTGGCCCGAGTGACCCGAACTCTCCCCCCGTTCGCTCTGAGAGGCCCCCTCGCCCTCTGGTTCTCCGCGAGAGACACAGGTGGCAGGAGGTCACTCGCATCCTCACGGAGCACAACATTGCTTTTACAGGCAAATCATGTGCCGACGGCATCTCCGTCCGTGTCCCGACATCGGCCGACTACCGAAATGCGACTAGATCGCTTCGGGAGCAAACGGTCCAGTTCCATTCCTATCCCTTAGAGGATGAGAAAGTCCTCCGCGTAGTCATACGCGGACTCCCTAAGGAGCTGAATGTCACAGACATCAGGGCAGACCTCATCAACCAGAACTTCCCAGTTCTGGGCGTCCACCGCATGACAGGCGGCAGGACCAAGACCCCGCTAGATTTAGTTTTGGTTATCCTCGAGCGCTCCACGGAGGGCAAGAGAATATACCAAATCAGACAGATCCTCAATCTGTCTGGCCTTAAGGTGGAGGCTCCCAAACGCAGAGGCGTTCCCGGGCAATGCCACCGCTGTCAGCTCTACGGCCACGCCGCTCGGTTTTGTGAGGCAGCCTTCCGCTGCGTCAAATGCGCCGGAAATCATAATACTTCTCTGTGCACGCGCACTAGAGACGACCCGACTCCTCCCAGTTGCGTGCTTTGCGGGACCCAAGGGCACACCGCGAACTATCGCGGCTGCCCGAAGGCCCCCAAAGCCACGACCCCAAGTAGGCCTCCCCCCTCTCGCCGACCTCCCCGCACTCAGGGCCTCAGCTCCAAGCCGAGGCTCGCTCCCTCTCAAGCAGCGCCTACCTTCGTAGACGCTCCCCTGCCAACGACCAATGCGTGGTCCAAGGCAAGCACCCCGTCTCACGTAATATCGGTTCCCAACCGCGCTACCACCCAGGGCCGCACCGCCCCCGCGACCCAACCGCCCAAGGCTCCTAAAGCCGCCCCCGCCCCTCAGGCCTCCCATAGCTTGAAGGACGACCTCTCACTACTGCTCCTCGTCGCCACGTCCGTGAACGTGGAAGAGGTACGAGAGGTAGCCCAAAAGCTCCGCTCCAACCCGGGCTCGCTTATCGAGATCATGGAGCGTCACGCGTCCCTCTTTAGCGCCATTACGCGTCTTGCCCCGCAACTCTCTTAGGTACCGCTATGGATAGTACACCTAAGAGAGTTAAACCTCACTCATTAACGTTGGCATTTTTCAATGCCAACGGTATGTCTACCGCAGAAAGGGATCAACGGTCCCTGATTCAGTACTTCCTCCTGACCCATCAGGTCGACATAATGCTCGTGAACGAGACCTTCCTTAAACCCTCCAAGAAAGATCCTAAGATCGCTAACTACTGCTTGATTCGTAATGACAGGCTCACCTCCCCCAAAGGAGGCACCCTGATCTATTACAAAAGGTCTCTTCACTGCATCCCCTTAGATACCCCCCCGCTTAAGAATCTCGAAGCTTCCTGTTGCCGTTTAGCCATGACCGGTCATGCCCCTATCACCCTTGCTGCTTGTTACCTCTCAGGAAACAAGTCCCTCCTAAGTAGTGACCTCGAAGCACTTCTCTCCCTAGATAGCGCAGTCATTCTGGCTGGCGACTTTAACTCCAAGCACGTACTTTGGGGCTGCAACGCGACCAACGCTAGGGGCACCTCCCTTAACTCCCTCTCGGATGAATTCAACTTTGATATCATCCCTCCCAGCTCCCCTACTCACTTCCCGGCGATCTTGGCCAACAGACCCGACGTACTCGACATAGCGCTTCTTAGGGGCGTAGCCCTCCAGCTACGCTCCTTAGAGGTGCTACACGAGCTCGATTCGGATCACCGACCCGTGTTGATGCAGTTGGGTCCCGACCCAACTGACAGACCCGCTCGGACAAGGACAGTCGTGAACTGGGACCTTTTGGGTGAAAACCTGAAGGTGATCAGTTCACCTGACCTGGACAAGATCCCCGACGACATTGAGTCCCCTCAGGACGTATCCCTCTCAATCGACGCACTCACTAGCCACCTGCAAACCGTCATCGGTAAATCCTCCAGAGAGGTCCCAGCGGAGGACAACCGACGCTGGGCCCTCCCGGAGGATGCGAGGGAGCTATTGAGAGCGAAACACGCCGCTGCTAGAGCATTCGATTGGAATCGCACCGAGGAGAACAGAGCCTCTCTACGGTATTACGAGCGTGCCGTAAAGAACCGTATTAGAGAGCTCCGTAATCAACGGTGGGAAGCTAAGATTTCAGAAATCGAACCAACACACCTGGCTTACTGGCAGTTGGTTAGATCGCTGAAATCTGTCGCTACCGCTCCGATGCCCCCTCTCTCCCGTCCCAACCTGCCCCCCGCATTCGATGACGAGGAAAAGGCCGAGTGCCTTGCCCGTAGTCTCGAAGAGCAATGCAGCCCCTCGTTAGGTCAGGTCGACCCTGAGCACCTCGAAACGGTGACCAGAGTAGTCGAAGTAAAGTCTTCAGTTCCCCCCGTTGACACTCTAGAGCCAGTCACGGCCTCGGAGGTAGAGTCAATTATCAGAGGCTTTCACGCGAGAAAAGCCCCCGGCGCCGATGGAATAACCAACAAAGTGCTCAAGCACCTCCCTGTTGCGTTAATCTATCTCTTAGTCAGCATCTTCAATGCCGCCATCGCAAATTGCTCGTTCCCCGACGTCTGGAAGTCCGCAGACGTCATAGGTATCCATAAACCCGGCAAGAAGGCATCAGAGCCCTCTAGTTACCGCCCCATTAGTCTCCTCAGCACCATAGGGAAAATTTACGAGCGCGTCCTTCTGAAGCGCATCTGGTCCCACATTAAAGATAACAATCTCCTCCCCGATGAGCAGTTTGGCTTTCGAGCTAGACACTCTTGCGTCCAACAGGTACACCGCATCACGGAGTACATTTACGACGGTTTTAATAAAGTCCCCCGTGGGTACACCCACAAGTCTTACCCTCAAGGAACCGCCGCGGTGTTCCTCGACGTGGCGAAAGCGTTCGATAAAGTCTGGCACGACGGGTTGATATACAAGCTATACCAACAGTCGTTCCCAGACCGGCTTGTACTCATAATACAAGACTTTCTCAGGGATCGGAACTTTCGTTACCGCGTCGAAGGCACACACTCCTCCCCCCGTCCCATTAACGCTGGTGTCCCTCAGGGATCAGCGTTAGCCCCTATACTTTATTCGGCTTACACTTCTGATGTTCCACGCCACCCAAAGGTTGAGCTTGCTCTTTTCGCGGACGACACCGCCCTTTACACCAAGGGCTGGAACTGGACCACTCAGGTGGCCCATCTCCAACAAGCCCTCAACCAATTGGGTGACTGGTTCAGGAAGTGGGCCATCACAGTAAATCCCGATAAAAGTGCAGCAGTGTACTTTCATCCAAGACGGTTAGCTCCCATTAGCAAGCAAGTTAAGCTTTACGGTCAACCCATTCCATGGGCCACCTCGACCAAGTACCTAGGCGTAACCCTTGATAGGAGACTCAACTTCTCGAAGCACATTCAGACGGTCCGTAACAGGGCGGCCTTCTTTTTAGGCCGCCTCGCCCCGCTCATAGGCTACCGTAGCAAAATGTCCCTCCGTAATAAAGTCAACATTTACAAAATGTGCATTCGTCCCGTTATGACCTATGCCTCTGTAGTTTTTGCCCACATCGCCCCTCACGAACTGGACAAGCTCCAGCTCATTCAGAATAGGTTTATACGTAGAGCAGTCGGCGCTAGCTGGTATATGCGAAACGCCGATCTGCACTGCGATCTCGAGCTTCCCTCGATAAAGCAGTGGATCAAACACCACTCCCGCCGCTACTTTGACTCGGCCCCCCACCACCCCAACCCTCTTGTAGTCGAAGCCTCGAACTACTCGTCAGCTTCTAGTAATCCTCCCCCCCTACGTAGACGCCCTAGAGATATCTTAGGTGATCCGGATGATCCCATCGCAGTCGTAACATCGGCGGCGCTGGGTTCGGCCGATCCTTCAGCCCCTGGCAATAGGAAGTTTTCAGTTTTTGGTATAGGCGCCGGTTACCATAGGCACACAATCACACACCGACCTCGCCGGCGAGGTCGAAGACTCCCTGGATCTGTTAGAAGATCGGTTAGATTCGCTCCAAATAGTCAAACAGTGCAAAATAATCAATCAGATCAAGTTGATTTTGCTCTAAATAATCAACCCAGTTCCAAATAATCAAAGAGTTCTAAATCAATATACCCGATTGCCGAATAATAAATGCACATCAAAACAATCGACTTGATCATCTTACTAGGGCTCTAGGGCACACCCCTTCTGGGGTGCCAGAGCAAGTCAGTCTCCCCAACCCCGGGCGACGGCCCAAGCCGAGGCTCGTACCTCCGAGGTGCCCTTGTGCGTGTCGCCCCCAAAAACTTTAGGCCCAGCGCCATTTGCGCTCGCCAAACACCCGGTACGCTGTAGAGGCCTCAGTGGCCAACAGCATTTAGTCATTCCTAAAAAAAAAAAAAAAAAAAAAAAAAAAAAAAAAAAAAAAAACTACGCAAGTACGCAAATTGGGTTTCAAACTTGCCCCACTTTTCAGATACGCTGCGGTACGCACTGTTAGCTTTGTATCTACAAAGTTTCTATAAAAGATATACATTGGATAAAATTGTGCGTTACGGAAATGATCTTAAATTTTATCATCATAACAGTCAGGTTTAAATTAAATGATAATCAGGCAAATTAAACAATCAACAAGCTAAGTTATAATGTTTTAGCATTCAGTTACGCGAAATTATTGTTATGTAAGATATTGAATGGACTTTTTGTATCCATACTATTCTGGTATGAACAATAAAGAGTATATCTATCTATCTAATGCAAAAGTAACGTAGTCTTTTTCCATAATATATATGTATTGTGGTTGTGTATGGACCCCGGTACTGAGCAAACGTGGATTAGGCACAATTTTCATATACAAATAGTGAGGCATCGCCTCCTTCCAGAGTAAACACGGACCTTTTGCTTTTTCAGGAAGCCAGTCATGGACTTGTGACAGTGGACACGAAGCAGTGTCTAAGTTTCAACTGTTGGATCGAAAATGTACCTAATAACAAGATAATAAAGTTCAAAATAACATCAAGACAAGATAGTGAAAATTGCTTTCATTATTTCTGGAACGAAATGAATTTATACTCGTAGAATTAAAATAAGCATTTAGGTTTTTCATTCTGAAATTGATGCAGCCACGTGAAAAAATACAAAATATTACTTCTCGTATAAGGGTACGAGAAGAAATATTGGATTAAAAAACGATAGAACAATACGATAAACAATTTATTTTAGCCGAGTGATTCAATGATAAATGAGCAAATAAAATAATAATAATAATATATTTTTTTCAGCAAGAACGTACTTGTATGGGGTGATAATAACGCTACTTCCATATATTTCTTTGAGAAATGCGACGTGAAAAATGACTTCGGCATTATATAAGGTTTATCGTAAGTAAATGTAGGTACCATTTGATTGGATAATTTTCGTAACAAAAAATTAAATTTGACTTTCACAAGATTTTAATTTTTTTATGTTTTTGCATAACCCTATTATTTAATTGCAGATAGGTACAAGGTTTCTTTCAAAACTAACCAAAGATAATGTTAGAACACTATTTTTGCAAATGTCATTCGAATGACAATATTCGAAGAAAGCACCAAATACCTGTATAATGTTGTTACATGAATACTTTTATAACATTCTACAATAGTAATCACAGTTTTCAATTATTCTGGGGTATTTTTAAACTTGATTTCGTCATAATCCTACTAATATTTTAAATGTCAAAGTTTGTAAGTCTGGATGTTTGTTTACTCAATCACGCAAAAATATTTAAATAAATAGGTTTATATGAAATTTTGCAGGCAGAGATTACTTTTTATCCCGGAAAATGCAGGTAAATAAATCCGCGGGGCACATCTAGTTCTGTTTTATTAAATTTTTTTCACTGAAGATATCTTAAGGAACATTTTTGTAACTTTACAGGAACATTGTTTGTTTAGGCTTAGTCTTAGTTAATTAGTGTCTTAGCATTCTAATGTTAAAAATTGATATTTCTTTCATAAACTGAATTTTAAATTACATCAGAAGGGTTTGATATCTGCCTGAATAGCTTTGTCTATGTCCTTATCTGAAGTTTTGCAAAAAGCTAAGGAGATAAAATTCCTAAGACTTACGACCTTATAATTTATATTTAACATTTAATTTTCTTCTTTTATTTAAAAGCTTGGCTGTTGTCGAGTGATATTTTAAAGTCTATGCTTCACCTCTTTAGTAAATTACGTTTATTTTTTCTTAATTTGGGCTGCGTATTGCGTATGGCTCAGATGTATGCTCTACTAGATCTGCCCTCTCTTTTGTTTTCTTTGGATTGTTTTTGTATGATAAAGGTATTATTATCTTGATCATCTTTATCATTTTATGGCATAAAAAGATACAAAACATTCAGATTTCAGATACCTACAAATTAATCGATACTAATACTGGTTTGAATAACATATTGGTTTTAATCATCCTATTGTTGCGTTTTACTCTCAAAATGGTGTTATTGCGTTAGTAAATAAGCGCGGCACCTGACTTGATGACGAATATTTTTATAGGTAGATATACTCATAATATGCTTGTACCTATTGTAACGTAATTAGCCTCAGCAAAATGTAATAAAATAATTTAAATTTAAATAAATAATGAAATTCATTGTTTCAGATGAACTAATTGAAGAGTTGGGCTCAGAAGGCAATGTCAAATACTTCAAAGAGATGAGTAAGGCTCAGACTATTGAATATTTGCGGACATCTTCGAAATATAGCAAGGATTTCTCAGGAATTGCCGAAACCTTTAGAACTTTGAGTGTTGATTAGCTTAAATTTGTACACAAGGGAAAAACTTTTTAATAAAACAGGAATAGATACTTATGTATGGTTAAAAAAAACCGATGTTCTAATACCTATAAAATTATGTATTATCTCAATAACCGCCGAGCTCGAGGCTGCCCAAAACTTCAGACACCAGGGCCAGTCACTACTATCTATACAAACTTACTGTCTTCATTCATTATGGATGATTACAAAACGCCTCTAGTTATGAAATCAAAACTCATTCAATTTTTATAGTTAGGTAATTGGAAAACAATAGTGGTTAATATGACATAATTCTAACTACGTTTAATAACGAAATTGCTGCGTTTAATGAAGTTTAGTCACTGTTTTCCACTTCGTGCAGAGATAACCACCAGCCGTATGTTGGTTTAGTTAGCTTTGAATGGGAGTTTTGACGAATCCGTTTTGGGTAGTTTTTCACTGAGGGTCCTAGACAAAGGGTTGGTCTGTGATGATAAAACGGTGGAAACTATGGAGTGGGCCGCTCTTTCAGGTAATTTGTATAAATTAGGTGCGCTCTACGGTTTCGTTTTCTTACAGGGCCATGTTTTTTGTGGGATAAAAAGTTGTCTTAGTGTAGAAGTAGACAGTGAACTTGAGTGTGAATGGGTATAGTGGTAGAGGACGACCAAAGAAAGTATGGATGAACTGTGTGAAAGATGATATAAAAAAGAAGGGGGTGTATTCAGATATGACGAATGATAGAGATGAATGGAAGAAGTGTACATACTGTACCGACCCCACGTAAGTGGAATAAGGGTAGGCAGATGATGAGTGTAGAAGTAGACAGTTTAAACTAAAAACCCTTTAAATACATATATATTTTAACCATATAGATATAAATAGTTTCACACTAATTAACATTATTTAGTGTAATGTACTTTTGTAAAAACAAATTGTAGTTTTTTTTCATATTTTCTACTGAACAGTTGAAGAGTTATATCAGTTTATACAGGGTTATAAGGAAAGGCTATGCTAAGCCGAAAAGGGCACAGTGCTCATCATTATGAACAGCTTTTAATATGGCACCAACCCTGAAATCGCTAAAAATCAGCTGTTCCATAGAAAAATTGCGACTGTCGACAAAATGTATGGAACAATGAATGATTTGCTATTTCCGGGTTTGTCCCATGGTAAAAGTTCGTGATGAAGTACTATGAGTCCTTTTCAGCTTAGCATACCCTTTCTTTATAACCTTGTAATAACTAATTAGCAATAATATATAATTACCAAATATTACCAATTATTAGGCAAAATCAGACAAAAATCATAAACACCATCAAATCACAATCAACAAGTCACTAACGAGTAGCGAACCCTATCCTATAAATCCGCGTTTCAGGCGCACGCGACACGCGCATAACTTACAAGTTATGACCGGGCTGACAAGTGTGACCTGATTTATATCGTCGGTGGCTCTGACGCTGTGCTCTTCATTACACAATATCAGCATAGACCTCATTAAGAGTGGGAGATTAGGGACTAAGCTTTTTGGAAACGGATTGCATATAATTAGGACCAACTGTAGACAAAAATACTCCCAATGCAGTGAATAGACATGCATAAATAGCTTGACGAATTTTACTTACCTTTCCCAAGTCAACCAGTTTTGACTGATCTGATCAGTCGTCAATGTGTCGTGCGAAGCAGTGAGCAAAATAACAACCAAACGCCACAGAGTTAGCATTCAATATTTTGCTTTTTGCTTCGGTGTAGTCGGGTAAAATTCGACATACATCACTTACCAATGACTGTTGTGCTTTTGCTAGAAAGCAGCTAACTGAAACATGAACCGATATAACTTGAACCCTGTCTACTTTACATTTTAATAAAAAAAAGGGGTTAACTTACATTGGACCGTTGTCTCATTCAACTGCTTTCTAGCAAAAGCACGGTAGACACCGAAGTCGGACGGTAGATGAAACAACAGGACATTGGAAATTTAGTTGCGTGTGTATGTTGCCTGTTAATTGAATTTAGTCCAGTTGTTGTTTACGTGACGTTAAAGCATATAAAATATATCCAAATTAAAATAGAGGTTGCTTTATTTCAATGATCCATAGGTAAGATAGGTAAGCTACATAAAAAATGTTAAAGTCACAATTCAAAAAGAATAAAGAGCTTTATTTCAATGACATACGAGTGGTATTTGATTGTAATGACTGACGACGTTATTTTTTTACCTCAGTTAGCAGTTTTCTACAGAGTCACATTATGTTAAAAAAATGCGTAAATTTTTAGTCTTTTCATTTTCCTGCATAAAAATAATATCAATCTCTTTGGCGTCTTGAGAAAGAATTTTAAAATGCTAATCAAGATATTTTTTTACCCCCGTGTATTAGCTTAGAGATTTCTATTACAGACAACAAGAAAAGTATCTAATCCCATTTACTTGTGTATTAGTTATAATAATTAATGTTTCAAATCAAGTCAAAGAAATATTTTCTATTCTAATCTGAGTCTGTTTTCTTAATGAGTTAAAAAATATTTACTGTAGGTACTTATTAAAAGCTTTCTGAGTAATATAACGAACATTATGAGATTATTTATGAAATACGAGAACACATAATTTTAATTTTGTCTGTCTACTCGATTGGGAATCAAACCCGCTACAAACCGCTTGGTATGTCCACTTAATTGCCATACTGTTTTTTTTTTTGTTTAGTTACTAACATTTAAATATATTCCTCTCTCTCTTCCTGGCTATGTAATTATGTATGTCACACGGTCGTGGGGTCATTCTTTCTTATTTTTCTTCTCCACTCCGCTGTATCCTCGACATCGTCTTAACTTTTAAATATATTCATGGTAGCAATTTACTTAGTACAGTGGCGTTATCTCTACAGCTGTTTTAGAGTAAAATACTCTAAATACACAAGAAAGAAGAGATAATCATAATGGTTTTCAGCGTGAAAGCCGCAGGCAACGCTCTAGTCTACAGAATAAGCGTTCATTTCATTCCTGGCGAGTCTCCAAAACCATTATAAAACTTTCTGCACAAATAACTAGGGCAGTAACGAAATATTAAAACGCAATGAGAGTCGTTCATTCACAGACACTTTGATTCATTGTTTTCAAGACTGTCTCTCGTAAATTCACGCCAATTTCGTTTTTAAATAAATGTAATTGAGACACTAAAGTTGATATTCTGAAAAAATAGCAATATAAAAAAGTATTGTCATAATAACTGTGATCTCACAAACTATAATCCGTGTAACAAGTAATTTGTGAAGTTTATGAAGATGTTTCCTCAGGTCAGGTTTATTTCTACCATACTTTTTGATTATTTATCTATCGTAATTCTAATAGTTGGCTTAAATATCGATTTTGGACTTTACTATTTTAGGTTTTCTAAGCTTTACCAAAATAGAATCTTTAAGCAACGAAAATAAATAATAAGTCACAGTTAAGGAATAATGTAGAATACAACATCACACGAATAACTTGGTTCTCTCTTTACCGTATCATTCTAGCAAAGTAAATAATTAGTTGATAGATAAGTGGCTAAGCTGTTTCAAGGTCTAAAAGCATCAATTTAGTATTAAAAGCTACTGCGTGGGGATGAAATAACAGAAAAATAGATCGGCCCATGTTTTTTCGCCACAACATCCGAGTCGCAAATATGTTTACTTACACTGATTTAAATGCAAAGTTTCTCAATTCCCTCCCAAATAAGTACACTTCCTCTTCCAATTCCCTCCAAATTACTCGCAAGCAAGCATTTCCATAAATAAATAGAAAAAATCCGTAATCAAATCACACAAACCGCGTTCGCCGATACAGAAATCACATACGAACTCTGAGACAATTCGTTTGCTCAAGAAATTGAGTCAATGAAGAATGCCAGGCTACCTTTGCTGGTGCCCCAACCCTTGTGGTTGACAAAATATGGTTCAGATTTGTGTGGTGCTCAGATAGATACTTGTTGTTGGTATACATTGGCGCCCAATAGGCTGGCTTCGGTTCGAAAATGATCCTGTCACGTAGTGGAGTGCAAAATGGATGGATTACCATGAGGGAGTTTATATGCAGATACAAGACTCTGTGCAACGGAAAAAAATCAGTTATTTGAGATGAAATTGCAATCAAAACACTACGCTGCAAATTGGTCTCATTTTTACGTGACATTAAAGTGCAAACTTCAACAAATAGTAATAAATTCAGCACTAAATAAGTACCTACCTGATATCAAAACGAAGAGTTATATCAAAGTATTTTTTCATTTAGTATACATTTTGGAGTCACTATCAAAATGACCTTTTCGCAGAAAGTCAATTTAGTTGAATGACTTGAAAGCAGGATGCCTAGTTAGCAGAAAGACAGTCTAGCTAGATTATACCTACTGTTCATTCAGTGTAACTAACCAACAAAACTCTACCTACCTACCTATATTCCCACTATATTCTATTTAACTGTAGAATACTAAACCCAACCTAACCGTCCCAAACGTGAGTAATTTCGTACAAGAACCTAGCTACATGATATTGAATACTGGGTAATAGCAGTCGCAGTCTAATTGGCTCTGTGTTCACGGAATTGGTTCTCTCAAGTTAGAACAACATCGCATTGGTTCTAACAGGTGTGAATTTCATTGCTGAGGTGCAAGCTTTGGATATTGGAGATATTCATTTTGAGAATATCATACGCTGCAGCTGAAATACTCAATTTATATTTTGCATTTTCGGACGACAGAAAAGTAGAATGTGTAAGATTTTGTCACACAATTTTGTAATGAGATGAGCATGTACTTCACTTCACTCAATTTAATCACTCGGTGTTAAATTAACAATATTGACAAATATAGTAATATCTTGCTAACTCACTTGATATGAATATTTCCAGAAAACACCGAAAGCTACGTCGGCCATATTTTATACCTAGAAGAAATTAAGTCTTTTACAAACTCCGTGTTTTAGCTTCTCAGAATTACCTACCGGAGATAAAAGCTAATTAATTTTTATAATGGACTAAGTATTCGACATTTATTATAAAGTTATTTACAAACACACAGGTGCCCAAGACACAAGCTCTAGTTTAGAACTCCTCTTTTAGGCTTTTACTAATTTGTTACTACTAACTGCTTCTCATTCTCTATAGAATATATTTATCTAGCAATGAACGATTTACTATGAAAAGCCTTCTCATCTTCCTAAGTTTTATGAAGGTACTATTAATCCTAATTGTCAGTATTTGTTGTGTGATTATTCAATAAAGAGTTATTTATCGTATTGAACGCAGTCACGAAACCTTTCCATTAGCAATTTAGTCGTTATTTTCCTAAACATCTCACCCTTTAAATCTTGTTCGGAATGGCCGCTTCTAATTTCCAGCAGACAATCGGCTGTCAGACTCGATACTGACTTTGGAAACGACAGGACGGCAATCAATCTTCCACGCTCACCCCTTTTGGGGTAAACGCCTACCGAGCTTATTTAATTTGCAAAATATTACATTCTGGTTAGAGTGGTGTTTGACCATTAGGAAATTGTACAGGTGTGCTCTATCAGTGCTTAACTTAACTTCCCTTTGTCTGTGAGATGCATCATTGAGATTTTTTAGATTAGATACTAAAAAATGAATTCATGAATTCTTCTCATGAATTAGCGGCTGAGGCAATTTTGGCAATTGGGTCCTCAGATCGTTTCGCACCGCGATGTGAATTGCCCACGAGCTCATTTTGAATGGGTCTTTTCGCACCGCAGTGTGAATCGTCCAGGAGCATTACCCGGATACAAAGAAGTATAGGTTTAAACAGGGTAATTAGAAAACAAAAACGCAAAAAGTCTTCTAAAACGTTGTGGGACAATCAATTGAACGTGACGTGTGATAAGCGCGTGTCATCAGCAAAGCTTTAAATAGCTTTTATCGAATATTATTTTAGAATGGCTTTAGCTTTCACTCATTAATCTTCCAAAAACTAAAACGACTTAAAAACCTACCAAAAATTATAAACTGTGTAAGATTATTATTAGTAAAAGTTTCGACCAAATTAGTCCAAATTCAACCCCATTTCCTCCAGCAGTTTCGTCTCTCTCCAATATATTAGCTAAATCGTTCCCCACTTCCACTCGCATCCACTACGCTGTCAGGATAGTTGGTAACCGCACATATTTAAACGTTAAAAATGATGCCATCAGTCTACTCTTTAGCGAAAAAAGTTTGGACCGCTGCAGGCCATTTGTTTGGTGTCTGGAATCGTACATTTCACTAGCGCACAGTAGGTATATCTAGCGCTACTGAACCTATATTATACTGCGAAGATATGCTGTTTTTTAAAAGTCTTTGATAAAACATAGGAGCTATTTTTCGTAAAAATAAGTTCTGCTGTTAGTTAGATTAGTTATTAGTATTAGATATAGATTAGTTATTAGTTGTTAGTTAGTTAGAAGTTAGACCATAGTTGTAGCCAATTTTTTTTTATGTCGATGGTTGCAACAGACTACACAAAATTTCATACTTCAAAATGTTGAGCATTTCTGCTTTTGTCACCTCAACCAAACAAAATTATTGCCCACGCTTGTACCACTTGTGGCACTAAAACTAAGTTCTAAAGTAAGTCCTAGTTTGCAAGTTTATCCTGTTTGTGACTTACATTTACTGGTCTGTGCTTTGAAATTTTCTAGCAACGTTAGACTATTACAGTTACTAGTTAACTACTAACTGTATGCTCTGTGTAATGTCACAAGTTTTAGTATCTAAGTTACCTTCTAAATTTAGTCGGACTCAGTTGAATAAATGACATAAGTACATCTGTATACTGACTGTGGAGGTCACTTTAACAGCAGACAGAACGTTTTATTTATTTCTTAGAAGTTCTAAAACTTTCTTACGAATTCAACTTGTATTCCGATAAACTTAGTTACTTTTACAAATCACATGATAAAATACGACAATAACTGTCTACTTCAGGGAACTGCGATTAGCCGAAATAAAAAATACGTCAACTACTTATACGAGTAAAACTTTGTGACTTGGCCCACTTAGCGGCAAGGGGAAAATCACCGCTACGCTATTGGATAACATTGCGACCTTTGACCGTTGATGTCGTACACACATAGCTGGAGTACGTTCCAAAGAGTACTTGCCAGAGGAATGCTAAGGACACTTCAGCTGGCAGTTGGTATTTACATAGCCAGGTAGGTGTAACACACAGGCACTGCGACATTTGGGACACAATTTGGCGCACTGCTTGTTCTGCACCTTACTGTTATAGTAATAGTACTTTTCTCAAATTTTTCTTAGACATAAAACAGTTGCACATTCTAAGTTGTAGTTGTTAGTACGAGTATTATTTAATATAACGGTGTTCAATATTTTCTAGATTTCCTAGCGACTAGACAATTTTACACACAGTTGTCACAAGTCAAAAGCTATCGTTGTCGCGACAGTCATTCGTGATGACAGCGAGTCGCAAATTACATAATAACCCAGCCGAATGCGAGCTGGATGTGGCGGATTGTGGCGGTAAGTTTTTATACTTTTCCCCCAATTTTATGTTATGAAGGTGCTTTACTCAAATTGTAAGTGGTCAAGGAAAATATGGCTACGGCTTTGCAGTATTTTGACGTTTTTTTTGCTCGTATATATGTAAGTCTAAATGTGTTCAAGTGATCACATTTTATATGGGTATAAGTGATTTCAGTGAGCAAAGTATGTTAGTAGTTAAACTTTAAGATTTGAGCAAAATATGACCGAATTGTAACTTAAAATTAAGAATCTATGTAACTTTAGAAATGTTTTAGGAAAGTTGAGCAATAATAGAGCTTAATACTTTAACTTAAAACGTATTTTGGTACGTACTTGAATTAACTCTGTAGTATTAAGTATTTAGAATCAGAGAGGTATCTCTCCCACCACGTAACAAATCTAATTGCGCTGCAGAACTCTAGGGAGCGCTCTACGTGAAGAATAGAGATCATTAATTCAGAAGAAGTGTAGAGTTCTTTGTATTTGAAACCGATATTTCTGTTTCTACCTTTCTAGTTAAAGAATAGGTTTTGAAGGAGATTTTTTTTGTTTTAATGAATTATTGTTTAGATCTACGTAACTACAATCTTTTCACTTCATAACTCATCTTAGCAAAACTATTTAGGTACTTATCAGTTCTTTAGATGAAAAAAGCCGTCATTTCGTTTGGTTATCGAAACAGTTACCATAGATTTCAGCTATTTCAGCTAATTTTCCTTAGCAATATGAATGTAAAAAAGTTAGCACTAGCCAATCAAAGTCTAAAGTGCTAAGAAACTATTTAAATCAAGCTTTGAAATGTTTTTAGTTCAAACTAACGCGTTTCACAGCTTCACAATATTCACTTGCTCTCGATGATTTTAAAACAGTGTTTATAATTAAATTTCGACATATTATAATAAAACGTCGTATCATGACGTTATTGTGCCATTTTTATTCAATACTAGCTGCGCCCCGCAGTTTCACTCGCGTTTAAAAAAATAAAAAATATTCTATTACTTCTCTATGTAACCTCTAAGAATATGTGTACAAAGTTTCATGATGATCGGTTTAGTAGTTTTCGCGAGAAAGCGTAACATACAAACTTACATTCACAGTTATAATATTAGTAGGGATTAGGGATATTGTTATGGCAGCATTTGCACTGGGTCTGATTGTTGGTTCTATACGGATGAGCGATTTGAAATTTGAAACGTGATTAGCATCATTTGGGAACGAGCTGTTTGTCAACTGCTTTTATTTGTGAAACTGCGATTAGACTTTTTTAATCGATTATATTATAGCACGCTAACGTAATAGTAGGCCCAAGTTTGAAGGCTTTTTTAGACAGATCTAAATTTTCTAAAACTATTGCCATCCCTGTCTAATGGCTTGCAATGATAAAGACAGATATACTTTTAGTTAGTTTAGATCTGTCTTAAAATGCCTTCAAACTTGGGCCATATGAGTTTTGGCAGAGGCAATAATATTTTATAACAAGCAAATGGGCCGCCTGATGGTAAGCGATCACCGTCGCCCATGGAAACCTATGAATATGATGATTCATTATTTCGATTGATTAATTAATTTAACATGTTTTTGTTTCCATAAAAATGGTTAAATTGTAAGTAAATTTCCCGGTAGCAAATAAGTTTAATGATGCTTATCAGTTTAACTTGTAGATTTATCGTTTGTCGAAATAACTCCATTTTGTTTGGAGATAAAATTTATTTCTGTGTTTACTCAGTTCCGTAAACAATGAGTCCTTGAAATAATGTGACAGGAAAACAATTTATATTGGATGTTACTTTTTGGAAATAAGCTGTTCCATTTTGTAAGCTTTTTTATTTTAACTTGTAATGTATGTATATATTGTATGTTCTATGTTTGTTCGGATGGAATGTTGCAACAATTTTGAAACAGTTCCCTATGTCTGATTGAGCGGAAATTCGATATACTTGTGTAACTCCGATGATAATGCTATAAAGACTTGTTTTAACAAATATTAACTCGACTTTGATTCTTTTTTTAGGATAGTCTCTTACATCATTTCATTTCATTTCTGGTGGTCTTGCAACATGATGTTTTAAATATTTATGTATGTGTGAGCCGCGCCTACACGAAACGGCATGGCTCATGCCGACTAGCCCAATTGACGTGCTGCACCCTTAAGCGACTTTTGTATCACTTTAAACATAATATGGAAGGCTACTTGACTGTGACTAATGACTATCAACTTTTTCTGAAGAGACTTAAATCACAATACTGCATAGCATTAGCTACAAACTCAAGGAGTAGAACCAAAGATGTATTAACTGATTTAACTGAAAAAAACACTGACTTTTTCGAAAACCACTGCACTGATTGAAGCCATGATGAGTCTGCATTGAATTCTTTAAATCGAACCTTTGAGGAAAGTAAGCGAAGTAATCAAATCTTGGAGAACGAAAGCAATTTGTCACACTTGTCACGTTTTGCTTTTGTTTTTGGTTAACTTTGGGACAATTTGTGTTTGTTTTGTATTGATGTTTTGGTACGTGTTTTTAATTTTGTTACGTGACGGAAATTTTGGAACATGTAAAAAATAATATTTTGAAACCCACTCTTTGGAATGTGGAACGCTATCAATTATAATATTTTTTAATAAGTTTCGAGCCTTGCACATTCCAAAAAGTTGATTTCGTATAAAAATTAGGTCACGTATGTAACTTTTATGAAAATCATTGGCAATTTATTTTAAGTCGACACGTGACTTTAAAATGTTTCTCTTTACAGCTAAGACCTCCGCACTGCCGCAGTATCACGCGGGGACGAATTATTTATTATGACTCATTACAGCATTCGGGTTATAAACTAAGTCAAAATCTAAACCCATAGGCATTTTAGTATTGCACAATGATACCGCAATCTAAAAGCACTTACCTATACATCGTCTTGTCGCAACAAAGAACAAAACAAAACTCCCCATTGTACACGGAAAAGAAAACGCTTCTCTACTGAGACAACGTAACAAGCTTATTTTATAGTTGAGTCAACCCTCTATGAAGATAAAATGGATTATCCTATCAAATAAGATATCACATTACTACACTACCGATCACTCATACGGGGAAACGAGTATTGTATTCAAAGAAAAAAATCACCTAATAATACGGCATAATATTACTATGAGGTAAACGCAGATATCAGACAGATAGAAAATTGCTTTTACAGGGATCTGTCTATCTCGATTTTGAGGTATGGGGGTGATGGAGAGAGGCAGCGTTTTTCTGTAATGTTATATGGCTTGAGGCATCTGGATTATCCTTTATTTTTTGGTGTATTGTTTTTCAATATGTACTTTGCGGTTTCCAAAGTGGTACAAATCTGGTCAGATAAATAGCTTATAGGCATTTACAACTCAATTTAGGAATCTGATATAAAGTGTGGTAAAGCAAATAAACACTCCTTTGGCAGTTATAAATCACGCGTGCTATAAAAAATTCAGGTTTTTAAGGCATTTTAAGGCGCTCAAATTTAGCTTTATTACGTTTTCGCACGATAAAAAGTGAAGAAAATTTTGTCACGGCGCGCATGCTAGGCGAACCGGCAGTATTTTTTTTTTTTCTAGTTTTGCTTCTTTTACTATCCAGTGGGTAATATACAGCACAATTTAAACTAGCTCAGGAAGGACAACGTTATATCGTCAGAGAGCAACATTATAATTTTATTCTATTCTGGTATCTTTTTACCCACGACAGAACGGAGAAGCCCCCAACGGATTTTCTTTGGTTACCCACCAGACCTGTTTGGTTGGTTATAACAGTGTCTTCAACTTCACGTCGTGAGTTTCCTCCAAATTTTGAATTTTGATTTTTTTATAAAGTATGAGTTTTAACAATGAGAGCTTAGTCTACAGTATTCAATTGTTTAGTTTTAATGACACATTGTGATTCGCTTTGCTAGTTACCACACACTCTCCCCAAAACTAGATTCCCCAGTAGGCACGTGCATTATAAATGCGTACCGAATTGGCGGAGTATGGAACGAGTCGAGTTGCACGTTTTTACTCTCGATCTGCAATATCGGCGATTTCTTATATTTGGTTTTAGTATGATTTTGAATGAGGAAGTTTTCAGCTATGTTATTGTCTACAATTTAATTAAGGTCAATTTTAAGTAAGTGCTTAAAATAACATACCTATTCAAATAAATATGAGGCAAAGAGTGACAATGACTTGATTAAATTGGGTTCCATGTCATTATTTAACAAATGCCAAACTTGTGTGCCAAACGGGTTTGTCTTGACTACTAAACTAACTCATCTGACTGAATGATATTGTCAGAAACGCACACTCTAAACAAGCCAGTTAATATCATAAAGTTGATAGATTGCTAAACACTTTCAACTTTTATTACTGCTAAGCCTCTATCCTATTTTTAAGCCAACATGGTTCTGCTGAAAAATGACAGCGATACCCAAAACTGACGCATCCCTATTGATTGTCATCAAAAGAATACAAAGTGTGTTCGAAAATGAAATATTTCCAATTTCATCGATTTTGCTCCGAGCGTTCAAAGTAAAACTTTGTTATCGCCGTGTCTGGTGTGAACCAGTTATTACTAGGCTTGTGTTGGTGTTTTGTTCGTTCCGGTCGGTTTCCGATCGGTTTTTGACGATTAATTTTCCTATCGTATTGGATGTAAAGACTCTTTTGCCGACCCCTAATAGAAGGAAAAAGGTATATGATAAGTACCTTTATGTATCGGTTTATTTATAATTTGCGTGGCTTTGGCGTGGCTTTTAATACCTACTTATAGACTAAGCTCGGCCTGTAATAAATTTTACCTTATAAGATACCAAAATAGAACTACGCACCGAAAGTGGTTACTTAGTTCTAACCTAACCAAAATAGATTGCCATTCTCTAGCTTGAATGAACTCTATTTGTTTCTTGAAAATATTTTTGTGTCTTTTATATTTTTACAAAATATTTATGGGTACTATTCGTGATATCTCTAGATATATTATACTAGACAGACTCAGTACGTAGTCCCACGTACTAAATTTCGTATCTTAACTTTACAAACAATTTTTTTTCTATCATTCTTCAATGAACTCAAATTTGAGACTACACCTACATTATACATTTTCCTGACACAAATTCTGCTTTCTAATCCAAAATACTGAGAACGGATCGTTTGTCGGTGCGTCTTTGATCTTCGAGGTATCAATTGGTTTCTTGATTAAAGTATCGGAGTCTTTAGAACAGTTTTTATTTACACTGAGGTATTATTTGAGCGGAAATGTTGGAATTACGTAACTGTGGGAGGAGAGGTATCAAAGTAAACGAAGCCTAAAAAAGTTTAGATATCTATAAAGTATATTTTATGAGTTGATTATTTTATACTGTGCTACTGCAATTAGAGGTAAATAAATAAAATAATCTACCACGTAACGTGTACGATGGCGAGACAGTAAATGGGCGCACTTGGCCGAGCAAACAAATCATGGTTCTATTGACTGTCTCGCCTCGTCAAACTGTTTATACAAACCGGGTACTCGACCGAGAGCACTGTCTCGCCATTGTTCTTGTTACGCGTAATCAAGCCATTAGGCAGAGTCATTCCCGCTCAGCAAAATAGTGGCCAAACGCCTATTAGGCCTACTAACGTCATACTATGTGAGAACAGATAACTCCGAGTTAGTTATTAACTCTCAGATAAATCTCACCAAAATAGACGAGTTAGTTATTTACACTTTTAACCTGGTATAACGCAAGTGGGGCTTACTGAAGACAAAGCTTCAAGCTCTTTTTCACTCGCGGCACTCCTCGCTAGCTCACAAAATTGTTTTTCAAAAATGTTGAGCGTATTTTAAGATAAAAACTAAAAATCTGCCATGTTCAGAGAATTTACCAGCAAGTAGTAGTGTGCAACCCTTGACGTTTGTCCCATTGTCTTACCAGTTTCTTATACTCGTTGTGTCGAAGCACAGGCTCCACTAGTTTCTAGTGAAGTTATGACGTAAGCTGTCACTCGTTATAGATACTGGTCATTCCGCTTTGTACATAATATACACAATGTACATATTGGCAATATGTTAGTGCAAACGATGACACGATAGCAAGTGAGTTTATTTAACTAACTCAGTAGCCAACAACCGCTATAAATTTACTTCTATATTTTTTTCAAGCAAATTAGTTCAAGTTACTATGGGGATTCTTTTTATAATAATAAAACCAAAAAATTTGTGTTTTAAATTTTTAATTTTAGTTACAGTTTTCAAATCATAATTTTTGACCACCATTATCGCTAATTAAGCTATTGCCATTTAAACAATTAGATAATTTTTATGATTATTTAAAAAAAGTAAAATTTGTGGGCGTGCCGCATAGACCACTTCACAGAAATCTATCAAAATATTTACTAAAAACCTGAGTACAAACTTACAAAAAAAAAACACATTGAGCTCAAAACACAGCGACACCCCCTACTAAATCCCCATCTCTTTTCATTGGATCCCATGACAACACAACAAAAGCGTTCTAAACGGCGCACCCGCAATAAATCACTGCACGTCATCACTTGCCTTCCTTTGTCCGTTTGGCGACTTCATTTACTTCAAAATCCACTATTTCTTGACCTGCCGCTACAAAGAAAGACCTCTTCATAAAGGACCCGTTAAAATGGTCGTGGTAGAAGGAATTAGAATTACACAGGTATTACAATGGGAGCTGCCTGTCTGTTGTGAGTGAGATTGCTGATGTAAATTTGTGGGAGCTTTTGGTGCTTCAGTTGAATTTTGCAGTTATTTGATAGTTGAGTAGTTAATTTAATAGTGGTCGAACATTACGCTTAAAGTACTCTTAAGTTCAAATCATGTCAAAAAAGGTATTAAATGGAGAAACTAATAATGTATTTTTACACCAGAGCATTTTATAGAGATAAACTAAACAAGTTCAAGCCAAAATTCTGCGAGCTAAGCATGTTGTCAGCATTTCCCGAAACCTGTTACTTATTAGTACCTATTTACTATCTTCAATCACAATATCACTTGACAGATGACACCTCAGATCACTTGACACCTCTCCAGGATGGCAAAGCATCATCAACGCCGCTAATCCGCTAGTGTTGCAGGTGTTATGCGGCAGTTTTGCTTACCATCAGGCGGACCGACTGCCTGTTTGCCGCTCTTTTATTTAAAATGTGAGTAAGTTGTAGTCGAACGTCTAGTTTTTAGACGCTTTTTATTAGCTTCACCTGTATGTTTGTATGTTTGTATGTATGTTTGTAACCGACTCCTTTGAGCGCGTTTTTGACCCACTTTAAACGGTCAGATTTCTTTCAAACTTTGTAGATATATCGAGGACCGATGACAATACACTAAACAAAGCGTGTTTTTTAGTTTTTTTAACTATTAATTATTTTAACTAACATTCAAAAGTAGGTATTGTTTGGTGGCTGTTTCAATTTAAAAATAAAAATGCACTATTCGAAAATTTTACTAACATATTTGTTAATAATGCTTTCAATTAAATCTTCAAATAAACTAAATCTAGACTAGTACGTTCGTAAAAGTAAATTCAGTAGGCTGCCTAGATTTCAAAGCGAAATATCATTAATTTGATAATGCAATATTATGAGGCCTGGTGAAAGCCTCCATAATGGATTAAAATTCCTTTGTAAGGCAGCCAAAGTCTGAGTCGGGGAACTATGATTATTGCTCGGACGCTGTTCCATTGTACCAGTTTTCTATCTGTTAGTAATATTTTTCTTTGTCCGAAATTAAATTTACTTTTTGGCGCAATATTTTATGTTTTACCTTAAGTATTTTTATCTCTGAAACACGGATAGTGCTCGATTTACTTACTTCTATAAAATTATGTTAATCGTTCATGCTCTATTTCTTACCTTCTTGATTAAAAGTCAGCTTGGCTAAGGCAGTCTTCAAACCATTTGTCGAAACTTACGTAATCACATATTATAACCATGGGTGTCTGTCTTGGTTTGCTTTATTATGTGAAGAATAAGCAACGTTTTGATATTTTGCCTAAATTTAGTTTAAAATAGGAAGACAACGACATCAAAATTGACGCTCTTCGTACAAAATTAAAATAAGGTAGGTGAAAAAAAAATCTAACTACCATTTACGTAATTACGTAGACAGATAAATAGAAAAACTGTTTATTGAACACCAGAAATCACACCAAAAAAATTCTTATCAAAAAAAGGTAAAAAAATGTTTTTGATAACAATAAAAAAAATCTAAAATAAAGTTTAAATCAGTAAACACGCTATTTGTACACGAATCAAACAAAAAAATAAAAAATTCTGTCCAAACCACCAAATTACGAAGAACTAAAATGAAGTGCACTGAGGAAGATAAAGGTTACAAAGTGATTCGAGTGAGTGCGAGATTCGTGGCGGAAGGCGGTGCATTAGAGGGATTGATGAGCGGGTGAAGCGGGAGATAAACAACCTACTGGTGAGAACTAGTCTCTAGTGAATACAACAAGCAGTACTGACCTTAGAAATCAGAAACATGTATCTCAAAAAAAAAGACAAAATAATAGGTAACTTTGAAAAAGAGAAAATATGAAATACTAGTTGCGCCTTGTAGTTTCACCTGCATTTACCGAAATGAAAAGTAACCTACACGGTAAACTAGGGTAATTTAAATCTATTCAGTTGTTTTGCGTGTTTGAGCAACAAAATCCAAATATAATCTTTTAAATAAAAATTAAATAAGAATTGTATGTTACAGTCTTATGTCACTTTACGATTCATACGTCGAGTAGTTCACATGCCACAAGGCCATTCTGCTGCACACATCATGTGTGATGCAGCAAAAAATTTGAATATCAAGGTATTGGACATACTAGTTCAGCGTAGGGACTTTAGTATTTTGAAACGTGAAATAGGGCACGCTTAATCGTTTAGCGAAAAGCTAAAGCCATAAAAAAAGTTCTAGACTTCTTCAAAACACGTATTACAATACCAAAATACCAGCAGAAATACGAGTTGAATCAGCTATGCCACAGTAACATTTAAAAAAATTGTAATGAACGCTGACACAATAGATAATGGTAACTTTTATTCATTTCACATTTTATTTTCGTCCAGTAATCTTCAAAGAAAACCAAGGTCTGATTGTTTTAAAACTAAATCAACGTCGATGAGTCCGTCCCCGGAGACTAATTATGAACTTTGGATCGGTCCAGATAAAACTTCCTAAGTCCGTATTGACGATTCTACTTAGCAAACGGTTTTCGTATTTTTCTAGGAAAACTTTGATCGAGAGGTTTGTCGAAGAAAGTTGCGGTTTTATTATTGTACGGTTTGTGAAAAAATCGTGAATTGTAATGTAAATTATAATGACATGGATGAAAAAAAAAACGTTCGTTATAAACGCAACTAGCACACTGGTGAAATTTATAGCTTAGTTTTTTTTTTTATTTATTTAAAGATAGACTTGCGTTTGACCGCCATCTTGCCTGATGGGAAGCAATGATGCGGCCTATATACGATGGAGCACGCTTGCCTATCTCTAATTTATATCGTATTCGAACTAAAACGTACTTTGACAATGCTATGGCACCACTATATACTTTTAAACTCGCACTCACTCGCACACTGGTGGAAATGTTTTGAAATATCTTGAAAATATTTCTTTGAGACAAAGATTGTACAATAAATTATTATGTTTTTTAAAGGACGGCGATACTGTCATCAGAAATACCTTTTATATTTATTTTATGATTAATTTATTAAAATTAGTCAATCACTTTTAATTACATTTTTATTCCATTATAAATGGGATACATAGCCAAAAAGAGAGTGATACAGAATCTGTCATTTACTTTTAGCAAGATGAAATAAAAAATACAAAAAAAAAAAACTATTAAAATGGTAGAAAATCCGAGTGCTGTCAAAAAAGGTTCAACAATAATGGGGTTTTAAACAATATTATATTGGCGATCTGGAGGTAATATTACAATGTTATTTGTCACCCGGATATTTCTTTTTAACCGACTTCAAAAAAGGAGGAGGTTATCAATTCGTCTGTATGTTTTTTTTTTTTTTTTTTAATGTTTGTTACCTCATAACTTTTGACTGGGTGAATCGATTTTGATGATTCTTTTTTTATTAGAAAGCTGACGCTTCCCATTTGGTCCCATTTCAATTTAGTCCAGTTCTGATAATGGTATCCATGAGAAAACCATATAAGTCTTAAATTTGCATTAAGTACGTGCGCGACAAATAGATGAATAACTCAATAGTCGGTCTTTTGAAGTCGGTTTTTGTTTTGTAAAAATAATGTTCTTGTTTAAATTATATTTGAAACAAGAATGATTTATTTACATTAATTATATCTTTTTCAAAAGCTTTTGTTATCCCTGTCCTTTCAACTTTCAATAAGCTTCTTTACCTTAACATATTTTATTATTATGTTAAAAATACGCCTGGATAGAAAAGGTCTCGAAGTATATTTTCATCAATTTTTTACTTATTTATAGAAACTCTGGGTCGAGACACAACTTATTTTTATTTTTGTAAGACTACCAAATTGCTTACTTTTGCCAGACGTAATTTCCTTATTTGCTGCGACAGTTAGGTATGTTTTTCTACCGTAAATAGAATAGAAAACTTTTCCAGCTCAAAACATACCACCTCATAGAATTACTTACCACCTAGTGGAATATCTTACCAGCTTGTGGAATATCTTACCAGCTTGTGGAATATCTTACCACCTTAGAACTTACAAGTATGCTTTAACTTATTTCCAATCCATGCAGTTTGGTATCTTTACAGATCATTAAGTGATTCTCAATATTACTATAGAAAAGAGAAATAAGTGCTTTGTTTTCGCCTTCAAGCAGGAAAGACGATATTTTTTCACATTTTTATTTTACAAAGCCTCTGCGTGATCGGTATTTTAAAAGATTTGGATGTTTTCCTTTTACTTCGTGTCAGGGTATTATGGTGACTCGGGCTGGTGATTTAAAGAGTTTTAGAAAAAAACGAACAGGCCATGTTTGAATTGAGTTATTGACTATGTTTGTTTAGAAATGAGTTTTAGAAAGATGGAGAGATGAATTCTTTAACAAACAGATGTTAATTCTTAAAAACCAGTGCAGCTGGTGCCTTACCCTCAAAAGCGATATCATTTAATTTTTTAGAACCGTCCTACAATCTACAATGTTGCAACAGTAATTACAAAAATTTAAAATCAATAATTTTTAATTCAGTACTAACTACTGTTTTTATTTGGTTGTCAAAAACTACGTTTTCTCCGAAAGATTACTTTTTAAATTTCGATAACAATTTTAGACGCTATCCTAAATTTGCCAACGACCTTGGCAGACTATATTGGATCAAGACCTTACCCGATCCCAGTTTTTACATAAACCATTACGTCAAAGGGTCCCGTAATAAGGACACGATCAGATACGAAGGGCGACGCCGTAAATCATCACACTATCACACTCATATCACAAATGGAAAACTTTGTGTGACTGTCTGTCCTTTTCAACTCAAGTTGTATGGAAATTTGCTAGAGTTTTAGATAAGATAATAATTTCAACAATGGGGGTCCTACTTAAAAAGCCTGCTTAAAGTTAATCATTGCTTAAAGTCCTCCGTCTTGTTATCGCACGTGACTTTTCACATCAGCGAGAAGTTTTCAGAACATTTTAAGCAGTGACTAACTTTAAGCAGGCTTTATAAGTAAGGCGTTCGATTGCTGTGATGATAGACTGGAAGTTGTAGAACTTATGCTGCAGGATAAGGGATAGAGTAAAGTTAGCCGCATGCTATGGTTTCCTCAGTGTTTTTGTTCTTTGGTGGTGAAACCACAAACATAGCATGGTGGTTAAGTACTTTCTTATGCATGCGGCTAGGTAGCTTTACTCTTTACTTGATTACTAATTCTCTTAACAAAACATCTAACGGTATATTCTGACAACCTTATGTTATACCAGTTCCTGTAGAGTCTTATTTTTTCCAAACAAATGCAAAATGTCACAAAATTTTGGACCTAACCAAGAGTCAGTTTCTTGTGGATTGTGGATTACTCAGATTTTTTTTACAAATAATTAAAAATATAAACCTACAGAATTGTGAACAAAACCACAGCGAGTTGTTAGTCTCAGGATGCTCGGCATTAAAATATGGTTGGTGTGATAGTGCGCGGTGACCCGGGGTCATTTTGGGACACCACGCTGATATATTGTTTGCATAAGTTTAACTGGGGAGTAAAAAAGGGATTTTAGCGTATCTGGGCAGCGATGTAAATAGAGGTCCTCAATCTGGGTTTTACTGAGGCAGAGACTATAACTTCACTGAGAGGTAGTGTTAGGTAGTGTCAGAGCCGTGTCACTTCATTGTTGGAGAAATTGGTGTTGAAAATGATTTTGTAAGGTAGTAGAGTAGGTAGCACTATCTTTATCTATGCTTTTCAAGTAGTTTAAAAAAAACCATCAGGGCTTTTTGGAGTCACAACTGATATGGTTCTTTTAGAGCCCCGCTTATTGTAGATCACGCGTCATCAGGCGTTATTCAGATGAAATGTTGGTTTATTAGAAACAAAACTAAAGCACAATGTTTTGTTTGTTTTTAAATTCTGGGTGGCGCAGACCTGTTATGGGCAAAAGTGACGTTTAACATCGGGCGAGCAATTAGCTCGTCTCGTCAATCAATTACATTTAAAAAAAATTGCTGAAAACTTTGTATACCTATTTATTACAAAGTTCATTATCAGTGCATTAATACTACCACTCAAATCTAAGAGAATTAAGGCCTAGTATAATTAGTCAAATAAAAGTGTTTTACAAAACAAGTTTCAGCCACTAGGTACCTCATTAAACAAACCACAGACGACCACAGACCTAGTTAACCACTGCGGCGACCACGCGTGAACTAAAACTAAATGCTCAATCGGAAATATTGCGAAAGCCACGGGGGCTGCGGCAAACTTTAAATTAAAATCACTGGACGAGTATCGAGGTATCTAATTAGTTTTGTATCAAAATCAAATTGTATTGGCATGTAATATTGCTACTGAACATAGCCAAAAATGTTTGTTTAAATCATGAATAATAAATGCGAAAGTGAGTTTGTTTCCTTTTTATGTTTTTTGCTATAACTAATAAATCAACCGGTAATTTGGTATACACATTGTTACGGATACAGAGAAGGACAAAAGCTACTTTTGGTTATCATCGTCATCGTTTTTCATCACCAAGCGAATGCAATCACGAATAGCATCTAGTAAAAGATACATAATATGTTTATCACGGTCATTTTAATTATCGTCAAAAATATTACGCGCAAGACAATACATGCTTCAAAGCAATTTCAAACTGAGGTCATTTTATTTCGTGTCTAAAGAAGTTTACGCTAAATTTCAAATCGATTTGAACGAAAGCACCCGCATCCATATTCTGTTCCAAGGGTGTGTCTTGCGTCTTACTTGCCGCATGGATAAAGTTAGGTCAGTAACTTAGTAGGTGATGAGAAAATCTTGTATGATAAAATATCGACACAACTAAAAAACATGAACTGAGCCTAATAAAATTTTGGTTTTAAAATTGCATACTTAGTTTATATAATAATTTTGAACTGGTTCAACGAAGAACAGAATAGCAATTGCAAATGGTTTCATATTCGGGATCTTCATAGCACGTTGCCTGGTTTTGAAAACCATCTACAGATCAACTATTTATATTACTTTTTACGTAGAATGCAGATGCTATGAAAACTCAGCCAATAAACCAAGCCAACATTGGTAAGTATCAAACAAACTTGCTGCGTTTATCGTTCATAACTTCGAAGCACTACAAACTTGAACGCAATATGCAACTTTCTTACATGCCTTACACATGTGCGATCCGAACTTCCAAAGATAAAATTTGTTCTAACTTCGTCCTATCATTTTATGAAAATTTTCCATTTGTCTAGCTACCAAGAGTCTGAAGTTTTGAGGGAATTCTGTCTGAAATTTTTACTGGAATATCTTTACGTCTGTCGCAGCTGTGATAAAACTCGGGTGCTCTTATCGCTCGTGGACACGAATAAATGATGTTACAGAGAATTTTGACAAGTCGAGCAATAATAAACGTATCTCCGAGATGAAAGAGGAGCGTTAAAAGTGATTACAAATGAAATTGTATATTTTAGGTTTGTTTCATCTTGAAGAGTGTTTTCTTCGGTTCTTAAGAACTCTGATACAATTATTTTGAAATGTGATGAAAAACGGACACGCAATTTTGTCTTGTTAAATGTTTTGAATCTTTAAATTTGAACGAATATAGTTCATTTTTGTGATATTTTAATGAATCGTAAGTAAGGTAAGTATGGAATTTCGTCCCTAGAGTTCCGAGTTGTGGTATTTTCAGCCGCATTTCCAATGCTACTATATTTTGACTAAAAAGCAGTCTCCAAATAGCAGAATAGAAAATAAATTTCCTGTATCAGTTCACATGCGAGCCAGCCCCCCCCATAAGTCAAGCTAAATTAGCCAAATTCCGGCAAAATATAAGCTGGAGCGTGTCTCGCTATAAATTTTAGTTTTAGCTGCAGAGCAGCGTATAAATACTAAGCAGTAATGTACTGCATCGCCGGAAGTAAACTATCGAACTTTATATCCGTCGTAAATAGTTTACTGCTTATTATTCTATGTTTAAGATGTGGGCAGTTAACAAGAGTTTCCTCGTTTGGGGTTGCCAGAGTAAAATTAAACTCTCCGTCAAGAGAAACGTGTTAGAATACTAAAAATTCTCATGAGCTTGTGAAAGTACGTGTAAAATACAAGATAGCTGTGAGTAATTTTGCCGCATGCAGACTCAGAAAATAATAAAGAAAATTCAATGATGTGACAAATTTTTAATCAGTTTATATTCTTTAAAAGTTTAGCACTTATAGTAACATTTTTCGAGTCAGAAATTATTTAATGTTGTTTATGTTTATGTAATGTCAGAAATTATTTAATTTAATTTTTATGTTATTTTATTCATGATTGTCATGCTTGACGTTTGACCTCAGCTCAGCTGACGTTGTTTTGCTGTGTTTGTGCCGAGTGAGTCTATAGTCGACACTGGTATCTCTTGTGGAACTGACACTAAAACATTTAACAGAAGATTAAGTGCAACAGGCAAGCTTAAACCCTCCTGAGTCGGTCACCTTAAGAACTGAAAACACTCAAAGGGAGTCTTCCTCAAAACACTCCTTACTTACTAGAGGCCATAACGTGCATTTGATCCCGACAAATCTCAGGAGACAGTTGCACCATAAATCAAGTTAACCGCGAGAGCACTCCTTTGAAAAACTCTGAGAGCTTCCGGTTTCATGTGGAACGACACAGAGATGTAACCTAGTAAGCCTCTAGGGGAAAACTGATAGTGGCGGGAACATACTGTAAACGTATGTGAACAGTATGTAATATAACCTATAATACTTAGCATCAGTTTTTTTTTTACTTTAACCACACATCAAAATAATGTTCGCCACTATTTATTAGCATTGCAAAAAACTGATTTTGTTTTCTTTTATAGTACTTAACAAAATTAAACTACAAATTATAAATACTTTTGAATTACCATTAAGTACTTAATAATACGTAATATTTGATTATGCCTTCTACTTTCAAGAAGTAAATTTACTTTACCTTCAACTTCTTCTGTTTTTACGGTAATGTTTCCAGCCCCTCCTGTCGTTCTTACGACCACCCTGGACGAAGTCTTTGTACCTTGATGACGTTTCCCTTGTCTCGGAAGTGAGGGCGATCGATAGCCTTCCCGGAATGCTAATGGCGGATCTTTGGGTATGTAGTCCATGTAAATTGGGGGTAGTTTTAAAAGCTTTCTTGAATGAAACGGACTGGTGAGTGATTGGTGTTTGGGAAGGGAATTGTATTCACCTGCTGTGGTTTCTTCATACTTTGGTGTGTTATGGCGTTGAAAATAAAATGTAGGGTTTCTTAGAAGAACTAGCGGATGATTAGCAATGGTTTAGCATTTTACCTAAAGTATTGCATTATTAAAAAAAATAAATTAATAAAAGTTATTAATCAAGACAAGTAATTTGATTTTTATGCGCGCGCGGCGCGCCGCGGTCCGCAGTGCCAAACGAGACGCAACCACGAGCGCGTCACTCACCTGATGAAGGTCACCGGATGTGACCGAAACTAGTCGTAGTATACGACTTAATTTTTACGTGTGTATTCCCGTGTTTAATTATGACAAAAATGTTGATTTTTTATATTAGCCTCAATAACGACATAATAATATATTGGACATTAAATCGAAATGAATTATTAATTTTGCACGATACTATTGTTTTTGATATTAGTACGTTATTATGTTAACGAAAAAATACTGTTTAAACAATACAGCCGATATAAAGGAATGACAACAAACCAGCCCTAAAAGTAGTAATCATTTTAACCAAAACTCCTCCAGACTGCTCCTTTCACTACATCCATCTTACAACCTCTACAACTCTTATTTATCTAGATCCAGCTTCACAAACAACCCTACAAAAACACAAACAAAACCATCTTGGAATTCTAAAGGCGTCCAAACGGCACTCGCAAACTGACAACGCATCAAAGAGAAAACGGAAGGTATGTAAATATACTTATGAATGTGAAAAAGTGTCCATTTGCAAAAGGTCCCTAAAGGGTGAGCCGGTGTAATTCTATATGCGATGATGGACAAAGGATGCTGAAATAGGACAAAATTTACTTCAGGGACACGTCACTCAACTATTGTTTATTGAGTCTTATTTAGCTAAAACTTGCTACGACAATCTGCTACGAATTTGCTACGATATTCTGCTACAAATGTGCTACGACATTTTTCCATCCACTGGTCTTCTGTAGCATTTTTGCTAAAATTACTTAGGTACTCACAATGAATTCGCTTAAATTTTCAAAGAACTACTGCTAAAACTTTTGATCCAATATTCTGCTAAAAACTTGTAGCAATCTTGCTATGATCTTCTATAATTAATCAACTCGCTACAAGCTTGAAAAAAGTATATGACATAAGATAGTAGCTTCTGTGAAATATATCGAAAAATATATATCTGCGAAATGTATCGAAATACTACTACTACTGTAGCTAGAACCTTGCTCAAAATCATAAAAGTTTAACAATCAAAAATAAAACAAAGTAAGCGGCTGTGTTACAGCGCGTTTGAGACGGTAATGACAACTTTATATGCGAAAATAACCGAACCGTTCGAGTATTATTCCAACTTCGAAAATGTTCATCCGACGTGATTTCCATACGTTATGTCTCAATGCTTATTCGTCTAAGGATAAGATAGACAAAGTGCGATGGTCCAGTAGTTTGACCTGTTGTTTGATGTGGAAGAAATGGACAAATTTCCGTAGATTTGAAGGTTTTTCCCTTTTTGTATCGGCCATTCTTGCTGGATTTACAGATTACGTTACATAAAGACGGAATTGAACTTGATTTTGTTGATAAAGAAGGAAGGAATTGGATAGAAGATTTTATTACCATTGTTTTCTATGATGGTTGTTGAATTAAATATTTATAAACTTATGACTGCGCAATTTCCCCAGTTTTCCCCATAGATTATTTTGAGGTACATAGAAAAATAATATCGTTACTAATATAATTTATTCGTTCAAACATTTTATAATGACAGTTTTTGCCTAACGTCTAATGCTCATTTATTTGACTTTTCATTTCATTGTTTTTTTTTTTAATAAAAATCAAATTTACAACTTTCAACTTTACTACCTAAGTCAAAAAACAGTAACCACTATCTTAAATAACTGTCCGTACCTAATTCACTTCGCTACTTCAAACAAGCTGTAATTCTCCATTACTGCAGTCGTAGCTGCAATCTTCCTTACTTCCAATATCTTCCTCGCCGGAATCGATACAGCACATTGTTTCTACGATGCAGACATAAAATTCCACTCACGATGCCAGCGATACTCACGGCAACACAAGACGTGTGCAACCTAATTGTATACAAGCTGGGTAAGGAGGTGAGCACATGTGGACAATACTGTTGTTTAAGTCGCTGTTCTTACTAATATTACGAAGGACGTAGGAAAGTATGTACGTTTGTTACTAATGAACGCTGAACCGGCTGAACGAATTTATATGAAATTTGGGATGAAGGTTTATGGTCTTTTTTTTTTTTTTTTGTTTACCCGGTGGAAATCCTTTATGGATACCACGCCCGCCCCGGGGGAGGCAGGGTGGTTATGTGGGAGTCTCCGCCCTGCGGCGGCATACCCACTAAAACTACTGGGGTGTTCGGCATCCGCCTGAGATGGGGCAAGGTGGGGTCGCGTTAGCAATCGCCACCTCGCCCCGGCGATGGGCCCGATTAGGGCCCCCCGCGCCTATGGAGGGGTGACCCTGTTCCCCAGGATCAACCCCCCAGACAGTCAGTGTGAGGTCGTGCAGGCCGGGAGAGTCCCCCGACTCTCCCGGCAACCCCACTGCAGAGGTGCGAGGAGACGGGCGAACCGCCTCCTTGCTACCCCGTCTGCGCCGGAGCGGGTCAGATCGGGCATCGTCCTCTCTGACCCGCTCCGCAGCCTCTTTCTGCGTCATCACCTCTTCGCAGAAGGAGACCCCGGCCTGCCACGATCTCTCGCCGCCAAGCACGGCTTTCACCACGCTCGGCAACGAGAGATCCCGGCCTATGTAGGCCGAAAGCGTATGCCGCTGGGGGGGCCCCATGCGGCACACGCTTCCAGCGTCCAACCTCCTCCTTTCCTTGCACTCCCGACCGCAACCCACATGCAGCGAGGAGCACAAGGAAAACCCTCCTGGTGGCAGCAATGCCACCGTCCAAACCATCACGCTGTGCCCTCTGCTAGGTCAGAGGGACACGCGGATGGGCCCACCGTGTCGGGTTATTTGCCAGCGTGCGGTAATACTGCATAAAAGCTGCAGTATTACCGCACGCTGTTGCCCAGGGTGCACCACGAGGAGGTTACCCGACCTTGCACCCCACGGTTTATGGTCTGGATTAACCCTTTTTAATAACTATTTATCCCGGAAAATGCAGGTGAAACCGTAGGGTGCAGCTAGTAATAATAATAATTCACTATCACGGATACTAGATCCATAGCAGTAAAACAACTAAAAAACAATCACCCAGTATTTGTACGTCGCAGTCTGCAGCGACCTTTTTCATTTTTTATTCAATTGAGTGACGAAACGAGTAAATTGGTCACCTGTTGTAAAACATCACGTTTGTCTATAACAGGTTTGCGCCACCCGGAATTCCTGACGTTTGCCAGAATTCTAATAATTGAGTTCTTATTCGCGCCAATTCTGGATATGAACGAGGCAATCCTTTTTTGTTGTATGGCATCATCGATCATTTGGCATTGAACGTAATAAAAACGCCACAAAATTGCGCACCTAATAATAATTACGAAATAATGAAGTACGCATGAACTGATTCAGAAATTAACAGTATAATAAGTAAAATAACTTCAAAGGAGCGTTTGATTTTGTATCCTGACAGCATCATTTAATATTAGATTTTCATAGTAGTCTATGTTTTTAGGGAGTATCTACCTTTCTTCAACGTATTGTACTTAATTTTTTTTAATTAGTAAAATACAACTCTAAAAATCGAATAAATTGCCCATAAAATTTTTACTAATATAAACGGTATCATTTCCAGCAAAAAGTCTAAAGATGGCTTTGCAATTCAGTGACGAAAAATCACCAAAAAAAAATCACCCTATGTTTCAACAATAAAAGGAACTAAGTACTCTTGTTAATGAAACAGATTCAGAAAACATTTCCAAAGCTCAGAACCGCTTCCCTTTACATTTGGACCCTTTCCATACAAACGATGGTATCAAACTACGTCAGTTTTACATAACCACCCACTCACGTGTAAATGACTAACTTGTAGTATTGCCATGCGTAAAAAATCCCATCTTTTTTATAATACAATATTCACATTTCAGGCGGTATTAAAGACGACAATGTAACGAGTAATTGTCTAAATGATTAAAACAAATCTATTTTGAAATTGAATAAACTGACAAAACGTTGTAACAGAGAAATGAAATAGTATTTAGATTAGGATTTTTTTTTTGTACATGAACATAATTATACTCGTACTTATAATGAAAAATATGATGACGGTTCAGTTTGATGGTAAACTTGGTAAGTAACCGCTAATTTACGAAAATATATAAAATTCTCTGTATTAACTTTTTCACGTTTTTTAATAAGCCAATTCATTTAAAATCCTGGCAACCCCAGACCAACCTCATCCCAAACTCGGTGCCAAACTCGGACCTGTCCCAGCGATTTATTTGAGAAATTGCCACAAACCTTCTACTGTTTTATCTGTCCCCTTTCAAATGGGTGATTCAACGAAACAGGAGCGTTTTCTGATGGTTCTCAATTTCCGAGATGGAATGGTGATTGCAATTTTAAATCATAGATAAGTCACGCTTTGGGAAATGAACGCTATTAAATAAGACAAGGGTATTTTATGATGATCAGAATTTGTAATTATATTGGGCTGGCTTTCCAATGTAGGTAAGTAAGTTTTGGCTTAACTAAAAAAACGTGTTTTTGCATGTCTGTGAAACGCAAAATGATAATCATAGATACTAGCAACACTCAAGCAAGACATTTTTGTCTTATTCAAATGCATGTAAGAATATTAATATTATACGAGTACATACAGACTTTGTTCAAATCGACGCAAAACATAGCATACTCTATTTCAAGAATATTGTTTGTTAAGATCCACCTATCAAAAATAGAAAAAACTCAGTTTAATCGTGGAAAAAGTAAAGACACTATACAATATTAGGTAATATTTTTTTCTCCCGATATTAGGATATCTGGGATTTCAGGCTATAGTTAAAACTGTTCATAATGATGAGTACTATGAATCCTTTTCAGCTTACCCTTTCTTTATAACCCTGTATACAAAAGCTTGCTAAATGTAGATCCACCTTTACTGCATCAGGTAAGTGCAGTCCCCATTTCGCGAGTTTCCGTCTCGGAACTGTTTCAGCTAATTACTGAAAGCGACTACTCGTGCGCCTGAAACATTGATGTTTGGCGGCTGTTTCGGTTTTATTTGTATTCAGTTAGCTAAGCAGCGGATGTGGTGCCTACAAGCTACCTGATTTAATACAATCCAGTATTGCTGTCTCCTTTTGACACCACAATAAGAAAAGTTATTTTTCAAAATCAGTGAGAAATCACTGATATTTTCACCAAACGTAAGGATGCTCCTAAATCCATATCAAAAGCTACTTACAGTTTCGTTTCAAAAATGACACTAGTTAAGAAAATACAAACTTTACAAATATTTTAACAAATACAAATTTTTACAAAAATTTTAAAGTCGGCCAGTGCTAAGATATAACGGATTCTGAGCTTCTAAGCTCAAGTTCTGAGATTGATTTTGTATTAGTAGTTAAATGAAAATGATAATGCTTTATAAACAAACCCCAATTAGCCGATTAAACCCTAATCGTAATGAGCTGAACAAACTACATGAAGTTTAACGGTTAGTGTTGCCACGCTAATTGCGGGACATTTGGCGCTTCACTTGTGATTTGGACAGAGCCAATTATTACTCGTATTACGGTTGTGTGTACTAATGTACTTATCTTGTTGGTTACCTATCTGCACTTCTAAACCAATATTATAAAAAGGAAAGATCTGTTTTTTTGCATGTAAACTCAAAAACTAGTGGACCGATTAAAATAAATCTTTCACCAATATGGGGCTATTTTCAGCTCGTTGCAAAGCCAAAAAGGGCTCATAGTATTCATCATCGTAAACAACTTTTACGGTGGGAACAACTCGAAATTCGCGAAATAAAAATCAGCTGTTCCATTGAAAAATGACAACGACACACGACAAAATGTACCTATGGAGCATCTGGTTTCTTTCGGGTTGGTCCCATAGTTATAGATGTTCATAATGATGAGTACCTACTATTAGCCCTTTTCGGTTTTGCATCGAGCTGAAAATAACTCTGTATAGTATTAGCGAGTATCATAGACCTGTGCGTAAGTTTACTGACTGTGCGAAGACGGCGCAGGTTGCTTGTTAGCTATATTTTAAATGTAGATTAGGATTTTTGAATTTACTGCTTCAAAACCTCTATTTTGCTCTATTTTTTAAAAACGTCTATTTTGCTGTGAATACATAGATCTTTAAAGATTGGCAGCGTATCCGTGACGCCCCCGGTGTTACAGATATCTATAGGCGACGGTGATAGCTTACCATCAGGCGGCCCGTTTGCTTGTTTGCCACCTGTCGTGTAAAAAAATAGCAGTTTATGAAACTGTTGCACATTATGGGGCATTAAAACACGAGTGTGTAACTTTTCATCCAACGTAAGCAAGATAAAAATTTAACAGAAACAAAATAATTCAAAACATACAGAACATACCTACTATTTTCATAAAAATATGTTATTGGTTACGTAAAGAAGTGACCAATAGCACCTTTCCACGATGTTTCCGTACCTTTTCTCCGCAGTGTCGCGTTCCATCAACGACCCACCGCGATAAGCCGATTCCATAATAAGTACCTATAAAATATACCACCATTTCGCACCCTTCCCACGAAATTATTACAAAGAATTTCTTGCACAATATTGTTTATAAGTAACGGTATAAGAATTATCAGTTAATACGGAATAGTGTGAAAATTATAATAGCATTCAAAAATACCTATTAAATAGATGCCACGTTTTATTGAACTGTAGCTTTACTCTGACCTACATTTGTTTTGAAAAAAAACTTGAATAATAATATAGCTGAATGATCCACCGAATGAAATCAAGACTATAGTCGGAGCATAAAATCGGAATATTGGATTGTATTTATACCATACTTACAAAAGAAATAGACAGGCTAAAAATAATTTGTACCTACAACAATGTAGTAAAAAAAAGACAATGAGGAGAAACGGGTAAAGTCCAGGACTTATATTTATTATAATCGTCTCGCACACTATAAACGGTCTTCCGCACAGCAAGCTTACGGTTATAAATTTGGCCGCGAGCGGAAAACGCGCCTGATGAGACATTTCTCGCCGAAATTAAAATGTAACACAATAATTTACGACACAGCGAGCATGGCGGTTTACCCGCGGTTACCCTGCGGCGGTACAGCATGGTATCGCGGTTCGAATGTAGGTATGTACTAACAAATGGGAAGTAAATGAATAAGTACAAAGTGACAGATTTGTAATTCGTTGCCAAACTTTTTGTGAATCCCCGTGGACATATAAATTGTAATTATGTTATTTGTATTTGTTGAAAATAACAACGAGTCTTGATGTAAAAAAAAAAGACGTGTGGCACTCGGGGACTGCCGCGGTAAAGCTATTGCATAGCATTTTTTATCAACTTATGCAATTATAATTATTTATCGAAACCTTACACTCGACACCTAGAGGCGAGTTGCTGAACTAAAGAGACAAGCGTGATATTTCAAAAAGTCATTAAAAGTTCTGCTATTCATCGATAGATGGCAACAAAACTAAAAAGTGTCACTAAAAAGTGTAAGGTTATTTATTTTCATTACGGAATTTCTGGATCGGTCTCCACGCTCAAGGCCCGCGATAGAAGCTATGCAATAGCTTAAAAAAAAAGAAAAGGAAAACGAATATTTTTTTCGAATATTGTTTTAATATCTGCTCTGGTTCTAGGTGTTAGTTGTCTGTGTTTTTGTGTGCGTTCCTTGGCATTGCAACGGCCTAATGTGTCCTAAATAGGCATGACGACAGTATCAAAAAATCGCCGATTCAATGCTTTCAGGGGACTAGCCAGATTAAAAAAATTTAAAACACTTGTTTAGTTTTATTTTTAAAAAACAGATTATTAAGATTTTCAATAAATTAAAACATACAGCAATCGGCCATCTTGTCAGAAACAACAATCACATCGTATGACGTCACGCCTAAGTGAACTCAGGTCATGCGCCGCTCATCACGCATAGACACAATGAGATGACACAATGCCGTGACGTCAAATCGACGCCATGACACAAGCAAGCTGTTTTCGGGCACTGTTGAAAAAATATGTGAAAAATGGCTTCAAACTTCGTTAAACTTAAGTTTATTACCGAAATAAAGGCTTTTTTGTAAATAGTAAATGTGTACTCTACTCACATTATGGAAGAGGATTTTAAAATCTTTCGTCACGCCTATTGTTTGAAATAAGACATCTTGTAATCTTTAAGTAATGGGCGTGTTTATAAGAATAGTTTTTTAAGGCATTGTACTCCATAAATTACTACCTCAAGACTTCCCAACTTCGAACCACAACACTATTTCCACATATAAGACGCCTACATAAAATGTAGTCGAATAGTTCCTACCTACCGACTCCAAATAAGTAAACAAACGATAATATTTTTGGTTCCCATACTTCCTCTAGCACAAGTCAGAGACAAACAAAAGACGCTCCTACATCGTAAAACAAACTAAAAATTGGTAGTCATACACAAACAAGCGGAGTCCGACTGTGACTTGTTACTTTCACGGAACTAGCTCTAGACTCCGCTGTAAGTTAGTTGTGCTATTATTTAGTTTCGCAAACTGGCTTGAAAAGTTAAGCTAAGAGTCATTGTTATGGTTAGTATAAATGTTACCGTGAAATTGTTTTGTTGTATCTAGCGTTGCAGTAACTAGGGACTTGTTACTGCTTTTCGCAATTTCGCATATCATACGATACGACATTATGTTTTTTGGGAACAATCAATTACTAAGTTTCTTAAAAACATTTCATTTGCTGAAATTTGCGTTTGTTCTATCAATGCTTCACAATAAATTAAGATTTTTTGTCCAGCGCGACTGAATAACTGTTCTATCTTACTTATGTACGTCTTGTTATTACGCTAGCGTCATTTACATCCTAGATTACATTTTGCAATCAAGTGTTTTTATTAATAAAACCTCGTTCTGAAAGTGTCATGCTGTTTTCACGCTACTTATTATGATAGCGCCATAAAACGAAGCAATCAAAATAAAGCTTTATCCCCCGCTTTATTACAAACATGTTAAAACGCTCCAAAATAAAACCTACCAAAATTGATTAACAAGCAAACGAGTTCTATTCACATTCAATAAAGCGCGCCCGATTCATACAAACAGAATAAAACTAATTCTAAGTCAATTAAAACTTTAGCAATCCTCATAAACACATGGAACAATGGGAAGAATCGAACAATGCTCGATAATACGAAAACATTACTTTTATTAGTTCCGTATTTCTGATTCTATTCCGGCTTTAGGGACATTTCTGAGAGGCTGGGATGCTGTAATATTGTAGTTGTTATTTCGTTTGAATAAGGAATAAGATCGCTTAGACGCGAGCTTTAAGTCCGTAGTATTTGGATGAATTCCACAACGTCTTTTGGACGTCTTTATAGGTTAGGATAGTTAGTGTTTTTGAGCAAATATTTAATTGGTAGATCACGCTAAATGGTATGAATGTAAAACTTAGAAAGTTAGTGTGCTGTTTTAACCAGAAATTAAAAATAAAATCTCAGAAAATAGAAATAGACGACTCACTTTTGTATTTTATAAATCATAGTTTTTTTACCTTACCAAGTGTTGTAAACCACAATAGGGTCTGAAAAATAAATTGAATTGAATAAAAATATACTTAGCTGTAGGTAGTAAAATACATACTTTTACCAGGTAGCAAAATAAACAGTCAGTCAGTAAGTAAGGTTGTATAAAACCTGATACTAACTTGGAAAGTAACATCAAAACTTTGCACGACTTGTTTATTCAGTAGATTAGATCTTATATTTGTTTTTAAGGCCTATAAAATGTAGGAGTTTCATGAAATCTTGTAAATTATTATCTACTTTTACGTCTACATAGATAAAAACTTTTACTGTGTGATAAAAACTGTACTTCATTATGTTTTCTGATTCGCAGAGGTAATATTTTTAAGCACATCAGAAGTTTTATAAATAAAACTAGCTTCCGCCCACGGCTTCGCCCGCGTGGACTATTTTTGGGAACCGATAATTAATTTAAGCCTCCTTTTTTTGAGAGCATGTAAAAAGCGTCATATAATGGAAGCAGGGACCCCAAAAATCGCCGGATGCAATAAATCAGCCCCCTCGAATCATTTAGAAAAATGACGGCCATTTTGAATCATTTGGATTTTCGCCACCACCATCAAGTAGCCCTTGCTAACTCCTATGACATTAAATTTAGTAAAACACCCACCCATCTTCAACCGTTTCGGAGACCCTCAAAGTTTGTATGGCGGCCATGTTTTTAAGGCGGCTATGTTATTTTTAATGGCTCCAAAAAGGTCCGAGGTTTTGGTGACTTTTTAGTCTCCGCGCTTTGGTAAAAATGTTTTTAGTTTTCGAGATAATTAGCAGTTCCACCTCGAAGATGTGAACTTTCGAAGGTTTTCAATTTTTTCCGGATGTTGTTTACCCGCCTTAAGTTTAGTACATCTGTAAAGTTTCATTGAGTTATCATCAAAACAAATTCTTTCTCCGTACTATCTTTACCATGCCATTTTATGATTTCACCCCCACAGGGGTCGATTTTCCAAAAATGGTGAAATAGGAGTTCGTTATTTCTTTAAGTTTATTATATTGTAAAGTTTCAATACCGTGGCGTCAAAAAACAATGCTTCTCCATACTAACTTTAACACCCTATTTCACCCCTTAAGAGGTTGAATTTCAAAAAATCCTTTCATGGTTCACGTTTACTCGTCAAGACCTCAAGACAAACACACCCTCCATATTTCAAATTTCTACGACCAGCTGTTTAGTCTGTCAGTGAGTCATTACAATTCTCTCTCCGTACTATATTTACCACGCCATTTCGCCACCATCAAGTAGGTACCTAGCCCTTGCTAACTCCTATGACATTTAGTCAAACACCCACCCATCTTCAACCATTTCGGAGATATAGACCCTCAAAGTTTGTATGGCGACCATGTTTTTGTGGCGACTATGTTATTTTTAATGGCTCCAAAAAGGTCCGAGGTTTTGATGACTTTTTAGTCTCAGTGCTTTGGCATGAATGTTTTTAGTTTTCGAGATAATTAGCAGTTCCACCTTGAGGATGTGACTTTTCGAAGGTTTTGGATTTTTTCCGGATGTTGTTTACCCGCCGTTTAGTACATCTGTTTAGTTTCATTGAGTTAGCATCAAAACGAATTCTTTCTCCGTACTATCTTTACCACGCCATTTCACCCCCACTGGGGTTAATTTTCTAAAAATGGTGAAATAGGTGTTCGTTATTTTTTAAGCTTCGTATATTTGTAAAATTTCAATACCGTGGCGTCAAAAGCAATGCTTCTCCATCCTAACTTTAACACCCTATTTCACCCCTTTAGAGGTTGAATTTCAAAAAAATCCTTTCTTGGTACACGTTTACTCATCAAGACAAACACACCTTCCATATTTCTAATTTCTACGACCAGCGGTTTAGTCTGTCAGTGAGTCATTACAATTCTCTCTCCGTACTATATTTACCACTATATTTACCTCGCCCCTTTAGGGGTTGATTTTCCAAAAATAATGAAACCGGTATCTATTATTTTTTTAGCTTAGTAAATTTGCAAAGTTAAATAATCGTAGCATTAAAAAAAATATTTCCATACAAACTTTAATACCCCGTTTCACCCCTTTTATGGTTGACTGTCCAAAAATAATGAAACAGGTATCTATTATTTTTTTAGCTTAGTACATCTGCAAAATTAAATGATCAAAGCATTGGGAAAAAATATTTTATACAAACTTCAACACTCCATTTAACCCATTCGGGGGTTGATTTTCAAAAACCAAAAAAATAAGTGTCTATTATTTCTTTTAGCTTAGTATATTGGCAAAGTTTCGTAACCACAGCACCAAAAAAAAATTCTTCATACAAACTTCAATACTCCGTTTCACCCCTTTAGGGGTTGATTTTTCAAAAATGATGAAATAGTTGTCAATTATTTTTATAACGTTAGTATATTCGCAAAGTTTGATAATCGTAGCATTAAGAAAAATATTTTTTTCATACAAACTTAAACACCCCTTTTCACCCCCCTTAGGGGTTGAATTGGGAAAATTCCTTTCTTAGTGTGCGTCCGCGTTTTGGTATAAAACTTTTGTTCAAATTTGACGTTTGTAGCTTAAGCGGTTTAGGCTGTGCGTTGATCTGTTGATGTTGATGCGTTGATTCAACACTCTGTTTAACCCTTTCAGGAGTTGATTTTCAAAAAATAATGAAACAGGTATCTATTATTTTTTTTAGCTTAGTACAATTGCAAAGTCAAATAATCGTAGTATTAGGAAAAAAATATTTTTGTTCAAACTTCAACACTCCCTTTAACCCCTTTAGGGATTGATTTTCAAAAAACAAAAAAATAAATGTCAATTATTTTTTTTAGCTTAGTATAATTATTTGCAAAGTTTCGTTACCATAGCATCAAAAAAAAATCTCCATACAAACTTCAACACTCCGTTTCACCCTTTTAGGGGTTGATTTTCAAAAAATAAAAAAATAAGTGTCTAATATTTTCTATAGCTTAGTATATTTGCAAAGTTTCATAACCACAGCATTAAAAAAAAATCTCCATACAAACTTCATTGCTCCGTTTCACCCCTTTAAGGGTTGATTTTTGAAAAATGATGAAATATGTGTCGATTATTTTTTTAACTTTAGTATATTTGCAAAGTTTGATAATCGTAGTATTAAGAAAAATATTTTTTTCATACAAACTTAAATACCCCTTTTCACCCCCTTAGGGGTTGAATTGGGAAAATTCCTTTCTTAGTGTGCGTCCGCTTTTTGATATAAAACTTTTGTCCAAATTTGACGTTTGTAGCTTAAGCGGTTTAGGCTGTGCGTTGATCTGTCAGTCAGTCACGACCTTCACTTTTATATATATAGATTTGGCTTTTGTAATTATTATACTTGGCACAAGTTTTATTGGACGTTAGAGGTATTGGGTATAAATTTAAGACAAAAGACTTTCCTTAGGTCATAATTTTCTAAGGTCTTAACTTGGAATCGTAAAATTTACCAGAGCAGTGGATGGGGAGCGGACAAGCCCAGAAATATCTCACTAAAGACAATAATATTCTTATGAAAAGTGATCTATAATATTATATTTTAAAATACAGTCACTAAGGAAATAAAGCATTTCTGAATATAGCACAAAAATATTCGATGGCGTTATTTTGTTAAATTTAAATCTGTATTTCAAACTGAGATAGACGTGATGTAATATATTATACAGGAAAAGCACTAAATACTCAATGAAATTTTTTTTTTTTTAATTTTAATTTCTCCAGGCCTTTATAAATATATCTTATTATATATATCTTATTTTTATATTTTCGATGTAACTTACTAGCACACTATTTCAGGTCATTGTACTCGCACTATAAATGCGATCGTATGGCACTATTGCTTTTACAAGTGACAGCTACCTTATTCAGACTGCTGGCCCAGTTTCAGTGTTATGAAATATACAACAATGTTACCAGTCACTGGCATCAAAGATTACTAGTAACAAAAATACAAAACAGTAAACCTACAATAAGTTCTACCTACAATAGCGCTTCATTGACGATCATCCTACTTATTCCGCAATTTGAAACAATGTGATCCATTTCAATGATATCGCTTTGTGCGGCTCACAAAGTGGCAATTACAATTTCTGCCACGTAACATGGGCATTCTGAGAATATGCGAGCTAGGATATTCATAGTCGACCCGAATGGCTTTCAAAGGGATCCCGAATACGTAATGCGCGTAGTTTTGGGTGAATGGTCGAAAAAATTACAATTGAGTTCTTCGAATGGTATTGACGATTCGAATTTCCTATTCGAACAATTGCGGATGTTATACCTTGTGGGAAAAAAGCTTTGTTTTAAAAAATACACAGACTTCGCTATAAATACACGGGAATTTCACGTTCAACATACCACCTACCACGTTTCCTTTCGTAGAAAAATAATTAAGCAGTGTATAAAAACCTATTTTTGTATTAGTTTACAAGACATTTTCTGTTGTGTTCCACTAAACACTACGCGTTATTAGTGCCCATATTACTATATAATAACAAATAACATAGAAGTCATATCTATAAAATTTAATTATAACCTTGAAAAAACTGTTTACCTAATTTTAATCTCAAAAATTCGATTAACATTAGAATTTCAACTGTTCGAGTTGACTTTCTCATCTCTAACCCATGCCCGTAACCCCGTATTTCATTCATTATGATGGGTTGAAAGTTGCAGAATGGCGATGCGATTAATTTCTAGTTTGGGGTAACGGTTTTAACAGATGTTCGATTCCGATCCGATCCGATTTAATGTTTGCGGTAAAGTCATTTAAAACTACTAAATACATCGAATAATCAGCAATCGATCTATCGTACTCTATCCTTGTCATACTAAGTGGAGTCCACACTGTAAACTTAATTGAAATTAAAATATTGAGACATAATTTGATATAATTTACAAAGAAACCTCATTAACATAAGTGGATACCTACCACTAGTTTTTCTCACGGTTCAAAATAATAGTGACTCTTGTCTTGCCTACTTTGCAAAACGGAGAAAACCATTTTTACCCCTAGTAACTAAATAAATTCAGCAGGATAAATTTTAATAGTAGGTATACACCTACTTTAAATACTCTTCTTCTTTTAACTAATGATTTAATAAAACCAACGGCTAAAGCTATTTAACACCAATGATTGTCTAACACCCAGCCGCCAGACACAGCTCAAACTTAAGTGACTAAAAACTGAGATAACTTAAGCACAGGACAAAGGACTCTCATTTTTAGAAAGACTTAGCACAGTTTAAGCTTTAAGGGTATTGCACACGACACACAGTGTTTTATGCAAACCCCTGCGTATAGTGATTGGCCATCACCAAACGCACGGGCTTGCATAAAACAATGTCACCACTGATGGCTTTTGCTTATGTCATGTTCTTACTTCAATGTTCACAAAATGAATAACAAAACGAATAATAAAAATAAATATTTTTACCTGATCATAAACTAACAGATTTAATACCTGCTACTCGTGTCATCGTTTGGACAGTAAAACGAAAAACTTCTTTGTAAACTAGCGCCATTAAAAATTACTGCGTATTACGGTGGTAAAGAGGTGTGACGGGAGACAGTGAATTATATTATTTCAAAAACCAGAGTGGTACTACAAAATTATGAACAAATTGTATTAGCATTGTTTAGTCAACTAATTTGCACTCGCCATCTTACCAATTACCTACCAAGCTCGTACAATTTTGGTCAACAAGCGTTTTGGTCCCTAGCTAAGTCGGTCGAGGCAAACTTCTGCCGCCCCTCACTGCCTCCACTGCTGAAACCTGATGGGACGCTGGCTCATACTGCTGAAGAGAAGGCAAATTTATTTGCTTCTCAATTTGCGGACTCTTCGCGTCTGGATGCTGGTAGCGCGACACCTCCAACTTCAATTAGCAGTACGGCATTTATGTCCGATTTTCGCATCCGCCAAGTGGAGGTTCGCAAAACGCTACGCAATCTTGACGTGAACAAAGCCAGTGGCCCTGATGGTATCCCAGCCATAGTTCTGAAGGCATGTGCGCCTGAGTTGTCTCCTGTGTTGACACGCCTCTTTCGTCTCTCTCTTGAGACTGGCAAAGTGCCAAAGTCGTGGAAGCTTGCAAACGTGCAGCCTGTGCCTAAGAAAGGTAGTCGTGCTGACCCTTCCAACTACAGGCCTATCTCGGTCACGTCCATACTCTGTAAGACTATGGAACGTGTCCTAAACAACAGGCTCCTGGCGTACCTAGAAGCTAATGACCTCCTCAGTGACCGGCAATACGGATTTCGCCGAAACCGGTCTACTGGTGATCTTCTAGCGTACGCCACGCATATCTTGAGTGAGGCCATCGAGAAACCCGGGGAAGCACTTGCTGTCTCCCTAGACATCTCGAAGGCTTTCGACAGGGTTTGGCACGACGGCCTTATTAGCAAGCTTTCGTCATTTGGCTTGTCCGATGGTTTCATTGCGTGGATATCAGACTTTCTGCGGGATCGATCGATTCGAGTAGTCGTTGACGGCTGCTCGTCTGATCTCATGGACATCAATGCCGGTGTTCCCCAGGGGTCAGTGCTCTCTGCGACACTTTTCTTGCTGCACATCAATGATCTGCTAAAAGCCGGTACCTTTGGGTATGCTGACGACAGCACTGTTGTAGAGAGCTATACATCCAACGCACGATCCAGCGAATTACAAATCCAGTCTCAGAGAGAAGCCATGGTTGAGCGTATGAACTTGTCCCTTAAAGCCGTCTCAGATTGGGGCGATGCTAACCTGGTCAAGTTCAATGCGGCTAAGACCCAGGCGTGTCTGTTCTCTGCAAAGAAGAAGCCATTCCAACTGGCTCCTACTTTCCGAAATGTATCCATACCGATGGCTGACAGTCTTGAACTCTTAGGTATTTCACTGACTTCAACCCTCAACTTCGGCTCCTATATTGAGTCCAAGGCCCAATTGGCAGCCAACAAGCTGGGTATCCTATCGAAGGTGCGGCGATACTTCACGCCGGAACAGTTGCTGTCGTTATACAAAGCACAAGTTCGGTCGTGCATGGAGTACTGTTCGCACCTTTGGGACGGATCTGCTAAATACCAGCTTGAGGCGTTGGAGTCTATCGAAAAACGTGCCAAGAGGCTTATTGGCAACGGCCCTCTTGTTGAGGCTAACCTGCAAAGTCTCGATCATCGGCGCAAAGTTGCTAGTTTGTCAGTTTTTTATCGGATACATTTCGGAGAGTGTGCTTCTGATCTACATGAACTTATACCCTCTGGCCCGTTCTTCTATCGGACCACCAAGGGCACAAAAAGGCGTCATCGTTTTATGGTTGACATACCAAAAACCCGAACGAAACGCTTTGACTCCACATTCATTTTGCGAACCGCACGAGTGTGGAATGTTCTGCATGAATGGGTGTTCCCCGATGGTTATAATTTGGGTGTCTTCAAGTCGAGAGTGAATCGGTATCTTCTAGGCAAGCGTGCCCCATCGTAGGCCGCATCGTTGCTTCCCAACAGGCAGGATGGCGGTCAAACGCAAGCCTATCTTTGAATAAAAAAAAAAAAAAAAAAACAATATGCATATGTCGTTTCTTTTGTTGTGTTTGCTTTCATTGCGACTGTATTGACGTGTAATCTAACACATTATGAAATAAATACAAATAATTATATAAACAATATTATGTTGTTTGTATCAAAGCATGCGCGGACCTGCGCAGGTTCAGCTTACAGTGTGCAATAGACTTAAGTCCCTATAGACGGCGAGCCAAGTTTGTGACTTAGCAGTTAGCTTAGCTAAGTTATCTCGTTAGCTGTGCAAGGAAGCAGTTAGTATAGTGTCAAAGGATGATAATTATTAATTAATTAAGCAACGGGCGCAGTCTTTGATGGAAGGTAATTTATGGCTGGGTTGATATTGATACCTTACTACAAATTACTAAAATACGTACCTATACCTATAGTGCATATTAGATCTAGAACAATCTATTTATTATACAATTACACAACAACAACAAACATTTTGACAACAACAACATTTTTGACAAGTATCAAATATGTATTTTTTTTCGCGATTTCTGGGTTGGTCCAATAGTAAAAGTTGTTCATAATCATGAGTACTATGAGCCCTTTTCGGTTTAGCATATCCTTTATGAATAACCCTGTATACCTTAACCCAAAGCAGATAATAGTACAACTGTTCAAGGCGGCTGAGTAGGTCCGTGTATATTATCAATAATGTAGTTCGCACGTGATCACACAGTGCACTGTAGCGGACAATGCCTACATCTAGAGCTACGCAACAATGCATTTAGCCTGTCGAGTAGTGTCGGGTACAATGGGTATGGCTAATAGGGTTTCAATCAAGGCGCATAGACACCTATCGGGTAAACTTGATGAGCAAATAATGGTGTTACAAGCTTTAGTGGCTTTACACTCAGAAAAAATTGCCATCTTAGTTCGGTTAAGTATGATAAATTCACTTAAAGTACGGAGCATACTGATATCACCAAAATGTACGATGATTAGCACCAGTTTTTACGGTGACAACTATCATAACATATCTTATCATAATTTTTTCAGTGTATTTACCCACAATCTGCATCTTCTAGTTTTCTTCATCTCTAAGTATGTTAGATCTCAAATTTGTTAACAAAAACACATGTTGGGGTCTCTTTCTAGTATTTTTGTTATTTTTTATTCTCATTTCAGAAGAATTTGGATTTGTTGTGTGGTTTTATAAGGTAAGCGGGAGAAGGAAAAGTTAGTAACAAGGAAATTTACTGCTGAATTTATTCATCGAGCGCAGAGCGACGCGATATCTCAGAGACTAGTGGAATAGTCTACGTTTGTATGCACATAATATTGTTTGTTTCATAATAAATTGATTGATTCAAATATAAGCGTTTATCATCAAAATCGCGGATCAAACCTGGTAATTTAGAATATATCAAATATGACTGATTAATAGTTTAAAAATGAACAAACTCGAACATAGAATTTATAAATATTATGAAAATCGCTAATAAAAATAAAAATTATACACGAGGTGAATTTAATAGTATTCTTGTTTAACGCGATAACTAACCAACAATTATGCATGAAGTGAACACTGAATACAGAAATTCATTTACTGTTTCTAGTACCAGGCGATATTATTAGCACGGTGCCGGTTAGATCCGGTTTAATCCGATTTGCATCGGTAATTAACCACCGATGCGTTAACTGGGAACAGGTAATAAGAGGCGAGAAAATTTTAAATGGTTATTAAAGTTTAATCTTTTAATCATTTTAAAGCAAATTAAACTTTACTGTTGCTATCTTTTTCTTGTCTGTTGAATTAACGAGGAAAATGTATATAAATTAGTGGAGTACAATAAACAAATTTCTGAAGAATCATTAGCACCAAGAATCATTTAAGTATGATTATAAAATAACACACACTGAAAACGGCTAAATAAAATAAAATATAAATTTTCATTTTGTTAATTAAATTAAATTTTTCATCAAAGTTCCTCCAACGGTGACGTGTATCACTAAAAAATTTGAGCTATTCCATGATACACTCATAAAATTCTACCGAAATTTTCCCTTGAGATCCCGCCATACAATATTTTTTCTTCCCTCTCTGGTACATTTATGGACCTTTAATAAATAACGGGCAAGCACGGAGTGTCTAAAATAAACCAGGCCCTTGGTTTGATGGAAGACGTGCCAAACTTTTTTCCCAAAGATGAATTACATGAATGTGATGTTCGACCAAGCTGCTGTTATGGATGTTTTTGTGTTTTGGGAAAAACGGTCCTAGTGTAAGTAGAGGTTTGTATTGGTTCTATGAGATAGCAATATTTTTAGTTTTCAGACTGCTTGAAGGCAGCTTTTAGGAAAACCTTTAGCAGTGGCGTTATCCACATTACATTTGGTGAAAACATTACCAGTTTTACTAAAATAATTTTAATTTTAGTTGAATTTTAAAACATTTGATGACATTTTGATTACCTTCTTATATTTAATTTTATGACTAACTGCATGCAGTCTTCGCCTTTAAGTGCCTTCGGGTTCATTTTGTTTAAAAAAATATTTTTTGAAAATGTGTTGCTTTACGTGGTGAATGTGGTCTTAATTGAATGAATATATATAAGCTTTTAGACATGCGATAGCACTCGGTTGAAAATACTACTCGTAATCACCGATCCACGAGTGTTGACTGAATTAAACAAAACTTAGCTTTTCCAGTCTTTAAATAAAATTAAAAATTAAAATTAAACCAATTAAATTTGCTACGCGACGAATATTTTACTTGGAACTCTGTTATTAGAGAGTAAACATTTTAGCTTAAATATTCAAGTACAAGAAACGTTGTATAAAATAAACTGTCTTTGAAACTTTTTACAAATAGCCATTTTCGACTCTACCACGCTCAAATTAACGTCTTGTCTATTTATATTTTGTCTTTTTTCACTTTGTTTTTGTTTGCCATTTCTAAAGTTTCCTCTCTTTATTAGAAGGCCTCGGAACCGGATGTATCTAATTTCATTGTCCCGCGTATTTCCGTCAATAAATAATTAATTGTTCGGTACAATAGAACCAATTAACATTACAATGAAAGGGAATATTTCATGCACGAATGTAGCCGCAAGTATTGGTTTGTTTGTACTGATAGTTAAAGAGGTGATGATAAGAAATTGTATTTTGAGTGGCATCTTTGAGCCGTTAAGTCTTACTAAAAATTAATTTATACTAAGTATTTGATGTATATTGTTGTTTTATTTTAATAAAAGTAAATTTGTGTAGGTCGAGTAGTCTAAGTAAAGTTGGCTAGCACTGGTCAAATTATCTACTCAAATAATTAAAATAAATTGCACTTAAATAAAAATAACATTTTCAAAAATTCATCGAAACTTATTTCAGTGTGAGTCTTAAAAGCAAAGCGCAAATCGTATTTTCTTTTACACTTATATACTAGTACCTAGCTTAGCGCATGCCATATTGTCTTGGTCACTTTCATTCTACTAATTATAATTATTTGTCGAGTAAGACTATGACTGAGGTAATATCATCATTTTGATCAGGTGTCATCTTCATATTGAAGTTTAGAGGTCAGAAGGCTAAACTTCTTGCGATCTTTTCTCGCGATTCTTGCTGTGCTTTTCAAATGCTGATAACTCAGTCCAGTTCACTTCCTAATGTCGCACAACCATTTCCGTCTCTGTCGTCCTGGGCTCCTCTTTACTGGAATTCTGCCCTCGAGGATGAACCGTAGGAATTCATAATTATAGTGATTCTCTTTGCTCGTATCCAAAAGAGGTAATATCACACGAATCAAAAAAAGAGCTCGTGTTTTTTTCTTTTGATACTACATTTTAGCCATTTCTACTTACTTGAGTATTATTGGGTAACTTTTTTACTTCTCATCAGTTTTTTAAATTTTTTTTTGTTATCCAACCTTAAGATCTTTCTTATTGATCATCATAGTATCACATTACCAAGAGCTCTTCGCCTCTAATTTTTAATCACTGTTGCGCTGTAAACTCAATTGCGGGCTGCGGTGGTGGTTTGTTTGTAAGTCTCGGTAGCTGTAATTACAAGGTAATTTTATGAAACATTGGTAAAACATTCATTTTGGAACTTGTGGTTTGATTTGTACAAAATTGATGAGCTATAAATATTGATAGGAAGGCGGGTTCAAAAAAGTTTTATTGAGAGCCAAATTAAAATTAGAGAATAAATAATAGAATAAGTAGGTGTTCATTTATTTATTTAGACATTTTTAATGATACCAAAAAAAGCACAGGCGCAATAAAATCAAAAGATAAAGGCCCATTATAAGATAGTCTTAATTTTTTCGGAGTTCTGAAGTTGTATGCCTGATAGTTACCGTAATCTGCTTTTAGTCGCACAAGTTACGAGCATCGTCAATGAATATTCAGTTTTTTTGCTGGATAGTCTTGAAGTTGTCACCATGTTAATATAACAGCTATGCCATACTTACTTATCCTGAATTTTAACTAGGAATGTCATCGTTCATTTAAACATCTTTAATCTCGTACACAAGTCTTCACTTACCTTTGTAGATATTGTGCGTGCATTCTACTGCTCAGGAAAAAAATGTCAGTTGTACACTTAAAAACCCAAAGTGCAGGTAAAATTTCTCAGTAACTTTCTGTAGTTTCCAAATTCAAGCAAATGCAAAGGTTTATTTTACTTTTTGGCAAATTAATTGTTACTATGTGTAGCCTGGGGGCTGTAGGTACTTTTTATAAAAAATCTAAATGTGCATTGTGTAGGTAAAATTCATTAGTAACTTTCCGTAGTAAGCAAAGTCTACGCTACGGTTGGTGAATTTTTCAGCTCATACAGCTTCAATCTCCAAGTCTTAAGCTTGTCTTCCCCAAGCGAGTAACCACCGTTGTTTCAGCGCCGGCCTGTAAAGCGGTTTCAAGTCATTGTGCGCTGAATGGATGCATGAAAATTAAATGTCCGCCGTGCAAGCTGCAAGCGACGGGGACCGGGAGGTGGCGACAGGAGAAACTGTGGAGTAGACCTTATTTATGTTAATTTTTTGGGTGAGAATTAATAAAAAGGACTTGATAGACTCAATGAGACGTACCAGTTATTACCATACACAAGTGTGAGCCAAGTACAAACAAGTATGAGAGCTCTAAAAGAAAAAACAATCACAAGCAGCTGACAAAAATCGAGATAATTTATGATTCAGATTACAAAGTTTTTTATTTGTTTGTTCGATTGAATTATTTTCATTATTTTCTATTTGTGATGCAATGCAATACTTTTAGTTTGCTCGTAAAAATGTACTCGAGGCTAGAAAAAAACAACTAGTTTTTTTAAACACTCAACAACTCCATGATTTACTGTAATAACGCAGTAAGCTTTCAGGGTTCACTTTGTAAAATTATGTGTAGTGGTCTTTGCGGCACATAAAAATAGACTTTAAAGAAACGCCAACTAAGTCCCTAATGCTTTGCCTTCACCTTTTCTGGTGAACAAGGAAGCTATTATTGTTAAAAAACGCAATTTTTTGCTTTCAAAATGGCTTCAATGTTTAAGAATAAGGAGCGCTTGCATTAAAACATTTTAATAATGAGTGTTTTTTGTTTCTTAAATAGTTGCATGCAGATCAAAGTTTGTGAATGAGTAGGTAACTTTATTAGAATAATGCATGGTTATATAAATAAAACTATTATGATAATTAGAAAGGTATGTTAATATTATCATGAAATCATAAGTGAAAGACATGCTCAATAATTTCACAAATATTTGAAAAATATTTACCTGTTCAAAACCACAAATAGCTAGTGCCTGCCCTAAAGATACATGTCTAAATGGTGATTTATACCAACTAATAATTCTGTGCTCTGAATGTATGCTAAATAATATGGTTGACTTATTTCAGTCAAATCACAAAACCATTCTCGATAAAATACGAAACTTCCCAATTTCAAAGACATTTCTTCAGCATTTATCACGTCATATGAGGAAATATAATACGTTCCCAAACCTCACGAAGCGTCAAATTTCCTCGCAGAAATTATCATATTAATACGCGTTTATCAGAAAATAATACTATGAAAACACAGGCTTGTTTAGAATTCAATTTTCGGGTTGATTATGTAGGTATGGTGTTATTTCCCATGTGGCTGTATGTCAGACGTAATGAAGTATGCCATGCATCAAATTATGTGGCAGATGAATAGGAAAACTAATTTGACGAGGTGTGCGTATGAAAAGTTTTCACTGTTTTAACCCTACTGAATCAACTTATATGCATATGCACTTTAGCGATAAGATTCGTACAAAACTTATGAGTGACAGGAAAGAAATAAAAAAATGTTGATGTTTCATGAGTAAGTCACATTATGTGCGAGTGGCTTTACATGCATGAAAGTAATAAAAGCTTGTAATAATATTGTGTAGTGTATATTTAACAACAAATAATACAATTATTTTGATGCAATTTTTAATTATGTACAGTCTTTATCAACAACTCTACTTGCACATTGTGCGATGCAATGGTTCGTGTGTAATTGAGTGTGTTTGTTCTCGTTTACCTCAATAACATTAGTTCTGAGGAATCATGCTAATAATATTGAATCAATTCCTAGGTAAATTGTATCCTTATATTGCACGGTTCTTGTAGAATATCGGATCAAGTCGCGGAGCGCAGCTGCTTTCCTAGAATAAGGTGCAAACTTCACCTTCCCGCAGTTCAAACGAAGCTTTGTACTATTAATTGAGTCGTTTGTTTAACAGTTGAGATTAGCTCACACAATTAGATTTCACGTCTTACTTAACTGAAATACAGTATTCACAAAGAATTTTACTTAAAAACGTCAAGTATCACTGCTTAAAATGCTTTACTATGATGACTTTACGTGAAATAATAGACGTTTACGTTAGATATAATTTGGGTGCCTGCAAGTCGTGAGGGAATCGGTTCTTTCTAGGCAAGCGTACTCCATCGTAGACCGCATCATTGCTTACCACCAGGCAGGATAGTGGTCAAACGCAAGCCTATAATTGAATTAAAAAAAAATGTCGCGTGCAAAAACGAGACGGAGAATTTTAAGCAGTGGTTAAGTTTAAGTTATAACTCTTGCTTAAACTTCACAACAAATATTTATAAAATAAAAAAAAAAAAATTTTGACATCAATTTTTAATTTATCAATTTAATGAACCGCTCCTTTAATTTTTTTTAAACTAATCTATTTCAATTTTATTTCTTGCAACATATATTTAATTTTGACTTAGCTAATGTCGACATCTGATTGATGTTAGATAAAAGTTAAATTAAAAATCTGAATTAAAATACCAATAAAGACAAACAACACCTTCAGCCTCAACAATAAAAATTAAGGAAGGAAGTCGTTGTTTTCAAAATAAACCGATATTGTAAACAGAACGACTAACAGATACCAATACAAATATTTGCAGCTTGTTAGCGGGGCCGCGGGGAAATCGCATGTGGTGTAACCCGGTTATGATATATCCATACTGGGTTCATATATTATCATAAGGTATTATAGTATTTATGTAGTATTATTATGTGTATTATTGTGTGTTGTGTGTATTATTTCATATTATATGAGATTCAAGTGGTTTATTGATAATAAGCTACTGTGATGTTATGCAATTTGGCCTGTTAATAATGCATTCAAATCAAATGGAAACCAAAAGTTATTTATTTCGACATGATCAAATAGAAGTTATAGAATAAAATTATGTGAATTGTAATAGCAGATGCTAGTATAATGTTCCTCGTTGTTTATCGTTTAAACCTTTCCAGCCATGTTAGAGACTTTTAGGTGGCCTAAAAAGTCTGACACCAGAGCTAGGCCACTTGGTCTATATCAGTTTACTTTTTAATATAATTTACTGTGACTTTCATACAGGGTGATATCAATTTGGTATGCTAAGCTGAAAAAGGCTTATATTACTCATCATTATGAACAACTTTCACTATTCGTTTTAACCCTGTAAATGTACAGATGTTTTAATTACTTACTGCGTAACAACTTAGTTAATTAAAGTTATAAATCACTCAATAAAATTATAAAAATCGCATTCGGTCAAGCTACTTAGAATAATATCAGAGGCTTCAAACAAATAACATTTTGATGCAAACAGTAATTTTGTAACTTCAAAAATGTTGAAATGAGCGAGCGAGATAGTGCCTCGTCATATTCTGCCCTTAAAAAGTTTCATTAAAGTACAGTAATTAATTACTTTATTTTTCACTAATAGCCAAATATTTTGCAAGCACCGGCGCTGGTCTTCATGTTGTCACATAACCTCAAATCAAAACATACATCAAAACGCGGGAGATCGCTACGCGTTAAGAAAACACGCGCGTTTTCACAGTCGTCGCGTTTTAAATTTTGACATTGGCATATTTGGCATAGGGCCATAGGGCCATTCCATGTCGATTCCATGGATTTGCAGTAACGCGACCGTGTTACGTGCTCATGTGGTCATAGCGAATAAGGGCCCAGGCTTTCACTTAAACGTAAAAGCGTAGTTACGTAGCTCAAATTCCTAGTTCCACCGTAGACCCGCGGTCAGCTCCCGACCACCTAGTCCACCTAACCTCATACTGTGGCAAACAAAAAACAAGTCCTTAATTACGCGACCCACTACTGATTAATTAAGTAGAATTATGCTCGCAGGGTTGACCGCCAACTAATTTATGTAGGGCCTGCAATGTGCTTGGAATTATTTAGCGGGAGGCAGGCAACGTTGTTTTGGCTAGGAGGATGAAATTTTTAAAATGAAGAGATTTCTTTTGGTTTTAGATTACAGAATGTGGTTGGTTTTGGTAGTTTGAATCTAGTTGAATTTCGTTGAAGGTCGAAAACGTTTGAAATATGGAAACAAAATTGAAAGAGTAAACCGTGAAATGCAGTGAAGTATGGATAGCCGGATAACTTGCGAGTTACGAGGTACAGAGTTTATTATATTTTAGTTAACAGTCCAATAGCCTTTTTCAACTTCAACAAAGTCAGTCAGCAGTCCTTTATTAACTTCATCAAAGTGTTGCTTCTCGAGTTTTGTTTGTTTTGCAGCCAAAATTAGAATCATCTGAAATTTCTCTCGGAAGAAAAATAAGCTCAGACGCCTTTTTGAGTCAACGTCTTGTTTTTAGTCTCACATTTTTCACTGACTTAATCTAAGCGACTATAAGCCATCGGCCTGTTTATCTTATACTGGAATTCTGAAATTAATCATGTAGAATAGAATACTATAAGACTTTATTACATACCAAACACAAACGTGCGACATGTAGTGCCTTGTTTCTATGTACATGTAACTGGGCAAGTATATTACTCTAGCCTTTTCTCAACATTTCAAACATGCATTTCCCAAAAGCAATAACGCATTTGGCATATAAAAGGAGCCAGAACAAAGAAATAACCACAATATTGTCTGTTGCAGATTGTTCAAAGTTTATATTCGTGCAATATAAAAGTTGTGTTCCATCGTAAACTGAACAGTTATTGTCTCGTGAGGTGAACGGAACTGATAGTGGTCTTGTGAGTGTTCGAATTTTGAAAACTTTGAAAGTGTTATGTAGGTAGCTTTTGTTTATAATAACCGATGAATGTATAGACCTGTGACCTGACCTGATTGGTCGATAGTGGCATTGCCTAGAAATGAGAACTTTCTATTCAATAGATAAGTATTAGTATAGCGGAAGTTATACGTAAGTAACGAAATCAGTTGTTTGGCCTTTTTATGTTATCACACATCATGTAGGTATTAACATTTTGGATGAGTAATTGAGTATATTTATGGGATTTTGGTTTCAAATAATAACTCATATAATACATACGAGTAGGTATACCTGTAAACCATATCATTCAATGTTATTTAAGTTCATAAATATTCTGATTTTAATTCGAAATAAAAATGAATAAGTGTTCACAATTGGTTATTAATATATCGCTAAGCAAACAGAAACTTGTATGGCAAACGTTGGCCCTTAATCTACATCTCTTTTTTAGTGTTGCTATACGTTACTTACAAAACTACCCACGTGCATCCTACATCTTTATTCACCAGAACTCCATGGGAGATGGAGTCGTACGAGCCATGGTTGGTTACCTTGTATTGTCGATTCACACCCGCCGCTACGTGACGGGACGGAGGTAGCATTTTGTAGGACATTTGCATAGTTTATTTAGTGCGGTCAGCAGATGTTTGCTTAGGCAAAGGAGGGGTTGATAGAATTTAATGCTGTTGGGAATGGTAGACCTGGGATCCTATTCTGGGGAGTGAGATGCTATCTCGGTCACTGTCGCTCTTATTAGAAATATCGTGAGTGTGAGAGTGACGGAGATAATCTCGAACGCCCAAGAAAAGACAATAGATAAATATTTATTTAGAAAAATAGAAAAGGGTCCCTGGGGGGTGTTCTGGGCCGTTCGATATTGTTTTGGTCACTCTCATTGTCATGATACTTGTAATAAGAGCGATAGTGACCGAGGTCATATCTAACTTGACAGAATAGGACCTCAGTCATGTTTGTACTGATAATAATGACTGAGGATAATGTACACTAAAATTAAACAGATTATTTATTTAAATCTTTTTGTTGTACGCGTTAGTAGCTTCTTCGCATTCGTGAGGTGGCGGGTTCAAGCCAAGATTTGTATCAATGAGTTCTTTAGAGTTCTTTTTCTTTTTCATATCACTGGTTTTTTCCTCGAAAGCCTAAAATTCTATGACGTATGTGAATATACCAATCCGCACTTGGCCAGCGCGGTAACTAATCACCCGTCGATGGTAGAGCTGGTATCACAGAAATGGATTGTGTAAAAGGTTGAGTTGATTTATTTAACCGCCCACTGTTGTGTGTTGACGTTTAACTTCTTGAGTAGTTGTCAAAAACAGTTGGATGAAAGTTCAATTGAAAGTTTATTCGGTTTGTTAAGTTTTGGTGAATTTTTAGTCTGCGTCTGAAGGCAGTACTTGAAAACTAATTTAATAATAAAGTTTTTATAGTTTAAGGCCTTCTTAAAGCTTCCAATGAACTTCATCTCCATAGTGGTATCGGAAAATAACGATAAAACAAAAAAAAGTATAACATTAAAAATGGGTAAGTAGTGGTAAATTAGTTGTGGTAAACATTATTATGACTGTCAGCTTCCTTATTTCCTGAGAGATATAACCTTGGGCTTTTCGAGGTCAGAGTAAATACTGAATAGGTATCTCTCAAGTTGTTTCGTCTTTAACCACATCGCCGCTTACCAACAGGCGAGTTGGTGGTCAAACGGAGACTAATTCGCGTTAAAAAAAAATGCCTCTTACGGTTACCCATCCAAAAACTGACCAAACCGACCGTTACTCCATTTTGCTTGCGACACAGTTACTACATTATACTCGTACAATTATACACACAAAATGACAAGTCCAAGTTATTTTTTTCGAGAAAATTCCATCCTTTCCACGTCCCGGCGACGACGTGTGATCGTTTTAATAAGGTTCCACCCACGCACAAAGCCAGATGTTATCAAAATTCCACCGTCGTGTACCGTTTCTCATTAGCAACCTTATTTAGCTTTACTTAAGATATAAAACGATTAGCAGTTTCATTGTTGTTTCATTTAACAAAAAAAGAAATATGATTACCTACTTTGTAATAAAAATGCATGTTTTATTTACTAATTTTAGTTTTTTTGTTAGCTATGTTCATGCCGTTGTTGACATTATAGAGTTATCTATTAACTTTAACTTAAAGGTCATGAAAATCGGAAAACCTTTTTACCTCCACATATCAAAGACAATACACAAATTTCGGAATCCGTCCCTCTGACCTAAATACACTGAGGCATGAGTAAATTATGGGCACTAAACCAAACAAATAGCTGCTTTAGAGCTACTTTGTCACACGGTACTCGTAAACGGTGTGTGGCGGGACACAGTGCGGCTAACGTAGCCTTTTTAGTGATACCACATACGGGAGACTAAGGTAATCTCTGCGATAGTGAAAAAGGTAGGAAATATATATTACTCTTGGTGAAAAAAGGACAGAAAACGTTGACCGTCTGAAAGTTGATAAATGCATAACGGTCGTTAGTTTACTTAAGTTTTTATGCCCTAATTATTCTCAAATAATAAAATTCTTTGTAGATGTGATGTCAACTAAATATTTCTGATTTCTGATTATGTTATGTGGTAGATACAGACCACATATAACCCATTGACAGATCTATTGAAGAAAATCTAATCCCTTCTCACGACAATAATACTCTCTGAGCATCTATGATTGGCCGGCAATTTCAGATGGCCAACCCTTAGCTGCCTTGCTGCGGCTAATGCACTGAATTTTGAGTTTACCTAATGGTAAGCACAGTGGACGGCACGCCAAAATAGTGGCGGTAAGTCCCCCTTTGAGGAGTGGCTTGAGAGGCGCCACGGCGCCCTTACCTTCCGTCTGACGCAGGTCCTCACCGGACATGGTTGTTTCGGGAGGTACCTGCACCGAATCAGGCGGGAGGAAACGTTCGGATTCAACCACTGTGAGGATCGGCCGGAGGACACGGTGGAGCACACCGTGGAGGTCTGCCCCGCTTGGGTGGAGCCCCGCCGTGTCCTCGTAGCGGCGATCGGCGGCGGCGATCTCTCGCGTCCGGCCCTGGTGTAAGCCATGGTCCGGGGCGAGGAGGAATGGGACGCCGTCGCCTCCTTCCGCGAAGCAGTGATGCTAGCGAAGGAGATGGCGGAACGTGAGAGGGAGAGAACCTCTCGTCCCAGCCGCCGTGGGAGGCGCTCCGGGCGTCGGGGGTCACGTGACGACCTCCGGCCACCGTAGACGCGGGCCTGTGGACGGTGAGCTATTGGGCTAGCTCGCTGTCCGTCCGTCTTATGACGACACAGGCCGTGTCGACGGCGCGTTCGTGTTCCACGCGCGCCTCAAAGAGATGTCAGCAACATGGAAGGGGCCCGAAAGGGCCCATGCCCGTCGGGGCTGCGGGTAGAAGTTACCGCGGCCTCAGCGTCACAAGGGCGTAGAAGGAACATAGGTGGTTTTTAGTCAGTAGAAGTCTGACACTCCCTTCCGCTCTGCCCAAGAGTGGGAGGGGTCATTTGATGATTTCCCATCCCCCAAAAAAAAAAAAAAAAAAGCGTAAGCATCACTTTCCTCAAAAAAGCTAAATATTCAACTACTCGTGTTCGGTCTCGTTATTACCAACGAAATAACAGATGTTATGATTACAACCTAATTATTTCCTGTTGTTTTCTTAGAAGGACAAATGAGAAAAATCCAATAAAATTTTCTTGGAATAAAAAAGATGTGCAAAATAAATAACAGAGAAGCCTTATGCTATAGTGAGGGGAAACGAGCTGATGATGACTTTAAAACCAAAACAACATTTTTTTTATATAACGATTCGCACTCATAGATCACAACTAGGATACTCTATGTCAGGGACGCCATGGAACACACACAAAGACAAGGATAGCTAACACCCAGGCCCAGAACAGATGTTATAAAAATTGTCAAATATAAAAAAAAAAAACTTAATTTAAATTTTATGTAAATTGAGTTAAAAAATTTACAAAAAATATTTTTGTTGTTAATGAGTACATTTTTAAACAATAATTGCCTTAACACCCTATTCGTCCCTTTTAACTCGCCCTTCTGCTTGCACACATATGCTATACTATCGTAAAATACCTTACAAATAAAATTACTCGTATGTACATCGCAAGGACAGGAAGGGTATGATTTTAGGGCTAATAAACGAGAGTGTGGCGCCAGGATGAACCGATTCTGGGGCTGGTCTAAGAAGCCGGTAATGAATTATGAGCCGTTTTACTATATGAAGTTAAGTGATAAAGTCGTCTTAACGTTCTATTCACTCAATTTGAATTAAACAATCGTTCGATCCTATATTTATTGTCATTATCATCATCAACCTTTTTCCACGCGATGTTGAGTTTAGGTCTCCTCTTTTGCGCACCATCCATTTCGGACCTGTACCAGTTTAATTTTTCTTATAATTATATAAGTAGACACTAGGCCCAAGTTTGAAGGCTTTTAAAGACGGATCTAAATTTTCTAAAACTATTGGCATCCTTGTCTAATGGCTTGCAATGATAAAGACAGATATATTTTTAGTTAGTTTAGATCTGTCTTAAAATGTCTTCAAACTTGGGCCCACTATTCCTACTAATAACATAATTATATTACATGTGAAAGTTTGTATTTCTGGATAATATTTTATATTTATTCATTTATTTATATTCTTAAATTTAAATTTTTACAATATCTACTATATAAAAATAAGTCGGGTTTTCCTTCCTGACGCTATAACTCTAGAACGCACGAACCGATTTCCACGGTTTTGCATTCGTTGGAAAGGTCTCGGGCTCCGTGAGGTTTATAGCAAAGAAAATTCAGGAAAAAATTCAACATAAAAGCGGGAAAATATTTTTTCAGAACAATGTCCACCCGTGCGACGCCGGGATGGGCCGCTAGTTTTTATATAAAAACCTAAAAACATTATAAAAACTTAAACCTAGAGTTCCACCGGCAGCGGGGCAGGGCCCAAGCATACCGGTGGTTATTATTTATTATTATTATTTATTTATTTATTTTTATTTTTTTATATTTTAATATTTCTTTTATTTGTAACTCAATAACAAAAAACGTTTGAACGGATTTGAATGTTTTTGATGAATGTTCCATTCATACCATTTCACTGTACACTTTAAATGTAACGCACACCCTGGATTTACGCGTAGGCTATTTTTTTACCGGGAAGAATTTAATGGATAGCAGAGTGACTTTTAACTTTCGGGTTGTATTTAAATAAAATTGATGCCAATGTAAATTAAAGTGCGATCTGATGTAATCCGATGTCTGGTATCGGATACAGTGAGTACTTATACAGGGTTATAAGGAAAGGATACGCTAAGCCGAAGAGGGCTCATAGTATTTATTATTATGAAAAACTTTTACTTTTGGACCAATCCAGAATTCGCGGAAATTCCAAGTTGATCCCAAAGCGAAAGGTGTTTATAATGATGAGATATGAGTCTTTTTCGGTTTAGCATACCAAATCCTTATCACCCTGTATTATCAAAAGACTCACAATCAGAACAACTCACAAACCTTATAACAAGCTAGTACCTACAGCTAAATCTCTTTCCGCTTCATCGTAAACAACAGCCAAATATTTAGCGAAAGCTCTGTAAAAGTGAATAAATCCTATTACTCGAATAAATTCAAATAACATTAGCAACACTACGAAATCGCAACTGTTTTACCAAACGATTTTTCTCAGAACACGTTATTACGAACTGCTCACCGAAACTCGCTCCTATAACAATGCTGTAAGGGTTCATGAAAACCTAGTTATTTTTCAGCTGACCTTGCTTATTTCGTATTCTGTATCCCGAAGGTATTGCTCGTTTAGGATTCTGAATACCTTTCGTCCATATTTTATTTTGTTCTCGCGATATGATAGGATTTTGTTTCTGTCACGTTTTTGTGACACTGATACTCGAAGGGGCCTAAACTTGTTTTTGTTGTGTTGGTACGTGGGTACGTCGGGGCCCTAACTTCTTTACATCGTTAAGATGGGCTGGTTGGGTAATTTTCGAGTTATTAGGCCCAAGTTTGAAGGCTTTTTAAGACAGATCTAAATTTTCTAAAACTATTGGCATCCTTGTCTAATGGCTTGCAATGATAAAGACAGATATATTTTTAGTTAGTTTAGATCTGTCTTTAAATGCCTTCAAACTTGGGCCCATTGTGTGTCTAAATTGAATTAGGACGTGTAAGGAAGGGGAGTTTCAGGGCCACTGATTAGTTTCCCTAGTAAGAAATAGGTTAAATTTAATAATATTTTAAAATCAAGCTTTTATTGCTCTGTCACCGGAGTTACATACGTAGGTATACCAAATTTCAGCTCAATTGGACATCGGGAAGTGGTTCAAAATTGAGTTGCAAGATTTCACGCGAACGTAGTTACCTACGTAGTTACATTGCAAGTTAAATAAAAGCTTTTAAAAAAATTACGCCACACAGTGTTTCCTACATACTTCATAAAATATTATTTTTATCATTTCTTACATTAACATATAGGTTACTTTTTTTCTTACATTATTTACCCTGAATCGTCATTATAGGCTACTTTTTATCCTGAAAAAATTATCGATTCCTGCAGGACTGCGAGTGAAACCGACGTCCAAAGCAAGTACAAGAGGAGAAAATTGTAGCGCATTAATTACTTTCCCGTTCCAACTTCACCTGATTAAAGCCTTCAAGTGTTCATTACTACGCTACCCTTGCATTTGCCGACCGCTGGCCGCAAGCGCCCGGTCAAGCGAGGTTCACTGAGCAGGGGGCTGAGGTAAGCATGAATTTATTACGCGTTAATGCACTTTGTTTTGAGATAAATGTGGAATGTGTTCTTCTAAAAAATGATGATATCAAGTAGTAGATTCGTAGAGATGAACCGAGTAAAGCAATGGTGGTTTCAGTCAGTTTTTGGATGGGTGACCGTCATGGCAGCTATTATTAAAATCCTAAAGTTGTTTTAAATGCGAAAGTCAGTTGATTTGTTTGTTATGCTTTGACACTTTAACAATACATTCATCATGAAATTTTGCAAACATTTGTCAGAGGTAAAAGACGTAAAAGGTAAAAGAGGTAAAAGGAAATTACAAAGGCTACTTTTCATCATCATCATCATCATCGTCACCGTTTTTCATCGCCATGTGCGTGAACTTGCAGGGCTCAGCTAGTCCATTATAATTGTTACTACTAAGTAGATGGCACAAACGCGGTTTTGACCGCACCTGAATCTAAGGGGAACAATTCGAGCTAAATACTGTTTTCTAGTCTAAAGCTTAACCAGAAACAACCTCTGCCAACTAATTTAAAACAGACAATGCATTTTTTCTTCAAACCGCTGCATTTGCCATCCCAGTTAACAAGTTTCAAAGATTAAAATCTAAACGAATCCGGACAAAGGAAAATACCGAGTAATCTTATTCAAAAGACACACAACACCATTCTTGCTCCCGGATAATTACATCCAGAGAGCAACGGGGAGTAGAAACTGGTATTTATCTGTGGCAAAAATGGCGAAGTTAGTCAGAGACTAAAGTACTTGAACGATAAGGTTACTTACTATTTTTGCAAGTAATCTACAATAACTAACAACTAAGGAGCGAATACACGCGCGTAAGTAAATCAGATAGTCAGCTCTGCGCACGCCGATAAATTCTCCTTGACTTACAACTCACCTCGTCGATCGCAAAACGAGGTAAATATGCTTAGTTTGTTTTTAAACTCTTTGCAAAAACTAAGGTTATTTTAGTTTCTTATTTCTAGTGAAAGCGATGATGCTCGTTCTCATAATAGCTACATCAAATATCGTTCAGCTATTTTTCTTCCATCATTTACTAAAACAATGTTATTTCATCTAGAGATTGAATCACCCCTTTTACGTTTTCACGTGATTTTCATCACTAGCTGGTTTGTATACCATAACAGTCAGTTGAGATTCAGTGCAAAATATGCATTGTTGTATAAAAGTCACTAGAACGCGACTGCGGGCGGAGGCAATGGAGTTGGCAATCCCAAATGCCTTCATGCGGCGACGACAGCATTTGTAAGAACGCCATCATTTATAAGAAAGGCGTCATTTGTCATCTATATCTCGCTCAGTTCTGTCAACAACAACTGAACTCAACCTTTAATAATTATATTATGTACTTTTTGTGATATGAGGTCTACTCTGGAAGGGTTACTAGGCCATAGCCACCACCGCACCACGCTAGCCAAATGCTGGTTGGTAGATTCACAAACGCTATCAAATTTGTCGATTTATCTAAATACATAATACATTTTTGTTATAATTAAACACGGGAATACTCACGTAAAAATGGCAATGGTAAACGTTTGGTACTCTCGTTTGCCAAACGAGACGCAACCGCGAGCGCGTCACGTTTGTAAACTCGCCTGATGAAGGTCACCGAATGTGACCGAAACTAGTCGTAGTAGACGACTTAATTTTTACGTGAGTATTCCCGTGTTTAATTATAACAAAAATGTGTGAAAACCACGTTAGTTTCCATAGTACATAATACATATTAATTGAACTGAAGGCGATTAGACCTGCACCACCGAAGTCGCTAGATCGATGACCTGCACTAATGTTCTGGTTACACGTCTGTATATTCTGCATTCTTTTTCACCATGCAGTCGTCGTCATCCAAAAATGATCATAACTCTTTGAAGTATCACAGCACAGCATCGATCTACCAAAAAAAAAAGTCCAAAATTGATTTTCGATGTAGAGAACGTAAAATACTTTTAGACTTTTTTCACCAATGTTTTTTTTTTTGTTTTTACACAAAGTATCAAATACCTACTTGAATCTAGAGGTTCAAAGGTACACTAGTAAACATGTACACTGTACAGATTGTACAGTTCTCAGGAAGCAGTAAAATGTATTTTCCATGAGCACTTCCACACACTACACGCGCCTGATCAAATACTACGAAAAATCTCCAACAAGTATTTGTATAAATATTTGACATTTGCTAAGCAGATTCCCTTTCAATCGAAATTAATTCCTACAGAAAGCACTTAGGGTTCAGAATGGTGCGCAAGTGAACATGTAGAGTTTTAGTATAGCATTTTAAATCACGGGATCTTGCGATGTGGCAAACAAAAAGGTAGAAAAGCGCCGTGAAAGCTTTCCCTCCCAAGTCTTTGGCAAACATTCGTGAGGCGACTCTGGATATTTTACATACGATGCTTAAGATACCAGCATATTATGCCTACATTATGAAGAACAGTGTGTACAAAGCCTTTGGAAAAATACTTTTTTATAAAATTTCTTTCTGCGAGCTGCATAAATGTTTCCGATACCGGGAATCGAACCCGAGCCTCCTGGGTGAGAGCCAGGTATCCTAGCCACTAGACCATATCGGAGTTGAAATAATATGTGAAATTAAGGCATATATCATAGGCATCTACTCGTATTACTTAATGAATAAAAAGGTACAAAGAAAATTATTGTGAAGCCGTAACAAGACAAACTTAATTTGCGCTGCATTTTTTTATTGACAGACTAGACGTTTGACTACAACTTATCTGATGTTAAATGACACTATAAAATTGAATTGAAGATAACAAATACACCTAGCCTGGAAAACTGGAAAGAGTTAAAACTTTTAGATATACAAGTAGGTAAGACCAAATGTTAGAAAATTGTAATGAAGTTCAAGTCAAGTTCAAAATTATTAGCTCTAAATTAGTAATTTATTTAAAAATCTTATATTATTTTTTATGGGCGTCATCAAGAAAGTGACTCGGTTTCTTCTAGGCGCGGTGCTCTATCCTAGACTGCATTATTATTCACCATCAAGCAAAATTACGATCAAACGCCACTCATCAACGAATAAAATAGGATAAAAATATGTAATTCCCATAAACAAAACTGAAGACAAACAAAACATCAATGGATTTTATATGAGCCGTATTCACAACCGACCAAAGCCCATACATCTTTTACTACATGGTGTATTTCTGCAATAAATCTGAGGGATTCTGTCGTAAGTCTCCGCCATTGATATAAATGGACCTTGTGACGGATTTGTGCCGTTTTGATGGCGTCACAGATAGTGCCAATTGTTACAATTTGTATACAGAAATCGAAAGAAAAGGAAAACCAATGCCGTGAAATAAAAGCGTTTTAGCTAGCTGTATTTTTTTATTATCCGAGATTTTGCCGGATTTTCTTTTTCGTAAATATTGTTATTTTGGTTTAAGGCGTTAATGAGACGATCAAATCTTTTCAATATATTTTTTTGAAGTTTCTTAAAGCTATTTTTGGCCAAGGTATGCATCATGTAAATATTGTTTTCGATCGCAAACGTAGTCTACTAAAAGGTGGGTCTGTAATTTTAAAGGATATAATCTCAAGGAAAAAAATTCAATCTTCAGAGTACCTAGAACTTTTTTACTTTATGTTCAAATTCAAACGCATTTCAAATTAATTTAGTTCATAAAAAATGGGGTGTTACAATTTATATTGCAACTATATGTTAACAGAAAATACTCGTGTTTGTAGCAAATTTACTACACTAACCGCTGTTTAAACGTCTATTGATGATATTTAACAATTCAAATAGTCCTGTTGTCAAAAACAGTTAGTGGAATAAATCAATTTTATTGCCTTTTCAACTTTAATAATAACTCTAATATCTTCTATTCGTGTCTTTGTAGGAATGTTTGAAAAAGTATATAAGTAGCTATAGAGGCTTCGAAACCCATTGCGTTGCGGTCCGCAATCACCGACGTCCTGATATATTGGGAGGGCGCGTGAAGTGAAAACATAGAGGTTGAATCCTGGTTTAAGCGTAGAAAATATTTTAAATCTTTTAGTACCTTATCATCCTGATGCAACTACAAGATTATCTTATCCTCTCTTTTAATCGTTTGCATTAATTTCATAAGTATAAAAAAATATTTTAAAATAAGTGATTTTGTTATCTAGTAGGTACTATACAGGGCCGAAAAGTTCCATAGTAAAAGTTGTTACAATTTTGAGCACTAAGAGCCTTTTTTTGGGTTATCATACTCTTTCATTATGAACTTGTGTGATTATTTAGGTACGTGCGTGAGAGACGCACGTCGTACACTAAAATAAAGTGACGAGTCATGAACAGAACTCGGTGGTTAGGAAAAACTGTTTAAAACAACTAACTAACAACTAACTCACTACAGTGTTGTTTAATTCAATCAACTGTGTAGCGGTTAGTCATTGCATGAGCTATCAACAGGTACAAACCCGACTGCCCTCTATGAGAAACGTGAGTCAAATCTTAATGAAGTTATCAAAACTACAGATTTTTGTGTACTTATTTTTGGAAACCCAACTATAGCGAATTAATTAATTAGCCTAAAAATGCGTGTTTTTCATTATTTTGTTTTATAAACGACTGAATAGCACATTGTATAAATTAATGCTACAGTGTTATTAAAGCAAAAGTAAATAGGTAATAAGTTAATTTAAAAAACATTTATAAAATCAGGCTTTTATTACATTGTCATCGGAGTTACACAAGTACACCAAATTACGGCTCAATCAGACGTCGGGAAGTGGTTCAAAATTGAGTTGCAAGCTTCCACTCAAACATAGATATATAGAAACATAGCAAGTTAAATAAAACCTTTACAAATTTACAAAACATCACACACTTCAATTTCAACCCTAGTTTAACTCTTGTTGTAACTACATCCCGTGTGTTTCCAGTAGGTATCAACATTTGAAGCAGGAAACGTGCCTAAAGTCTTACCGAATCTGAATTGACGTCTGCACTGATAACGAGCCCATAAATTATGGGAGGGATCCTTCAAGGTTCCACACTGAGATACGATTTTAGCCAGAGCTCGATTCCGTTCAAATACCGCAATAGCAGACGTTGGGCCTTTAGGCGGTTGAAATTTTGGTAAAACAAAATATAGCATTAGACCATAGACATGACTTCAAATAAATATTTGATAAGTTACGGGAGACACAAAGAAATATCTCAAAAAAATAAGTAACCGGATTGTCTATCTACTTATAGACCCAGAGAAACTACTTTCATAGTTCGTTGGTTGCCCTATTTTTCTCTGAGGACTTACTAGCAGAAGATTATCCTTAGTACAAAGAACCTGTAGTACAAAAAACGTATTGGTATCCAAACATAAATGCCTGTAGTTGTATCCATGCGAATTACGCGTGCGTAGGTACTATGCGTATTTATGCGACACACAATTAAAATGCAGACTTAGTTTGGAAATTTAGCAGTTTAGAGCAATCACTTTTAGTACGTTTTCGACTAAAAATCTGAACAACTCTTTACACTTTGTAAAACTTATCGTATGAAATCTAAATAAAACTTTAAGCTTTTATCTCCCTCTTATTCGTCTAGTTTTAAAAACTTAAATTAAATTTTGTTCTTTAAAATTTCTCTTTTAAACTAAAATCACATTTCTTCCATATCCTAATTGTATCTTAACATCATGCTCATACAACAAAGACTATCAATTTCAATAAAGATTCTTTATTACAACGAAACACCATACTTTTGATACTTTTCAACTTAAAACCGGGTAGAAGTAACCAACTCCAGCCCAACACAAATCTTGCTAGCTACAAAAGTTGGACACCAAAGTGCATCAGAAAGCTAGTAGCGAAAAAAAACTATACGGGAAGTAAAACTTGCGTACGTAAGTAAGGGTTCTGTAGCAATAAAATGGCTAAAATTTTAACTGCGATGTATGTACTCGTAGGTACAATATTACAGGCATATGAAATGTATTTGGTATTAGCTAGGTATATATATGTAGATATATCTATTTAATACTTACTTATGAAGAAGTTTTATTTGGTTGTATATCTGATAGTACCTAGTAGTACCTACCCACTAATAAAAATATATTAGAGTAATTAGAGAATTAATTATAAAATATTTAAATTGAGAAAGTTATTCTCAGTCTATTTAGCAAAACAAACAGTTTTTCAAAGCTACACACATTTCATTCTGGGTTTTCCTTTTTATTTTAAACTCATACGGAACTCTAAAAGAACAAAATGCAGTAACTTACGTCCATTGCTCGAAAAAATTCTAGTTACTGCAAAAGCAGCGTAACATGATTACATGAGCCGGTGTAATTTTATTCCAGTTTTTAAATGCATAAAAATGCTTTGCGGGAATATTACAGTCGCAGTAATTGCTTGCATTACACAAGTTACTTCACGTGGAAAAGCTTTATGGTACTCGAAAACGTATCGTTACATTGTAATGGGCAAAATTTTATGATTTAGCATATTTTTAAAGTTTTACCATAAAAAGTAACGTATTTTTTCGTTAAAATTAACACAGGTGTAGGTACTCACTTATTAAGACGGATATTCTGACTCCAGTTCCGAACATATTTGGTGATCTTTTTCAAGGAGTAATCACAAGCGTGGTATGCACGCAAATCTGTTTTGCTTCTAGACTCAATATCACGTGAGTTCTCATGTGTTAAACTGAATAAATTTTAGGAACAAAATTTCAAGAAAATTAAATATTGACACTCAAAAGGTTGATCAATCTGCTGAAAAAACTGAGAATGTAGTCTGGAAATGAAACCGTAGATATATTTTCCGGAACAAGCAAAAACAGATTTTTTAAAACACCTCACATTTTAAAATTTCTCCACGTAAGCCAAGTTATCGGACAGCATACGTGACTTTACGCCGGTTTCATACGAGTGTATAGTTGCGGGGAAAGCAAATGTGTCGTTTAATTGTATTGGAGACTTTGTTATGTGGTTTTGTTGGTGCTTTTTTAACTTTTTGGTTCTTAATGATTTATATTTGTTATAATTCAAATGAACTTTTTTTATTTTTTTTAATAAAGTAGGAAAATCATCAGCTGACAACCCACATTAGTCTCACCTACCCACATCACACTTTTACATTACACACACTTACACATAGATTGTTATAATTTCAATGACTGTTTCTGATCATAGTTTATCAAATTCCTCACTATATCTTTCAACTATTAGACACTGGGTATCAATCACACTCACTCACACTCTGGGTAGGATATCCTCGGGTTATGAAATAGTAACCTGTTAGTAATAAATTTGCAACACAGAAAATTCCTTCGTCCCGTCATACATCAAAGTAACCTACCGGTCCGATTCAACGTAACCCTAGGAAAATCCTAAAAATACAATAAATCGCGAACAAAACTGTCACTATCCATCACAGCATAGACGCACGTCTATGTGTTTGCGGTTAAGATCGGAAAAACTTACACGTGGTCTACGCGTTACCCTACATTCACGCCACAGTCTAAAAATAGCTCAAACAAAATGTCACAGTTGAATCAGAACGATAAAAATGCTATGTGGTATTTTTACAGTCTGTGAGCTGGGTGTGTGAACCAATAAACGGGCCGTGCCAAGTTTTAGCAGCTGGCATTTGTTTGGGAACTAACATGATTAATGGTCGCAACTCCTGCACTTTGCTCTTTGTTGAGGCGTTAGGTATAATACCTATTTATTTATTGGGGATCAGAAGTTGTACATTGAAAGTCTCGCTCTCAGGTGTATTCAACAAGAGGTAGATATACAAAGGTAAGTATAGATAGTTTTAAGTAGTTTCTAAGCTTAGTTACTATTTACATTTTAAAACTTAAAATATCTACTGTTTTTAAGTTGTAGAGTTCACTGTTTTTAAGTTTTCGTGATATTTTTATGGCTGTTTCTACCGGCACCACACTAAAAATGTTCAAGTGAAAATATAAAAATGCACTAAAGCTTTTTCGCTATCTGCTCGTTTATTTAAAGTAATCCTGCGAGCGTGTTGTGACAACGGGAGCTCAAAATAGTAGCTAAACAATAGCGCGGGTAGTTTTTTTTTTTAAACATTTAGCTATACAGGGTTATTCATAAAGGGTATGCCAAGCCGAAACGGGCTCATAGTACTCATGAACAACTTTTAACGATGAACTTTTTTGCGTATTTTGGGAGCAACCCAAAATACGCAAAAAAAATCAGCTGTTCCATAGAAAAATGTCAAAAACACTCGACAAAATGTATGGGACAGCTGATTTTTTTTTCGCGAATTGGGTTTGGCCCGATAGTAAAAGTTGTTCATAACACTGCACTATGAGCCCTTTTCGGCTTAGCATACCCTTTATGAATAACCCAATATAACTGTTTCTGTTATAAAATTTAAAAGCTACTACCGACCGTCTTGCAGTAAGCTCTTAGTGTTAAAATAAATATCAAAAAGTCTCGTTAGCGTGTATTACCAATTAGTTAGACAATAAAGCCGCAGATCACGTTTCTGGTTGGATAACAACGCGAAACTGGAAGGAAAACAGTAAATATAACTGTACGCCAGGTTATCCAGGGTCTAGAAAAGAGTGAAACAAAAGCCAACGCAATTCCATTTAGGCTCGTGCTAAGAACTCATGGTATCGAGCTCTGTAGTTATAGATAAAAAATAAGAAAGAGTGCCAGAATAAAGATCTACCTAGGTACTCGAATACCAATAAGTGCCGATGATGATATTACTGTACTTAATTAGAGTTCCTAAAACATTTGTTGTACCTACGAGCACTAATTAATCTGTACCGTACATTACTTTATTCAATCAACATAAAAGTTTCGTCGCAACACAGCCTTATTACGAGAGAGTGTTTACTTTGATGGGCTAATAAGATCTGTCATAATTTATCATCTTGCTTCCATCCTACTTTGGAGGGAAAATTCTATAAATAATCGTAGATTAGGTGGTGGTGGTGCTTTGTGGGGTTTCGCTCGTCGTTTTGTTTTTGTGTTTTCTGAATCGTGTTATTGTTAAACATAGATGTTTGGTTCAAGCGGACAAACAAAGTAACAAGCTTCATTTTGAGAGGTTGATTTTCTTTATTATTGTCAAGTAAAGCCACGATTAAAACAGTAAAATAATTTATTTTTAGCCTATGTACCTATTCATCTTACAATAGATAAGTAGGAAGCTAAATGAAGTTTGTATTACTTCAATAAAAAGAAGAGAAACAGCTCTAAAAACGTTGTCAACAAGAGTTGGCAATGACAATGATGATTCAAAATCACCTTAAAAAATGTAAAGTACTTTAAGCCTAACTGTATCAAACCAGTAAAAAAATTTTAAATTTCACAATTTGTTTTATTAATTTTCATAACCAGTAATTTTATATACACAAAAAATATTCATCCCGAAATTATATACCTTTTAGGCTTAATCCAGGATTAATGTTTAAAACATTACCATTTCTCTTTGCGGGTCATAGCCGTGCAAAAACAGAAGGTAGGAAACTCTAATTTCCAACAGCCAAAGGGTTTTCCGAACAAGTTATTTGTAAAACTGAAATAGTAAACAAGACCGGGATCCGGTCAGGGAGTAGAATTAGGTAGCTGCAGAGAGAGAACTTTAACGCGACTTCTAAGAATGAGTTAGTTATAACTATGAATCTTCCCTTTTATGTATACTCATACTCTGAATCTTACTAAGGAAATTAACATACTTTTAAAACATTTGGATTCAGTTATTATATTTTGCTAACAAAATGACATCTTGTTCTCGCTAATTTTGCGATCTCACTGTAGGTTGAGGAAAATAGTAGTGAGCTGAATTCGAATTTCTTTCAATACAATCAATCCACTATGAATTGGCTGTTCAATGTACAATTAGTATATTGAATAGACAATGGAATTACTGACTTATTAAAATTTATAAAAAGATAATTAGAAAAATAGACATTTGTCAAATCTACGTGCGGATAAAAACAGTGAACGGGTGAACGCGGACAATTTGGGATCAGCTATGCTAAGCCTGCTGATTCGATCATAATTGATATCTGAAACCCAAAATAAATATATATTAAGTAGTAAGCATATCAATCGATCAAATTAAAATAAACTAATTTAATTTTGAACTTTATATTAACGGGTCAGATAGTTCAGTCTTTGTGTATTGTTGTGCTCTTTTCAAAACGTCTTATAACTTTATAGTAATACATCTGTCGATTTCAATAACCTGCAAGAAACTAGGAAACAATACGCCGTCCGTTTCAGCAAAACTTTGATTTCTCCTGAGAGTCGGTGAAATATCATGGTTAAATATCTGGGGCCTTTCACTGAACACTTCGGATATGATTATGATAAATATTTTCGGTTTTCTCTTCATTTTGCTGGATTATTTCAGGAATAAGTACTTAGATGTAGGACGCTTTAATCAAGGAAAAAGAAAATATTGTAATGTTCTTTGACGTTGGGTAGGTCTAAAAAATAATGGAATAACGACCTATGTTGATTTTTATTGTTTATCATTTTTATCAACTTCAAAAATGTAGGTTATTTAGTTTCAAAAACCCTTATGTAGTTGCTACACCTGGTAACTTTACATACATTGTAGGTACATGGTATTTTTGTAAGAAAAAATATTTTTCAATAAATTATTTGAATTAAGGAATCCAAAAATTGTATGACCCTAACTTTACACCTCAGATATCCAAAAACGCATGTCGTAGTAGGTCTAAGTGTTTTAATATTTTTTATTCGACATACCTCAGTACTTTGCTTCATATTTCAATTTCTAGATATACCTAACCAGTAAAATCAGCAACAAGCCAGCTTGTAGTACCGAGGAGACAGCGCGCGGGCGGGTCCGCATTTCTTGTAACCGATTTATGTTTCAGATAGACATTTATCGCTATTTGTCGGAACGCCTTCTCAAAGTTTATTGCATTGGAAGAATGAGAAAATACAGCTAATTTTTTAATTTAAAAAATGAACTTGTTTTCTTAAACTAGGCTGTCTTAGGTCACATTGCGATCTTCCATCAATCACACGGGGCTAAAAGGAAACATAATTATTTTTTCCCTATTTTAGGTTTAGTCCCATACTAAAAGTTGTTTATAATGATGAATACCTCGTGTGAGACTTTTTTGGCTTGGTATAACCTTTCCTTATAACCCGGAAAAAAATGTCGTGTTGTATTTTTTTTTTGTTTTATTCAGTGATAGGCTTACGAAGATTTTGTTCCTTTTATCCTTTTCAAGCGTTCAGTATTTGATTCTGAGTTTTCTGATTTATTATTTTGTTTATTTTGCGGCAATGATAACTACAAAGAAAGATAGAGCATTTCATTGTAAACCTTATCAACTTACCTCAATCCGATTCCACCAGAGTCTGTTTACACCGCACTCGAGGTTATTTCTCCAGAGACTGCACGTGTCGACGGAACATCATCGCATGCTCTAAACGATCGTCTTGTTTCATTGCAGAACAAAAGTGATTTGAAGGTGAATTTTTTATGCTGTGACCTGACGAGAATATTTTTGTGGGCAGTGCTCTGTCGGAGTGTAAGGGCAACTTTATTTTGTTGTTACGTGAAAGCTTCGAAAATTAATCTTATCTACGAGTACACAACTTTTATTCATTCGCCTTTGATTTTTCAAGGATAGACCTTATTACTTTTCCCAGTGCCTGGACTGCAGGGATACCAGGTCTACCCTTCAAGAGTAATTAGGCCATATTTCACCGCAGTAACCAAGAGCTGGTTTGAGAATCTACTAACGCCATTCAATTTCATCGTATGCAGGTTTCTGAGCAATGTTTTTCCGAAAAAATTGATATCAAAAATCATATCCCTATTTTTATTTTAATATAACAATAAACTAAGGCAGACTATGAATAGGTTAAATGAAAAAACCCACAATTTCTCATGCAAAACCCTATTTGCCCGTTCAACCATCAACTCTATGAATTGAAATATTTTAAAATATTCCAATATCACCTCCGGAATCCATTTCCGCGAACAAAGCCGCAGCGAGCGAGGTACGGTACACACTTACCCTCATTTCCTCTGGGAAGCGCCGCAACTTTCAAACGCTGAATGCATTTTGTTTGTTACTGCTACTGCACTTACGCTATCGACGTTATTACTCCGAGACAATTTTTAGGACATGCCATAATAAGTAAATATGTATTAGTTTCACTGTCATCGTTCTCATCTTGTTATTGTATTACCATCGTCACGGAAAATCTAAATAGCTCTACCCTGATCTGCATTGTATCTTCGACTACAATAGTCAACGACACATTGTGTCTTTGACTAAAATAGTCTAAGAAACAAAGCGTTTCCTCACAGCACAGCCCCGTGATACCTACCTTGAGATTATGTTCCAAGTTTTAATTTAAAACAGTTTTCATTCTTCAAAATACAATTCTAAATAAAGCGATAATTTCATACTTGCAACCCCGAAAAAAAAACCACCACAACGAAAAACAAGTACACTACAAAAAATTGTGCAAGAAATCCCCCAATCATTTTTCTTGAACGCAACAGTAGTACAAGAGGATATTGTAAAAGTTCTTGGAACTATGGAACTTGTAGATAACGAGAACAGCACGTGAGCTGAATGCCATACTTCAAAGCAGACTGAATGTAATCCGTGCTGTGCTGACTTAGATTTCAGATGGATAGAGAAAGACAGAGAACGAGTGTGTGTGTGTGAGAGAGAGAGGTAGAGATATGACACGTGGATAGTAATAATAAATCTGCCAGAGCGAAAACTCGCATGTCGAGGGTTTTGAACTATCGTTTTGAATTTGTTTTCCAAATTGTTACCTTTCATCTGATACCCCACTTGACCACATTGCTTGGCTTTAAAATGTTAGCCTACAATTTTCAGGTGAATACCTATTTTTCAGTATTTTTGTACATTTTATAGCGTCATGCCAATTTCCAGACCGCTAAGTTCTTCCCCGAAGGAGGTTTAGAACCCTTAAAACAGACACAAAATTTTATACTCATAGAGAGTTAAGTAGATAGACAAAATTCTTTAAACGATTAAAACACTTCTGTTGAGCTAACTTCGAAACTGAGATGAAATAATTCTTAACTTGTTCCGTCTAGACAAAATACGTACCTATTAAGAACCCTTCTCTTGTTTCTGGGACAAAGTGCCCTTAACTACTTACGAACTGTCAAACTTTTTTATCTATAAAGCGCTTGAAGCTATTAAAATGATATATTGTTTCTTAGAATGGCGTTATTATACTTAATTATTTAAATCTAATATTTTCAAGCTTTTAGTAAGATAATATTTTTTTGAATCAGGCGTTACCTCGCCGAAGTCCATCTTCAAATAATTGTTTTCAAATGTATTTCCTTCAAATCGCGTCAGGTATAGTCAAGAAAAGCTAAGTAAATGCTTAAGGAGTAAAATCTTCTCGAACAGTCATCAAAACGGACTAATTTTTCACTAACTTTTGCTCAAATAAAAAGTACAAAAATGTCTCTAGTTTTTAGAGAGAAAATAAAGTTACAACGTAATTTGGGGCCTTTCAAATGTTAACTCGACTGCGTCAGATTTATAAGAGTTTCAAAAAGAGTAACTTCATAAGAACTTTGAACTTAGAAACTTCTAGTTCTGCCTACAGTGTAACTTGTGACTGTGAGGGTAAGCCGGCATTAGGTGGTTGGATGGTCAAAATGTTGTGCGATGAGTTTTACTATGATGGATTTTTTAGAAAATGTTTTTGCATGATTCATAATATAGAAGATTTAGTGAACTTTTTTAAGGCTTTCGAATTTAAACAAATGCCAAACCAAGATAGATAGATAGATCTCTAGATAGACTAGCCTGCAAATTGTGTACTTTCTTTTAAATTTATTGGTTGTTTCGCAGTTTATATGCAATATGACGATGTCTGATATACATTATACATAATGTTTAATTTTTATAGATACAAAAAATAATCAAAAACAAAAACGATAAAAATAAAACCATATTGCTTTTAATATTATATTTTTCAGTAACTACTTTCAGGCCATATTCAGGGCCTTTTGGCGGCCTTAAACTCTTGACAACAAGGTCAGCCACTCAATTTATGCGGTCTCACTCACTACTACTCTTACCAGTGGCCAAAGAGGCCATACCGACCAGACCATGAAATGCACGCCAACCTTCATATTCACTCGAGTCCCCCGCATCTTCAGGCGCGTTTTGGCAAAGTTGGCCTATTCACCGCAGTTCGGAACACGTGTAGTGAAATAGGCGGATGCTGCGAGCGTAAAATGTAGCGTTTGCTAATAAACATGCCGGCCCGGTTCATTTGTCAGTTGAACAGAAGCTTCAGTTGGGGTGTGGTGCAAATTGGTAGCGAAAGCGATTTTGCAAACGAATTACGAGTAAGGCCTGTTTTAGTAAATTGTAAAATGAAAAATGTTTTTGCTTAAAGTTTTAGATAGGTACATATTATATGTTACGTAATCATAGAAAATATTACTTATTTTTTATGCTTTTATGTTATGTTTAACAGGTCGGATCGCACGCCGTCAATCCAGCGGTATCTGGACCGACCGGCGGGTCGGCGGCCACTTGCAACTCTAAGACATGCTTTCTTAACACCACGATCCTCTCTCATCCTAAGTAGGTGGCCTGCCCAGCGCAGTCTCTGCGCCTTGATCTCTCCTATGATGTTGGGCTCGGCAATCATCTCCTCTATCTGTACTCCAAGCCGACCAATGTGCAGGACACAGCGCAAGATCATGATATATTGCGTTCTCTGGTGTCGGAGGCCAAGACCTACTTTGCTTCAATATTCCAAATACTAAAGGTCTACCGCGTATTCCAATAACCTAGGATAAGTTCCAGCGGTAGTTAGTATAGTTTTTGAACTGAATAGACTAGTTCACTAACTACAGTTAATAAACCTGATAACTTGTGTTGTTATCTGTTACCTATTGTTTGTGGTGCTGTTGTTGTAGTTCGTGTATTGGACTGCATTAATTATTATCTGGAAGGCTTTAAATTCACCTAAAACTTTACTACAGAACACTGAAAAAAAACATAATAAATCATAAGACATATTTTAACAGAACCCAGGTAAAAATATTTCAGAAATGACTGCGGCATGCAAAGCGTGCCACAAATCTCGAATAGAAATGCCAAAAATCATCCTCCCAACTTCCCAACTACAACCATCTAAAGTTTCTAACACGTAACATTTTCCGCATTTTCTCCCAACACGTACCGATATGCAAACACATCGATGTGGTTCCGGTCGCGTACGTGCAAATTACAATGTGAATTTATAAAGGCGTTTTGTTTCCCAAATTATTATCGGCGGCTGCTGGCTCCGCGCTGAACGATGGGGGTGTTTAACGTGCCTTTATGTGATAAATATGGACATTTGAGTTCAAATTGAGGTGTATTTAGGTTCCTATAAATATATTCGAACAGTCCAAGTAGTTAAACGGTTTTTTTTAATTTATTTTTGCAGTTGAACAAATTTAAAGAAAGTTGACGAATATGTTCATCTGGGTTGAACAAGAAGTTTAACATATTCTTAGCTATACCTATAAGGGCTAGAAAGTGAACCAAGCTAATAGCTGTAAGGCTAGTAACTAAAAACCTCTGCTTTTTTTGGATGATCGAGACTATCTTTTATGACATTTGTAATAAAAGCGACAGTGACCGAGACAATATCTCACTCGCCATACTAAGGCTCCTGAGCCTGAATCTGGCTATGGTAACCCCAGTCGGGGCTAAATCTCACTCGCCATAATAAGGCTCCTGAGCCTAAATCTGGCTGGTTACCCCAGTCGGGGCTAACCAGCCAGGCACGTGCACAAGAACTTACACGAAATAATCAAGGTTCACAGTTAAGCGTTGGACTATGACTCAACGGTTTAATTCCGAAAGCTGGAGATTCTAAATGCGCTCCATCGGGAATGGGAGAGAATGTAACTCAAATATACTGTAACACATATTTCATCAGTTCATTTTACGGCTCTTTAGTTACTGTAACAACAATCGCCAAGTCCAATGAGAAGCTTTTAAGCGGCCTAACAATTCTGACAACAAAGTTAGCCGCTTGGCATATATGGACTTATTAAAAGCTTTTATTTAACTTACAATGTATGTAAGTAACTACCTATAAATTTGTTTAGATGAAATCTTGCAACTCAATTTTGAACCACTTCCCGATGTTCGATTGAGCTGAAATTTGGTTTAACTACATGTGTAACTCCGATGCTTGTTTTTAAAATTATATTAAGTTATTTTACTTTTGTTTTAGTCGCTCTGACTGCTGTTGATGCATCGATCTTAAGACTATTTTATCCATTACATGATCCAAATTTCGACTACCTCTACTAACGGTATCGAAACTGGCAGTTTCGATACCGTTAATCACAATTTTTCTTATTCAGGAAAACAAATAATAATGAAAAAATACATTTTCAAGTCGAATAAAATTTAAATTACACATTTTAACTTATTAATTTAGGTCAAATTTTGACTTTAAATTGCTCTCCTGTAAAAAATTTCATTTGAACTTTCAATAGTGTCCGTAGGGGCAGTCGATTCATATTAGATCAGTTGAGAATCAGATAAGAGTCAATATTTCCACATCTAAATTATTATTTATGAGAAATAATGTTCAGCACGTTCAGAAAAGTGAAAACACTGTCTTCGTCGGTGATTTCGAAACCAATTTCCAATCTTTTCCTAGTATTCTTTCTACCCAACTCCAAAATTAAACCAGCCACATAATTCTTCGAACAGGTAATAATTAATGTATTCGGTATTATGCAGACAGCCATAAAACTTCAGTGCCTCGAGAAATGTTTATTTAAATAAGACTTTATTAACGCTTATGATGTTATTTCTGCTTCGTGGAAAGTTTGATACGAAAATTAGTCGACTAGGGATCGAGTTATATTGTTCTGTGTTTGAATTATGTATTACGTTTTTTATGACTGAACGGAGAATAAAGGAAAAGGTAGAGAATTGCTTTTGAAGCGGCCTGATAGGTAGCTAGGTCTAATAGTTAGGTAGAGCCTGAATACACGAAGAATTGTAGGTATGCACACATTTAAATATTATTTAACTGACTGAAAACAGCTGTTAATCCTTGTGGTGACGAAAAACGGTAGCGATTAAAATTACGCAATCTGTTAATCCAGGCCATAAGCTATCTTCATTCCAAACTTTCCCGGTGCAGTTACTTTAACCCTAGCTCACTAACCTTATTTTCGAGCAACGTCATCACTAACCATTCGTAATTTTTACGACAAATTAAAACACCAATATTTATTCAATCAACTTTATTAATGGCACAAAATGACTTTAATTAACAGTCTTGGTTCATTCTTAATGAAATTAAATAATTTGTTTTATAAAATATCTAAACTGAACAATCATTGCACATCGATACCACATGCTCCCTACAAATCGGTTTTTTGCATCCCTTGCAGAATGTCGTCGTCATACGACGTTTTTTTGCAGGACAGATATTGCAAGTTTTACGGGTTTTGGGTACTTCATGACTAGAACCTTCCTGGGAATCATCAAGTTTCAAAATCTCTGCGATGATGAGCTTCAGATTTCGTTGCAAAGTTACAGTTTGAAATCTGTCTTGCAGCCAAGGCTTCATAAGTTCATCTGCCATTTGTAATGCAAAAGTCCTTCTTTTCATTGGTTTTGTTCCATTCCGGATCGCATTGGAGACGTGGATGACATATTATGCATTTACTAATGTCAGATTTATGATGTTGTAGAACAAGCACAGCGGCCATCGGTTGGTCTTTCGGCTGGTACTCATGATCGAGCAGGACGTTCTGCGTTGGTTGAATGACTGATTGCTGGTGTTGCGAATTCTCGTGGTCGGAATCCATCTGATTGGAGTGTGATGTCGTTGGCGTATCATCATCGGAATCTATGACGAACCTTCGACTGCGGCCGCTACGTGGCACGAAAACATCGTCATCTGAAGAAACTGTATTTTTATTCTCGTCACTTCCGTCACTTTCGAAGAGAATTTCCGTCTCTAAATTATTATCTTCCTCTGATTCCGATGATTGTGATTGATTGTCAGGGATCGACTCCGTGTCCGATTCTTCTAACCATTGTATAATCTTTTCATTTTGCCTCCTCAAATCCATCTGAAATTATAAACTAAATAAATTGCGAATCTAAAAAAAAACAAAACTTCCACAAAATAACCTAAAACTACCGAACAACATTATCTATAACTATAAAAATAAAGTAATGTAGTTATCAAGTATTATTATAATAACATAAATATAAGGTTTTTATAAATATTATTGATTTTATTAGCCAGATAAGAAAATGCAAAATATCGAAAAAAAGTTACGTAGATACTAACCTTTCGTAATTTTTACGTCGATCACACGATATATCCTGACCTAATACACATCTGTCCGCAATGAGTCCTTACGGGTCACTAACGATGCGAATTAGGAAGGTACTAGAAGAGAGCGGGGCGGCGGGGCGCTGGAACTTTCCGAAACACTAAATGCGCCAGGCACGCGTCGTAATTTTTACGTATGGTTAGTGATCTAGGGTTAAAGATAGTACATAATAGCAAACATTCACACAGTCACAAACTATCGCATTTCTAGGTAATATTAGTAGGACCACGTAGGACTGTAAACAAGTTTCGAGAGCGTTTCATAAATAGACACGAATATTTATCAAACAAAATTTCTAGTTTATTGAATCCAAATAAAATAGAGAAGTACCCAAATAGCCAATATTTCACCATTAAATCAAAACATCGAATAAACAGCCTTTTCGAAGGTACAGGCAGCCCGTTATCTTGTCAAGCGCGAGACAAGTCTTGTTATCTATTCCGGAGTTTGGAAGTTGGCAGAACTTGGCTCCGTGGGTTGATTGGAGTGATCTACCTAGACGACTCGGAACTCCTCGGAACTTTGTCTCCTTGAACTAGGAACGTGGGAAGAACCTATTTGGGACTTAATCCAATAATATTGTCTGTTGACCGCAAGTGGTGCTTGTTGAAGTGCTACTTCAGTTTTAGAGGATAGGTTTAAGTTTAGTAATAAGTAAGTAGTCGAGTCTACTTATACTTCTGTAGGTAAATAGATAAATGATTCATTTTTCACATCAGAAATTACGGTTATCTTAAAGATACTAAATCTTAAAACTAGTGCAACGGCTGCTTTATTGCTAAGAACAATTTGTTTCAGGCAACTTTAGATAGTTTTTTGAAGGTGCAAAACAGGTAGATAGGTGGTTTAGGTCTTATCAATAAAAATACTAGTTGGAAGTATCTAGTTAGTATGCTGGTAGCAAACGCTAAGTTTTTTAGGTAATTAGAACAAATCATTATTGGTTATCTAATTACATAATAGTTATATTTAGAACCAAGTAGTGATTATTTGAAATTGATACCGTAGATTTGGATGAGATATTATCACAGATATATAATTAATTACTACGTCAATAATTATAATCAGTCTATAGTCTAGAATGAGAAATTATTTCTAGAATGCATAGAACAATGACACCAAAATAACTAATAGCGAGCGAGCAAAATTATATTTTGACGAACAAAGAAATCATGAACATTGTTCGGGAGAAATACAAGACAGCGAGAAACTTACAGATAAAGTCTCAGACATGATAGTCAATAGATAGGTATTTAAATAAAACAAAGCCAAGCCTCTTTCAGTCCATAAACAAGCATTCCGTTCATAACATTGCAGAAGTAAAACAGTAAATAATTTTCCCTCTTTGAATAACAAACGGCGCAGTTCTGCAATTTTCAGAACTAGTTAAATATGAATGGCGAAGTTTCTAGTGTCGTCAGTTTGTCCCGAAACTACAGGCTGGTACTTATTAATTTTAAACAAGTAGGTAACTTATTCCATATTTGAAGGCTACTTAGAGTAGAATGTTTATGAAAGCTCTGAGAAGCTGACTTGTGTTGAAACTGTATTGTTCATTCTAATTTAAAAGGGAACTAGCTTTGTTGTGGAGTGTTGCATGCAATGTTTTATTTTTTACACATTTTCTGGTCAAAATATTAAAAATTAAATAAAAGTACTCGTTTAGCGTAAATTAAGCAAAAACCACGTAACACACAAACAGAAAAACAAACAGACAAACACTTTAGCATCTAGTCATAATCATTGGTGTAAAGTGCGACGAAAATTGAATCGCAAAACTACTTTTCAAAAACTTCGACAAACAAAAACCGAAGCGTATTTCTTAGCAAAATAAAAACAAAGCGAAGCAACCTCAAGTCGTCAGCAATTGATCGCCGGTCACAAGTCTCTCTCCACGACTCCTGCAGCCGAGACGGGACGGTTTTTGTCTTATAAATTAGCGGGAATTGTGGAAATTGTGGTGAACAAGGCACGAGAGAAGAGCTATTTTTTTTAAATAAAAAAATAGCGGTTTCACCAAGGCATCGTTTTTTTTCTTCGGGATAAAAAGTAGCTTTTATATTCCAGGGTATAAACCACCTTCATACTTAACCAAGTTATATACCGAGTGGGTATTTCCCGGTAGCTATAACCTGGGTGTCTTCAAGTCGCGAGTGAATCGGTTTGATCTAGGCACGCGCTCTATCGTAGACCGCATCATTGCTTACCATCAGGCGAGATAGCGGTCAAACGTAAATCTATCATAGCCTGTACACCGTGCGAGTGGGACCTTGCATGATGTAAGTGCGTTAGCGTGAACGACATAGCGTCCAATCCCGACTAGCCAAACTTTGAGCTGTACTTAAATCTGTTGGTCAAATATGCCATTACAGTAAGTTATCATTGCTTTACACTAAGTCTACTCACTACTCACTTATAAACCCAGCTTAAAATTCTCCGTCTCGTTTTCGCACGTGACATTTCACGCCAGCGAGAAGTTGTCAGAGCAGTTTTAGTAGTAAGACCCTTTGGCTTGGAATTTCCAGCTGCACTCTTACAACTTGGTCTACTAATCAGAATTCTAAGCCGTCAGAGGCTCCGGAGTTTCCTAGAAGATTAAGATAATTAAAATACTCGATGGTGAAGTTACGGCACTGGTTTCCCAGATTAGGCGGGAAGTGTGTTAATTTTTCTAAGTAAGAGAGGAAAAGTTTTGTTCATTAATCTCAATTTGAACGTGGAACGAATTTTGTGCAGCTTTAATTTTGGTTAATAAAAACCATTGAGGTTGTTGATAAATCAAACGTTTTAAAAACTTTTTTTTTCAATGTTTTAAATAAGTATTCTATAGTAAGAAGTTTTTTATACACATGATTCTTTATTTATATTGACACTCTGCATATAAACACATAAAAATCATTTGCAGTTTGTTAGTCTCACTATAACTCAAACTGTTTAACCGATTTGAATTTTGGACAGTAAGTGGTGGTTTAAAAGAAAATAAAAGGATGAAACCGCGGGGTGCAGCTGTCTTGAATAGTGACTTAAAAACATTGAATCGTAAAGTAAGTTCTAATTCACTTTATCTTAAGACCGTTCCATCCCCACACCTTTTAAGTAGGTACTTAGCCCTAATTCCCACTCCCATGTGGCGAATAAATAAATCCTTTCCGTGTACACTGCGGTTGGCCATCGGATTGGCGTGTGTCACTCGTACAGAATAATTAATGTATTTACAAACGGACGCGCGCTCGCCGATTGTTGGCCGAAAACCGGAATTTGATGGTATTATTGGATACAAATTTTGGGCTTTGGACTGGACGCACGGAATTTGTTTGGGGATTTAGTTCTAATGCTAAATCGTTGTAATTAGTCACAGCCTTTGAGCCTAAATGGGACTAAACAAATTAGTTTATTGATTTGTTTCACCGGATAGCCTGGTATTGTAATCTCGAAACGAAATTTGTATTTTGAATTTGAATTTATGGGTTTGAATGAATTGTTTGTGTAGTTTCTGCACTTACTTAGTCACATGCTTTGAAACTGAAAACATCCTCAATTACCCATTCACGAAGGTATATTTTCACTTGTCCCATATTGATCAATTGAGCTCTATTGTAGTTAGGAAAAATTGAAGGAACCAACCAATAGTATGAACATACACGTTCTAGTTTAATGATTTTTGCAAAAAACAGCATTTAATGATATGGACACCATTTGGCAATACTATGTAACTCTTCTGTTTTTACATTTTAAAATTTATGGAGTGCTCAATGAAAAGTTTATGTTTATTTATCTATCTTCCAATCTTATATAGACCGCAACGGTTTCCTCTGCCCAGCAATAAAGTAAATAAATTCCAGTAAATTACCAGAAACTTTAGAAACGAGCTCTTGACAACCGAACCAACAAAGTTCTCTTCACGTACTTCACGCAGTTCGATGTTTCCTTTCTTCACCCACGATAGTTTTATTTCGACACGTGTACCGCTTACAAATCAACGAGGGTTCTGGATACGAGTTAAGTATTGTCACAGAATATGTAGATGTTTGTATAGGGTAATAGTTTGGTTTAAAACTTGTTTAATAAAATAGCATCAGTAAAACAGTTGTTGGTACAGGAAATGATATGTTAGGATCGATATTATGCTGTAGGACTACTCTTAATATTTCATAAGTTTTTTCTAAATTTTGGTCAATGGGATTTGTATGACAAAAAAAAACATTTTTTTTCTATTTTTGGCATTTTAATCGCAATTTTATCCAATTTATCAAAATCATCTTCAATAATAATAAAATTGCTGTGTATAGTTAAATCAAGACATTAGACACACAGATGTATAATTTATTGTAGTATTGTGCCATGTCAAACTCTTTTAGGCGGCCCAAAAATGTCTAACACCAGGAATAGCTACTTGGCTTAAACAATAACAGTTGCGACACTCGCAAATAAAATCGTTTAAGATAAACCACCAACTTCATAAATTCGTCCAAACACAGCCATTCCCTCGAGACAATCCAAAAACTGCTTACACCGTAATTAACTACTATCCATTCACCGTTTCCATTAGCTGGATCAATCTCATCAAACCTTATTGGCTTGATAACTTCTGAATGACCAGATAAGGATTGACACAATATCCTTAGAAACTATTATCTTATCTAGAACAAATCTACGTAGAAACTGGTTCCTAATCTGCGGTGAAGAGTCCTGGTTTCTTTAGAAATTTGCGATTATTCTGTGGCGAGATCTACGTAGAGACTACTTCGTTATCCGTGAGGTAGTGTTTACCTATCTTCTATCTGATTTAATAATATTATCCCTCTCAGTCTTATCAAGTAGGTTTTATTCGTTAATAGATTCTTGGGAATAGAGGAAAAACAATTTATCCCGAGAAATAGGTGTTTATTTGTATTGGGAGTTTTGTACGCATTTTTCTCTCTCATAAGGTCCTCTTTTTGTGAGGAACGAGTGTGGGAGGAACTCAATAGTCTTCAATTTCAATTAAGTAATAGGATGATGTCTTTTGGGGTACCGTTGGAATTAAATTTGAGATAAAAATTTTAGCGTCATGGTAAAGTTAGATCAATAATCTTTTTAACTTAAGCAATGCAATTTCGTAGAATAAGGTTCAAGAGAAAATCCACCACAACAAAAACAAAAAGATTATAAGAGTGAGAAATTAAAAATTCTTCAAAAAAAAAAGAAAAATATAAATTAACCATTTAAACTAGCCCAATTATCACACTCAAAAATTACATTAAATACAAAAAACACCCGAAGCAATCACTGTTATTCGTCCTAATTCACTTCTGCACTGACATAACACAGATTTATGTGTTTGCTATTACGTTGGACCGTATTAACGTAGATGAAAATAGGAGAAAATAGGTCAAACTGGGGCCATTTGTGTGAAATTCACAAGTCGATGATACAAGTGCATGTTACCTACATAAGTCCCAATGCCTAAGTCTTATTTAAATAAAGTAATATAGAAAAGTAATTTATTTACTAATTTTCATTGGTAGGTATTTTTCCTAAATAAATAATTGAACTGGTTTCTATCATTCAGAAAGATAATTTAGACTTTCATGACCCAAAAAGCCCTTGAACCAAAATCAGAATAATTGTCATTACAAGTCTTTATTTCAAGTATTAAAGTAGTAAGCGTCAGGTAAAGAACTAATAAGTTCACAAGTCTTATCTAAACGTAACTCACAAGACTAGTAAACTTGTAATTTTCTTCTAACAGGGCACAAAGTTCCGCCTTTTCCTCATTCACCTCTCATGCAGTATTAATTGGGATAAGTTTCGGGCGATCCAATTTGCTATCGCGATGTCTTCCTGGGACGAAAGATGGATCGCTACCAGTCAGAATTAGGGGTTGGTGACGGTGCAAGTTTCTTCGGCGGCTGACGGAATGCGATCACAGAAAATGGTCTTTAGTAGTTTGCAGCAAACGCGGGCGTAAAAACTTAGCCCGTAATACCATTTGCTACGCGCAATTTCTAGCTTTTCGTATTTTTGAGATATACGAAACGCTGGAAAAGTTTTGCGTTCGTATTCAGGGTTATTCACTAGTCAAAAATATTTCACAGACAGTTTTATAATATCATATACCTATTATAAAAATAGGTACTAAACAACTTGACTCGTGTCATGGAGTCACTGAGAAGAACGGTCGTATGATTATGTATCATTGTACCTATTTATTGTGAATGAAGGACAAAAATAACTTTACAGGTGACACGAGGGTCTTATCTTGTTATTCCTACAGAACCCTGAAGCTGACAAATTCATTTTCGAACAATAACTTTCCTTTATTGTCAATAAACCCGCTCATAAAATTCGCGAGACATCGAGCGAGAATAAATGGAAAAGTTGGAATAATTACTTTCTTAATCTTTAATTAACTACGAAATTATACTACGAACGAAATAACAAGTTTGCGTTTTTCAATTGTTTTGTAATTGGCTTCCTTTGGCGCGGTTTTCTTTTGTTTCTGGTGAAGTGGTTCTTAAGTTTTTATTCCAACTGTCCGAAACACACCTGTGATGAAGCTAGAGCCAATAACTTTATACATTCTTATTTCATACTTCCTGTTTGTTTCGTGTTCGTTGCGTAGCTTGATTAGGATTATACTCAAAAGGCAATTCTAATAGTTCGTTTAAGTAAGTAAGCAAACCATCCGGTTAGTTTTCGGATGGGTGATAACCACAACAACTTAACGTTATCGTGGATTGGAGCGCATGTTTAAAAACTACTGCGATGTCATACCGATAGCAAGATGGCTCTACTAACTTTGAAACTGCAATAGTGTATTAAAATCTTTGACTTTAAACTTTAATATTACCTCATGCTATTATTTATTCTGTGATAATACTAAATTTTGTTCAAACAGGCCGCTATTTAATAAACATATAGGTGTCCATAATAAAATTACATTGCATCAGTTACTGCAAATGAAACGCTCAGGAAAACTGCATCGGTCGTTTAGTTAACAGGTTCGGCTCGAAAACAGCTCTTGTTTTAATTATTTTTTACGGTCGTAAAGGACAAATTTGCAAGCGAATTGTCGTATCGCCTATCACAGGATCCGGGTCACCAATAAAATTATCCAAATAATAACCGTCCGAGATTTCAGGCGGCCCATAAAAAAGCAATTAATTTGAATAAATACAGAAAAAAATTGTCTTAACGGTTGCATTTGGAATTCTGTCGTTGTTTTATCTCGGGCACGGTTAATGGGGGTTTAATATCTCGGGAGCAGTTGCCACCTCTTTGCAGGGTTCTTATCATTTTTGCTGAATGCTATTTGAATACAGAATTCTGTATAGTGATGGACGGCGCTGCGAGGACTTGGTCCGAGAGACCATGACTGTGACAGTTGGCCTTGAGTACAGTGACTACTATTTAATACTGTTTTAGTTACAGTTTTTTTTAAAGAACGCTAAACATTTGTTTTAAATACTTAAATACTGTTTGTTTAGATTTAGTGTATTAAAATAAATGTAAAGCAGAGACTCACACGATAAGCGATGTCGCCGGCGGCGGCAGTGCCGGCTTTGGTGCATATTATGACACTTGGACGGTTATTACATTTTGAATTTTTAATATTCTGTAATTGTAATACTTTAACAAAGTAATTATATTCGCTTGTTGTTGACTACGCTATAGACAATTTAACATTTAATTTCCAGGTATTTCCTGGATTTACTTAGAACATCATTCAGAACAAAGCCTTTTAACATAAAAATAAAAAATTAAATATCGTAGTTTTGTATTGTTAATTTTAGTGTCAAAATTGTTGTTTACCTAAAATTAAGTTGGAATGAAATTTTAATGTTGACAAGTGTTTGAGAATATAATAAATATAAATAAATAAATAAACACGAATAAAGAGGCTGGGAAACAACCAAATGAAAAATACTATCTCTAGTCTTGCTACCGTCTTACTTTTCCCATCCCTAGAGACAACATTTCTTCCGGAAACGTGTTTAAGTATGATAAAACACAATAAATAATAGTTGCTCGTATTTCAACCAGCAGGTCTGGATGACATCCAGCGTTTAATATCTTACTTTTTAACGTTTAAAGTGCTGAGTTCACTTTATTATACTTTTGTCGTGAATGTCCCGTCCCGTTTGTGAGGATGAAAATATACTTAACACCAAAGTCATTTTCATTTCATAAAATAAGAAAACTGTTATCAGACACATTCTTAGTAATTAGTTACCAAGAAATTTAAGGTAGACTAAAATTACTTATTAGCCTGAGGATAGATTCTAATTTCACTAAGAAATTACATTAAAGCATTCCGAATAAAATTAATCTAAAAATGTTTTCTAAATTCCCGCGAGAAGGACACAAACAATTATAATAATAAAATTATTCATAATCTAGTTCTGTCTTATTTAAGAGCGGATAAAATCAGAGAAAAAACTATTTCTTCACAACCTATGCAAATGCCCAGCCTGAGGAATCGGCAGTTCACCTGCTTGCTGCCTATAGAAAATTTTCACAGAAATAAGTATGTAAAAAACCCAAACAGGAAAATTTCAAAAAAGTCGTCATGAAAGCTAAAATTGATAGTAGTTAAAATTCATGTGACACTTCGAGTCAAACGGCAGACAATAAACCTAATGACTTTTAACAGATCACAACAAAAAAAATCACATAAATACACGCCTAACCCATGATTTCTCCTGAAATTGTATTAAATTTCGACTGATCAAATCTCGTCCGTAACGATATCTCAGCTTCCGCCGATCAATATCATTACTGAGAAAGATCCAAAGCGAACCGCATCAGAACGACAGCGCCATTTCTCGGTAATCCGAAGAAACAACGCGCTTCTTATTCCCTTTATTTCATATCAAAGACGCCCACCAAGCATCTGCTCCAATCTGGGTGCAAATATTTATTGTGTCCCTCACTCCCCTTTATGCTTCTCTCTAAATGATTGTACACACTAGACCAGGGATGGCAAACCAATGGCACGCGACAAAATATTTTGGGCACGCCACCACCCATTACTATTACTACACACTGCTAAAATATTGCACCATTACGGCATGGGACTCTTAAACGTTTTTTTTAGAAAAATTTGCACGTTGATTCATAAAGGTTCACCACCCCTGCACAAGACGGTTGCTTAAACCTGCTGGTTGTTTATATTCGAAAATAGCTTTACCTTTCTTATTACTTCGTATTTGATGTCGTAAGGTGAAATATAACTCTGATTCCCAGGATTGTTACTACTATTTACTTTTACTACTGTTTACTATGTCTTTTATCAACTTTTAATCCCTTTTTTTGAGTACGTCTAAACATTTCACTAGGAATGCAATTTTACCTAACATGAACTAACAGTAAGACCAGCATACATTCTAACATAAAATACGTATCGAGTATCCGATAGACATGAAAAATGAGACAGCGTAAATGGAAGCTGCATAATGTTCAAACTCTTTTTTTATCGAGTACTCGCTACCTATTAAAATTATGTCAGAATTTATACTAAGTCTTTACAGTATGTATCTACTCTACATACGAGTAAATATGCACTTCTCTAAAATTGGAATGAATATTAATTTCTACTGCATTTCCAGCTGAATATTCTGGTCATAGTATGAACCTGCCCTGCGGTTAGGCTCAGTGCACAATTATAGTGGATTTATCCGTTGTTTATCCTGTTTGGTTTAGAAATTGCTGGGTTTAAAGTAACTAAGTTTGGATTAAAAAACTGGAGAGAAACACGGATATTCTAACATTCTTTGTATTTGTACTGCTAACGAAAGTACCGCTGCTGGTATTAACAGTTAGGTTCACTGCACACACACACATTAACTATGCATTAAGCTTAGTTTACATCAAGTAAAGAAGGTAAGTAAGTGTCTAAACTTTTATCCAAAAATGTACTTAACTGGATAACTTCAAGCAAAATCCCGACTTCCACAATTCAAAACCTCTCGAACATTCCATTGACTTTCGAACCGGTTAAGTCCGGCTTGAACCGGACGTTGTGTACAAACCGTTAGTCAGCTCATCCGTCCGTTTGTACTTTTTGCAATCGATATCTCTGGAACATAGCAGCTGTGCCGTCTCAGGCTGCGAGCTTGGATAAAGGATAAGAGGAAGAGTTCAAAATATAAGGAAATTAGGATTTAGGTAGCTTTTAGAAGAGCGGGGTGGCTTAAAGCACCCTCAAAGTGCTTCCTCAAAGTACTTGACATAAGCTCGGCTAGTGAAACAATCCCAAGACGATATCAACTTTGGATACTAGAGAACCCCATCAAGAAGGTTAGTCTGTTGACCCCAATGTCAAGTATGCACACTGCACAGGTTAAACTTTACACTATATTTTTTTTACACTATATTTTGTTTTGAAGTTTGATGAAACTTCTAGAAATGTTTCCATTTTTATGAGAATATGAATTATGTAAGGAGGTTTGTAATGTATGACGCACGTTTTCATTAAAAAACTTGAGCACATAGCACCTGTGCGTTACCTTTATTACCTATCACCACCGTACCAATTCAATAAATAATTTCAAGATAGAAAGTCGCCTAAACTGAAAGCAAGTCGCTGACACCTACAGCATGCCCCCTCCCTAACCGTGATGTGCGACAAGCGTGCAAGCGTGACGACTTTTTGCCCCTTTTGGCTCGACTTGTGATATTTTCAGAATGGCCACTGAAATTCAGCAGATCTAAGCCACGTTTGATGCTTGTTTATGGTTTGACGAAACTAGATTCTGGTTAGATGTTGTGTAATTTTCTTTTTTTTTTTTTTTTTTTTTTTTTTTTTTTTATGTAATTGAGTGACGAGACGAGCAAATCGCTCGCCTGATGTTAAACGTCACGTTTGCCCATAACAGGTCTGCGCCACCAAGAATTTTAAACTCGCAGAATTCACGACCCTGCGCGGCACAGCACTGCGCTTCTTAAAGGTGAGTTGGGTTTGTTTTTTGTTTGGTGAAACTTATTTTTATGTGATGCTATTGTTCGTTATTTTGGTCGAATGGTAGCGGTTTTCTTAAATGCTAAAAGGTGTACATACTGAGATGAAAAAAAATGTGTCTAGAGTTCTAGGTACATCAGAATTTTATTAATATTTCATACTATGGATAAAAGTATTACTTTTCATAGCCATTTTCTAAATTAATTTTAAGTTTTACGTACGCCAAAACTTCTTTTGAAAACGTCCTTTAGATTGAAATTGTGTATAGCGCAGAATGTGTATATTATACACATTTAGATTCTCTACAAGAATCTCAATCCTCTCTACCATGCGCTAACATAAAGGTACCCACAGTTTGATCTTTTATAAAATTTCACATTATAAAGCTTAGCTATTACAAAACTAATCAGTAAACAGTTTGTCCTTTAAATTTCATCTCAAAATATCTCGTTTCTCCTACCAAAATAATTTAGACCTTGTTATCTTTTTCCAGTGAAATCAAATTTCTTCCATCTTGTTAAAACACCTTTCCCTAATAGATAGAGTGAAAATGTTGTCGAGATTGAGATTACAAGCGATCCCCGTCAGCTAGATTTGTTGCTCATTACCAGCCGATAGATTTTATCGCTGGCACGTGCCAATGGTGGCGAATATTTTGGAGGCTTGCGGTTGGGTGATTTGTTTTTTGCTAAGGATGGATTCTGATTTTTGCAATTTTATACAGTTTGTTTTACGGATTTTGTTTTTTTTTTAGGAGTTGATGGTTGGGTTTAGTGTGAAGGATGGGTGATCTCGAGAAAGAGTGACGATTTGTATGAACGAGTGTTTGTGGTAGACAGGGGCGGATCTTGAATTTGTGGGGCCCTGGGCTAATACTGCTTAGGGGCCCTACCTAATTACTCAACTAATTGCCATTTTGACATGTAACTGTTTTCTGTAGTGATGTAGGTATATGTAATATATGAACCAGATTCAGCATCGGAACCAGACCCTGCAGTGGAACCGGATAGGAAGAAAATAGGAAAACAAAATATTTTATTTATTTGTTAAAACATTATTTATTGCAAAATAAATAACTTTTAAGTTATCTATCACTTAGTAAACTAAACACGCACTAAACACATTTCTAGCAATAAAAAAGTCAATTCGTTAATACAGGGTGTTTGGTCTAGGGTTAGACAAACTAAATGGGTGTGTTCGTTGACCCATTTAGAGAATACAAGTTGGCCAAAAAAAATCCCAGACGCCTCAATTTTTTTTTTAATGGTCTAGATGTGTGTTTTTTTATTTTTACTGAAATTTAACCTATTAATTAAGCACCACAACTTTTTAAAAAACTGTTTTAGACCGGTTCTTCTTATTTGAATTTGGTCTCTGATACATTTTCGTACTGTACAAAGCAAAATTAGAAGCAAATAAGGACTAAATAATTCGTTCAGAGCTCATAGAGTGTAAAAATGAAAGAAAAAATTTTGACTATGGGATGAGAGGCGCGTCGCATGCCTTGCTGACGGATCTCATGCGGAACAGATCGCAGACGGTGGTGGCTTGCGGTGGTACGGAAAGGTCCGACCCATTGAACTCGATTATGGGGGTGGCTCAGGGATCATCAGTGTCGAACATACTGTTCTCTCTGCTCTTGAATGATCTTCCGGATGCTGTGACTGCAGCAGAAATTTTCATGTACGCTGATGATGTAGCCGCAGTAGTGACAGCAGCCACGGTGGATCTTCTGGAGCAGAGACTGAACGATACGACCTCTCAACTGGCGAAATGGTTCAGGATAAATGGCCTGGCTCTCAATTTGTCCAAAACCCACTATGTTCATTTTTGCCTATCAGGTCACCAGACACGACAATTAGTAGTCAATGTGGAGGGTAAGCAAATTGACCAGGCCGATACCACAACCTTTCTCGGTTTTGAGATCGATCGGAGCCTGACATGGGAATCCCATATAAATAAACTCTGTCGCAGGCTGGGGAGCGCGTGTTTTGCCCTGAGCCGAGTCGCCAAAGTTGTGCCTGTCGATGTGGTAAGGACGTGCTACTTTGCCACAGTCCACTCTCTGCTGCAATACGGCACGGAATTATTCGGCAGGGCTGCAGACTGGGAGCGCGTTTTTCGGCTGCAAAAGCGCGCTGTCCGTGCAGTCGCCAGAATCCCGCAGGATGTCTCCGCACGTCCGCATTTTAAGAGGCTTGGAATCTTGACAGTACCAGCACTCGTCATTTTTCAATAGCACATCGCCACTGCGCCCACTATGGGCAGTTTTAAATCACGGCTCAAGCGCTGGCTTGTCGAGCAGACGTTCTATAGCTACGATGAATTCATTGAATGTGATTATGTTTAATTTTAATTTTGATTGTTATTCTTTACACTGTGACATTTATTATTTATTATCCATGAATGATAATTTATTATTTTTATTTAATTTCTGTTCGACCTGTAATATGTATTACCAATAAACTGATTATGATTATGATTATGATTATGATTAGGTTAAATTTCGGTAAAAATAAAAAAACACACCTAGACCACTAAAAAAAAATTTAGGCGTCTGGGATTTTTTTTGGCCAACTTGTATTCTCTAAATGGGTCAACGAACACACCCATTTAGTTTGTCTAACCCTAGACCAAACATCCTGTATAGTCGACGATAGCAGAAGTGCGGAAAAATAACAAAATTGCGTCGGGTGATAAGCGGAAAGAAGTCCCCAGTAATAGACAATACACGGAATACACCAACCGAAAACAAGCGACAGGGAATTCCCCGTTCCGTTTGATAAATGCGCACACGGATTGGTTGATCGCAGTGTTGCCAACCTTATGATCGGATTTTTTTTAATTCTAAATAATTTTTACTATTGACAATATCGTCTATTGGTTTCAGTTCGGTTGGGGGCCCTCTGTATTCGCGGGGCCCTGAGATCCGCCCCTGGTGGTAGAGGTAGGTAAAATTACCTCTTAGAGAATGAAACGTAAGCTATCTTTTGTGTCATTATTATTATTATGTACATACTCACAGTTATTTTCAAAACGGTTGAACGTATTAGAATTAAATTATATTGTACTTATATTTTGCTAATCAACTTGTTTTTTTGAAACAAAAAAAAATTTAGCTAAAAGCATTTAGCAGCACAAATTATAACATCCGATAAATTTAAGTAAGTTTAATCGTAATTATACCAACGACTGACGCGTCAAACAATATTTCAGCGTACACTTTAGCTATCAAAGAACAATCCGACTTTCGCTAAAGCTTAACCAATTTCCGAACACCATAAAATACAAACGCCAAAGTACGAACCATGGACAAAGCATTTATTTTCAAACAGGAATACTGACAGCCCGTCAAGTATCAGTCTTCGTCAGTTTCCGTAATGAACTGCTGTTGCCAACTTCAGGAATATTTGTGTAAATTTAGGCTGGTTCGAGTGAGCTCTTACTGACGGTCAGTGCATAGCGTTGGCCGAGTGAATTGGTTTCTTCTAGGCAGGCGTGCTCTATCATAAACTGCATCATTGATTAGCATCTGGCAAGACATAGTTCAAACGCTAGCCTATCATCGATTGAATCAAATCGGTCGATTATTATATTGTATTGAATTATGTATGTCCAAAAAGTATTTAGGAAAATGTAAAAGTTTTATATGGGTCTGCAACTGCAAAATCTAGCGCTTCCCATCGATATACCTACTTGCTTTTCACAGCAAATCGTTTTTTTTATATTCAGCTTGATTTCCAAAATTATTAGAATTCTTAAGTAGTGAGGAAGCAGTAGCAATATTAATAAAAGATGACTCAGTTATATTATGGCTAGACGAATAAAAAAAACGCAACATGTGGCAGCGCGCAGTTCTGTACTATTTTAGGTAGTGATATTTAGATTTTGGTTAGTACGAGTTCAGATTGGCAAATTAATTGCAAATCTGATGAAAATGTGCAAACTTTTTATGACGACGATTATCATGATGAATCTCTGAACAATAGAGTCAGCATACCTAGTTAGTAAAGCTGCTTTTTGGTAGTTCAGTACATCAATGCGTACATATGCGTACGAGTATATAATGTTCCATAGAAATACTTTATGAAAAACAGAAACCCACGCAATTACTAGATGAGGAAGTGCAGCCGTATTCATGTATGTGCTATGTGTATTATTATGTAATTAAGTATTTTATTTTGTACCTTTAAAACTTTCTACTAAACAAATATAATTTAACAAAAAAGGAAAGAAACAAAAAACTTTGTACCCAGTACCTTTAGAAAGACTTAAACTTTTTTCCAGTAAGAAATATTCGTAATGTTTGTTCTTTGGTTCATTAACCAAGCATTAAGAACAGTAAGATCAAGCCTTTATGTTCCCAAAATGGATCCAGAGTAAAATTACATATTCCATAATTGGCGCCAGCGTCTGAAACATTCGTCTTAGGATTCTAGGAAAACAAACGTACGACCAAAATTGGCGACATGGTGACGAATGTTATAAAAGAAGATGTGGTACATTTTTATAAAAATATTGGCTTTAATTACTGACGCCTTAAGGTAAGAACTAAGTTTAATAGTGCCAGTAGGTATATAGTTAAGTAAAAAAAAATATATTTATAGGTTGTGTCTAAATTGCTAGCCAATAAAATTATTTTATTCATCCAAATACCACTACTACTTAATACTACTACAAATACATCCTTAGTGCTTGCTTGATGATCTTTATTGTCCTTTGTTTAGTGTGATAATATTGTTAAAAACTGCTATTTTTAGACCAATCCAAAACAAAATCAGCTGTTCGATACATTTCGTCGCGTGATTGATATACTCGTATTTTTATGGAACAGATGTTTTAAAATAACAAATGAAATGATGTATCGCATAATTATGTATTATTGTCTGTCGTTTGACTGAACATTTTGATTATTGAGATGGTATTAGACAAAAAAGGTTTTCAAGAATGTTAAGTATCTTACATATTGTTATATCTGCGAGCAGATGGGTCCCGTACGTAGTAGCGAATGACGTTGTAGTGAATGGTCGTTGTGGCGAAAAACTTTTAGCGTGGTACGCTGGAGCGAAAAGTCATTGAAGCGAATGCCAACAAGGCGAATGACATTGCAGCGACAAACATTGAAGCGAATTTTTTTTGATATTTCATGATTGATTTGTATATTTTTCAAACTTCTTAGTAAAGTTCGGACTGAAGATGGTAATTTTTAATTTAATTAAAACTGTTAAAAAAATGAATTTTTAAGAACCATTTTACAATTTTCTTAGTTCCATGTTCTGTTATTTCTGCAAACGCAAGAAACTCGTTGGCATAAAATATAATTATAACATTGAAATACTTCAAGAGACACGAAGCAGAAAATCAGTTTTTAACTCACAAAGTTACTATTAATAGATCTCTGTGAGATAATTCAAGGAAGGTTAACTTTATAAGCATTTACTAGCTGACTCGACAGACGTTGTCCTGTCAAAAGCCATTGCGTCAATTCTATTTCAAATGTCAAATGTCAAGTTACATTGTCCAAAGCGCTAAAGTTAAATTATGGTTTAAGTATTTTTAAATTTTCTAATTTTTCATGTTTTTTTACTATAAATTGAGATGTGAGCTATCCTATCTCCTAAGTTAGATCGAACTGCACCCGGTGTGCAAATTTGATTGAAATCGGTTAAGTGGTTTAGGAGTCCATTGAGGACAAACATTGTGACACGAGATTTATATATGTCGGCGCGAGAACTAATTTAACTTTAAACCATTGAATATTGATTTGTGAAACATAATTAATTGTAAAACTCGAGTTCCTATCCACAATTTGTCATTCATTCGGTATTGTACGAACCTAGTTTTAGTATAAATACGACCGCCTTGCGATGCCCGAGTCAGTCGAGTCTGAGCCGCCGGAGCGGTCGGACCTCTCTACAAATATTGTGAAAAATAATAAAATCGTTACAAGTGACAGTTCGTGTTTTTACTTTGCAAACCATGTGCGACCGCCCTGATGATGATAGTGGTGACGTCAGCATTGCTGACGTCACGCTTTTTAAAAATAATCAGGGTGCTGGTCATCCGTCATCAGAAGTGAGATTCGGACGGATCTCAATCCCATCCACTTCCTCACCTGCTCATCCACCACCTGATGATCAGCGAGAACAAATGCCGCTGAATATACCTACTATATCCAAGAGTGCTGCAATCGAACCTGCATCAAATCAACGTGCGCAGACGAGCATACCTGTACCTAGCTCATCTATGAGTGAGGTACCACCACAGTTCCTCATGCAAATGATGGAGGTGATGCAGAAAATGTCGGAGCGTTTATGTGCTCCATCAACGGAATCCAGAATGAAGATCAAGGATGTTTTTCTTCCATCATTCGTCCCTGATACCAATGTCGGCGTACGCGAATGGTGGCAACTCTGAAAAACGCATTGATAATGATCAAGAGTTACGAACCAGAACCATGGCACACTAAACTTGAAGAACTCCAACTAGCTATGAATTGTACACCTCATCGTGTCACTGGCGTCGCTCCACTCACACTCATTACTCAGCGGAAACATTGTGTACCCCTGAGCTCCTGAACCTGGTAGATGTTGATAGCCAAACTATCACTATCGAAGCGCTTACTCAGCATGTACAACAGAAGATGTCTCAATCCGGTGAACAGGACAGACAACGCTTTAATCTACGTAAAGCCAAGATTCGTCACTTTGAGAGAGGAGACTATGTCCTTATTAAAAACAATCCGCGTAACCAAACTTCTTTAGATCTGAAGTTCAGCGAACCGTTTGAAGTTTGCAGGATATTAGACAATGATCGCTACTTGGTAAAGAGATACGTCGGCAGAGGGCGCCCTAGAAAAGTCGCTCACGATCAGCTCCGTCGGGCTCCACAACCTGGTGATCAAGAAACCGTGTCGGCGCGAGATGGGTCACCAGCTCCACACGAAATTGCTGCAGCACCTCTTCACTCCGGGCCATCTATATCACGAGCGGAGTCGGCTGCGAGTTTGTAGGCCTGTTTGGCACAGCGGTAATGTATCCGCCTTATAAACCAGAGGTCCCGGGTTCGATTCCCGGCCGGGCAGATGTTTGAATGATGAATTTAAATATCTGTTCTGGGTCTGGGTGTTAATTATCCTTGTCTTTGTGTGTGTTCCGTAGCATCCCCAACACAGGATTTATTCCTGGTGGGGAGCTATGAGTGTGAAACGTTTACGTTTACGTATCTTGTTAGTTACCACAACCCCAAAATCAAGATGCAGACATATCATCTGATTAAAAGTGTGAGTATCCAAATTGATTTTATAACGATTAGCTTTCTTTTTTAAACTTAAAACATACCCTACAACATCTTCGAGACTCTCCGAGAATCTACGAGACTCCCCGAGAATCTACGAGACTCTCCGAGAATCTACGAGACTCTCCGAGAATCTACGAGACTCTCCGAGAATCTACGAGACTCGCCGAGAATCTACGAGACTCGCCGAGACTCGCCGAGAATCTACGAGAATCTACGAGAACCTTCGAGACCCTACGAGAACCTACAAAACTTAATAAAAGCTTTAGAATGTTCATAAGCTCTAAGGAAATGTTTCCAAGAGCGTGCTAAGAGTATACCACACATGTTAAATGTGTTCACTTGCTAAATATTATTAAGCAATGCCAATTGCAGTCTTACAGTCATCAAACTCAGAAGAAATTAATTTCATTGTTACAGATAATCACATTATAACAAGGCTGGTGCAGAGCGCGCACCGCCTGTCAGTATGGCCGTGTCGGCGCGAGAACTAATTTAACTTTAAACCATTGAATATTGATTTGTGAAACATAATTAATTGTAAAACTCGAGTTCCTATCCACAATTTGTCATTCATTCGGTATTGTACGAACCTAGTTTTAGTATAAATACGACCGCCTTGCGATGCCCGAGTCAGTCGAGTCTGAGCCGCCGGAGCGGTCGGACCTCTCTACAAATATTGTGAAAAATAATAAAATCGTTACAAGTGACAGTTCGTGTTTTTACTTTGCAAACCATGTGCGACCGCCCTGATGATGATAGTGGTGACGTCAGCATTGCTGACGTCACGCTTTTTAAAAATAATCAGGGTGCTGGTCATCCGTCATATATATTAAGATTATATTAAGATTAAGATTTTATTTATCTATGAAATTAATGGTAAGCAACGACGGAGGAAGCTTGCACAGAGAAAGATCTATCGGGAAACACCCACTCGGTCATATTTCTTTCGGCCATCATGTTCTTACCACCACATGCACTTGCCAATACACTTTTGACCAAGCAACCGTCAGTAGTAGGTAGGTACTAATCTCCCCGTTTCCGACTTCCACCGGTCATTATCCGGATGTTTACAGCGCGTGCCGCTACAGAAATATGCGCGGGTAGGCCGCGGTGTGCGCGCGCGCAGTGGTGCACGCGAGGTTGAGGAGGGCGGGATGAGTCTGAAGATGGGCTAAAGATATGACAAATAATAAAAAAAAAAAACCTTATTTTGAACTTAAGCAGGCATTTGAATGGCAACTTTTAAATTTATCTAATGATCATTTTAACATTTCCCTATAATTTTTGTTTTTAAAGTTGTAATAAATTGCTTCTTTACATAGAAATAAAAGATTTTCACAAATCAATGAAAAGAGAATGACAGTTTGGGCCACTGTCTTTTTTTCTTAAAAATCTACAAAATTCACTTTGGTTATTTCTTCCAAAACTAGTGGACGCACGGTATTGTCCACTAAGTCCAAAAAAGCATTAATTCAACCAACACAAAATGTTTGTTTCTTAACATGCAGTATTCCATGAACAAATCCAGTCAAAGGCTAATTTCGGGATAGGACCTAAGAATCAAACAGAACTAGAACTTTCCTCAAGTATCTCGCTTGCAGTCCCCCTTCGCAAATTCCCAAATAGTTCCAGCGCTAACCAGCACAAAAGAAAGTCCGTCCACGTGCGATCAGGCTCGCAACTATCCCTAGAATCCTCTCCCCTCTGCCTCGCATGCCGTAGTATTTCGGTATTAGATCGCGGCGACAACTTTGGACTCCATCCAGTAGCATACACGCGGTATTGGCGCGAAGACGCTATCGATCGCTATAACTTATCATTAAAACGATAACCTGCTATTATTAACAGCTGCTATTTTTGGAGTATAACGAACGCTAAAGACTATTGGTGATGAGTGATAGTGATGAGCTAGATGATGAGAAGGAAAGTGATGGTGTTGTTGACAAATGTGATAGGCAGTGATGAAAGGGTGATAATACTAAGTGATGTGAAAGAAATTGTTGCTACCAAATTTTAAATAAGAAGAAGAAAAGGAAAGTGTGGTAGAATGTTCTTCTTATTCCAGTGATGATTCAGAGGAAAAGACTCGAGTCAAGAATTTAATAAAAACAAGACTGTAAACAGAATACACCGACCTGACTCACTAAGTACACAGCGTCTAATAAAACCAAAGTGCAAACAAACAATAAAACACAAACTATTTTGAGATCGGCGAACATAAACCCAGAGCATAGCACATAAACAAAATGGCTACGGACCGGCACGCGACTCCTTTTATAAATCACAATCTGTTTATTTGTGTTGTCATCTCGCTCGCTTTGCCGATGGTTGGCGAAGGAGCGACGAGAATCTACGAAGATGCTCGGAGCTTCCCCAATGATGATGGAGGAAGACGCTTGAGCAGGGAGTACCATTTAAGGCAGGGTGCTCTGAGAGGGCTGATTGTAAAGCCTAGTCGGCACTATGATCTCCAACTTGTGGAGATGTTCCTTGGGATTCCGTATGCTGCTCCTCCGACAGGGAGTTTTAGGTTTATGCCTCCAGGTTAGTTTGAAATCATATTTATAGTAAAGTTTTTAATTTGCCAACGAAAGTGGTTACGTTAATGATTTTAGAAAAAACTTATTTTTTTCAGTTTACAAATTTTGAAATACTGATGGTTCAATTTTCTACATTAAACAAGCAGTGTGTTGATAAAGTTAGTTTTTAACGGTCTTTACTGAGTAACAAGAAAAAAAACTTTGGATAAAAAAAACTGATTTTCATCTCCACCCTCCTTTGTTCTCTTACCCTTCTTTCTTTTTCTATTCTCTTTGTTTTTATTTTTCTTAAAATTATATACTTGTAGTAATTAATCACTAAAACGATTATTGTTTATTATTATATTAAACGTATTGAGATGTTTGACCATAAAACTGAATTTATGTGATCGTCTCCGATTTAATTACAATAAATCTCTGTTTACGAATATTTTAATGTGTAAACAAATATTTTACGACGTACTATGATTCATATAATTATTGATGAACTTTGATTATAAAAAAAAAATATCTGTACTATGTAGAATCAGACTAATATTATAAAACGTCATTTGTATGTTTGAGTGTTTGTTACTCAATCACTCAAAAACGGCTGAACGGATTGTGATGTCAATTGGTATGAAGGTGGCTTATTCTAAACCCTGGATTAACAATTAATGGCTACTTTTTATGCCTACAAATTTAACGGTTCTTGTAGGATAGCGGGTGAAATTGCGAAACGCAGCTAGTAAATTAATATAATAATTTAATTATACTTACTTAATTATCTTCAAATTACAAGTGAAGTTTTTCATTAAATAGTGCTTAATTCAAGTCTTAGTGCTAAATTAACTTTCTTCGAATGAAATTTCTAATAACTGTCTACTCTATAACTTATTAATTTCCACAATAATTAAACATACATACATACAAATAGACATTGGAGTGAGACGTTAATGATTTTTACGTAAATAGCAAAATCAGCATCCTTATAATATGTATTATATAATTATAATCACTTCTAAATTATTTTTTTGTGTTTCAATCAAAAATTACACGCGCCGTGTCCCAACGCATTGCCCAAAATGAATCTTAGAATCTTTACTACTGGTAAAGCTCCAATTTATTACTAGTAAAAGTCGAAATTTACTTTTTAGATCTCATAATTTGCATTTTATTCCGCTACTTTCTGCTTAGTCGGCAAAATGGCTGCCTTATCAATTTGGAGTAGCGTCAAATGGCTCATAAAAAGCTGCAACGTGGATACTCGTACTTTAATAGATGGCAACCATTTTACGGCCTTTTTAGAAGGCTCTGTATCCTTATAGTCTTTTATCAATTTTGTTTTATCCATTAAGCAAAATTGATTAACTGCTTGACAGTAAACCCTCTGTTCTGATCTCATATTTCTCTAGCTCAGTACGTTTGTGTTGAGCAAAAAATTTAAATTGATTATTGGTCTCAAATAACATGAAAATAAATGGGAGCCAGTGGATTGGATAAATTTTAACTCACTAATTCTCACAGATCTTTGTGCTCAAAATAAGAACAATTTTATGATTCTACAGACTATGAGACTATGACAAGTAATACCCATAGCCTGAAAACTCAGAGATACGGTCTAACCACTTCAACCTTTACAAACATTGTTTAAAAGTAGATAGATAGATAAACTCTTTATTGTTCACACCATAAATTACAAACAAAAGAATTATAACACATTAAACTAGTGCGAAAACTGGCGGCCTTATCGCTAAGAGCGATCTCTTCCAGGCAACCTTAGGATGGAGAAGATAGACAAAAAAATAGAAAAACGGGGTGTGCAATATTGAGAAAAAAAAACTGTCATAAAAAAGTAAAACTCCAAAAACCCATTTTCTGTATTCAATATGCAAACAAATTAACATAGAGACAGAATAAAACTGCGAATGCCATTACAAAAACCTCGTTTATTGAATACATTGGATTTGTATAACGTAGGTTTTGTAAACTAACCTCTTTTGCATACAGTACGGCAGGATTAAGGTCAGTGGTGGATTTAGTGAATAAAAATGAGTTTTTGGTGACCATCAATCATGATTGCAAATTTATTACTAAACTAGTGTTTTAAGCTATTTCCAATGGTCTCGTACAAGTTTCTACAGTAATTAGCTTTTTTAATTAGAGACTGTATTTCAGGTATCATGGGTTTTGAGTGCGCGCCTAAACAAAATCACACTGGCTTTTGTCTTGCTCTATCTACTAGAGAAAAAGCGGGAGAAAATAAATCAACCGCAAGACTATATTGAAATAAAACAAAACAAAAGCCAATGCCGTTTAGTTTAAGAATCGCACTAAGAGTTCTTGGTACTGAGCCTATATTATACAACAAAAAAGCAAACAAATCGGTTTGCACAAAATCTTTCATCTCTTCTTATCCTGTTTTATTCCTTATCTTTTTGTTCAGCGTTGAATTTCAGGTAGTGCAACACTGTAAGACAAACTGCAATTGGGGACGCATTACAATCCTCTTATTCGACGTTTAGTCACTAACCGTACTTTTCTCACCACATTCTCATCGTCTCAAATTATTCTAAACCACCTTTCTTGTTCCAGCCAGCGCGCCTCCATGGTCCGGCGTGAAGATGGCAACCCACTTTGGCCCCGTCTGTCCCCAGTCCATGCCTCAAATAAAGAAGGGCAACCCTCCTTCCATGGGCAGGCAGAACTACCTGAACAGGATCAGGCCGTTTCTGACTAACGAGTCAGAAGACTGTCTGTATTTAAACATTTATGTTCCTTATAGAGGTAAGTTCACTTTTTTTTTAAGTTTCATCTGCAAAATTGTATTTATTTATTTATTTTTGTCTACAATATGTAATTAAATTGGCACAATAACCGATTTGTAATATAGTTTCACAGATCACTACATAAAATATATACATAGGTAGTTATGGTTTGATTTGTTCATATTAATTAAAATTCGCTAATACACTCAATTAGATTTCCAACTAATATAAGCAACCAAAGTGGGCGGAGAAATATTTTCAAATTCAGAAAAGCTACAAGTACCTATACAGGGTTATACAGAAAGAATATGCTAAGCCGAAGAGGACTCACAGTCCTCATCATAATGAACAACTTTTACTATAGAAGAAAATATCAGCTGTTCCATAGAAAAATGTCACTGACACTCGACAGAATGTATGGAACAGCTGATTTTTTTTCGCAAATTCCGGGTTGGTCCGGACAGTAATAGTTGTTCATAATAATGAGTACTATGAGCCCTAGCATATCCTTTTTGTATAACCCTGTAGAGTAGGCCTATAGGCCTTAGGTATTTGGCCTCTGATGACTGTGCTTCACGCCCCACGACCCGGTTCTTTGAAGAACCTATCAGGCGCCTCTAATTTGGCACTGACCCGTACTCGGTGTTGGCACACGCAAACAAATTGTTTCGTTACTATCAAATAAATTGGCACTAATGTACAGATTTTTTGGATTCCCACATAAATTTTGAACGACCTTGTCCGCATGGTAACTGTTATAAATGAGCTTTAAATTGCTTTCCGTGCTGAAAGCGAGTAGTAAAGTTAGCTGAGTACTCAGAAATATCTATTTGCTGGCCTATATTAAAAAATATAAAATTGAAACCACTCTATCTAACTGCTTTGAATTCGTTGTTTTAGGCTAAATCCGTAGTTTTTTTATCCTCAATCGCAAGTAGTATTTTTTTATTTTTTGTGTTGTTTGCGTTGAAAAATTAATGAACTTGCTTCTCAAGCATTTGCAAACAGATTAAACTAGTCAAATTTAATGACGTCGCAAAACAATTAGGTATTAGCAGAATAGCATTTCATCGAATAGTGAGAGCAAATATTCAAACTATTGTTTAGACAAAGATTGATTTGCGACACCATTACTTTAACCAATACAATTTACCAGAACTGTTTTACGTAACAACGACTTCCAATCTATTTCCGCCAATAGCCGAACTAGCACTTACAAGTACGTCATCTTTCATGTTCTACTATATACTACTACTACTACTACTATATAATCCGTTCTCATGAATTACCTCAAAAACAAACGAATGCTCGTTCAAAAACAGATTAGTATATCTACATAGGTACCTATACGTATAACTACGTTCTATTCAGTAGGTAGGTAGGTCGTACTCTTCAGTTTAACGCCGCATAAAAATGAACTGTGAAGCAGTGATCGATCTTTTGACAAAGGCAAATTATAAATTAATTCATTAAATCTCAATTCAAAGTAACTTAGTACGTACTCGTTTATAAAATTATTCAATTATAAATTAAAAAAAGAAACTGCCATCTCAATATTAGGATTAAGTTTATTTTTCATAAAATTACATTATATAATAACATTTTAATTTACCTACGTTTCCTTCGTAAAATTATATTAAATTTTCTAAACCACTTTTATAAATTTTATGAAAGGAGGAAGCACTGCATAATAATGTCAAAGCACGGTTAAATAAAAGTTCTTTCTTTACTCTCCCACACAATGCAGACTATAATAGCGTGTAAAACGTGATTATGAGCTACTGAGGCAGATTAAACTCAGGAAGTTGTAAATCTTACGTCTCACGTGACAAACGCACCTACGCTTACACCTATCATGGTGACACATACTGTAATTTTCCTAGTCTTTATCAGCTGTCTCCAAAAAAAAAAAAAAAAGAAAAACTCGACTACTAAATGACGTAACCTATGACACTTAGGTATAAAGTCGAATCCAATCAGTGAATCTCATAAAATTGATTGAACTCTGTTGTAGAAAATTTTAGTTCCCTCATTCAGCCAACTCCACAGATGATGATGATGTCATCTTAGCCAGTTTCAGCTACAGTGACTTCTGTTTCTGTTAAATTAGGCTTACCTATATGACGTGCTCTAACCTGGCTTATTAGGTTATCTTTGCAGTAAAAGTCCTCAAGCAGAGACTGCAAGTCAAGGCGCCATAATTCACATAGTTATAGAGTAGGTAAATTTAAGGGGTTTAGAGTAGGTAATATATTTTATTTAAGAGCTTCTTCCCTTCTTGAGCTGACAGATAAGTTTAATTGCTTGCTGATTTTTGTAACTGTTTTACACTGAATACTCAGAAAATGGCGACGACTGATTGACGTTTATTTACTCTTCGTGATTTAGGTTAGCGGCGCCAGTTTTTCAGCTCGCACCAATTAATGTGAGGGACAGAAATAGTTGCTAATTGAGAACTGATATTGGCGAGACGGTATTTGCTTTTGCAAATGCATATCCCATTTCTTTGGCTTATGATAATATATTTGAGCTCTAGAACAAATCATTGCCGTTTTAGTTAAGGAATTGTGCCATATTGAAATAACTATTGAGTTATTTTGTTATAATTAACACGTGAATATTCGCGTATTGTTGAATCGGCTATTAAGTATTTAATTAGTTTCTAATATAGAACCAGCTGCAGCTTTGCGCCACGGTTTCACTCGTGCGGTAATGCAAAACGGTTATCATGAAAAGTAGCGTAGGTATGTGTTAATCTAGTTTAGGGCATACCTAAGCTTTGTCTATTCCTAATTTTATGAAATCGGTAAAGTAGTTACGTTTATTCGTGGTTTTTGGTTTTGTAGTTTTGTGTGTATGTAAATATTCGGACACACACATTTGGATACATTATTTGGCAATCATTGCACGTGGTTTTTAAAATCAGAACAGTTGATTTGGATGTCATAAAAGATAGAAAAAGCTACTACAATAGTATTATAGTTTGTAGCTGTACTTATATTAGTTTATCTTTGAAATTTAAAATCAGTTTGGCAACAATCAGGTCGAGAAGACATACCGATTTGGTATTTAGGTGCTTAGGTTGTTATCTATAGACTATGTCTATGTATTCGAATCTAAAATTATCTTCATTTCGAGTACCTAAGAATAGTTTTTATGAGCTATGTAACAAATATTTCCTTCGCTAGTTTTTCCAAAAATACAACAGTCATGTCAACCCCTGTTTCAGAATTTCTATCCGTTTAAAAATATCTCGTAACTGACTCGACTAATTATAGCCGAGCGACATTCCTAAACCGAAATAAATGTAGTTCACAGTTCTACACTTCGTTCAATGGAGCTTTAATAGAGTAGTTACTGATTTTTGGCTGTGACTTTGAACCGCATTGTTGCTAAAATACTTGCTAATAGTTCAAATTCTACGTAAAAATTTTGTGCACATTATTTTTAAAGAGACATAAAATCACTAGTCATCAATGTTATCAATTTCATTGAACAAGTTTTATTTTATATAAAATAAGAAATAGACTATTTTACAAATTCTTGTATTACCTAAATTGTATTGAAAAACCTGAAAATCAGAATTTTGTTCCTCCCAAGTTTGCAGAAAAAAAAAATCAAGCAAAATCTTTACTTTTTGTGTTCAATATTTTGTGTTGGAGTGTTTTGTGTATTTGTCCGTCTATAGTTTTGTTTCATTGTCAAATGTAATATCTTAACAATGGTTTAAAGACTACTAATTTACCTAGCCGTGGTAGCTCAGTGGGAGAACAGCCGCTTCGCATTCTTGAGGTGGCGGGTTCAAACCCCGACTCGTACCAATGAGTTCTTTGGGACTTATGTACGAATTTACATACCACTGGCTTTTCGGTGAAGGAAAAACATCGTGAGGAAACCTGCATATGTGCGGAGAAGAAATTCATTGGCGTATGTGAATCCACCAACCCGCACTTGGCCAGCGTGGTGGAATACGGGCTAATCACCCTCCGAGGGTAGACCTGTATCCCAGCAGTGGGAGGATTAAAGGTTGCATATGGATGAATGAATACCTATTACCTACTTATTTTAAAGGTTTTTTATTTACCTATTTATGTTTTTCTTCTTTTGGTCATTGATTCAAGATCCTACATAAAAGACTTCCTTTGAATCCAAAACGTAAGACAAACAAAAATACGCTCTTTTCATATAGAGGTAGATACAAGAGAATTCGAGCTGACAAGCGGACGGAAGCGTCTCGAAATAGATCGCTTCGTGTTTTGAGGGCGTTGAAATGGTTTATTAGCCCCAGTTTTAAGATTCATTGATAAATGCTACTGATACATTAGAAATAGTTAATGATCTTGTAGGTATTTGATGATGGGAATTTGATAGTCCGTAAAACAAAGCTTTTGGTGTCATCATCATAGTCAGCCTGTATCGACCCACTGTTGGGTATAGGCCTCCTCTCCTTTGTGCTATTTTTTTCCCTGTCCTGGGCCAATCTCATCCACGCATGACCTGCGATGGGTCTGATGTCGTCGACCTATCGGGCTGATGGTCTGCCAACTGAACTTTTGGTGTAAATAGATTAAAAGAAAAAATCAGAATGGAAAATGAGAAACCAGATTATAAAAAAGCTAATAAAAATCAGTACAAAATATTTCATCTTACCTAAGAATCTTCTACTAAATAACAGCTGAACCAACTCGCGTATGAATACTAATTATAGCATTTTGTGCTCAAATTTGCAATAATAATTAGGTCTGTAAGCATTTACTATATAGATCAAAGCAGAATAATAATAAATGTGTCTGGAAACTCTCATTAGCATTATAATAAATTTAGCACTTAGAGACTATTCTTTCAGTATCCTGATATGTTTGTAATAAACATTGAGTTATTTTGTAATACATACTAGGAGATAAAACCGCAACACATTGCGACGTTCCATTTAAGAGTAGCACATGTGCTACATTTCAGTATTTCACTAGCTAGAAAAAAAACATATTAGCACAAATAAATATTACCGTTGCGTCTCGTAGTACTGCCTAATAATATTTGTGCAGATATACACAAACGGCCGACACAGTGAGTGTCTTACTCATAAACACTGCTTAAAGTTAGTCACTGCATAAAATGCTCTAACAACTTTTCGCTGCAGTGAAATGTCACGTGCAAGAACAAGACAGAGAATTTAAGCAAGCTCTAAAAGAAAGGCTCTGAATGTCTACGAGTAACTGAAAGATGTTGTTGGGTAAAGCCTCTCAACCAAAATGGAACATTACTTTGCTGATCTCCAGTACGTAGAACATAGTGATTCAAAGATCACAAACAACATTTTATTACTTGGGACATTCTATTTCACAAATTCTAAAACAAACTCTATCTTCCTTTTCGGGACGCCAAAAATCACGGAAGAAAAATGTCACGAAAACAAACCGTCGAGTTAGAGGATTATTTAAAAGAAAAGATTAAGATCCCAATCGGATAAAGAAGCCCGCTTGTGATTTCGACTGCACTTTTGTGCCACCAAAAATAATTTTGACTTTATTGTCTTCAAATAGAGTTTAGATTTGATTGATGATTTTGCTCCAGTAAAAACGGGAAAGTACGGTCGGAGCGAAAATTTCACGTAATTTTCCGACAAACAAAGCAATGGAGGGAACAAAGAAGGGATAAACAATGGAGCAGACGGGCAATGCAAGGCCGTATACCATTGTAAGAGTCCGGCTTTTTATTGTGGGAAAACAATCTTTAATTACCCTTCTCCGGCTTGGACGGAGTTTTTAGTGGACAAGTTTAGGATCGGGTGGCTTTTGGTAGAGAAATATTGAATCGGAAATGAACGAATATGAACGTTATTCTGTGAGTGAGCGATTGGTAAACATCCATGCTATGCTAAATCTATGAAGGTGATAGTCAAAATCATTGTATTACTTTGTACTGTTGCTTTGCATTGTACTGTTGCTGCTATTAATACTTAGTATCAGCTAATAATACTTAACACCTTATCAGACTATAATATAGCCTGTCTATTCACAGGTTGTCTGGAAGAAATTTCTTTAGGCCATAAGATCGTCCTTGTACTATCAAATGTCAATGTAATTATTCTTAGTCGTGAGGTTTTTTTCTAGTGAGTAATTTGTTTGGTGCCCAATACAGGGTTATAAGAAAAGGGTGTGCTAAGCTGAAAGTGGCTCATGGTACTCATCACTATCTTAACCCTGTATAACTACCTATATAATATTATATGATATTATATTCAATATGGTCATTTCAAAGCCTCCGACTGGAACGTTATTGTTCTTCGACAAGCAATCCTGGAATAAGCCCGGGGCAAACAGGATCAAAGGCATTAGGAGCGGGCCCGTAACTGAGATCCAAAGTACGGGTCCTATTGGAAACATAGTACATACCTACCTATATAACTAGTATTTAGTGCTTCATCATCATTGCTGTCAACGTCAATCTCTACTATAAGGATTAAGGACTATTAGTCCTAGGAAAGGGAATGCTAAATTGCTAAGCCGAAACGGGACTCATAGTACTCATTAGTATTAGTACCTATTAGTACTCATAGAAAACACGAAAGCAATTCCATAGAAAAATTTCAATGACGCTCAGCAAAATGTATGGAACAGCTGAATTTTTATTCATGATTTGAGGGTTGGTCTACAGTAAATGTGGTTCATTATGATGAGTACTATTAAACCCCTTTCGGCTTAGCACACCCTTAACCCTGTATAGACCTACAATCATGTCAGAGGCCTTCAGGTAACCTGAAATCTCTGACACCAGGGCTAGCCACTACAGCATACAAACTTACTTATTGATCGACCCACTGCACGGGCTTCCTCTTCTTTGTGACATTGTATTTTGGGCCAATTTCATGCACGTGTCGCCGTACCAATTCTTCATTGTTGGTAAAGTCTCGCGGCCACCCATTCGAAGACAGACTGGGCGTCTGTTGCCTACGACCATTGACTAGTTCCTCTTACACACTTGGTATAACTATAGTTAGTGCTAGTGCGCATACTCTAACACCATTTATTTCTCAAAGCAGTTATTTCTGCCCTTACATCAAAGGGCTACTTGACCTACATCGAATGAACGCAAATGCTGGATTCTCTCCAATGATTTGGTTTACCTGCTTGAGAATTATTAACAGTTTAGTAAGGTAGCGGTAGGTAGGTGATTTATTTGAAAAAGCAAAAAATGAAGCTAGTTAGTTTAAAACAGTAGTTGAACAGCTATTTGTTTTATTGAGAATTGCCAGTTTCAGAATAAAAATGTCTAATTTTTTTTTTATTTCTCCTAAACCAATTTTGATGACTTCATAACCATTAAATTTATTTCTTTGTATTTTAAAACAAAAATAAATTAAATTTATTACAGCGACATCTATAAAAAATATTTGAACTATAACAGCAAAGCACGTCTCCAACTAACTTGCAACGTCAATCCACACAACACACCCCAATTCTCAGCAAACCCTACGCGAACGTAGTTCACGACTTGTATCATAGATGTCGCTACGAGTACCAAACTCTATAAAAACGAGGATAGACTGCGCTAACGTTTGTGTTTATCTTTATTATTTTCAGAACAAAAATCAAAGAAGTTTCCGGTACTAGTGTTTATTCACGGAGATTCCTTTGAATGGAGTTCGGGGAATCCTTATGACGGGCGGATATTGGCGTCTTACGGAAACATTATGGTTATCACAATTAATTTCCGATTGGGAATATTTGGTAAGTTTCTTTTATTTTTTTTTACTAGCAACATAGTACGTATTTTATTTTATTTGTTACGCACCTACTTGATGATACTGGTAAGAAAATTTGCAAAAGATAACTTCTGCAAGTTCTTGCCGCACAGCGCGTGAACAGACCCTTTGCAAATTTTGGTTGGAAAGCTACATAAAACTTACAAATGTAAAAAAAAAGATACAAACAGGCTGCAAATTACAAATGGTTTAATTATAGAGCCAAGTAGTTAAATTACAGAGACCCAATATTTGAAGTTCACAAGAAGTTTAAAAGCAAGTCTATTTTAATGTCTGCGTTTGACCACCAACTTGCATGCGTATTCTCGCTTGCTGCTTAATAAAATATTAAAGATACTAATTTGTTGATAAATAAAATATTTTGAAAATTTTCAGGCTTCCTGAAGCCAAGTCTCACCGACCACGACTACGGCAACAACGGCCTGCTGGACCAGCTCGCGGCGCTGCAGTGGATCAAAGACAACATCGAGGATCTGAACGGAGACCCGAGCTCGGTGACGCTGATGGGGCACGGGACTGGCGCAGCGTGTGTCAACTATCTTATGCTGTCGCCTATATCTAACGGTAAACAATATCGTTAACTGGTAGTTCGTGACCTACTAAGGTTTTGAAGTAGGCGACTGGTCCGCGCTCAATTTCAGGCGTCTGCGAGTCGACCACGTCTTTTGAAGGAAGGCGACTGATCCACTGGCTTGTTTTAGACGTGGACAAGTTGCCCTTTAACCCATCTTTACACCTTTCAATAGGCTATTTGACTGATTTTGAAAAACTGTTTTAAATTATTCGTTGGCATATGATTAATACACCACATGTATATTTCTGCGAAATTTGCAGTATTTTTCGTAAAATACTGTGTTAAAATTTAAATTACAATATTCGCGCTAAAAACGCTGTTTCGGTAATGGCGGACGACATGTGATTTGCGTGACGTCACAGGCAAATAAGCAAACTTTATTCATCATTATAAAACATTACAACATTATAATCATTACAACATTATAAAATCACACAAAGTGTCTTAGCATTAAACAATGTTTACCTGCGTGTGACGTCACGCGAGGCGTAGCCAATCACAGAGCGTTCTTGTGGCTGAAGAATTTTAAAAAATAATTTGAATTTATTTTGTTTATTTTGAAAAATCTATAAATATTTTTGGATAAAACAGAGATAAATATGTTTTTTTATGTTATTACCCAATAGAATGACCACATTTCGTAGCATATTTTTAATAGTGTCAAATAGCCTATTGATTTTGCCAATAACTAATTTTGAAAATAGTATTGGACAGCCCACAAAATAATCATAAAGCTTGAATCAATAGTTATCAAGCTATCGTCGGACAAATACAAGTGCCAATTTGTTTAAGACTCTGAGACCTTATTTTGCTCGGTCAATTAACATCGAATGGTAAAACGAATGGTTTTCTACAACTTAGTCTTCAACGGACTAAATAGAAGCTTTTACACACCACGTCCCCAGCATTTTGCCATGCGTGCTTGTTGAGTGCGTGCCGCAGCTGGGCTAAATACCCGCCGGCAAACAGTTAGTGCGGCTTGGTGTGTAAAAAAGCTTTTATAAACGTTGTTATGCTTGGAAAAAATGATTTATTTTTGAAGATCACAAAAATAAATTGCGCACTGCGGAGTACTAATCGCAGTTTTGAAAGTAAAATCCTTGACCTTCGTTTTTGGCTTCTTTTCCAGGTCTTTTCCACCGAGCAATTCTAATGTCAGGATCGGCGCTTTCCGATTGGGCGATAACCAAGGATCCGACGCAGTACACTTTACAAGTAGCGCAAAGTCTCGGCTGCAATCCTAGCTCCAGAAATATGATGAGCTGCTTACAGAGAAAGCCGTAAGCTAGACTTTTTGATTTTTATCAGTTTACAAGATTTCTTCAAGTGACATTCCTACACGCTCTGCCCGTTTTCAGGTAATGTCACTTCTTGGGCCCTATTCTAGCGATTGAGATATTATCTCGGTCACTATCATTATGTCACTCTTCTTAACTACCAATATAATTCTGATTCCAAGAAAACAATTAGCATAATTTATTCGAAAAACAGTTTCCCAACATGCAAAGTTCTAAAATCTGGTTACAACTCATAATTGGCTAATATTGTCAATAAACTTCTTGCAATCTTATCTTTAATATTTACGTTGTACCTAAAACAAAAGATCCCAATGTTTGGTCCTTTGTAACGTCGCCTTTCAAGTTTGTACAACTCACGTTAATTTGAAGCAACCTTGTCACTATCACTAACCTCAAAATTATCAAATGCTTTAGAAGAAAATGTAGCAAAATTACTGTGACAGGGTTCCACAAGGTCTGTTTATAGAGTTGGGTGTACAGTCGTTTTGAAGTTGGGAGGTTTATCACTTGATAATTGGTGAAATTTGGTCAAAGTTGTAGCTTTGATGATGTCGGATCAAGGGTGACAGTTCGCAGGCCAATTTGGGCTGTTGTAGAATAAACAAGCCACTTTGTGGGCTATAGTTTTAGAATTATTTTGAAGCATTAATCAACATGTTTTAACTATTTAACTGCTGAGGTGTTTGATGGAAAAGGGAGAGAGGGGGGCAGACTACTTCTGGAGTAAGTTCGTTTGGGCCGGTAGGTGAGACCTAGTGTCAAGAGTTCTAGAGTGAAGACCTCGTTAAGGTAAATGTGGTCAAATGGAGTGACGACTTCTGTACCCACGTAATGCATTGGTTAAAAGCAGTATGTGTGTTGAGTTAGTTGATTATCAAACCAATTGGTTTTATAATCATAATCTTTTCGTTGGTAATTTTATTTACTAGAAGTAATGTGAAGTATAATAATTTTAATAAGTACCTACCTAATGACTCATGTGTTTTAGTATTTTCAGTGGTCCATACTTTGTTTTTATGCAGTGAAGTATACAAAGCAAAAGCAAAACACATCAAATTACTTTTATAAATTGCTTTAAAAATGATCACAAGTTCAAAACTTCAATTTCACTGTGAATAATTTCGTTAGTTACTGCACAAAAAATGTCAAAAAAGAATCTAGAGCAGCGCACTGACCCATGTTAATTAATTTTTGAGCCCTGTAATATTTTTTGGGAGACAAGGTTGACTCATCATTGTTTTAAAAAATCTTTGCTCATCAAGAAAAAAACAGAAAGCGACTGAGGAAAACTTTAATTGACTTTAAAAAGACGACGTTATTTTTGGTAAACTAACTTAACATTTTTACGAGTTTAGATTCTTAAAGCTTAGTTTAGAAATGGTTCTTCGATAACTTTGTGCACAGACAATTAATCAATCTATTTTTATCTTAAAATTGTTTTTAACAGTCTTACCTATGCCCCCTGGTTTCACTAACATCACATCCTCCAAAAACTGCTAATTATTCTAGACCGGACTGATTTGTCAGCATTTAAAAAAAGCACAGCATGGGTTCACAAGAAATTATATATTATTAAAACTCGTTTTCGTATTGAAACTTCAATATGAAGACGGCATAAGATTACCAGTTCCTTGCTCATTCAAAGCTTCATAATATTGCAGGTTATCAGAAATCAAGAAGGTCCAGATCCTGGCGCGACAGTTCGAGACTCCTCTCGGGCCGGTCGTCGCTGGTTCTTTCATCCCGAGCGAACCAGCAAGCACGATGGATGCCTTCCCGAATTTATTGAGCAAGTAAGATTTAAGATTATCTTTATTGTGATTATTCTTTTTCACTGTCATCAATGATATCAGTAATGTCTCCGGTATTACAAGTTGACGATTGCTGAGTGCTGAGCAATGTGTTTTGCGTCTTTTATTTAACATTCAAATGCTACAACTATCTAGTCCGGTTGTGTATGTTTTTGACTTCTGATAATAAAACTGATTCGTTTCTGCAGAGGATATTAAATAAATTGTTAGTAAAACTTAGTCGAACAAGTAGTAAGTTATAGACTATTGTTTTGGTTTGAAACAAAATCTAAGACAAAGCTAAAATAAAAATATTTGGAACCTTAAGTTTTACTATTTTAAAAGTGTAATTTGGAACGTAGTGCCAAATCAATGAAATTATTCATACGACGCTGTTAACAACCTTTTATTACGTATTCGACTCATTATACTTTACCAAGAAAAATAAGTGATATTTCCTCCGAAAATTTCATTATTTCAAATGAGAAGAGTATGTTTTTTTCCGTCGATTCCTGTTTCTTTATGCCAAAGGTTAATAATGCCTCGTGTTGAAATGAGATAGAACAATACACGTGTCTTGTTGTGAATTCGGCTTTGGGGTTGACATGGCACCCACATTGAAGGGCGTTCAGGATGTAATTGATTTAGGTGTCAATAGATTGGCAAAGTTAAGCAGCAATTGGTTCGGATTAGTTCTTGGAAGGGTTATACTAGACAGGAATGAGCTACGATGAAATACGGGACATTAGACTGGTAAGCTTAATGGCTGCTCTAGAAAAACAATCACCAGATATTAGAAATACGGGTAAAGTAGTATTAGTCCGTAAAGTAGTATTGTTTCCAGTGAAATTGCAGGGCAAATAAGAGATTAAACATCTTATATCTCAGGGTGACGAGCGCAGTGCTGTGCCGCGCAAGGTCTTGAATTCTAAGAATTCAAAATTCTTGGTGGCACAGACCTGTTTATGGGCAAACGTGACGTTTAACATCAGGCGAACGATTTGCTCGTCTCGTCTCTCAATATCATAAAAAAAAAAATATAATAATAAATAGCAAGCTGATACTTGGAAATTCGTTCCAGATGCTGCTTGGCTATTGATGCTGGTTTAGGATAAAAAACACTCAGGCTATCCCTTTTTTTTTTTTTTTTTTTGTTGACCCAGTGGAAATCCTTTATGGATACCCCTAACCCGGGGGAGCCGGGGTTATGTGGGAGTCTCCGCTCTGCGGCGGCATACCCACTAAAACCACTGGGAAGTTGACCTCATTCCCTTGTGGCCGGGGGCAGCGGGGTTCCCTTTCGGAGTCTCCGCCACCCTCAGCCAGGGTCGGCCCTTCGGCCCCGTCTTCCGTGCGTCAAGAGAGGGACAGCCCTGGTCACCCAAGGCCGCCCCCAGACGTGTGGAGCCGGTGCAAGCCAGCGGAGAGCCCCCCGACCCTCCGCCAGTGGCCCCACTACGGAGAGGGAAGGAGGCGATGATCGGATCGCCCCCTCCTCCGTCCCCGTCGTCTGCGCCGGAGCGGATCCTGCGGGAGTCGTCCTCCCCGATCCGCCCCGCGGCCCCTTCTGCGACATTACCTCTTCGCAGAAGGAGACCACGGCCTGCCACGATCTCTCGCCGCCGAGCATGGCCTTCATCACGCCCGGCAACGAGCGATCCCCTCCTCCTTTCCTTGCACTCCCGACCGCGACCCACACGCGGCGAGGAGCACAAGGAAAACCCCCCCTGGTGGCATTGCTGCCACCAGCCAAGCGTGGAGCGCCGTATCCTCCGACGCTCCACACTCCACCACACACCATCCGCTGTGCCCTCTGCTAGTCAGAGGGACACGCGGACGGGACTCAGGCTATCCCTGAGCTATCCATAGCTATCCCAGGCTATCCATAGCTTATAATTGATGAAAACATTTTAGAGTCGGTTCTATATAGTTTAAAAAATTGCCCTGTCATACATCCAAATATACTTAATAATGATGTAGATTACAGTTGATAATTGGCTTGGAAATTTGGTCTTCGATTGGCCTAAAAAAAATAAGCCATGGAGCTAATCACTTGACTCGTGTGAGCTAGGCAATATGAGCACTTACAGTAATAAAAGCAGTTTCAAGACTCAAATGTTCAATTGTAAAGAGTCGAATCATAATCAGAAATCACTGATTGGTGTGATTAGGAACATTCAGTGGAGCGTGTAAAGTCGCTGAACGATTTCCACCCTTCCGTTCTCGTGCAAATTTTAATCGGCTCAGCATTTTCTTGACGATTACGTCTGAACAACTTTCACGTTCAAATTAAAAGTTTGAAACAAATCTATTGAACCTTTTTGGTGAATAGTCACAAGTTTCTGTTTTGTGGTATTTTGGTTCTTTTGGTGCTTCTTTTTTTACCTTTTTTCTTTTAATGTTTTATTCTTTTCTTTTGTACAAACTCTAAGATAAGATAAGAACTTGGGTGCGCAATTGCGCATGCATGAGTCATGAGTAAGATCATATTCCACACTTGTAAGATGTATTCTCCCTTTTTTCTTGCCAAAGTTTGTAAAATTAGGGTCAAGCTATCAGAGGCTTTCAGCCAAAGTCAGATTACTTTTGCATATTTTTTCTGTAATTGTGCTATTTTAATTATTTTCTGATTCCAGATATCAACTGCTCAGTGGAGTGACAGAGTTAGATAGCTACCATGATTTTGGAGTGATCGAGCTTGACCATGGTATTCTAGAAAACCAGAGAGACGATTTTATTACCAAATACGGAAAGATCGTTTTTGAAGGCGCTGAAAAAGAAGCTCTAACTGCTTTGTTGAAAGAGTGAGTGAACGCATATCTTATGTTATCTTTAGTGCTGAAATAAATGTTTGTATCGGTGCTCAATGTTGCTATGAAACAAAGTAATTACAGAGTCAGTCTTTTGATGGATAACCGCGAGTGAAGTTGCTTACAACCTTGTGTTTCAAGCTACAGTAGAACTCCAATTATCCGAATTAATGGGGACCGGGACCCATTCGGATAATCAAATATTCGGATAATCGGATTTTACATGATGAAAACAATACAGTATTGTACACGCACAAACAAAAGTAAGCCGTAGCGAAAGAGTAGCGTCCTCGAGCAAGGTCAATAGCACACTGGCTAATCAAAACAAACTATGACAGGTGCGCCGTGACTGCAATGCGCCGGAACTTGTCTTAACTTGCCGTTGTGCCTACACACGCGGGGGTTTTTTGTGATTCGGATAATCGGCGATTCGGATAGTCGGAGTTCGGATAATTGGAGTTCTACTGTACCTTTATATGGAACTTTGATCGTGTATGAAACAATAGGTCTTAATTTAGGTATTATATTTGTTCTTGAAACATTACGTAGATACTGTTTAGACAGAAGACTAAACTAATATTAATATAACTAATATTACAGCCATATCAAAGGCCTTTAAACAGCCTAAGTTTCAAAATTCCAATATCATTTTTTGTTTTACTAAAACTTAATCCATCGTTCTATTTAGTTATAAGTTCGTTATTGGCTTTATCTTCAGTATTAAATTTTAAGTTTACTTACTTTTTGTTTCAGATACTCTCCATCAAAGCTTCACCCTCAGCGCTGGAGCGTGGAGACCAACCGTGACGTCATCTTGAACCTGTTCAGCGACGCTCGGTCCCTCGCTCCTGCCATCCGGTTTGCCAACTACCAGTCCAAAGCGAACAGGCAGTCGTACTTCTACGTGTTTGGACATAACTCTATCAGCAGTGATTTTGCTGCTGTAAGTTATTTTTGGTCCCAAATAAATAAATAATAATCATAGCCTGAAACTTAGTGTTGACTAAGTTTCACATAGCCACTGCGTTTCATGCCGTCAAAAACTCGACAATCATTAAATTTTAAAATACAACTTAAAGCCTCGCGTGAAAGTTTTCCTTCTGTTCTTTCCTTTGTATCTTCGTACAAATCGAAAAAAGCGCGTCCGGACATCGGGTGTCGAAGTAGCAAATTTCTGAAGTTCCGCCTTCAACAGGTGCGCTGGGCTGCGAACCGTGAACGAAAAAATAACTACTTTGAGAAGACTTCAAACCTTCAATTTTTGAAAAGTCCTTCCAAGAATTGAAAAATAAAACTGCTATAATCCAACTAATTTTATAAATCTCATAGTTTGGATGATTGTTATTCAATTACGCAAAAACGACAGAACAATTTAAATTAAATTGAGTATAGGTAGCTTATACTCTGAATTAACACAGTATAGAGTACTTTTCATCCCAGAAATTTAACAGCTCCTCTAGGACAAACCGCAAGCTGTCAAATAAAAATCAAAAATGTATGGTTTTTGGTAAAGGATTTTCAATGACTCGATCGCTGAGACTCATCACGTATCGTTCCGTACTTTAGTTGAATTCATAATTATTTTAGCGGAATTTTGATAAACATTTTTCTCAGTGTACTCTGACCCCAGCCTAGCTTCTCGGCCTATATCTAACTTTATTCGTAGTTGAACAAGAGCGTGCACGGCTCGGAGCTGCCTTACATCCTCGGCGTGCCGCTGGGCGGCGCCACCACTCACCTGCCCGCCGAGTATACAGCGCAAGAGAAGCTGCTGAGCGAAGTCGTCATGAGGCTGTGGACTAATTTTGTCAAGATTGGGTGAGTTTTGGGACCATTGAGTTTTGGGACTATTGAGTTTTGGGACTATTGATGTTGTGGGTTTAGTAATTGGTTACCGTATTACCTATTACTAATAGACTGCTACGGTACTAGGTATTACATATTCCAGTTTCTTAGCACCACTCATTTATCCGTTTGAGATTAATTGAGGAGTCTGTTTATTGTTTTTAAATTTTTAATTTCTTCTACTATTTCTACCATAATTTTGTCAATCAGTGTCGATTGTTAAAATGTTTGATTATTTTTCCTGAAAGTGGGTAATTATTATCTATATTGTTTTAGGTCTCCTAACACCCAAAGCGTCAACAAATACCACACGTTAGATCAGAAACAGTGGAACCAGTACAACGTAGAATGGCCGGAGTACGACGTCGACCACCAGCCCTACTTGAGATTAGGTGAGAACAGTTATCATCAATTAAAATCAATCCTACAACCAGCGGTTCTGATATCATCCCGCTAAATTCAAAGAAAATGAAAACGTTTTACCGAAAAACTTTTTACTGACTTTTACTATTGGGACAAACCCCGAAATCGCGAAAAAAAATCCGCAATTTCAGACATTTTGACGAGCGTTATTGACATTTTTCTATGGAACACCTGTTTTTCTTTCGCGGTATCAGTCTTGTTCTAGTGTTCCTATAGTAAGTTGTTTATTATGATGAGTAGGTACTATAAGAATTTTTCAGCTTAGCATACCGTTCCGTGATAACCCTGTATATAGCAATTTAGTTAATGCAGCGCATCACCAAAATGCTGATAATAATTTCGTATTTCGCTTATAATATGTTAACGTATGTTTGTTTATACCTATAACTTTCAGATATTCCTCCTTCAATCAGCAGTCTCTACCGCTCGAACTACACAAATTTCTGGCTCAAAGATTTGCCGCAGAAGGTCAGCAAGTTCGTGATAGATCCGCTTATTGACTACACGCCCACTTCGACGCAGAGAGCAAAAACAACGCACAGAAGCAGCCTAGGTATGGGTATTGATATTCTATCTTTAGCCTATCTAGCAGCGGTTTTATAGATAGTTTTTTTTTACCGACGAAAAAAACAGAGGATTTTCTCAAGTCGACGCGTTTTTTTTTTTATGGATGACCTGTCCACGCTTAATATTGGTTTAGTTTTTAATTTTCCTATGTACTTACTTGTATGTATTGTATGTTTTAATTTTTTAAGTTGTATCGATACGATAGTGCAAGTATGGAAGTTTGTCGATCGATTAACTGAATGACGTTTGATTTCGACTAAATCGTAAAATCTACTATTACTTTTATACCGACTACGAGTGACAGTTATATCTGTTTTTCTATTCAACGTCTAAATTTATTTCATAAAATTTGGCAAGGAAGTAGGTATGAATGAGTAAGTGAGTGAACAAAATATACTTTTTGATCTAAACAATCGTGGAAAACTTCAGCATCACGAAAAAACCGCGAGGCGTGTCATGTGTTACCATCATCGATCTAGTATAATCCGACTTCGGTGGTTACCATAAACTTAAAGCCACAATTGTAATTCAGATGTCTAAGGACTAACTTTTTGCTGAAAAAGTTGTAAGAGATATTTTTTGGCAAAAAAATAGTCTAGTTTAGTTGGGTTGTAAAGGGCTAGTAGGAAAGTTAGATTTTATTTGTGATGTCTCTTGGCCTGTGAACTTTCGTTACTTGGCAATTGGCATACATTGCTGAATGAGTTCCGTAAACTTGATAAAGTTAGAAAGTACACGAATACAGTAGCTTGTATGTATGTAGGTACCAATATTTTTTTATAATTTCATAGTAACTATTAGGAAAAAATGTGTTTCCAAATGTATTAAGAAATTTGTAAAACAATAAATAATTAACTGCAGATAAATCAAAACATATAAACGCCACCTACTCACAATTTAATCATAAACAAAACGGCAAGACTTTTGTTTCATTTTATTATAAGATATTTATACTCTCTCTCAAACATACCAGCCATAATGTATTCAATCGACATTTTCAGATACCATCCGGAAAATCTGGCAGCCGCAAGTAGCTTCCGCTCCGCATTACAATCCGTCCGTATACGGTAAATTACGGCCATACTCGCAACCAGCCGGATCAGGCACCGATACCATATACCGACAGATACAGTCAATAAAAACTCCATCACGGCCCGAACCATCCGGCTTATTGGAAAAAACCACAACCACCGCAAAACCGAAGCCAAACATTCCCGTTAAAACCTCCAGCGCGACCATTACTCTGATAATATCACTCGGCGTTTTATTCCTCGTCGTCGATGTTGCTATTTGCTCGATATTATACTTCAAAAAGAAGAAACTGAGACTGCGTGAACAAACTCTCGAGAGCTCGCGACCATCGCGAGCTGAAATAGGTGAAGTGGATTTAATCGGACAGAAAAGTAAGGACGACAAAGGAGCATTACAGACACTTAAAAACGGCTGTAGCGTTATTAAATCGATGAGTATAAATAAGAAAAAGAGCGTAAAGAAGATAAAGAAAAAATCTGAAGGATGTAAAACGCCAAAATCCGATGACTCGGGCGGCTTCCGTGAAAGATTTCAACTACGAAGGCATTTGTCGACGAGTACGTTAGATGCGCATACCAAAGTGCGAGATTGGATCGCTAACGAAGTTATGCATAGATGTTCCCCAGCTATACTGAGAACATCAAATTCTGATTTGAACAACGATAAACATATGAGCGTCGTGAAACCTTTTACTAGATCGGAAGAGCTGTTATCAGATTCAAAAAGGCTCCAAAAAGACGACCTGAAAATTGAAAATACTACGCCAAAGACAATGGCGTCAAAGAGTTTCAGTGGCAAGGCTAAAACTTCCGAGAAAACTACTTCTACATCTGCTCTTGGCTCGCATTCTTCTATTGTAAGTCAAAAACATTCTATGAATAATATAAAACAAGCGAGCAAATCTACTGACTCATTGAAGAGCAAAGCTACCGATAGCTTGAAATCTAAAAAAGTTTCAGTTGCAATAGATGCGACGCCAGCTGCACGTACTAGTGCTGTTTTAAGACAAGAGCCAATAGAACTTTCCAAATCATTCGACTTTGGTGATCAAAAACATTCCATTAATAATCAATTGAAAAAATCCAAAACAGAAGAAGACATAAAGCCAACTGATCAAAAAGAAAATGAAAGTAAAACTTACAAAAACGTAGTGACTTTATCTGTTGGTCAAGAAAAACCATTGGTTATATCTCACAAGCATTCCACGTCTGATCCTGTGAGTGATGTCAATTATGACAAACTTTTTAGAGAGAAAATGGAATTGGGTATTCCTGTAATTGATATTTTACCTCCAGTTACATTCAGGAACGATATTAATGTAACTTCACGAGAAGATGGCGTCTTGGACCAACCACTTAGCGCTGAGGAGGCGCTGGTAACTATTAAGAGGAGAAACTTTCCCAAAGTACTTCCAGACTTGCCTAAAGCTCAAAAACGGCTGTCTTTGCAACCAACTTCTTTACAAACTTTCCGCAACTACTCAAGTAGCATTGAAAGTCAGTCGGATCGGTCAAAAGTTCCGCCGCAACCCCCTCCTCGAACGACTACTTTGGAACGTAGACTTGCTTATAAAAATACAAAACCTATGTCATCTTTTGACGCCACTAAAGCAAGAAAAATTACAGAAAATGAAGTCAAAAACTACGAAAACATAAATACTCTCTCACCGGACATTCAACTTTGGAACAGATCTTTTGAATCTTCAAAAGGTTCTGATCGATCTGATAAATCGACTATATACAGTTCGAAAGATCGAGAAATTCCAAAAGTTATTATAGCGTCTAGTTCTCCAACTTCGGATCCGACCATTTTAATAAAACCACCAAGTCAGATTCAGATAGCTGCAAACGTTCCCAGAGTGAGACTACCTGATGATTTTCATTTGCAAATGACTAGTTCAGTAACATCATTTTCATCGTTTTGTTCAGACGATGATGATAATGATGAAATAGATGAAGCCTTTCTAGATGATTTAGCTGAAGATAAATTAATACAAGAGCTAGTTGGAGGTGTAGAATCACCAACAAATATGGAAGACGTATTAGATTCTAAAGGACCAGACGATTCTTTTGAGAAGAAACTAGAATTAATTCCTTTCAAAATTAATCCTGGTTGTATTATGCCTAAAAATATTGATGATTATGTATGCGTAACCGAGTTACAATTGCCAGATGCAAGTGCTATAGAACCTACTGCCAAAATAAAGTCGAATTTTAGTTTAAATAAGTTACAAAATAGAACTGAAAGCATAAATAGACCACCAGAAAGAACAGTCAAAGTAAAACCAAAGAAAAGTATGAAACCTTCAATTCTTAGTTCCTATAGCTTGAAATCTAAAAGTGATAAAGGTAAAACTGATCCAAGCAAGTTAGAACATTCAACATCTGGTTCCTCGAATGATACTGAAACGAGTACAGGGACAGTGAAAAAAGTTGAAGTCAAAAAGGACTATTAGATAATACACTTTTAGTTTTATTATCATTATGCCAAAGAAGTTTTATAATCAAGGTTGGTACATGATTACTTTTTATTAGATAATATTGTTCGTTAATGTAACTGACTTTGGTCATGCCAATTTTGTACATTTATTATTATCTAGGTAAAGTTTGAAAAATTAAGATGTATTTAAAGGTTTTAGTACATTTTGTAAGATAAAGACTAAGTTAGCCACATGGCGAAATGTAAGATAAGTGACATACATTTTTTATGTACAAAACATTTAGAAAATAACTATTATACCTTTTTACAAAATTTACTGTGCTTAGTTTTATTTGTAGCTGACCTCTCAGCAATTCCTAAGAAGAATTATAATTTTTTGGAGTCTCATAGCCGTTCTGTAAATTCCATCTCGTAACAACACAGCATATAAAGCCTAAGAGGTGCTCAATCTAACATCAAATCTTTACGAGGAAGTACTGAAGTCAAGTCTCAACTTCTAGAGATTAAAAAGAGCAATCGAAACTTACTGAAACTGAGATTACGGATCCTGTAATAAACTGGGGCGGGATTAAGCGATCTTTCTTAGCATCGCGAAATCTCTTATTGTCTTTTGAAACATTACTTCCAAAGAGTCTTGCGCGGCTCGTTCTTGAGATCGTCATGTGGTCTAAGCTAAAAGAATCGAGCTTGTTCATTTCTAGATTCTCGAAACAACATAAAACGAATCAACAAAAAGCTACAGATTTTTCCTATCAAAATTATCATCAAGAAAATAAGTATTCATTTATTTGTTTTGGTCCAATTATATATTTGTTTGTTCAGTGTACTCAGTCAATTGAGTAATGACTTGATATAGTAATAATTATACTACAGTCACCATAACTAATTTATTTAATCGTATATTTTACTTTACAAAGAGTTTCATAATTAAGTTACAGTCATTCCAACATTAAAGTAACAATATGCATTTTAAATGTTTACATTTTGTTTACTTTTTTTTTAATGTTTACAGCAGTTTAGGTTACCTGAGTACACAGATTACACTCCGCTGGTGTTCCAGCACTTGCTCCAGCCACTGTCCTAAATTCAGTACCAAACTCGGTTATCACAGGCAGGAGTTTGTAACTGTTATTCTAGTCGTCATTTCCATTTGAAAGGCTTCCATCATGATCCTCCATGCCCTGATCCTCACTTTACTCACCCAAAAACTTGGACAATTAATGTCTCAGAAAGGCTTGAGAACTGGAATTATTATCACAATTAGAGCGCTTAGCTGGTTTATTTATAAGTTGTAAAGCGAGGCTAAAAAGGAGGTTATATTTAATTGTTCTGCTGTAAGGCTATAGATTATTACAATGATTTTAGTGGATTATACCATTATATAATAATTACATTTTGGAAAACGAGAATAAAGTCTAGACACTACAAAAATTGTAGGTATAAATAACTGCGGTCGATTGCTTTGATTTTGAAATTAATTTATATAAAACTGGCCGCTACACCTAATAAATAAACACTTAACTTGTAAAAGTAATTATTTCATGTTACTACGGAAAATCTGAGAAGTGATTAAATGTTTTGTTTCAAAAAGTATTTATGTTAAAATTGAGCATTGCTAAGAAAATATTTTAGTATGGAACGTGGTTTTGAAACAATCATGTTGTTAAGATTAACACGATAGTACCTACTCAGTCTACTCACTTAAAGTTAAGTCGTCTATTACGACCCTTGTTAATCATAAAAAGGCAAGATATTCATAATTTTAAGCTGAGCTCTGATTTTCTCACAGTTTCTACTACTTGCACAATCCAGCACAAACTGCGACATCTCATGGTTCCGTCCAAATATTTTTAGACAGAGCCGCTCCCAAAACAAAAGTTTGAAATGCGAGCGCTCCCTAGCGATACTCAACGCTTTCGGTTCAACAACTCGCATACAGTCCAGCGGATGTGAACGGATAACACGGTGACTGAGCTTTTGCAATACTATGATTTTGGCCAATTAAAAGCTTTTATTTAACTTGAAATCTATGTATGTAACTATGTATTTTTATTTCTTCGGGTGGAATCTTGCAACTCAATTTTGAACCACTTTCCAATGTCCTACTGAGCTAAAATTTGGTCCTATAAGTCTGTAGCTCCGAAGAAAATGCAATAACAGCTTGTTTTTAAAAATTTAAAAACAAGCTGTTATTGCAAAATACTGGGAACATTGTGTGAATTTCAAGCTGTAAAAGACTGGGAACATTGTGTGAATTTCAAAAAAATAGACAAACAACAAACAAAAAAATAAGACAGTGTATCTTTAGAAAAAAAATTTACTGTTCAGTAGAATTCAGTAGTCACTCTTTATTTGCTCAGATATATTTACTTATACAAAGCCATAACATGTATGATGATGTTGTTACTTTTTTTACTAGGCACTGTTGGGTTATGACACAGTGTTTGTTATTGTGTTTTTCACATAGCTGAGCGGGATACCGTCGTCATAGTCGGAGCATCGTCACTGTATCATTAGGAACATACTCATGTTTCGCTGTCTCTATCACATATATTACGTGCCTAGATTTGAGACCAGTAACGATACTAAAGATACTTGGAAAGCAAAGCAAAGTAAGTTTACACACTCTCAAATACTGATTCCACCAATACAGCAACCGCCCCGAAACGAATCCGTTTTGTTTACCGTATCGCACCCGAGGCGGCTCTTCCCACTTTTTCTGCTTTAATTGTCCCCGAATAAATACTGAGCGAGATTTGCGAGCGAATGATGAAGCGACATGCATTTTATCGTCGGCTTGGGCACGGTATGTCGATGTAACTTCGATGTGTGAGGGTTTTTTGGCCGCTAAATAACCTGCAAAAAACGGACACATGTCAAGCTTTGTTTTAGGACGTGATTTAGTTCTAAAAATCGTAACATGTCCTAAAAATTGGGATATTTACTGGTGAATTGATTTCATTTTTGTTGAAATGTATGTTACGAGAATTTGAGCCGTCCTCTAATACAGATTATTGCTGTGTATGGTAGTGAGAAATAGAGGAAAAATCATTTTAAGTTAAACACATTGACCTTGGCTGTGGTTTTAGTTTTTATTTAGTTTTTTGTTTGGATTAATTTCTTCTATTTTCCATACAACAATATATTAAACTTCATCAAAACAGTATCTGGCTGGCAATGAGTTTAATACTTCTTCTGAACTAGGAAATATTCTTGCAAAGTTTGCAAAGTGGGCTCGAGTGAGGCCAAGCCGAAGTTGCTTCTGTTTACATAGAAGGTTTTATCCTTGATTGCATGCACAAAACAAATACAGCGAGTAAAGTTGAACTTCCAGAAATTTCTACAAGTTTCAAAGTTTCTACGTTTCTTGCATGATTTTGGATCTCATTGTTCTGTACAATTGGAAATAACTTGGAGCAACTTCGTGCGGTAAGTATGCTTTTTGGCAGTACTAAGAATGCAAATTTACCTTTTTGGCAAGTATTTTTGTTATGAGAATGGATTTCCACGGACAACAATGATAACGAAATAAAACCAAATTAATTTATAAGTATAATCTTTATGAGTACCTATTAGACAAGTATAATGGTGATTATTTTATGTATTTACGTTGATATTTAAAAAATAAAAATGTGTACAAGGTTATAAGATTCAGGATTCCAGGGATGGCGTGGAATCAACCCTGAAATCTCAAAAAAATATCAGCTGTTCCATATAAAAATGTCAACAACACTCGACAAAATGTGTCGAACAGTTACTGTTGTTTTTTTTTGTAATTTCAGGGTTTTGTCCCATTGTAAAAATTGTACATAATGATGTGTACTTAAGCCTTTTTTGACTTAGCATACCCTTTCCTTACTACTCTGTATTCAAAACATTTTTTTATTCCAATTTGAAAATATAATACCTAAGTCTTATGGTACGGGTACTAAACTAAATATAATACATTATTATGTGTATTAACCCGTAATAATACCAGTTTACGTCGGTAGATATACAATTTTACAATTTCGTATAACACGACTTTTAGAAACCACTTAACATTTTCATAACATTTGATATTAAAATGACGGAACTAGACCATTTTGTCTACGCTAAAATAATGCACCAAGCGTTTCAGGCAAAATAGCCGGAGCCTCTAAAACATAAGTTTCGAGGCGAGCTTATTAAAATTTAAAGTAGCTTCATAATAATGCCTTCGGCTGAGTTACGGACACTGAATTCCGGAGACTGTACTGAATTTTTGTAGCAAAAGCCTGTAATTTAAGGGCAATATACTATAAAATGTTTTTTGAAAATTGTTCATTCATAGTCTTTGAAATAATAGCCCATTTACAAAAATAAGCTATAGATTATTATATAATCCACATCAGTATAAGTAATATTTTGTTGGCTATTTTGTTGCTGTTTGTAATGTTGTTGACTGTAAAAGTAGGTTAGCTCATAAAGAACCCTATATTATCCCAAACTAAATTTATATCTTTATAGTGGCCTAGAGCCTAGACAAAAATCTAGATCAGTTATTTTGTATCTTGTTGCAGCTGCCAAACCTTTTTTGAGCAGTATGGTGAAAATAGCTAGCAATAATTTTGACGGCTCGAAAATAACACAAATAATTTTCAAATGTCTTATAGTTACAATACAACAAACATTTTCTAGTTTACCATATTTTAACCAGAAGCATCTCACAATAACACCAAAATTTTCCTCAATGCTTAGCCCACATATTATAATCCTTTTTAGAGGCAACCAAAACTGATCACATCAAAACTTTGTGACTTCAACACCCCACGTGCCAATACAGTATCACCACCGTAAGTATAACTGTAACCGATAAGAGTACATAACCAGGGATAGCACGCTATAAATCTGGCCAATAAAATATTTAGTGCACATAAAAGGCTCTGATGCAAGTATAAATAACTAGAAGCTTCCTAGGGCTATAAATGTTGCGACCGCAGATATAGATGAAGACTTGCCCTATCTGTCTTACCTTTGTAAAAAATAGGTCTATTTTTCGGAAATTCATGTGGAAAGCATTTTTCCTTCAACATTAAAGACGTGCCAGTTTTAAATACTGAAAAAAAAAAGAAAATTTGAATTACGGTACCTTATTACTAATGTATACTAATTTCCATAAATTGCCTAATGATCAAAATGTAAAGCTAGTAAAACATTAAAAAACAAAAAAGCGATAAATACCAAGATATTCTTAGACTACATAGTCAGATTTAATTATTCTAGTTAACTGTCAAATAAATCGGTACATAATGTTTCAATCATAATTTATATAGGCACATCTCGAATAATCTAGATTAAAATACCAAGGTAACTATTGAAATCAAGAAGTTTCAAGTTCCACTCAACGTAATAGTTCCAACATACCTAGTCTATGGTTTACCGTCTTCGTCCGAACATTGTATGAGAAATGCCCTGGAATTTCGCCTACAGTTTCATATTTCAGTGGGCATACGTCATGTTTTATGGGCGTAGGTGACTCAGGTTTTCCTCGTGATTGTAGGCTGTAGTGCTTTTATTACAAGATATGCGAAATACCAACTGCTAGAAAAATATTAATATTATAGACTAGTCGTTTCGTGTGTTTGTCTGTCGTTTTTAATAACTAATAAAGCCTAATAAAGTCAGTATTAATATACTATTACTACTGACTTTATTAGGCGACTTTGTTTTTACAGCATGCCTGATAAATATTGAATCGTTCGAATTGAACATTTTAGTTTCCAGATGTTTTTGTTTGTTTCTGTTTTCGTCATTCCCAAACCCAATTCAATAAAAGTTATAAGAAACAAAATTCTATTGGTTTAAATTAGAATAGGTATGAAAATATGACAAATTCTGGAAGCACAGGCTAAATGTTCACAAAACTTAAGAACAAGAAAACACCACGAAGTTGCCTGTGGCACTCTGGATATAAAATTTAACGAGACGTCTGTTCAAGAGTAGACGTTAAGGCTTCAAGAGTTGATACAAAAACAGACATAAATAACCAACAGCATTACGCCCTAGGGCATGCTGGTCATACACATGAATAGCTAAGCCGCTAGTTAATTCAACACATTTTAAGTCTTCCCTCTCCAGCCCCAGGTGGACGAACTTAGGGATGTCTTTAAAGACTTTGGTCAGGCAAGTTTCCAGACTTGGTAGTTACGGGCAGGTAACATAGACCGCGTACAATACCTAACTATTTACAGGGTTATTTGGAAAGGGTATGCTAAGTCGAAAAAGACTCATAGTACTCATCATAATGAATAACTTTTATTACGGGACCAACGCGATAGTCTCAAAAAATAAATCAGCTGTTCCATAAGTTTTGTCGAGTGTCGTTGACATTTTTCTATGAAACAGCTGTTTTTTTTCGTGAAATCCTGGTTGTCTTCATAGTAAAAGTCGTTCATAATGATGAGTACTACGACCCCTTATTGGCTTAGCATACCCTTTCCTTATAACCCTGAATACCTAACTAAACTTAGCATGTGCTAGTAAACGAATCTAAGAACGCTAGATGACCTAATCTAACCCAAAAACTTGTCTAGATAAGGACTAAGTTAAATTTGATTCTGAGAAGTTTGAAAAAGTTACAAAATTAGGCGCTGGAAAGTTTCTCGCCTGTTAAAGTTCTGGATATAGGATAGAGGTATAATCTGGCTTGCTTCGAGCAAATGTTGTTGTTGTTTGTGGCCTAATACGAAGATTTATGTGGCAGACATTTATTTAATGGTCTCATAGTAAACATTATAACTTCTATATTCGATTCTATTGTAGAAGGAGATCGAGCGCAATAGAATTAACCTAGTCTATACCCCAATGTTTACCTAATTACGAGTATTTCGATTTGCCGCTTTCCAACAATAAGTATTATGATTAAAATAAATCAGTTTAGTTATTTTCCTAAATCGAAATATTAAAGCAGAGAACATAATATAAGCACGTATTTGAAACTTCTAAATTAGACAAGGTATCCATAAGTTTTTAATTTAGGACTTTTAACATACCGCGCTGAACGTGGGCGCAACTTGGCAGAACTTGCTCGAACTTAAGCTATTATAAGTTCAATGAAAAGACAATACAGGTGCCTCTTCCCAGAGCTGAGGTCATTTACAGGTTAAATAATAACTTTGATGTTGAGTTAAAATCACAGACTGGAAGAGTTGGGAGTACATTCTAGCATTTATTTAAAGGTGAACTGTTTTTTCAACTCGCTAAATTCATCAAAAACATAACATCAACATGAAAAAGTTTTTCAAACAGAGTTAACCCTTATATTTTATGAATAAATAACATAATTATTTTTGCAAAACAAAAAAACAAAACCGACTTCAAAAGACCGACTATAATTGAGTTATTCATCTATTTGTCGCGCACGTACTTAATGCAAATTTAAGACTTATTATGATTTCTCATGTAGGTATACCATTATCAGAACTGGACTAAATTGAAATGGGACCACACGGGAAGCGTCAGCTATCTAATAAAAAAGAATCATCAAAATCGATTCACCCACTCAAAAGTTATGAGGTAACAAACATAAAAAAAACATACAGTCGAATTGATAACCTCCTCCTTTATTGAAGTCAGTTAAAAACAGCATAATATTTTTTCCGCAACAGTTAAAGCATAAACAAACGTAAACACAAACTGGAAATTAAATAGGTACTGTTTCGTAGATACTTAACGAACACAATACTGCTTTTAAAACTTCTTATGTAAGACGACTTATTGGGCAGCCGCATAAACCGAGGCAAAATGTCACCGTCACCAAAAATTACAAAACCTCAAGTCTTGAAGCCATTAAAAGTTTCGACACAATTTATTAACCGCTCTAGAAAATGTTAAGTGAAAATTACGACGAAGGTTTGTGGATCTTAAGTGATTGTAGATAAGGGTGAAATTTGCTACCTATTCCGGGTTAAGCAGGGCCGAACCTACAGGGGCACATAATGCTCTGAAAAGGCGCTGCAGCGGAGAAATATTTCGGACGCTTTGAGTGAGTTTATTTATCTGAGATGGCACGAGAAACATTGTTTTAAAAACGCCCGAATCCAACCTTTGGTTGTGAAGCAAGCCTTTGCCAGTCTATTGCCCCGACTCAGAAACCTTAGTTCATATAACTAATAACTATTGATTCATTGCCGCCAACGCAAAATGTTCAGATGGATAAAATTGGAACTACCTATACCTACTATTTCGTTGAACACAAGATTGCGTCAACTGGAGTGCGAAATCCATCGGAAACATTGAGTAGTTGAGTAGACCTTTCACGTCTGATTGGGATGCTGTTCAGATTTCATACTAACATGCGTTAAGTTGAGCATAATTTCTTTTAACATTGAATGCATACTTAAACTGAACAGATAAAAGATTACGAGAACGGTGTGTTTTAGCAACCTTTATTGAGAGCTACTCGTATTTCCTAATAACTAATAACCTTTATTGAGAGCTACTCGTATTTCATAATGAAAATGATTTTAAAACTTCCAATAAAATAAAATGCTTATTTTATCAACTATCAAAATTAGCATAAACACATTTTCACAGATCACATCATGTTATCCAGAATTGTTCTAATCAATTATCGAATCCTACTAATATTATAAACGCGAAAGTTTGTAAGAATGTATGGATGTTTGTTACTCTTTCACGCAAAAACGGCTGAACGGATTTACATGAAATTTGGAATGAAGGTTGTTCATGGTCTGGATTAACACATAGGCTACTTTTTATCCCGGAAAACGCGGGTGAAGCCGCGGGGCGCAGCTAGTTTGAAATAAAGACACCGTCTGCTCTTTCATCACCTCCCTCCCCATTAATCCCTCCAAAGTTATTCTCGTCGCGCTAAAGCCCTATAAAACACCATTAAGCCGCCAACAATGCATCTGACTTCATCCCGGTATAAATGTTCAGATAAACACAAACTAAGAGAAATAACTTGCCAGATTAACAAGTAAAAAATGACGCGAGGAGACGAGTGGTAATGTGTCAGGATTAGGTGTCAAATGTACGGAATGGCGTTCGGGCGAGCTTGTTAGGAGACTTGTTATCTACCAAAAATCATGCTCGTCATGTCTGAAGGTCTTGAACCACCATCTCCAAGTCAATAAGAGCGTTTGACCGTGATTTCCTCAATGATGTTGCGCTAGCGTTTCCTATCCTAAGCAATGTGAAGTGCTTCGTAGACCGAGGTATCTGAGGGAGTGGTGTGAATCTGATCGGATCAACCTATCCAGCTGCGGCCTCATGATCTTTTGCCGTCAACTTTATGTATACATCGTAAGAAATTTATAGGCAAAAAAAAAAAAATTCAACGGGACAATTTCAGCATCATTGTTATCCAGTTTAGGTTACGTATTTTATAAACAATTATTCAAGTAAAAGCTATTTGTATAATATAATATTTTGTATGCTAAACTTAGTCATTTACCTATTTGTACCTATAATATTTACCTACCACATGAACTTTGTCTAATTTTTCACACAGCATTGACTAAACTTAAAAAAACTCTGTTTGCTTAATCTAGCCAATAACTAAATTTGGAAAAAAAAAATTACATTTTTTTTATTACAGTTTATCCTTGGCCATTATGTAACTAGTAGAATAATAGAATAAAACAAACAAAAAATTAAACTAATCGACTTTAGTAATATCAAAGTGGCATAAAATATAAGTGCTAAGCTTTTCAATGCTTTTAATTTCACTAGCCATAATTTTAAGTTTATGCCTTCCCTTTCAGGTATAAACTAAAAAGCTCCACAACTTTATTTCTCCTCTAGAATTACAATTTAGAAAACACGACAAAGCTCTCTCGAATATAACTCGTATTCACTAACACTCAGTTTTACAGTTTTCATACGATTCTATACAATGGGCCGCATATTCAAGGATTTAAAAGCTTTTTAAAATCATTGCTGTTTTGCTTGAATAGCTCTTTGTCCCAACATTGTGCAGTCTTTAATGTCACACATATTTTACTATGAACTGAGTCCTGCGGTATTACTTGCTATACTAGGGGAATCACCATTATTTCTTAGACAAAAAGAAGCCTATGTTCAAGCCCAGGTTATGAGCTATTTCTTCACCAAATTTCATACAAACCATTTGAGCTGTAGATCTGTGATTGCAAAACTAACATCAAAACAAAACCTCCTAAGATACAGATACAGATACAGTCACATGCTTTTAACGTCTATAATATCTATTAGAATGATTATAATACACAACATTATCATATTTTCTTATTGCAAAGCAAAAACCCTCCCTCTACTTTTGGTATTTTGTTTAGTATATTGATGAAGATTAATAACAGAAAACCTACTTTGCACGTCATCTTTCCTTCATTACGTAAATACCTACGCCCTCATGGGGCCCTCACATATTGGACTTCATTTACAGGGTCAATTCCAAAGCACTGAAGACCTTTAGCAGGCGCCTTTCAATACATTGATTCAAACAATTTTCGTTTAACGATATTGGAAAATTTACAAAAATATGTGAATCTGAAATCTGTTCTATGCTAAATAGTTCATTGACCTTGGACACAAAATGCATGGAGCAAATGGAAAGTCGTCGAACAGAAATTGTTTGACCCTGAGAAAAAAATGCGCTAAAAGAATGATGAATTCACCTAAAATACGGAGCATAGGTACTGATATCACCAAAAAGTGCTAATCATCGTACTTTTTGGTGTCAATATGCTCCGTACTTTAGGTGAATTCATCATTCTTTTAGCGGAATTTAGATGGAAAATTTTCTCAGTGCAGGCTGCCTGTCGGGTCTTCAGTGCTAGAGTTGACCCTGTGTTTCATACAGAACTGTTATCTCAATTCCCATCAATAACCATTAGAGCACAATAGAGCACGCTACTGGAGCAGGAAGGTTCGCCCAATTAGTTTGTCGAACACACTCCGGATGCTGCCGAAATGGTCGGAAGAGCGTGATGGAATGATACGGAGTCGTGCGAGTCTTGCGATGGACGATGGTCTTGGGCGAATTTATTCGAGATTGTATGGAGAAATAGGTATTGTTGCTGTCTTAAATCAGCTGAATTATTTTCTCGTATGATACGGTATAGTATAGGTGGCAGGCAGCAAGTGGAAGGCAGAAGATCGTGCCTCGTGGCGTTCTTTAGGAGAGGCCTATGTCTAGCTGTGGACAAACATAAGACAGGCTGTTGATATATAGGTAGGCTGTTGTTTAGTATGCAGTGCTTTGTTTGCTAGGATCGATCGCAATTGCGGATCTCGTTTAGCTCATCCAGTCATGAGCGTAAGTGCTACAGAAACTCCTGGCGAACCCTGGTTAATTCATCTGAACTTAGATATCTAAATGACTGAGATAATACCATTAAGCGCCTGTCTGGTAAATTGCGAGTATTATTTATGTCGAAAAGTTTTTTATGTTGCAAGTTTCCATCTGTACCTATGTTTCAGAAAGTTTACTTGAAATTTTGTCATTATGTACGGTTTATGTTAAAGCTAGTGACAATACGAAGTAGTCTTGTCTGATTAGTGATCAGAGCTTCCACTATATAGGCCCTGCACTGCACTACAAGCATCTCCGTCAAGTTTTAATTTATAAAAATCTGTCCAAACATCAGTATTTGGAATTTCACAATCAGTTTTATTAACGTGTATGTATTGTCGTGTATGGAGAGAGTTCTTTGGATAAAGTAAAAATCTCAAACGGCCGTTGTTTTTGTCTTTGAAACTCTCATGTCATAGCGAGAGCGATACAAATTAGTATCCATTCTCCAAAAATAATCTGAAACTAACCAAGACATTACATCTTTGACTACACTCGACTCCTTCAACCGAACGGATAAAGATGACACTGTATGTGGGTGCTTCACAGATGAAATAACAGTTAGTGCCCGGAATGAGGTACTCTTTTGGCAGCACAGCCTCCAGTTCCCACGTTAGCCACGGTTAATTGAACGTTCCGAGTGAGCGCATTAGATGCGGCGTGTAACAAGGGATGGCAACGCACGGCGTTCGGGCATAAATCCGAAACGGCCCCTGTGTTTTATGGCCGCTTTGCTTTTTTGGTCTAAATTATGAACTTAGGCTTCTCACAACACAAAGATTTTTTTAATAAAAAGAGCGGTAAAAAGGTGTTGCCAGCATCTTTGAAACAGCGTTTTTTACGAGTTACTTCTTTTAAATTTAAACTTATCGCTTTAAGAAGTTTTCATCTACGCTACCTACCTATAAAGTCTAATTGCTTATTAGACTTAAACCTCAAAAATAGCAAAAAAGTAAAACACGTAAAATTTAATGGTCTAAAAATCAAATCATCATTCAATTTTTTTATAAAATTGTCTAACAACGATTTAAATGGAATCAAAATGTAACGAGTGAATGGAGGTGTCTAAAAAGTGTCGAAAGTCAAGTGTAAATAAGTCTTAGGTGTCAAAACCTTGACCACCACCGCCCTCCTCTTCTCCCACAAACACGCTAGCTCGCATCCCATCCGTTATCTGATCCTATCTTGGGCCAGCTTTCAATTACTAACGTGCGGTTGGTTTCCACAAACTACATAAATATTTTACTTCGCAGGCGACTCTTTTGACTGCATTTGGGCGCCCGCAGTGCCAAAGTAGCGCATTTATTTACTTTACTTTTCATTTTAGCAAAATTCTTTGCTCGCTCTAGAAATATAAATTTTTCTTGCAATTTTACGGTTTGACGGCACCTGAGTTATTATTATAATTTCGTGCATTTGTAAAAGCGTCGAGCATTTGAGATAAACTTTTGGAACTTCTAAATATTTTATGAATAAAATTAGTTTGCAAAAATGTTGATAGATTTTAGTTTGTGCTAACGTTTTATCGAAACATGTTTTGGTGATGTGTGAATTCTGTGAATGTTTTTTAAAAGATTATACACATAGTACTAAACCGATTATTTTTCTTACTTTTACTACCGATATCTGACACAGAAATATTGTGACATTTACTAAGACGATATGATATCACGATATGGGCTGAGATGTTCAGAGGACGTCATAGAGCAAGCACCGATTGACAGCCCGATATGGGACGGAAGGACATGAAATGGCAGAGGTCGGACTATTGAGGAGGCGTAGATAGGCAATGTTTCCGACAAGTGACTATTAATGTTACATCGAATAGAAATAGAGATAAGAGGAAATAAATCATTCATCGTAGTGTACGAAAAAGGCGAAGGTTTGTTCAGATTTAGACTTAGATTATTTATTCGTTAACATGGTAACAAGTAGTATTCGGTAACAAGTACACACATATGTTACAGAGTTATGGAGTTATACGGTTATTTAGAGTTATATGGTGTGACTATGATAAGTAACTACTCAGCATACTCGTATTCTATTCATGCTCAATGTATAATTTAATTTAGTAATTTAATAATTTTGTATAATTTAGTATGCTGTTAAAATGGTATATGGTGCTAGTGATGTTTTGTGGTGTTGTTTGTTTTTACAAGTTTCAATTAATTGTTTTGTTTGTTTTTGTTCTTTTTTGATTTTTTTGAATAACTCTATATTGTGTAGTTACTCGGAAATACCGTAAGTACTTATACTCAGGTAATTTGTATTAGTTTGTTCAAATGATATTTCTCACCTTTCCTCATACTGTAAGCAACTCACTATCGAAAAATCAACCTCGGTTCAATCTCCATAAGCAAGCAACGAACTGACAAGTTTCAGAGTTGCTAGCTGCCAAACTTCACGTTGGTAAAGTTGGACTGCACTCGAGTCCAAACTTTTAACTCAACGAGTATTGGCAAATTTACTTTTTGAACTAATTTGTGGCTTCTGAGTAATTTGGTTAATCGAATAAGTTATAAATACATAATAATAACGTTTCACACTCATAGCTCCCCACTAGGATAAATCCTGTGTCAGGAATGCCATGGAACACACATACAGACAAGGACAACTAACACCCAGACCCAGAACAGATTTTTAAATTCATCATTTAAACATCTGCCCGGTCGGGAACCTAACCCCGAACCTCAGGCTTATAAGGTGGATATATTACCGCTGAGCCAAACAGGTCGTCAATATTATGTAGTCGTATTTTATAAAATAGCAACCCTTTTGACTCGATTTTCAAAAGATTGAGTAAAGAGCAATAGTTTCACAGTTTTAAGAACGCTAAAAGGCTTGGCTTGGCTTGGCCTTTTTTTTTTTTTTGTGACCCAGGGAAAATCCTTTATGGATACCACGCCCGCCCCGGGGAGGGCAGGGTGGTTATGTGGGAGTCTCCGCCCTAGTGGCGGCACCTCGGGTAGGGGGTGGCCACCCCCTCCCTCTCGTGGCGACGCGTCGGAACATCAGACGCGTCGACCACCCTGGAGGGCCCAATGCGAAGCAGCGGGTGTCCCCGCACCCGCCACTCCAGGCCCTCCTAGCGGAGACGGAGTGCGAGCCTTACTGGCCCCTCTGGCCTGACTCGCCCCCGTGTCCGCTCTTCTCTCTGCGGAGCGGGTGAGAGAAAGGGTCCCTCTCTCTCTCCCGCTCTCTCCCTCTCGGGGACTCGACCGCCGCTACCCGGACTGTCCAGGACGCCGGCCGAGTCTACCCCTATGGAGGGCACAATGTGCCCCCCGTCGTCGTCCGCAGACGACCCCGAGCCCTAACACGTTCCCTCTCCACGGAGAGGTATACCACGTTCAATAAATAAAATAATAAAAAATAATAAAAGCACTTCAATAATACTGAAACTTTTAACTTTTTTTTTCTAAAAATAGATTTATCCCGATAGAATTTGAAACAGTGAATAAGTTTCTCAGACTATAAAAAGTTTTATCATTTCATTGTACCTACCAGTAAAATGGTATTATAACGGGTTTTGATATTTTTACATTTATAAGTACTTCCCAAAAGGCCAATTATTTGAAAAAAAAATCTTAACTGGCCAAATCCTACCATTAATAAAAATTTAAACAGGAAATTATCTATACTAATATTATAAAGAGGAAAGATTTGTATTTTTGTATTTTTGGATGTTTGTGTGGAATAAACTCAAAAACTACTGGACCGATTTCAAAAATTCTTTCACCATTCGAATGCTACATTATCCCAAAGTAACATAGGCTATTTTATTTATTTATTTATTTTTTTTGTTATCCACAGCAAAGCGTGGCAGGGGAACAGCTAGTAAGTTATAAGGAAAGGGTATGCTAAACTGAAAAAGGCTCGTAGTACTCATTATTATGTGGCAAAATTTATGGACTGTTTTTTTCAGCAAATTCCGGGCTAATTCAAAGTAAAAGTTGTTCATATGATGAGTACTACGAGTATAAGCCTTTTTCGGCTTAGAGTACCCTTTTCTTATCACTATGTATTTCGTAACTCTTTTTGATAGGACTTATGTTACTGTTCAAAAAACTCTACACTCTAAAACCAAAGTAAGTTTTCATTACCTGTTTTGAATATTTAACATGGGACTGTTTACATTGGTCTCGGTCAAATTTAATCAGCTTTGTTCAACTCGTTGTTTACTCATTCTGATGGTTTCACGGCTATAATAACAAACATTACTCAGTAAGTTTAAGTTATTCTAGGCCTAAATCTATTTTGCTTCACTATTGTTTATTTGGTAAATTTGTTCAGAGGTAAGCTTTTCGTCTGAGGTGACCTTACGATCTGAACTAATCGACGTACAGCAAAATGTACTAAAAACACAAAAGTTTAGTCACTACCAGAAGGTCAAAAAAGGTTACGTCTAATAAAAATCAAAAAGTTTTGTTCTTTTTTACCAATAAATTATATCAGATAATACAACATCATGCGATAATAAAGTAACATTGTGAATACATGATGCAATTGATCCCGAACTAGGTAATGTCCACTTTCGTAACAGTCTTGTGAGTTTGAAGTATTGTTGTATAAGACACCAATTTTATACTTTGATATATAAAAGTTTGAATTCATCAGAACGATTCCTACCCATTAGTCTAGCTCCAAACAAAATCTCAAAGATATGACCACTCCAAATTTAAGCCCTACAGTTTTGTTTGGTGCATTCTGGTCCATTCTGGTTCATTCCGGTACACTCTTAGCTTTATTCCCATCGGATCCGCCGCTTGACGTAGCGTATCTGAAGCTGAAGCTAGCTCGTAGATTTATGGGCACTATAACTTAATCTTGTTGCTTCCACTCACTGGATTTCGTTGGAATTTACTTGGTAAATTGAAATGGCTGTCGTTGTACAAGTGGGTAGAACGGCGTTATGTTGTTTGAAAACAAATATTATTATAAGTTTTGTTACGAGAATGAATTGTATGTGATTAAGGTGAAACGTTTTGGTAGTCGCGCGAAATTTAAATTTCAACCCGTTTAGGTATTCGTTTTGAGAGCTAAACCGGGTCACATAAAATTTGCGACAATCGTTGAGCATTTCTTACGATATTTTGTAGAGATAATAAATAGTAACACTTGATTACTCTTCAGTCTATTATAATAAGTGTACTCATATTTGAATAAATGATTCGATTGAATGTTGAATCATCGCCTTAATTAGTTGAATTAAGCACTACTTAGTAATAATTTTTTAAGCCGCAAACGTTAAATTGTATTTGTCATCCCTTTACAAGATCTTATTAGCAAAGACAAAATGAACTCGTTCTATTTATTAGTACGTCGTGTTCCAAAACTAATAACTCCAGTTTCAACAGCTTGACGCGCAGTATTAAGCTGGGAGCCATAGCTTGTAGTCCCGTTAGAATTTATGATCTCTACGGGAGCCGGGACTCGCACGGCTTGTGGGATGTTCTGTACAGGGTTATAAGCTAAGGCTATAGTAAGCCGAAAACACGTACCCAACTGTATTTAAATGTCGTGCAGCTAAACAGATTTGAATAAAATTTAATTTGGTAAAAAAATAACAAAAATGGAGGTGGCTATTTCTATTTACTGGATTTACCTGATTTACTGGATTTATCCCGGAAAAAAAGGTAGCAAATTCATAATTTTGATTCACTTTTATTATGGGATCAGTAATGAAATTGTTGAAAAACTATTTCATTGGTTTCGCAAAATATCATCGACATTTTTTAACGCAACATCTTTTTTAGGGTTTTCTAAGTTGGTAACATAGTAACAGTTGATCACAGTAATGGGTTTTGAACGGTATTTCGACTTGGTTTGCTTTTGGCTCAATACAGCCCAAACTATAACCCTGTATGTCCATAGCTTAATTCTGTTTATTTCCGCAGTGGATCTCCCAACTTGGGCTGACGTATTGGAAGTTCCCAGAGCAGCAGATTAACTAACTTTGACCCACAATAGTATTTAGTTCATCACTTTCATTTTCTTCTTCATAATTAGATAGTGCAACTTTCATTTTCTAGTAGGCCTCTAAATCTTTGTAACGTGTTTTATCATTACTTTTGTATTATTTATGGCATAGGTGGTAAACTAGCAAACGGGCCGCCTGATAGTAAGCGATCACCGTCGCCTATGGATAGTTGCATTTTTTTTTATTGTTTCATAATTAGATATTGCAACTTTCATGTTACGTGTTTTAACATGTCTTTTGACTTTTGAGAAGATATTAAGGTTATTTAGGTATTAGGTCATATTTCGATGTAGAATACCTGATAAATACTTTATTATAAATCTTTATTGACAACACAAAAAAAATGAAATTATTGCTAAAATCATTGGTGTTTGTTAACATGAAATAAAATGTAACCTATATAATACAAATAGGTAAAAAAAGTAAACACGCCACGTAATCTACCCAAGTTGCCACGCGATACCACGCCGTGCAGAAGCCACGCTTTTCTCTACAGTACAAAGAACCCCTCCAATATCTTTCAAAACTTATCTTCTTCTCTAAAACAATCATAAATTTGAATTGTACTCATATTTATTTTTAATTTATTCATTTTTTTGCTATCGTAATGTTTTATTTCAAGCTGTATCTAAAATAATTTACATATTCAAATAAAAAAGGTACCAAACATACTTTAAAACCAGAGTAGGGTCTAAATTCTAAGTGCCGTAAAGTTTCATCTGAAAAATATACTAACACTAGTGGCGCCCCGTGGTTTTACCCACTATCCTACAAAAACATTTTTGGATGGGGTAAAAAGTAGCTTGTGTACCAGAGTATAAGCTGCTACCATAAGTATTTTTTTTTTTACCACGTATAATTTTGATTAATGATTATGTATAACTTTTTATGGTATTAAGTAACAAACATCCTAACAAACAAATTTTTATGTGTATATTTTAAGTAGGATTTTATTTTTATTTTAGCAATAAACCTTAAAATGCTCTCTAAGCTCCTATATAAGTTTTCATAAAACTCTGGGGTTCATCGAAATCTCATTATCATTTATCTGTATGCCCAAGTATCTACTTCAAAACGAATATATCAGAAAAGCCACTTAAAGATCTCAATATATGGGAGATATAAAGAAAATAAACTGTATTAAAAGCTTTCAGACGAAATATATTGTGAGTAGATGAAGATTATTTTGGAAATTCAAAAAGAAAAGAAGTCGGTTAATAAAAGGTGAGAGTTTAATAAAATATAACTGAAAACGCCGTAGAGATCTATACTCAGCAGTGGGTGGAAAATGTTTGATTATGATGAAGATGATGATAAACGAAGAAGTAGTTTTAATGAAATTAAAATTATTCATATTAATTAAATTTTGTAATTAGCTCATTCTCATAATACCTTATTATAAAATTCAAATTATCTACAACTTAATTGAACACCTGGCTATTTTACTAATAATTGACTCTGAACAGTAAAATTCTAATCGAAAGCCATTTTATACTGTTACATTCCACTTTGCTCTGACATAGGCTGTGTTCACACCAGTATTTTACAATTCACGTAATCCGTTATACGAGACAGCCGACATGTTTACATGTTGTCAAACGTTACTCGTGTGCACACAGCTTTATTTTTAACAAGGGGTGACAGAATGTAAACCTAAAGGTACACGTTAACTTTTTCAATATTCAGATTTACTTACCAATGTTTTGTTTATGAGGTATTTGTTACTGGAATTTAAAAAAAAAGTTGGTACGTAGCTACATAAAATGAATCAAGATATCATTATGACCTGCCCGCCTATTTTTCGTGATGTTAAGAGCTCCGTGAATGTATTTTATAATTAAGAAAAGGATTAAGATGGCCTAAATTTATTTTTACCAACGAATTTCTTCGCCACTGAACAAAGAAGCTTGTTGAGTAATTTAACTAAGTACTTAAAAGAAAGAAATAGGTACGTACCAAATAAAAACCCGAATTAACTGCCAAAAAAACGAAACAAATTCTTTTATTTTCCTTTTTTATAACTTTCTGATAGCTTTTATAAAAGAGGTAATTTGCTCGAGAAAAAACTCTTTACTCATTTTACTCAATCCTAAGGCGTTTAAGTTTTAATCAACGGTTTATTAACCTCTCATCAAGCTGCAAATGTCGGTTAAAGCCTTATTTTTTTACGAGTTTTTGCGGCTTGGGTTGTAAAGTTTTAGAACGTAGAGTGAATTTTGTATTTTGGAAATTAAAGAAATGCTTTCTGGAGTAAATTACTTCGCGGTTTAGTACATGCTAAAATGGCATTGACCAACCGTGTTTTATGTATAGGTAAGACATAAAACGGTTATTATGTAAGCTAAAAATAGACGAAATAAAGGTAGGCCGAATAAACGATAGCGCGATGACAACGATGCTTTCTTTTCAAACTGGTTAAATCTGGCGGGTTAGACTTTTGCCCAGAAGCGGGATAGCATAGGCTAACATAAAAATGTAGGCAAACCAGAATAGTTTTTTACCTTTTTACTCGACTGCTCAGAAGAAGGGTAATGTTTTTTGGGTACATTTCAGTTACTTAGGTATATCAGTTTTTAAGCATAAAAGTACCTCTACGTTATAAGTTTGTGTGTTCCGCAGTCACTTTTAATCTTTTCATCGACCATTTATTGTTGCTGATTCACAGATGAGTACAGGACAAAGTACCTACTTCTATTCTGAAACAAAAAATTGTTAATCACAAGTAATCAAGATTTGGATAATATTTTATATCTTAACCTTCCAAATGTCCCTCCCACTTCAACCTTTAATTCAAGTCCCTCAAACTTTACTTTATGTAAACTGTACATAATATATTTCAACATTTCTGTGTACACACCGATTTGGTTCCCAGAGCGGCAGTCTTTCAAGTGCGCGTCAAACTTGTTTTGAAATAAAAATGTAGTGATCCCTAGAGAATGAGCGTGTTGAAATACAGGGAAACATGTTACGTGCTAGTTGAACCTGGGACCTTACTCTGCTGAGTATGATATTATCTCAGTCTTTGTCGCTCTTATTAGAAATGTCATGATAGTGAGAGTGACCGAAATAATCTCGAGTGCTCCAGAATAGAGTTGCTGGTTTGAAAGTCTGTTACGTCACGTACGATTCTTTTGAGCTATGCTTTGCTAAGGTTAAAGTTATAAATAACGAATGCTGAAGTGTGTAGAATGATTTTTGACGAGTGAAAGACTTTCGTTCCAACTGTTAGTCTGTTAGTGTAGTATAGTCTATGTATATCATTAATAGTATTTTGTCATTTCGGGGAGTGTGCGTCAGACCTGCATGCCCTTATTCCCTCTAGCCCATTCTATTATCGGACCACAAAGAGCTCAAAAAAGCGACATCGTTTTATGGTAAAAATATCAAAAACTCGTACGAAACGCTTTGATTCCACTTTTATTGTGCGGACTGCCAGAGTGTGGAATACTTTGCCCGAGTGGGTGTTTCCCGATTGATATAATTTGGGTATCTTCAAGTCGCGAGTGAATCGGTTCCCTCTAGGCAAGCGTGCTCCATCGTAGACCGCATCATTGCTTACCATCAGGCGAGATGGCGGTCAAACGCAAGCCTATAATAGAATTAAAAAAAAATATCACTCAAAAATAACCGACGCGAAGATATTAGATCGAGGGTGATTAGTCAGTTAAACTTAGTTGACATAATTTTGTTCTTCTTTTTATTTGTCACAAGCTGAGGTCCGTGGTTCCACCAGCTTTTTTTTTTTTTAAACCCTGTATTAGAGCGACCACATCAAAAATAAGATCAAATCGGTCTAGCTGTTTTTGAGTTTTAGCGAGACTACTAAACAGCGATTGGTTTTTAGATAAACAAGAATGACAAAGATTGCAAATTCGTCTCTGGCTCTATAAATACGAAAAGACTGAAAACTAAGTATAAGCAAACAAAGGGAGCTGACAAAATACACAAAATTACATTCACGTAAGCAATAAAAGCGCTAACAGTAAAGCGAACTCCTAATGCGTAACTTTTCAAAGTGGTTCCAAGTTCCAGAAGTGAGCAGTGTGTTCCGAACAAATCGCGAGTGGCTAACGGCATTCGGCGTGAGTAACATCCGGAGCCCACACTCGGGATCGGGAGGTTTGAAACTTATTTCAGTTACATTAATTACTAATAATTTTATTTAAATCTTGCTTTATTTTTTCCGAAAACTACAGTTATCTAAAAAGTGAAAAATAGAGCTCGAGTATCAAAAACTGACTAAGTCAACTATCCAAAATAGCATTATTTTAATCCAAGTTTCGCCGTAGCTCTTGATAACTATCTATCCTATCTATCCGGATACATGTAGGAATCGGATTTTGTGATACCTTTCAGATCACTGGTTCGGTTAGACAATTTACCACTATTACTACTTAAATTTTTATAGCTTCTTTTCATATCATGAAATTTTTATAATGCTCAGGAACTAAGACCAGAAGATTACCTATAAAAGTTGTTAAATACCCTATAACCACCTTCTAAGCCTGTAAAAACACAATAAAACATTTATTTTCCGTAATTTCCATGCCGCAAAATACTCCGTTTTAATGCGTCTACATTTTTAAGGGCTGCTTCTTAAGAGTGCCATTTATTTAGAGCCCTAAAACCGTTGACAGTGGCATCGCATATTCATGACCCAATCCATTGTGTATGAATAACCCGGCGGGGAGAGCTGACCGGTCGTCTTGGCAACAGTGTTTGGAAAGTTTTGGAAAATGAGTTTATGATGAGTTTGTATGTTTATAATAATTTCAAAGAGATACCTACCAAATATAATTTTTGATGGGATGATGTCTTTTGTGCTATTTCGTCAGAATTATGAAATACTGACTGCGACCCGTGGTATCACCCGCATGGTGATGAAAAGTGGTGAATCTGAAAATGATAAAAGTATTACTTGTATTAATTCAAAGAATTAATTGTTATCTCTATACCAAATTACGTCCAGTTTCTTAAAACAAACAAACACATAGACAAACTTTTTCATAAATAGAAAATATTAGTGCAATTGCCAGCTAAGAATGGCACCATAGAAAGCAGTTAAATTATTTAGACTGTTTTTTAATTACTTCATAGTTTACAAACACATACTTTATTCCAACTAACATTTGAATTTCCAATCATATTACAAGTGCATTATAATTACCTACTATTACTATTGCCCACTAAGCCATGTGATTCAAATTGACCACCGCCTCTTATCCTACAAAAGCAAATTTATGCTCAACATCGAGTTATCGACAAAAGTTGTTCACAAGATGTTTACCAAGATAAGTTATTAATAAACATACGTGTGTTAAGATATTTATGAGACACGACAAGCTATATTTATGGTAATACTAACAATCTTACGAAAATACCTGATTACTATACAAGTATATACACTATACACTATGATAATTCGGCTTGGGTTCCTTTATAAAACAGATTACAGAGTAAGTACATAAATGGATAGTATTTTTACAAAATAGAGTTGGTTTAGGGCTTTTTGGAGTGTTTGTTTGTGTATAATATGACGATAGACAATACAGAGTTACAAAGAATGGGTAACTAAACTGAAAAAGACTCATAGTACTCATCAATTTATGTAGCTCTTACTGAGGAACCAAACCTAAAATCGCGAAAAAAAAAAACAGCTGTCCATATATTTTATCAAAGTCATTGTAATTTTTCTGAATAACAGTTGTTTTTAACCGACTTTAAAAAAAGGAGGAGGTTATCAATTCGACTGTATGTTTTTTTTATTTTTTTTTTTTTTTTTTTTTGGTTTACTTATAACCTTATAACTTTTGACTGGGTGAATCGATTTTGATGATTCTATTTTTATTAGAAAGCTGACGCTTCCCATTTGGTCCCATTTCAATTTAGTCCAGTTCTGATAATGGTATCCATGAGAAAATCATATAAGTCTTAATGCGCGACAAATAGATGAATAACTCAATAGTCGGTTTAAAGTCGGTTTTTGTTTTTTGTAAAAATAATTATTAGTTTGCGATTTCAGGGTTGGCCCAAAAGTAAAACTAGTCCATAATGACTAGTGCTATGAGCTCTTTTTAGTTTGGCATACCTTTTCCCTATAGCTAACTCTGTATAATAATTGAGATGACGATCAGTGTTATTTGAAAATAATTAGGTACTGAGTATTATAATAGTATGACGAGTATGTATATAAAGTTTTAAAATTATCTATAAGTAGTTATTATGTAAGTAGTAGGGTAAATGTTTAGTGTTATATGAGCTTATGTTGCCTGAAATTAATTGACGACGATAGTAAACTCATTTCCCTCCGTGTGAGTGCCAGACTAAGTGAGTCTGGGCTTCTCAAGTGGCTGCCTTGCACACTATTAGGTTGATTGATTGACCAAAATTTCAAGTTGAAAGCTACCCATGCAGCCAACTGCGCTACGCTAAAAACTCTACCAACATAATATAGAAATAGTGAAATCAGTTCTACACTAAGAAAAATGGCCATCTAAACTCCGCCAAATATATATTATGTATGATGAATTCACTTCAAGTGCGGTGCATACAGATACTACCAAAAAGTATATGATTACCACCAGTTTATGATCGTTTTCACCGTAAAAACTGGTGCTAATCATCGTACTTTTTGGTAATATCTGTAATTCAGTATGCTCCGTACTTTTAGTGAATTCATCATTCTTTTAGCGGAATTTAGATGGCCATTTCTTTCAGTGATATGTTACAACCTTGCTTTATTGGGTCACGATACTTTCTTTTCCTGAAGCTTAAGTTTATTGTAAGACTCTAAATATTTGCTTGTAGTCAACACGCCAATCACAGTGATACAAAGATACATACAATTAATTATTTTAATTATCTCTGCAATCTTCATTGATCAGATCATTAACAACAACCGCTGAGCTATAGTAGAGATCTCTCAGATCAGATGGCTTATCAACTTTGACATCAGTAGTTAGTAAACTAAGTAGGTACGGAGCTAGTTAGTAAGTAAGTAATTAGTAGTTATCTACTATTAGGCGATTCTCCCTAGAGTCGATTAATGGTTCGCTACGGTCCAGCACTACGGCGCCGGTACAACACTACGCCACTTCGAAGTGAGCGTGAGAGACGATTTTCGCGCGAACGATGAAGATGGCGTGGCGTGCCTCCTTTACGCTATGATTGTTAATTATTAATCGGTGCCTTACCTAAAGTAAACCAATACGAATTAACGTAAAAACAATGTTTAATTCATAACTAGTATCTACAATAATGTTGGAGCAAGAAAGCATCTGACACTACTTACTAACTGCTACTAGCTAATAATTTCTAATTTCTGCACTAATTTAGTACTTAGTTCAATTTTATTTTTAAATCTAAAACCTAAATTCATACTAAATGAATATTGAGCACGCCCGACACATTTGTATGTTTAAAATCTCCATGAATAATGGATTTTCACTGTCATAGAGTTGGTTATCTTTATTTATCAACTGTTATCACAAAGATGTGATATTTTTATTCGCGTTTCACTCAAATTGAATCGTAGACTGAGCATCAGTATTATGACATCAGAGGACATTAACTTCCTTGTTTCACCAAGTGGCACAAGTCAAAAGAACTTTTGTCAAAAAAAAGCATTTTTATCGACAAACTTTTATTTTTTATTTTGTGATTTTAGACGCCGGAGGTCGGGTAGACAAGTTAATCGACTGAAAAATCAAAGTAACTGCAAAATGGTAATGCATAAAAAACGGGTAATGTACATAAGTCATTAGTAGGTATCTTGATGCAAATAATACCGACAGTAAAAATTTGTCGAAGAAACTCGCATAATAAACAGAAGGTATGATGTGTGCAGGTGAGTAGGCATGTCCAATAGTTGGTATCTAATGTATGATTAAGTTCCTGTATGTATGTTTCTGATTATATCCACTCAACTGTTGGGATTTTGAGTCTATTACTAACAAAAACTGTGTTAATGTATTACCTAATGCATTATTACTTATTGATACACTCTAAAAAAAAATGTTTGTGTAGAATAACGCACAAACTGGCGCTACAAAACTACTTTTTTATTTAGTTTTATAAGATTTTCATAATTTTATAGCAATACAAAATACTTTTATATTTGTTTATAACTTTACTTTAGAAATTGTGACCTTCTAATCCACAAGCCTAATCGCTCACTCTTAAAAATGACACCATTCGTCAACTCGCCCACTTCTTTTTATTGGCAATTTTTACTTTTATGTGTTTTCTTTCAGTAAAATTAAATTACCTATGGTGACGTCCTTTTCTTTTAACGGGAGTTTTATTTTTTAAATATATTACTGAAACTCTTTTGGAAATGAATTATTAAATCATTTATAAGGAAATAACTCCAACCCGCAGGGACATACACATTATATTAAATATACAAATTTATTCGATACAAGATTTGTTACTATAATAATGTATTTAAAATTGTATCATACTTTTATATTTTGGTGATGTAATGTATTATAATATATAATATTTTAGTGTATGGGCCATTTGTGAATTCTTTTTATGGTGACTCATTATTTGGCCATTTTTTGTATGTTGAGTTAATGTAGGTATCGCTCAGCTCTATCTAATAGGTATCAACAAACAAACAAAATTACAAACATTTTCGTAAAATAAAGAGTTCGCACAGATTACGACAGTGTTCAACTCTAGTCAGAGGTTCAAAGCCTCCATCCATCTCATTGAGATAAGTTTGGTAACGCAGTATAATGCACTTAGCTAATTATACAAACTGTACTTCATTACCACCTCAAATTAACGAGTTATCAGTCCCCTTAAGAAGGTAAAAGCAATTTCAGTCTATAAATATCAAAAACGAGGTCAACAGCTAATTAACAATAAATTTTAACGAAAATCGCGGAGCCGCAGCGCTGCACAATATCAAGTTAACGTCGCAACAATAGAGCTCAGGAAGTACCCACATTATTACGCAAATGTGTAGTGTGTGTGTGTGTGTGTGTGTGTTCATCAAATTATCTGAGGCGTGAAATCTATTTTGATGAGGAAATTGATGATCCCAGGTGTATTGTTCTTTGGACAATACGAATTGGTGCATGATTTCAAAAGTGTTTATTTGAAGCGATGATTGATAGGCTCAGAGTTTTGTGAAAGAAAGCAAGGTTATGAGAAAAACGTAATAACGTTTCACACTCAAAGCATCCCACTAGGAATACCGAAATGCTAGTCAGCCTACAGTATAGGCAGTTCAAGCCACAAAAATGTGGGTGTTATAAATGTTTAATGTTTTATCGTGACTCGTCAGAATTATTTTATTGTGAGTGTATCCATTACTCCACCTGTGTTAAAAAGAAAGCGAACATAAAATAAAACCATGAATATATTACAAAAAAATAAGCATATTTTCGTAAATCAAACTTTGGTTAGTCGTTTTCAAATATGTGTCTATCTAGCACGTTCATGTCAGAAACGTCTACCCAAAGGATTATTTTGACAGTTCCCCAGCCCTCACACCGCCACATTCCAATCCCACTCACATAATTGTCCCGCGATTCGTCAACAGCCTGACAAATGTGGGCATCAACTGGCGTGTAGAAGGGACGGGCCATCAATCAACCTGCGGGTCCCGGCCCTCGATTCCGATCCGATGCCCTTCTCTTCCATCACTTCGATTCAGTTTTTCTACACTGTCGTGGTGTAATGATTGCGTGTTTGAGGTAAATGAGTATTAAATGAGTATAAGTTTAAATGGTCGTGTTTTTTAGAGATGTTTTTGTTGAGTTTTCAGGTTTCTGAAAGCAATGTAAACAATACTGTAAAATAGTAGTAGTAGTGTGTAGCACTATACACTGTAATAAATAGTAATGAGAAAAAAGTTAGCCAAGAAGGCTAACTAGCATGTCGAATAGGTATATTACGACTGGGAAAAGAGAAATGAGAGAAACGAAGATATATTTAAGTCTGTGGTTATCTATATTTTGTCATTTTTATTTTTAAATGAGTTACTTTATCGATTTACTCAGTTAGAAAACATATTATTATCAAATACTTTTCATGGATAAATCAAATTATTCAATATTATCTTTGCAAAGTCAAAAAACAAAAAGTGAACCGTTTTTTATATATTTTCCTTTAATTTTACAAAATGAAATCTTTCTGTATGTACTACGTATTCATGTATTCATTATTGTAGAAAAAAATGACGTCCTGTTCCAGAGGGAATCAAATCCACGCTCATCAATTTTACTTAATATAATTTTTTTCTCAATCAGGCATTCTATCTCAAATTTGAATAAACACCCTTCATTACAAGTTTACTAAAATATCCTATTAACATTTTATAGTGAGTAAATTCTGCTCCTAACTAATCCATAATTTGAAACTCCAATTTGCCAAATAACTGACTTGAAAATCAAATCAGTGTGGATGAGAGACCAAGCTTTGGCTGATATCAATCGGAGTAATCAAGTTGGGTGGCTGCGGTCATGGATATTACCTGGCCGCTTGACTACACGTCGTTTTGAGCTGTCGGGATAATAATCTAGCTCCGGTTGTACAATAATTCAGCGTACACTCTGGCGAGGTATAGAACGAAAACGTCAAAGCAAGTCTCGTTGGTTCAAGCGCGTGAGTTCTAATAGATTGATTACCCGTAACGAGTACAGTGTTGAGACAGTAAATGGGCACACTCGGCCGAGCAAACAAACCGTGGTTCAAGTGACTGACTCGCCTCGTCAAGTTGTTTATAAAAGTTACTGTCTCGCCACTGTACTCGTTACGTGTAATCAACCCATTATTTGCGAGTTGGGCCTTTGAGTCCGATTTATAGTCTGGTTGGTCCTCGCTCAATGTACGATTTGAGAGGTGTTGAGGCGTTTCATTGATAGTGTAAAGCGAGGATAAAAATTGTTACTTTGTTACAAAATATACAATGCCAACATTTTTAATCGCTTTAATTTTTTCAATGGGTTCCTCGTGTTCCTTTTATAGGTCTAGTAAATAAAAAGTTTGTAAAACGTATATCATTCAATTCATTTTTCTTTTACAAAGATACAAATCCTTCGAATTTTTCTTTGCCTTTAGAATTTATTACTCGGTCTCGGTCGGTCGGTATCAAAGTTCAATGTATCCTTTGTAGAAATACCTATCGAGTCTCGCTGGCAGCAATATAGGTAAAGCAATTTTCATACATGCATAGCTCTCTATGTGTACCTATATCCGACAGCTTTAATACTTTGATACCAACTGACTGACAAACAACCTTGACTTCGCAGAATGCCTCTGCAATCATCCTATTAATATTATAAATGTGAAAGTGTATGTTTGTTACTCGCAGTTAATTGAATAACAACGACAGAACTGATTTGGACGAAATTTAGTATGAAAGTAGCTTATACCATCACTAAAAGATACTTTTTATTCGGAAAAAACTACCGAATTAAACAGGATCGCGGGTGAAACCGTGAGTCACCGTTTCAGTATAAATCCTAAGATTATGTTTATACAAATATTTATATACTTGATGACTTCGTAAACTTCGTATCACTTGAACTTGTATTGGGTACCCGAATGTAACAGTATTGAGGCAAAAAGAAATAACTTGAAATCACGAACAAAGGGTTGATAGAGTCCTCAGATGTAGGCAAAGCACTGAAGATACCTTGGGTATTTGAAGTGCCCAAAGTGCCCATAGGCGGCGGGGACCACTTACCATCATGTGGCCTGTCACTTATATTTTGTGAAAAAAAAACAGTCCAACTATTTTCAGGTTTTTCATGACTATAGCCGGGCAATCGGTTTTATATGTATAGACGATAGATAGATATAACTTACTTTATTCATTTTCGAAACTCACCCTTGTGCCACGCCACCTATCAAATAGCAAAAGGCACAATATAACTCTATAGAAATCACGAATAGATCTCGCTATCAGTTCAACCCTTTAGAATTATCACAATGGCACTCGAAGGAAATTGAAAATAGTGAGGGTTGATTAACTACCCGACGGCGCCCCTTTCTGCGATATTGCAGACATCCTAATTAGGGATGAGAAAAATAATTATTGTTAGATTATTTTTTAACCCCCGACGCAAAAAGGACGAGGTGTCATAAGTTTGACGTGTCAGTGAGCGTATGTCTGTCTGTGGCATCGTTAGTTTCCGAACGGATGTATTGATTTTGATTTTTTTTTTGTTGGAAAAGTGAATTAGTCCCAAGTGTCCTTAGCTATGTTTGATGAAAATCGGTGAAGCCATTTCAAAGTTGGGGATTTTAATTGTAATCTTTCAGCTTTAGAGGTACTTTACTTTTTCACATTCCACATAATTTTACTTATCAAACATTAATTTTATTTCGGTAGAAGGTACATCAGAGTTGACTGAGAACAAACACAAACAAACCTTTGTTTCCTACTAATATTATTTTAAATGCTAAAACGTATGAGTTTAAACTGATTCAGATAAAATTTACGATAGCCATCGCGCAGTTCTCCGGTATCGGAAACCAAGAGCCAATTTGAGTCGCTGGGCTAGTGGAGTAAAAGTACCTATCTATCACTGAGAGAAAATAGCTTTATTTTTTGTTTATTTAAAATAATAATTGATTATTAAATATCAACGTCTGTCATATTCGAATAATAATTTTATATTACATTATTGTAAAATAATAATTGTGTTTATTAATATCAGCGTGTATTATTCGAATAATAATTTTGTTTTTGGAAGCTCATCTCTAGCAGTGAGTAGAGTAAAGGTTCTGAAGCCTTTGTATGGAGTATGAATTATTTCAGTTGACGGGGGTATGATGAGGGGCAAGTGACGAATATGCACTTTGTGGGGCTATAAATAAAATTAACTTTCGTTGTGTTGGCACTCGGTTTTATGCTTTGAGATGGCAAATTAATAGGAACTTTGGTCATGTTTTGACAAATTTGCGGATCGTTTTGAGATGGTTTTAATTTAGCGCGCACTGATTTGTAAAGTACCTAGTTAGTCGACTTCGACTACTTTAAAACATGAACAATTGTTCAGACTCGCGCTGGACAAAGAACATTTTAAGAAGCTGTCTGTCAATCTTCGTTCTGATGAAACTTCTCCAATTGCTTCTCCACTAGGAGATGTTATACGATAGAAGAAGAGACGATCAATTGCAATTGTCGTTAAAATAAATAAATTAACGTCGGTCCATCATGTGTTCTATTTTTATATAACAGGCAGGATTCTAATAATAATTATGTATTTGAAATAAATACTCGTATATTTCTAAAATAGGGTAGCTCCCTTATCTTGAGTAGATTACGAGTAAAACTGCATTTTTCATTCAATTTTCTATCGGATACGACCCACGTATTTTTCTACAAAAGTTATTCCCGACGTGATAAAATACAGGTCGTGATAAAATAGTTCAGCGTTGAACCCTTCTTTCGTACTATTGGAAATAGAACACGTTCCACATTTTGAAACACGATTAGTTTCCGTTTTCCAAAAACAAGTGGAATGCAAAGCGAAACAGGCAAAATTTAAATTAATTAAAGTGGCGCAAAATCGAGAATTGTCATTCACGTTCATTTTGAGTGTTTGAAATGAAATTAAGTTAATTAAAATTTTATGTGAGTTCGCACTTTGATGGCGAATGAAAGTAGCAATTTGGGGAATTAAATTTTTATCGCTTTAATTTAATTAATTAGGAGTTAAAGATTGAATTTGTCAACCTGTCGTTAAAATACTATGATATAATTATTCGGAATCTTTGTATTTTCTCATTGTAATATTTATGCATGGATGGAGATAAAATGATTACAGTAATTAACCAAATTATCTATAATAATACTTTAAAAAAGTAATTTTGGCTCTGCCTTACTCATGGGAGGTTTTTGGTTGTTTGTAGTCTTCTAACTTGACAATTATTATCACGCGTAATGTGATGGCATACATACACAAAGTCCCTACTTCGTTGACCTGTTTGGCTCAGCGGTAGTATTTCCGCCTTATATGACAGAGGTCCCGAGTTCAATTCCCGGCCGGGCAGATGTTTAAATGATGAATTTAAATATCTGATCTGAGTTTGGGTGTGAGTTGTCCTTGTCTTTGTGTATATTCCATAGCATTCCCCATACAGGGTAAGCTATGAGTGTAAAACGTTAACCGCGTCACTATAACTACATTACTAAACCCATATTGATAAAATTTGGAATAGAGATAGGATTAACCCATAGGTTACTTTTCGTCATCATCGAAAAAAAAGAGTAAAAAAAAATAAGATTAAAAAACTGCTCTCCGACAAATTTGAATCTACCTCCATTAGACTAACCTGGCCATAAATTATGTAAAGCACTTTATAGTAAACACGAAATTCTAAGAGAAATTATGATAATATCGCGTTAATGTTCACAAGAGTATCTGCTTGATAATTTCCTCGACGTTCTCACATAAATTTAATTTAACGACACATAACACATCTAATACTTATCACACCGCATACCAAGTACTTATTTAACTCGTTAATTTCATCATGCACTGTAAACTCGCACTTAGAATACTAAGTATTGGAAGTATCTTTGCTAAAAATACTTGTACGCGTATGTTTTGGTACTAGATACTTAATGTTAGGGTATAAGTTTGGTTCTATTGAGTCCAATCGAGCTTTAAGTTTCAGTGAGTATTACAAAACTCCGACCTTTTGTTAATAAACGTGGAGTAGTCTGGAGTACTCTGTCTGTTGTTTTTTTCGATTGAGTTCACAATTTGTAAAGAAAGAAAAAGACAAAAGGAAAGTTTATTTCAAGGCTATGCATTTATTATCACCGGTATAAAATTAGGATCAAACTAAAAAAACATCATGCATGCAAGGTTTTATCAATTGAATTTAGAATCAACATATATTTTTAACAAAATTCATAAAACCAAATGCTCAGTGTACTCTACAAATCAGGATTATTTTATTTTGGAATATTTGTTTACTCGTATCACCTAATACCAGTCCGATATACTAGCCGGATTAAACCTCATCCCTAAAATTAACAAATTTAACCCATAACAGTACATCTTCCGAAGCAATATATCTCGCGAAATAAGATGGCGACACATTTTAATAATTGGCCGTGAAACTTTAGAACAAAAGCCATTAAGGGAAGGATTGGGCTGTTAATATTACCTTTTGAATATAAATTTATATAAGTGTTGAGATTTAAACTGGTCTGAACCGGTTTTGGAGTGTTATATCGTAAATTTATTTGGAGAGTTAGAGTTAAATCTGCAATTCTGACTAATTGAATTAGTAATCTCGTTGTTTAAACGGGTGAAAGTTTTGAAACAAAAATAAAAACTGTATTAAAGCTCATTGAAGGCTTCACTTAGGAAACTTCCTTTAGAATGTTCTGTCTTGTTCTCGCACGTGACATTTCACGTCAGCGAGAAGTTGTAAGAACATTTAAAGCAGTGATCAAGTTTAAGCAGGTCTTATTATTATTTAAGTAAGGCCTTATATCGTTTACTTTAGGTCTGATCCTTTTAGGATCTGAAAATTGATCGGAAAAGTCTAGGTTTTTTATTTGTTACGTTAAGAATCCCTAAGAAATTGTTTTAATTAAAAACTTTTACAAAGTAACGTTCTGTAAAGTCTGACGATTATTTTTTTCTTTAATATACATAGGTATAGAAAGTTTTGTTTCGTTCCATCGTAGCTAAACTATTACATACTACAAAAGTGAGTTTTTATGTTACAATTTCAGGCTTTAATTACCTAATCGTCATGAAATTTTGCATAAGTACATGACTTGCGTAAGTTGGCATGTAGCAAGTGAATGCGTAAGGCAGAAGATCGTTGTAGTGGTAGGGCTCTTTTGCAGAGTCCGTCTGGGTAAATACCACATCTTTGCCAGTTATTCCACCGCCAAGCAGTAATGTGCAAACATTACTGTGTTGCGGTTGGAAGGGCATTGTTTCCAGTCAAATTTCAGGGTAAATAGGAGATTAAACATCTTATATCTCAGGGTAACGAGCGCAGTGCTGTGTCGCTTAGGGTCTTGAATTCTTAGCATTCAAAATTCTGGGTGGCGCAGTCCTGTAATGTGTAAACGTGACGTTTCACATCAGGCAAGCGATTTGCTAGTCTCGGCACACAATCGCATAAAAAAAATCGCACCTTGTGGCGTTTTAGGAGAGGCCTACATCCAGCAGTGGACAAACTTAAGATAGACTGATGATGATGAGGGTTCACGTTTTTAGAGGTACAAAAATAACATAGGCAACTTTTTAGCATCATGATCATCATTGCGCGAGTGAAACCGTGGGGCGGCCAATTAGTTATGTAGTAACAAATAAGTAAGTTATACGTTCTAAGGAGAGGAAAGTCCATAATAATATTATTATTAACTAAATTATAAACTTAATATTATTGTTTTCGAAATACTCAATACTTAACTCTTTATCGCACCTAAGTCAATACTTGCCTTCAAGTCACGAGGGGGTAATTATATTTACAGCCAGAAGGGTCGCATCCTCTGCAAACTGGACTGAAACGGACTGACTGACTGCCCAGTACAGTTCATGCCAAACGTTAACAGGTTTTTTCGAGTTAAGTTTTTTTAGATTTGTTCTGTTAGTAGTAGGTAATGGGTTTGGCCTCGTTTACTGTACTTTGGTATTTACGTGTTTTTCTTCATTAGCGAGAGGGTGGAAAAGAAAATGTTAGTTTCTGAATGTGAAGCTTATTTAGGAGTTTTCAAGGTACAGGTCAAACTCAAATAAAATTATCGTTTAAGTGTTTTATGTAATTATGTCCTCAAATTTCCTAAAAATACTATTATTCAATAGTTAAAACTATTTTGATGAATGGTATGTCGTTAGATTTTCTTAACTGCGCGAGTGTCTTGATATTAAATTAATAAAATTCAAACTGGCCGATTTTTGGCATAATTTTTTTACTTGTTACTTGATATTTACTTTCAGCGCTGCTAAAAAGACTGGCGTGGACTTTAAGAGTACTGCTTGGAAAAAGTGGGTAATTTATGCATGGTGTCATTAACTTGGTCATTATGCGAGCCCGGGCAGGTCTCTGGAGAACTGTGGACTTGTTACAAGGATTCCAGTTTTATTATATGCACATTTATTATGAGTTTTCACAATGATCAAAAATGCTAACAAAAGTAAATGAGCATTACAACTATGTGATGTTTAGACAAAAACAATGTTAACTTTATTTTGAACCTTGAATGATTTGGTCGCCATCTCACCTGATGTGGTCTACGACACTGTCTACGCTGGCATAGGATATACCAATTCTTCTCAAACTTGAAAATAAAAAAAAATATTATTTATGTACTTTAAAGTCATCACATCACTAACTGGCTTTATCTAACCATCTTCAATTATCCTTACATAATGGTGAAATTACCGTTTTTTTTAGTTTAATTTTAGTTTCCTTCAAGATTAAGCATTTAAACATCTACATTTTACAAAGCTGAACATAAAACACACCCAAAGAAAAAAAACTTAATTACCTCAATAAAGCTAAAGGAGTGGTTACTTCACGATCCAAGTTTGACAAGCTAATAATAAACTCCACATTTAATTCTCCAACTTGAGGATAGAACGAAAACATGGAACACGGAATCATATATCTCTTATTTTAATTACAGAAGCTCGACAATGATATGACATAAATTTTCCGCGCCAATGGAGGGCGAGAACTGGCTCCGATCTACGCAACTTGAACTTGGTTCCATTCTTAGATAGGGAGTGGGTTTATAATGTTCGACTAGTTTTGGGAGTACTATAATAGATGTCTTGTGTTAGAAATGTAATGTATGTTGGCAATACATACCTATATTATTTGTATAGATATAGCAGATTGTAATTGAGATTAAACATTTTGATATAATAATATTATTATGATACGTACAGAATGCATAGCTTCTATATGTTAAATATAGAACAGGTGTGTATACCGTATAGGTTCTATAAGTAGAGATCTGTTTGTTACTAACTACAGTATTGTTCTCGTAGCCACTTGTAGCACTTTGTAGTGATATGATTTTCGTAGCACTGGCGCAGCATTTGTAGAGTTACCGTAGCACTCGTAGCAATGACGTAGAACTACGTAGCTGCCACGATATGATATATTGATATTTTGCTACAGTGCAAGCGACAGAAAGCTCGTAGCAAAGGCGTGAAATAAATAATTTACAGTGCGAACTCATATGTTTTCAGTCATAATTATTTCACATTCGTCATAGATCAAAGTGCATTGTAATTTAGAAAACTTTTTGATATTAAAATTTAGCTTTGTAAATTTCTTTGTTTTAGTTATTTTAGTTTGTTACTTTATTCTTAATCAAAATAAATTCAAATGTTACAGAAATAATGAAGGAAATTCCGTGCTTAATCGTGTCGCCACATCTAAAACTGGCCGAAGAAGTGAATTTCCCGGAGACATTAGGCGGAATCGCACATCTCAGGCCTGAAGAGATAAAGAAGCATAAAATATAATGTCACCAGACTTTCGTTTCAGATAAAACGTTCCGTTTAATTCCCGGCTCAAGGGTTAGCTTATTTAGGATTATTATCTGAGAGGTTATAATGAAAGTGCTTAAATTTATCTGTTATCTTATCTTAGAGTGGAAGTTATCTTAGTGTTCATCTGTTGTCTAGATGGAACTAAATATGATTAGCTCTATGTTGTAGCTATGATACGATTGGTTCAATTTGAGCATTATTGACGTAGGATTGGTTCGATTATCCGCGGACCTCAGGATTACGGGCCTGGACGATGCGGCCACGAAAGAGGCAGTGGCGGCGGCGGTCGCAAGAGCGGGGGGCTGCGACGTGCGGCTCGTAAAGGCCGGGGAGGTACGCCCCGGCCCTAACGGCGCCGGCGCCACCATTGTGTCCTGCCCGATCCCGGCAGCCAAGGTGCTGGCTGGAAACGGCAGGCTGCTGGTCGGGTGGATCTCGGCACGCGTCGTGGCCCTGGGGGAGCGCCCCATGCGCTGTTACAAGTGCATGGGGTTGGGGCACACTCGCCCACAGTGTCCGGCGTCGACCGACAGGGGGGACCTGTGCTTCCGGTGTGGGAGCACAGGTCACAAGGCGGCGAGCTGCGGAAGGTCTGCCCCGCGCTGCGCAATATGCGCCGAGTCGGGGAGGCCTTCCGGGCACATAATGGGGGGACGCAACTGCGCCCCCCCCAAGACGAAGGGGAAGGCCGCTGGGACCACGGCCGCCCCCGCGGCAGCAAATAGTGCCGCTCCAGAGGCCGCAGGCCAGCCGGCAAGCGGGGAGGTGGTTGTGATGTCTGACTAATGGATCAGGTCAGACATCGCAACCTCCTCCAGACGAACCTAAACCACTGCGCCAGGGCACAAGATCTGCTCATACAGACCCTGGCGCAGTGGGACATTGATCTGGCGGTCGCCACGGAGCCGTATCACGTTCCCCCCCATCCCTACTGGGCTGGGGACCTGAACGGCTCCGTGGCCATTGTGGGAAAGGCGGGTGGCGGCCCCCCCCTCTCAGTCGAGGAGAGGGGTTCGGGGTACGTGGTGGCCAAGTGGGAGGAGTACGCGGTGATCGGCGCGTACTTCTCCCCCAACAGAACCGCCGCGGAGCTGGAGGCCTTCACGGACCTCCTGGCCGCGGCGGTGAGACGGCAGGCGCCACGTCAGGTCCTCCTAATGGGGGACCTGAACGCCAAGGCCCGGGAATGGGGCAACCCCTCCACTGACTCTCGCGGGGAGATAGTCGGGGAGTGGGCGGTTGCCTCAGGGCTGACCCTATTAAACAGAGGGTCAGCCCACACGTGCGTGCGACAGCGTGGGGGGTCCGTGGTGGACGTGACGTTCGCCACCCCAGCTGTCGCCGCACGTGTCCGGGCCTGGAGGGTGATGTCGGAGGTGGAGACGCTCTCGGACCACAAATATATTAGGTTCGAGATCGTCCCCTCCGACATCCAGGGAGGGCCGCGGCGCGTGGTGCGGGGGGATTTCCCGCGCTGGACGATCGGTCGCCTCGACGCCGAGTTGGCTGAAGAGGCGGCCATCGTCCAGCTGTGGTTTGCCGGCCCCGCGCACCCGGAGGTGGACGTCGCAGCGGGTCACCTTCGGGCGGCGGTAACGGCCGTATGCGACGCGGCCATGCCGCGGTCCCGTCGCCGTCCCGATGGTCGCCGCCAGGTCTACTGGTGGAGCTCGGAGATTGCCGATCTCCGAGCGGCCTGCATGCGCGCGCGGCGGCCGTACGCCCGCTGCAGGAGGCGGCGGCACGGTCGGACGGACGACCAGATGTCGCCGGAGGCGCTGGCTGTCGAGGCCCGTCTCTATGGCCAGTACCGCGCTGCGAAGAAAGAGCTGCAGCTGGCCATAGGACGGGCCAAGTCCCAGGCCTGGGGGGAGGCCCTGGAGGGCCTCGACAGGGACCCGTGGGGGCGTCCGTACCTGGCGGCCCGGAAAAAGTTCCGGGGCCAGACGCCCCCAGTCGCGGAGTCCCTGGAGCCGGAGCTTCTAGGCAGGGTGCTGGAGGGGCTATTTCCTGATCCCCCTCTCCACACCCCGCCGGCGATGGCGCAGCCGTCCTCCACGGAAGAGTTGGACCCGGCCTCCATCCCGCCTGTGTCGGAAGCGGAGATGGAGGTTGCCGTCAGCCACTTGCGCGGCAAGACGGCCCCGGGTCCGGACGGGATCCCGGGACGGGTCCTGAGGATCGCCCTCAGGGAGTTGGGCGGTCGGCTTCGGGAGCTGTTCGACGCGTGCCTCACGTCAGGACAGTTCCCGAAGCTGTGGAAGGACGGCCGATTGTGCCTGTTGCGGAAGGAGGGACGTGCCGTTGAGTCGCCTTCCGCATACAGGCCAATCGTGCTGCTGGATGACACGGGAAAGCTGCTGGAGAGAGTCGTGGCTTCCCGTGTCATCCGGCACCTGGAGGGGACTGGGCCCGGTTTATCCGAGGCCCAGTATGGGTTCAGGGCAGGGCGGTCGACGATAGACGCCCTGCTCTGGCTCAAGGAGTGGACGCAGGATGCAGTCGGCCAGGGGGGTAAGGCGTTGGCCGTCTCGCTGGACATCGCCAACGCCTTCAACAGCCTCCCGCACGGAACAATACAGGAGGCGCTCCGGTACCACGGAGTGCCCCTGTATCTGCGGAGGCTGCTGGCCGACTACCTCCAGGACCGCGAGGTCCTGGTGGAAGGACGCGACGGCTTGAGGCGCCGTCGCGTCTCCTGCGGGGTTCCACAGGGGTCGGTGCTGGGACCGCTCCTGTGGAACGTGGGCTACGACTGGGTGCTCCGTGGCACGCTTCCCGCCAACATCAGGGTCGCGTGCTACGCCGACGACACCCTCGTCGTAGCCAAGGGGAGGGACCTCGGGGAAACGGTGCGGTTGGCCACGATGGGAACAGCCCTGGTGGTCGACCGTATCCGTGCCCTGGGACTGGAGGTCGCCCTCTCCAAGACCGAGGCCCTGTTGTTCCACGGGCCTCGGGGGGGACCCCCTCCAGGTACGCGGGTAAACCTGGACGGGGTCTCGGTCCGGGTCGGGGCCCAGATGAAGTACCTGGGCCTCGTCCTGGACGGGAGGTGGACTTTTGGGGCACATTTCGTCCAGCTTGCCCCAAAAGTCCTGGGAGCCGCCGCCGCTTTGGGGAGGCTGCTGCCCAACGTGGGTGGCCCTAGCGCCATATGCCGTCGGCTGTACTCCGGGGTCATCCGGAGTATGGCCATGTACGGGGCACCGGTCTGGGCGGACGCCCTCGGTCGTGCTAATAAGGCCCTGCTGCGACGTCCGCAGCGGGTCATCGCGACGAGGGCGATACGCGGGTACCGGACGGTGTCCTGGACGGCCGCATGCGTCCTAGCCGGGGATCCCCCCTGGGAGCTCCAAGCGGAGATCCTCGCCGAAGTGTACCACTTCGTGGCGGCGAGGAGATCCCGCGGGGAGCCCCCAGCGTGGGAGGAGGTGAAGCGCATGCGGAGGCAGGCGCAGGCCACCATGTTGAGGCGGTGGACGGAGGACCTGGCTCCACCGGTCCCAGGTCAGCGGACGGTGGAGGCCATTCGACCGGTCCTCCGGGGGTGGATGCGGCGGCGGTTCGGGTCGCTGTCGTTCCGACTTGTGCAGGTGCTTTCCGGGCATGGGTGCTTCGGAAAGTACCTGCACCAGATCGCGAGACGGGAGGCGACTCCGGCCTGCCACGAGTGTGGAGCGCCGGAGGATACGGCGCTCCACACGCTGGAGGCGTGTGCCGCATGGGGCCCGCAGCGGCACACGCTTACAGCAATCGTGGGCGGAGATCTCTCGTTGCCGAGCGTTGTTAGGGCGATGCTCCGCAACGAGAGATCGTGGCAGGCCGTGGCCTCCTTCTGCGAGGCGGTAATGTCGCAGAAGGAGGCCGCGGAGCGGATCAGGGAGGACGATCCCCGCTCTGATCCGCTCCGACGCAGACGACGGGGAGGGAGAAGGGGGCGATTCGCTCGCCTCCTTACCTCTCCGTAGTGGGGCCACTGGCGGAGGGTCGGGGGACTCTCCGCCGGCTTGCACCGGCTCCACACGTCTGGGGGGCGGCCTTGGTGAGCAAGGCCGTCCCCTCCCTCGGCGACTGGGGCCCGGTTCTGATCCGGGCCTGCCACCGTGGAGCGAGATGGAGATTGCTAAAGCGCCCCCATCTCGCTCCACAATGGCGGCGGACTGCTCACCGCGGGGGGTTTAGTCGGTATGGGCACCGGTACCCACCATCTTCACCGGTGTCGAGTCCGACATACTCCCACTCGTCTCCCCCGGCGGGTGGGGGATGCGTAAGTGCATTACCCCGCGTCAAAAAAAAAAAAAAAAAAAAAAGGATTGGTTCGATTTGATTATAATAGTTTATTTTATATTAATATGCACATATAGCTGATTGATGAGGAATTAGCTAATCGATATAGATTTTAGTACAGAAAAAAATTAAACTTGATGTCGTTTTTTAGCTTTTTAGCATAAAGCGCTTTTTATAGATATTTATTTCTTTCCTTTTCCAGTCAAACATAAAAACGGCCCATTCTCTTGTACTATACTGCCAAAACGTAAGAAAGGCTGCATGTGGCGTGCACCTTCACTTAAGATACTAGTTTCAAATTAAGTCTTTTAGATTAGGTAATAACATCTTAGTATTTAATCGTCAGGATTATTCTGTGACTTAATTATTAATTATCAAATTTAACGTTTCTGATCAGTTGAATAGCATATTTGTCTTGGTACGAGTACTCAGTTGTGTTCAAAAAACAATAAAATACGATCTTGCTCTTTGCAACGTTTGCAAAAGCTAACTGTTTTCACAGTTGAGACATATTGAGTGTCAAACAGTATTTGACACCAGGCTTACTAAATACTCAGCTGCGTCCTTTCATAAATAAACTTCCCAAAATAATCAATCGTAACCATGAAATTCAATCCATGCCTGAAAAGGTTAAAAATCGGAATTCAGACGAATGAATAATAATTGTGTTCAAACCGTTTGTAATTCCGATCACGCCGGCGCAGTACAACGTGTTAATCTTTTTTAAAGGAAATGAGAAAACTTCGGCGCACTTCCCCTTTGCTAAATGTTGCGAACGTTTTTCTTAATTTTCCTTTTTATTGTACGATTTTTTAGGTTTTGGAGTTTGTGAAAGGTTTTGATTGTTATGTCTATTTTTAAACCCTTGATGTTGATCGAGAAGTGTTAAAAGTTTGATGTGTGTTTTTGTAAGTCTGTTTGTGGCATCGTAGCTTGAAAAGGGCTGAGCTGGTTTAGATTTTTGAGTTTGTTTTTTTTTTTTATTTTTAGAGGTGACTTGAATTGAGAGCTTTCTTAGCTATGTGTCAGTCAATTTACTTATAAATGGTTTTGCTTTCTTCGAGGTTACTCGTTTTTTATTTATTTATTCATGGCACGTACATTTTTGAGATTGAATTCAAACTTCGATATCGATTCATTTAGAGTGAAGATTAAATAAATTATGGATAATAAAATTATGATGAAAATTTAGAGCTGTTTTTAAGACTTAAAAGTGTAGATTAAGTTCTCAAGTTTCTAAACTTTAAATCCCTTTTAGACAGACATTAAAAAGTCGTACTTAAATTGAAAGTTTTTGTGTAGGTAGTTAAATTTTAACTACCTGCGTTCACTCACGTAAATTGGCCAAACTTTAAGCTGACATTAAATGTCAGTTTAAATTTTGGCCAATTTACGTGACTTCTCAGCAGGTTCGCAGCTTACTAAACTCGTGATTTGAGTAATATTATATTAATCTTTGAAGTAATGTGTTTTTAGTTATTATTTTGTAGCAAATATATTCAAGTTTTACTTCTTTAAATACACCTATAACTTACAGTGAGATATTGATAGGTATAAAGATAATCGCAGTAATGTTAAACCTTATTAAATATTTATTGAAATTCCATTGTTATAATATTTTTTCTGCAAAATAATATGTTTTCTTGTACTTTGCGAGGGAAAAACGATTGGCGGCACTTGCAATTATACCCGCCCGTTCTCTTATGTTACGCAACCATAATTTTTGTCTACGACCGGCTTTATTATCCTAGCAAAGTGTCCTACTATGATAATAAATTTTAGTTACCAATAATACATTGGTATATTAATTATATTAGTATACAGTTAATTTAATCCAAATTAAAAAGTTAAAACATTAGTTTCTTAGGCTATTCAGGACCGTCTTGTTTTGTGTCTTAAATTTCACGTAAACATTATATTTTCTTGGAGCATCATGTCTCGTTTGTTCCGTAGACACAGTTTCAAATAGTAGTGTCTCGTGTAACCAGCAACCACGCACCCGACACGTTACAAACTTAACACAGTGTAAACAGCAGTAGGTTTAGTGGAAATTATAATACGAGCCGAGCTGTTCGTACTATTACCAAATTATTAGTAATTATCGATTCGGGGTATTCAATTAACCGCCACCGTTTCTAAACTGGAACGAATAATGTTACAAGGTAAGTATATTACAGGGTTATACAAAATGAGTATGCTAAGCCGAAAAAGGCTCGTAGTACTCATCATTATGAACTACTTTTACTATTGGACCAACCCGGAATTCGCGAAAAAATCATCAGCTGCTCCACACATTTTGGCAAGCGGCATTGACATATTATTTCTATGGAACAGCTGTTTTTTTACGCAATTTGAATTTCGGGTTGGTCCCATAGTAAAAGTTGTTCATAATTATGAGTACTTTGAGCCTTTTCGGTGTAGCATATCCTTTCCTTATAACCCTATATAAACGTAACCTACTAGTAAAACCATACTCCAACAACATGTCAGGCATACGAGTAGCGGTTACTAACAAACTGCTGCGTGGCAGCACTTATTAAGGACTTTATCATTGTCTGACGCCAGCACAATTATTCAGGATGCTTTTAGCAGAGAGTAGTTTGTAGATGTGACTGATGACGTCACAGCCACCAGCTTACGGTGACCTGCCTAATCATGCTCTCATTATGTCAGACAAGTTATTAGATAGTAGTTATTAAAGGATTGGTTGTCCTTATTTGCAGATAGGGGTAAAATAAGGGTAGTTTGTAAATGAAAGAAATATAGATCGATGAAAAAAGAATGGTAAATTAGTGAATAAAAATTCCTAGGAAGAAAAAGTAAATAAATGTTAAGGTGCGTCATTTAGTAATCACAAGGTTATACCTATTAATTTTATCCCTTTATTTCTAGGAGCCGAACTGAGTACTCTTTATGCAAGCATGAACTGCATCGCATTGGCTTTTTGTCTCGTTTTTCTAGCTGACAGAGTTGTACCAAATAAAATAGAAATCAAGATGCATGTTAAGAAAAGTTTCTATTTATTTCAACGAGTAAAAGTGTAGGATTCCAACAGTGAAATAAGTTCAATAATTGGAGCTGTAGTTTTGAATTTTACCTTTCATAAACATACGTACAAACTTCACCTCTTTATAATATAACCAGGTAATATTTATATCGTACGCACGTTAATGAACAAAGCGTACGTCAATTCCGTATATTGCAGCACGTGTCGACAGTTTCCGTATAAATACAGGCAGGTATTAATTATAGCCTTGGCTTTGATAATTTGTACCTGTAGAAAGCATTAGAGAGTTATGTGCTCCAATTAAATTATAACTAGATATTTAGCGTTGGTACTTTAGACGGATATATCCGGACAAAATAAGAATGGAAAGTATGACGGCATTTTTTGAAGGAAAAAATAAAAATATATCTGTATGTTACCTATCTCACATCTCTATGTAATATCCAATACTGCAAAATATTGTAATTATTTGCACTATAATTCGTAATTATTGTAAGGGGATAAAATCCAAGATCAATTTAAATAGTGCAGCTACGTAATTTTAACGTGTAGCAATGAAATCTGAAAAAAATGAGAGATTTTTAATTTTAAAACACACGTTTGGTCGTCCCGTCTAGTTGTTTAAGCTATTAAAAAAAGAAAGTAAAAAACCACTTTACTAATACTACCACCACAACAGAAACTCAACATACAAACACTTTTTTGACGTTTAAAAAAGAGTTGCACAATCATCCGGCATTTCACTCAGCGCATGTTAATTTTGTCCGGATTCCTGTAAACAGTGCGAATCGAAACATTATCTTTGATGTATTAAGCAGTTAAGCTTAACAATAAGTTTACCTTGTTGTACTCATATGTAAGTACATAATTATGACCTAAAATTACTGATTAATTAGTACAAGAGTGAGGTAAGCAGTTCTTGAAACCGAGGGCTTGAATGTGTCAGTCAACGACTTGAGATATTGTATTGGTTGTATCACTGTATAATATATCTATTTATTGAGTTGTCATTGTCTTTGTGTATGTTTCATAGACTAATAGACTTCCCGCCACAGTAAATGAAATATATTTATAACATCCAATATAAATGAAACTACAAAGTTTAAAAATTAAATACTGTTCTGATTAAGATCAATGCAACACTTGCAGAACTCATTAATTTTCTTGCATTACTAGCTCAATTTTTTTCTAAGTTTTTTGTAGCCACAAGAAAAGTCAATGGAATACAATCGGTAATTCCCAGTTAGCATGAGTTCGTAGCAACTATCTCCAAAAACATAGCCTGTAAGTATATAACATGTTATCAAGTCTACGAAATATGACCAAAAAGTTTTCTTTTAAAGCCGGCAATCAGACAAGAGGGTGAAAAAAGGTAGTAGTAAATATAGGATAAAAAGGTTAAGTAAAAGAGTATTAAATTAAAACACATTTTTTTTATTTAATTTTAGGTTAAGTTTTTTAAAGATATTGTATTGCTTATTAATGAAACCGTGGAGTACAACTAGCGAACTTACCAAACCCTTCCAATGAACCTGTGAACTATAGTTGATTATTAAACACCGGAATGCGACCTTGTCGGAATTCGCGAGCAATGTTCCCGTAATTAATTATTCTACCTACCTTCCTGAATACCTGGAAATTCTATTGTTTTGTAATTAGAAATCGTGAGTTGTTCTGTTATTAACAGTTACCTGATAGATTATTAATTTGTTTTCTTGGACTTTACATGTTATAAGCTCTAAAGAAAATTACAATTATTCAATTATAGATTTGTATAGTAAGTTATACTTAAAAAAATATGAACACGGAAAGTACAAAATACAAAAAAACATAAAAATAAGTTAATTTTAACAAATATTTTTAACAACCAGCTTTTATTGCGTTGTCGTCGGAGTTACACACATATACCAAATTTCAACTGAATCGGACATCGGGAAGTGGTTCAAAATTGAGTTGCAAGATTCCACCCGAACAAAGATATTAATTAGTAAGTTACATACATCTACAAACATTGCGAGTTAAAAAAAATAGTATAAAGCTTTTAAAATCAGATCGTATTGTCAAATAATATTAACCTGGAAAAAGAACACATCTATACTTCTATACTAATATTATAAAGAAGTAAAGTTTGTGTGTTTGTATATTTGTTAAATTGTAAGGGGTAATCTCGGGATCTACTGAACCGATTTTAAAAATTCTTTCACCAATAGAAAGCCACATTATTGCTGAGTGTCATAGGTTATAATATATAAAAAACCGAAAAATAAAAAGGCTTTTACGTGATAGTCCGTTTTGCAAAGTGAATCGGAGAAAAAACGGTCCGGACGGCGCGCGATGGCTTCGGGTTTAATTAACATTATGCCCAACGAAGTGGGCACGGGTCAGCTAGTAACGCTATAAAAATAAAACAATGGGTACCAGTCAGCAAACCGCGGGTGACATCGCGGGTTTCATCTGCCAATAACCCTATAAACTGGCGTTTACAACTCTCCCCTCTGCTCTACTCTACGTTCCGAAGCATTAATCTAAGTTAAGTGTCAATTAAGTGCGAACGAGATGCTGGCGCCACTAAATCCTGTGTTGACCTTTGGAAATTGCTAGTTGTTTACTTGAGAAGTATTCTTGGAAAATCAACGACGTTGCTACAAGAATTTAGAAGAAGAATTCCTAGGTAGGAATTTATGTAATCACTATGTTCACTGGTAGAAAGATAACTATGTTCACCAGTAGAAAACTAATTTGCCTATCATACATTTTGACATAAAATATGTGTGATAGATAATAGTGCCTTTATCAGGCGTAAATAGAAACCGCATAGCTATGTTCCTATATTTCTTTATCGAATACTTGATCTATGTACATATTTTACGTCAGGATTTTATGCAAGGCCTACTAGCAAATTAGCTATTAGCAAAATTAACGCAATGGTTCTATATTTTGTCCAATACACCGCTGCGATTACACCTAGTTAGATAGTTACCTACTTAAACTCTTTTTACAAGCCCTTATTTAACTTGCAACGTAAGCATAAGGCGTAAGGTACATAGCGTAAGGTTGTTTATAATGTTTAGGTCCATTCTTGCATCTCAATCGTGAACTACTTTCTGATGTCTGATTATGCTTTTTTTTAAATAATTTAGCATCATGTTTTTTCCCTAATAATTCTTTTTCATTGTTTCATTCAATGTGTCAATTACTATCAGGCGAGAAACTTACTCGATTAGCTAAACAACTGCATAAAAAAGTATCCGCCTCGTCTCGTAAAATGACTTCTTTAAATTGGCCAATTTTAATTTATAGAAGCAACTTAAAGTAAAATTCAAACAGAAAAGCACAGTACAATAAACTCCGAAGAATGTCGACGAAAACATGTTGACTGGAGTTGTTCTAACTTCGCATCAACATGTTTACGTCTTGTCGACGTTGGCTTTAATTAATTTTTAAGCGCTGGGTTGAGGAGAAGAATGATGGAAGATGAAAAGAGAAAACTGTCTCTTATTTAGATGTGTCTTACCAAAATATGACTATGTTAATGGGTAATGTTTCCAGTGAAATTCCAGGGCAAATAGGAGATTAATCATCTTGTATCCCAGAGCGACGAGCGCAGTGCTATGCCGCGCAGGGTTTTGAATTGTTATGAATTTAAAATTCTGAGTGGCGTAGACCTGTTTTGGGCAAACGTGACGTTTAACATCAGGCAATCGATTTTATTTATAAAATTTGTCGATTGACTTTTCGTCGATTCATCATTTCTCTATGAACGTACGTAACGTTGGTTTCTCAACGACATATTCTACTGATTTAGTTTAGCTAGTTTTAGTATAAATGTAAGTTTAATTGTTTGTTTAAAGTTGGTTTTAATAAGACTTTTAAAGTTCAATTAGTAAGAAATAATGAAATGTATAATTGGCAGACTCGTTCAATGACCAAACTTTTAATTTAATTCTCCGAGTAACTCAATTCATTTAAAGTTGAAAAAATATAGCCGTACAATTTTGTGTAAGAAGGCAAACTGTATTTCACTAAATTAATGTCGCCAACAACTTTTTAGTTAACGTGGTTTGTTAGTTTGTTTGGTAAGCATCTGAGTTTTGTTAAAAGAGAAAAACCAAATAGTTCTGTTTCGTTTCAAACACCATAAATCAAAATTGCTAGTTTTTTCTCCATGGCCGATAGCAATATGGTATTGTGGGGCAATCCGCACTGAAGCGCACTCCGCACGATTGAAAGTGATTCGCGAATATTGAGAAATTCTCTTTTCGACGACGAACGCGTGAATCGGATCACTTATTGGGTGTCGGGAATCGGATGTTAGATTTTATTCTATTTATGAAGTCCAAATTCGAATTTTGAACGGATTCTATTTCTATCTTCATTTTCAGCCCACTAGTTGCAATCTATGGACGCAAACGCTGTAAAAACGAAGACAATATTTGGGAATAACAATAGGCATGACGACAGTATCAAAAAATCGCCGATTCAATGCTTTCAGGGGACTAACCAGATTAAAAAAAATTAAAACACATGTTTAGTTTTATTTTTAAAAAACAGATTATTAAGATTTTCAATAAATTAAAACATTAAAATACAGCAATCGGCCATCTTGTCAGAAACAACAATCACAGCGTATGACGTCACGCTTCAGTGAACTCAGGTCATCCACCGCTCATCACGCATAGACACAATGACATGTTTACTAGCCGTGACGTCAAATCGACGCCATGACACAAGCAAGCTGTTTTCGGGCACTGTTGAAAAAATATGTGAAAAATGGCTTCAAACTTCGTTAAACTTAAGTTTATTACCGAAATAAAGGCTTTTTTGTAAATAGTAAATGTGTACTCACATTATGGAAGAGGATTTTAAAATCTTTCGTCACGCCTATTCAATAATCTACTTTTAAATACTACAATAGGCTGATAAGATTTTTACATTTTCTATGATTTACATAGTTTATGTTTGAAGTTTTCTTTTTACGTGATGGTAAAGTCGACAAGTACTATAGCCCTGAGACCGGTCAACCACCGGTGAATTTAGGCTAAAGTAAGATCGTATACTCTTAATGACTTTCGTTATGGCAACATTAGTTCTCTCCGTGATTTATTTATTATTGAAACAATAATTCCAAAAAAAAATATGATAATAAATCTCAAAACGATGTTAGCCAAAAATACCTATATTTAACTGTGTGCTTGCGTGTCACCGCTGCCTTACCAATGATATAAGATAGAGTTGAATAAATAGTACTTCACGTAAAACAAAAAATAAGAACAAAAAAGCATTTCTCAAGAACTCTTTATAACAACTTTTGACTTTCAATCCCGAAACATCCCCAAGAGCATTAACACTTATTGACCCAAACAATAGCCGAATCTAAAGTCGCAGGAAATTAGCGACCTTTTCCTGCATTCCGCGCCGTTTAACGAAAAAACGCTAAAGCGTTATTGCCGTTATAAGTTTGAAGCGGAAAATATTATACTTTTGGAACTGTACGCTCTGTTTTAAGAAGAGATGTGGAGAGAGTTTTAGCCGGAAGACGATTGAGTAAATTATCTTGTATCGCAAAATGCTTCTATTTTAATAAGACATGTATCATAGAAAGGTAGTTGGCATATAAATGAACAGTACGAGTAATAATCTTAAGAAATAATTAGCATCGGATTAGGGACTGAATTAATTAATTAACAAAGTATTCAATTGCAATAAAAAAAAATTGATGGTGAAAATCTACCCTATGCATTTAAAACCTTCTACAATTTATTTTTTAACGGTTACAAAAACTATATAAAACGGTGTCAATATTTTTTTTAATTCGATAGAAAGTGATGTTTTGGCCGGTAATGACTACTCGTCTTGGCCGGACCAACTACACGCCTAGTTTCAATTTTTCAAAGCTGAATGTTTTCCATCTCCTGGGAAATTAGGTACAACTCGAGGTCTCTGCTGTCCCAGTTAATACTGCGTCTTCATTAAAAGTAGCAGAGAAACTGAGAAAAATATACCTTTTTTATTCGTTTCCATAATACGTGATTACTTTTTAGATGAGCATTCTTTGACTTATTTCGCTTTACGCAGAGGGATTTGTGCTAAGACCACTTTTTTGGAAATTTAGATCGAGTTGAGGTTGAGCGAATAATTGTAGGCAGATTTTGTGCTAAGCCCCAGGGAGAAGAGACTCGTACGTGATAGTATTAAACTTAAGAAATGGGAAAGTTCCAAGTCAGTTTTAAAAGAGAGCAACAAAGATATTACCGTCAGATCAATACAATATATTATAACTTTTCATGAGTCTAATGTCCTTTTTCTCATCTCTACGTTTAAGGGAGTTATTTCCAGTTGTCACCCTATCTTTGCCCGAAGGGTGACAATCGGGAATCGTTTTTAATATGTCCCAGTTGTCACCTTATTAGAATGACATATTTTGGTGTTTGAAGTACCTAAAGAAGTTGAATCAGATAATTTTGGCAATATTTTTGAAAATCAAGTTTTTATTGCATCGTCGTCGGAGTTACACACGAATACCAAATTTCAGCTCAATTGGACATCGGGAAGAGGTTCAAAATTGAATAGCAAGATTCCATCCAAACACAGTTACATACATACACGTACAAGCAAATTAAAGTTTTTAAAAAGGTCAAGTGTCAAAGTTTTAGACTGTCTGAAGGCTCCTGTGTTCTTAAATACCTAATAATAAGAATGAACTTGAATTTGAAAAAAAAAACATGTTTTTAATTAGTTCAATTTATTTCAAACTTAATAATATCTTAATATAATTATTTTTACAAAACAAAAACCGACTTCAAAAGACCGACTATTGAGTTATTCAATCTATTTGTCGCATATGTACTTAATGCAAATTTAAGACTTATATGGTTTTCTCATGGATACCATTATCAGAACTAGACTAAATTGGGACCACATGGGAAGCGTCAGCTTTCTAATAAAAAAAGAATCATCAAAATCGATTCACCTAGTCAAAAGTTATGAGGTAACAAACATAAAAAAAACATACAGTCGAATTGATAACCTCCTCCTTTTTTGAAGTCGGTTAAAAATAAACACTTGACAAATAGCTTCCTAGTCACTACTTGCAAAATGTCACTGGATGTACTCGTAATTAGAACTGTGTAGTCGGGGTACCTACCCAACTTAATATAATGAGAGTCTCGAGTAATTTAAACAAAATTTATCTAAATCAGTTATTTATATTGTCTGTATTAAACTATTTATTCGGAATACTATGGAAAGATAACGTGAGAGAAGGGTTCATTTAAGAAACCTCTTATGCTAAGAGACTCTTAGTACAGAAGTGCTTGGAGTGTTCTTTAGTGAAAACGGGTGTTAGTACAATAGGTTGAATGCTTCGTATGGAACTGTGTGGCTGGAGTAAAAACATAGTATTTTAATTAAGTCTCGATTTAGTCTTTTTGATTGCTTTTCATTAAGCCTTTCTAAAACCCAGAGCGATCTTTTTTATCATATTTGACTATTCTCATTATTATTATACTATTTAATAATAACTAGTAAGTGTACTCATAAAGTTCTGTGTATATCAACATTAAAATTAGAAATTAAATAAAAGTGTTTCTTGTTTAATTTTTTTAAAAAGGTTGCTAAGATATACGCACCAACATTTCAGAGAGTTTGATCGTGTGAATGAATGCTTTCAAAATTGAAATTATTGAGGCTTCTGGTAGTTAAGTTTAGCCACTAAGCCTAAACGATCAAGCTAAGGTGAAACAATTTAATCTCAGCCTCAATATGCGGCTAGCCACGTTGTGTACGGAACCACAATGACGTGACGGATTACCCATAGGGATAATTGGCATGTCCGGCGCAGCTGTTGCTGTGATGTCTATTGGAGATTTGAGGTTATTTGGGTCAGTAGCTAGGATAATGAGGTTTTTGATGCAAAAGATTGACAAATTATGAAGTGTCTTTTGATTGTAAATATAATATAGTAACATTTTACTGACACTATAAAATGCGAGCATATGTAGGAAAGAAAAAGATTAGACCAAACAGACAGTCTTATTGCTGAGAGTAACGTTTTCCATGTCATTTGGAATGAGTTACTAACTAAAAATAATATCAACTAACTAACTATTTAGTCAATATCACAATACTTTCAATTAAGACCACTCCTATATATTTGATAGGCCTTCGAAGGCACACTATCACACTTTGTTTAAAATTAAATCCAAAACTGTGTCTGTATAGAAGTTGGTACTAGGTTTTTACTGATTTCAAAAAATAAAGTTATAAATTCGATGTATGTCTGTAATATTATGTGATATATTTCAAAGACGTTTATTAATCATACTTTTGAAAAGCTTTTATTTCGTAACTAGCAATGTATGTGCGTATTTATGTTTGTTCAGCTTGAATCTTACATCTAAATTTTGAACAACTTTCCGATGTCCGATTGAGCTGAAATTTGGCGTGCGTGTAACTCCAATGACAATGCAATAAAAGCTTGTTTTAAAAATATTTTTAAAATTAACAAAATCCAAGGACACTCACGTCCAAAACTACGAAATTTTAGTAAAAACCGTACATAACGTACGTACGAGTATGTACGTAGTTTATATTTTCCAGGCAAACACAAGAAAACAAAGGATTATAGCATAGCGGCTCTATAAATCCCTAAAACCGAAATGCTGTTTCCCCCGGGCGAGATGCAAAATCATGTTTCTCTACTCTGTCTTCATCAAAATGAGGCATCGTTAAAGATTCCCTGTAAGTAACTCTATCCTGGAAACTCCATTTTATTATGTTAAGGAATTAAGTTGTAAGCAAAGGCGATGTAAAAGCGATCACTTTAAAACTTAAAAATAAATAAGTACTTTTTTAAATTTATTTTTGAAAGAACCAAGCATGGTTTTCCTTTCAATATAAATTGCATAGGCCACTCGTCATTCACCCAGAATGAGAGCTTTTTTTAAAAGTGCTAGAATCAAGTATATTCCGTTAAGTGTGCTTGTGACATAAAATAATTATAGTTATCATAAATATGTTTGCTGTAAAAACTTTCATAATTATTTACTCGACGTTTAAAGACTCACACTGTTTACTGGAAAACAAAGTTAAAATAAGGTTTCAGAGTATTTTTGATCAAACGCAGACATTAGCCGCGTTCTATAATGAAACTCACAAAACAAAAGTTTTTATAAATTTATAAAATAATTGGATAACAAGCCACGGTCCACCTAATAGCGAATGGTCACCGCTACTTATGGATACTCCAATTTCTAACCCATCTTCAATACATTGCCTTTGAAGACTCGACGAAACAATGCTCAAGCAATTTCCGCTAGCCTCGCAAGCTCGTAGTTTACGCCACGCACCACGTCTTATGAACTAAACCGGCGTCCAGAACAAACACTATGCATATTCATCGGATGCGGCTGCAAATATTAGTTGTTTGTGCTCACCCGAGCTCGATGCATGAACTGAGACTTGGTGCTGTACTTGATTGTGTTGTGTCTGAGAATAGCTTGGAAGTAAGCTTGTGCCCAAGTTATAGGTCTTTGGTTCAATTAAACTCTATATCCCGGACGATTTTAGCAAAGAGAGAGTGAAAATATCTCTAGTCTAAATAAATAACCACGTTTATTATATCAGCCAACACAGATACTTCTAGAAAAAAAATTTTTTTAAATAGCATATTTTTTTTTTCATTAAATAGTAAATCCAAAATGTAGAACAAGGTACTTACTAGCAATATTTCCGATTAAATACAACATGAGTTATTAAAGGCTGATAATGACTATGCATTCATGACGCTTCCGTTGTTATCGGTATGAATAGGTGACAGATCGCTCACCATCAAGCTTTGGCCAAGTGCAGCAGGCAAAAACAATCTAGTTAAAATTTACCGCAATATTTTATCCATACATTGCAAACGAGTTATTACGCCACCTGAAGGCAAACAATTCTTCGCCTGTAAAACAAACAATCACACCAATTACTGACTTAACACTATAATGAACCCTCAACAATCACGTCGCAACCTGTCCCTATGGTCATCGTTGCATTCCGAGCAGACAAGAGACTCATAATTACTTAACCAAGACGCCCGGGACTGCTCCTAGTTAACTTTGGACAGCTGAACTTGCTAAGTAATAAACACTCAACAGTGAAGAACATCTGCTTTGATTGGAATTTGGGAAACATTCTGTTATGTAAGTTAAAAATAAAGTAATGTGTTAAAAATTCTTGTCAAGATTGTCAAAAAACTGTGATGTAGAGAGGACTCTACAAACTAAGTTCCTTTCAAAATATTCATACAAACATACCTGCAAGTTATTTGTTAAAGAATTACCCGTCTTTTCGACTGTTGATTTCTTTTAGTTGAATGTAAATTTAAATTGGCAATATGACATTTTTGTCTTAGCAAACACGATCAAAAAATGTAAATAAATTTCCAAACAATTTTTTTTTTATTTTATCATAAAGTCGCGAAAAAATCATTGGTCTAAGAAAATTATAAATACCTCAGCTAAATAAACAATTTAAGCAAGTAAATTCACACACAATGTGTAAATTATCTCGAATTACTTGCACATTATATCAAATTATCAGCCTCCGTTCACCAAGCATTCATAATAAATCAGAGGCATAAAGGTATAACACCTATTTACTTGCACGCAACCCCATAAATAAGCTTAAAACAACATAACAATGGCGGTGTTATCAGCACTCTATCCCTTTTAAATACAAGACGAATAGACACGATGTACGAAGCAACACTGTATTTAATAAAACTCCAGCGTTGTAACGGTTGAACCGATTTTGATAAAACATCGCTAGAAAACCTGCCTTCAAATAAAGAAAACCGAATCTTAAATGGTTCACCCGTTTAAGAGCTATGGTGCCATAGGCAGATACTCACAAACATAGCGGTACATAGCGGCGTGGGGTGTTTTCCCCACTAACAAAACTAACTTCGCCTGCAGTTTCACCCGCACGGTAATATAAAAAGTAGTAATTATGGTGATAAAATAAATAAACCTATGTCTTTCTTTGTGTTTCTAAAACAGGTAAACAAATTTTCAAGGCGATCGGTTAAGTAATTAAAGCCTGAAACCAAAATAAACAAACTCACTTTCAAATTAAAATTATTAGTAGGATGCTAGGAAGTTAGTAAGGTGGATTAAATAGGTATGTTATGCAAAAAACGATAAGTGCCAACGCAAACTATGACACTGTGCGTCTAGTTGCTGCATAAATGCAAAGCAGCCGTTTCCAGCTCTTGCTGGATAGCGAGAGTGTGCAACTTCCCTTGCCTGGAGTTTTGACCTGCGAGTCGACGTGAACGGAGGGGCTTTGAACATAATTATGCAAATCGGCTGTGACCTGTCGTACGGTTGCATAGTGCACTATATCTAAGTTATGACACGTACGTTGCTGTTAGCTCGGAGATTAACCAACGTAATTTTTGCTAATCAATTCATAACGAATTGCAGCTGAGACTCTATTCTTAGGCGCCTTGATTATCTCCATCACTCTTACTGTCCTGACATTTCTAATGAGAATAATAGCGACGGAGATAATATCTCTCACTTTACAGAATGTAGACGTCCAAGATAAATACCAGGCTTGGCAAGTAAGAAATAAAAACGCACAAAGTGTGTAGTTCCACCACTCTCTGCCTTCACGCCTTCGTCTGTACAAACAATAAGACATGAATTAATTATTATTAAGTCCTGAAAACATATTTGATATGCCTCCTCCTTGAAAACATGCATCCATAGAATCTGTCCAACAATGCCCTTTAGAACCTCAGCGGTGATACAATAGCGAACAAAAGAGTTGAGCGCGAGCGTGACGAGAGCCCAAAGTGATTTACTGCGTTTGCGTGACACGATTACGTACGCACTTGTGCGGTTCACTGTACGCTGGGTTCATCTAGAAAGGCCGTTGTTTATTTATGAGTCTTTGCAGTTTGAGATTGTGTACAAAAATAAAGAGGTATGTATACATTATAATTTCAGGAATTTACTGATAAATTATTGCTATGGAAAAATATTACAGCTATTTTTTCTAAGTTATAAGTAGTTTTACAATAACAGTTTCTGCAGCTTTACACATTGTGAAATCGAGTATATTTAGATGCTTTATATTTTCTGACTAACTTTAGATAGCCATCTAAACTAAGTATATAAGTGTACAACTGTTTAGACGCGATTTCATTAAACTCGTTATTACGAAATACTTTTGTTATTAAACCAACCCGAAAATCACAAAATAAACAGCTTTTCCATACATTTCTTTGAGATTGCATTTTTTTTTTGACCAGATGATTTTTTATTCGATGTTTAGGTAGATCTATGTGATGACGTCTAACCAGGTAATCAGCAACCATGTATAATTGTATAGTTCAGAATTATAGTTTTCTACAGTTTCTAAGCTGCAACATGAACCAGAATGTTCGAATAAGTAACTAACTCTAGGTAACAACCCAGATTCTCAATTAAGCCAAGTTTTAACTCCATCAGACCAACCGCATTTGTCCCTTTGGCGCTTAAAAGTTTTTGCTTTTGAAAATTTAATATTAATGAGGGTCAGTGTCGCTGTTTTTATGTCTGTTGGGTTTCACAGGAAAGCTTTAGTTATAACTATTTTGGTAATATTTGATTAAAAAGTTAATTGAAACGTTAAAATGAGGAAATTTTGTAAGACATCTGTATTTTGGGAATTACGAGATTATACAGAACTTTCAACTATTTATATTGGATATCGACATTTTTAATTATCTTTTTCGCTGTAATCTTTACTTTTACAGCAAATCCTTTTTTATTGGATTAAAACATAAAATATTTATTTATTATAATACCACCAGTGTGAATTATCCTGTTCATTCACAAAATGCAGGAGTTACCTACCCAGTTTGCAGATATTTTTTGTATAGAAAAAACAACATATTGTACTACGCCCTACCGAGCACAGTATTGAGCCACCTGTATCATAAACTTTACAACCCCTTGCAAACATCATATATTCGTACTCACCCAATATAATTAGTATTTCTATATATCAATCACATTTATGAAGTAAGAAGTAAAAGTGCCGAATGTACCATTTCAGCAGATTGTCAATGTAACCGTGATGACACCTTGCCAAAAAGTGCTCTCGTCACACAAGAGATCTCAGAATTTTAACAAGGCCGGATTATGCCCCTATGCCTTGGATGAATAAACTACGCAGCATGGAACACCCGAAAGTCGTGTCTTTTTTCCGATTTGACAGTTTTGGTGCATTAATTGATTTCTATTTTCAGATGTTTTACTTTTTTTTAGATTGAATCTGAACCAAAATATTTTGGTAATTAAATTTCGAAACAGTCATTTGAGCTCGGTATTAGTTTGTGTCAAATCTTGTCGATTATTCGTCCAAGGTTCATGTAGAACAGAGTGAAAATTTGCATGAAAATTCAGCAGGATTTACATCTGAAACGAATTTCAGGCATTGTCAGGACGAATTTACCGCTGGTACAGCGAAAGTTAAAAAACAAAAAACTACTCTTACTACAACTTCTTTTGTTGGGGAAGTTTAATGGCATTATTTTGTATTTTATTTTTGTGTCTTTGATATTCGAATTTGAATTTGCTTATATAACGAAACTTAGTGCGTTTAAGTTCGTATGCAATGGAATTGACTTATTACCCCCTATCTAAGCACTCATAAGAAACAATAGACAATAGACAATAGTTTATTTAAAACAAAAATATACATATTTATACACAAACATACTAAATATATAAAAAAAAAAAAGAACACTATTTTTGTCTTAAACCAGTCTCAACTCAGCATAATGCCGGAAACCTTCACTTAAAAAAAGAAGAGCCAACGTACATGTTGATCCCAGTTAACGACCATCGATAATGTCTGAAACTAAAGGAGTTTCTAATAGAAAAATGGTTGGATTTGTTTTTTAGGTGCACGCACTTTTATTTTACAACCCCAGCCCTTCAGGCTCACCGTTGAGCATAGGCCTCTTTTCTAACTTATCCCAGCCTGACAATCCAGTCCAGATTCCACACTTCTTTATTATTATCTTACATTACTTGTATAGGTATTTTATCTCAACCTACTTACCCTACAAAAGGTTATAAGCTAAAAAAGGCTCTATTAATAATTGTGAACAACTTTCAATATGGGCCCAACCCGAAATTCATAAAAAATAAATCAGCTGTTCTATAGAAAGATGTGAATAACACTCCACAAAATGTATGGAACGGCTGATTTTTTTTCGTGTATTTCGGGTTGGTCCCATAGTAGAAGTTGTTTATTATGATGATTATTAGAAGCCTTTTTCGGCTTAGCATACCCTTTTTAAAACCGTGTATTTGTTATTTTTTGCTAAAACTTTCTTGCTAGTAACTAACTACTAGCTTTCACCATACCCGTTCCAGAATTTTCGGAATATTTCTGGTTGCAAAAGTGTCGAGCTTGAACATTTTGAACGTTCTGGGGTGCGTTTATTGTATTTGTATAAAAAACGTGGAAAACGTCCGGATATGCGAACTCGGTTATGGCGGGTACGTGGTGGCGTGTTTATTGCGAAACCTATGGAAACGTGCTTTCTAAGCTAAAAAAGGAAAATGTGTTATTGAAGACTAAGAATAAAAATTCGCTTTTTTGGTTGGAATTGTTTGTATTTTATGCTCATATAAATTGTTTTTATATACGATGGAAACTACCGTGGTTTTGAAACGTTTTATTTTAATTTAAACAGGAACACTTACATTACGTCGGCTACACTGACCAGATAGACGGCCAGCCGGCTACTGGTACAAGAGTGTTCCCATTTAATTATAACAATTTTTTTTATATTTGTTTGTTAATAAATAAGTGGCAAACAAGCAATACTGTTTGTGATATTGTAGCGGTAACACTAACGTACAATAAGTATTGATTATAATAAAATCATATATTTTTCTATCTACTGTACTATGCTATTCTTTGAGATCAAGAGGCTTCTGTTTTCAGCCATCTATAGGTATAGTATACTCTGCCAACGATAAGGAAAACGAATACTTGAATCAAGCTCCGAAACATTTTAAAAGCCGCATAGGGCTTACTGTCAGTTACCTACTACAAGTATAACTGACTTGCCAAGATTCGCATCCTAAAAAGAAAATGAGAAAAATGAGGCAACAAATGGGTTAGATGCTATATCAATTTCAATAAAAATGTCTCGGTTCATACTCATAGCTCTTACCGACAGCGGCAAAAAACTTAGTTTACTTTGTCACAGACGACGTTTTCACAAAAAACACCGCAAAGTTTTTACGCAGCCATCTCCTCGTATAAACATCATCCTGAGAGCTCAGAATACTTTTAAGAGGAAAGGAAAAGTTTCGGAAAAGTTTAACGCGAGACAAATAACTTACACTATTTTCAATATAACTTGGTTACAATGAACTTTAGTGTGTTGCGTTAAGATTGAAAATGACGATGGAGTTCCGGACGTGTTGAGGTTGGTGCGAACGTTGTATTCATTTTGTAGCGAGTTTTAAACTACATTTTACTTAATAGTTTTATGACGTGATGTTTTATCACTTACTCTACGTTTCAATGTGTTTAGAAAGTTTATTGTTGTAAGGCTGTTCTTTTTTTAACTCGGGTAGTCGATTTTCCTCATATCTTTCTATTTGTTCTGAGTGTTTCTTCTGAATCTCAATTTAGATTCTTGAGTAATAAAATAACAGTTTATAATAAACTTTACACCTGAAATCAATCGAATATTAAACTTTCCACGGAAAATAATTATGAAAAATTAGTTTTTATTGAACCTACAAAAACAGTGATATCTAACCACTTCTTAAAAGTAGCAAAAATACATACAAGAAATGTTTTGTAGTAAAACTATTAAATATCATCTTTTTACACTTAACATAATTTATGGCATTTCAAAGTCAGGTTGAATAAAAAATTTCAATAATGCATTTCAATAATAAACAAATTCGTGCTTCGTCCACGTCATTGCTTACCGATAGGTGTAACCGTCAAACACGGACGGACATACGAGCTAAAGAGTAAGTGTACAAAATTGCATACACTAGCATCTATCTGATTTATATGTTTATCCTTTGTTGCTCACCCCGTTTTTCTATTTTTGTTTAAGTATCATCTCCAGCTTCTCTCTTCTCAAAAAAAAAATCAGCTGTTCCGTAGAAAAATGTTAATAACACTGGACAAAATGTATGGAACAGCTGATTTTTTTTTCGCGAATTTCGAGTTGGTCCCATAGTAAAAGTGCTCATAATGATGAGTACTATGAACCCTTTTCGGCTTAGCATACTCTTTATGAATAACCCTGTGTAGGTATTACTAGGTATATCCAATCACAAAACGCCAGTACAACATAAATTTCTATTTCTTTGTATTTCAACACAAGCCCCCGACTTCAGCACAAATAGGGGTTCAAACTGTAATATCGCGCGTGACTTGCATCTCGCTAACGGAACAATTGCGGGATACTAATTACAGGTGCTACGAGTTCTGTATAATATTGTGAATACTTTATGGTTTTGGGCAAGGTTTTGGAAGTTGTAATGTGTATAATTTGAATTGGGTTTTGTACAAATTCATTTAAGAAACAGCTTATGAAATTACGTATATTACATACGAGTATATCCCTATACGATAATGTTGTGTCATTTCAATTAGAAGTAGTATTATCTATGCTGATCCTAATAAAATAAATTATTAAGACAAAAAGCTCTTAACAGAATCATTTCAAAACATTATTTTAATTGTATTACCATGAGAGTTACACAAATATACCAAATTTAGCTTAATTAGGCATATTCCTGTCTAAGTGAGCTGAAATTTGGCTTAAAATTCAATTGCAAGATTCTAAGGCAATCATACATAGCAAGGTTTTTTTTTATTTCACACCGAATTCAAAAATCATTAACCACAACTACGAGTAGGTACACAAGTTCTACTAGTTGTTCTGAACACTCATACCTACCAATAGAGGTACGTTCAGTCTAAATGCGCCCACTCGCGACGTGATATTAAGTACTCTTGGGACGCGCCAGGTTATACCGTAGCACTTGCTGGTTAGAGAACAAAGTCAGTGAGGGAACTTGCTTTTGAGAAACACCACCGAAATCAAAAAAGAAATACTGAAGGAGTAAGAGATTATCAGCTACTAGAATTAAAATAATAGTGTCCAAATACATAATAATTATATTATACGGAATATTATATGATACTCGTATAACAGAAGTAAAACACAATCGGCTCATACTAAAAAAAAGTTGTGGAACCTTATCTACCCTCAAAGCTTATAATATCTTGATTATAAATCTCAGAATGAGTTTTCGTAAATTATATAATTGCAGTTACAAAAATTACCGTTAGTTTAACTCGCTCTCTGACTTAATATTGGTTGTACTGTAAAATGTCCACTATGTTCAAAGAGTGCAGAGAAGTTCGAACATGAGATCGATTTCAGTAAGATTGTGAACATGATTTGTACGAGTTCGTTGAAAGGCGATGCTTGGTGTTTTATTATTGATACACATATCATACGTACTGCAGCAACGCAACTTACGCAACGTAAAATTCCACGTTGCTGCGCGGCGCGTTGCAACGTGACAATAAGCAGTGGGTTGCTGCTACGCGTTTATCTTTCGTGTGTCTTACTAGTGCCCGGACTTCTTAAATTTGAATTTATTGACGAAGATAATCAAACCAAACTTACTTTTGACTGAAAAAGGACTCAAAATGTTACCCTAAAAAATACAATAAAGATCCAAAGACCTGTCTCTGTTCAAGATATAAGTGAATTTTACCGCAAATGACAAAATGCTGCTGATATGAATCTTGCATTCAGTGTTACAATGATGCGTTCCAGTGGCAGTGTGGCAGTCAACGCACTCGTGCCTATACGGGCCACACAAATACGAATAAAGTGAAAAAGCGATTTCATTGTCCTCGTTTTTCCTCGTATCTAGTATTTCACTACTATCACCGCTTTATAAATAAAATTTGGCTCGGCAAAAAAATCTATAATATTAATATAACTACGCAAAAAAAAAGCGTGGACAATCTTTGCTCCTTCTTGGAAGCACTATTGAATTGGACTTCACTCAGCTCACAGTGGTGAGTTGGCGTCACATTTAACCCTATTCTTGGCTGCTCGAGATTTTCTCCGTCACTCTCACTCTCATGACATTTCTAATGAGTGCGACAGTGACCGAGATAATATCTCACTCAGCAGAATAGGGTCCCAGGCTCTATGGGCTCTGTGAATAGAAAAGGGTACGAAATATATTTCGCGGGAGTTTTTGTGGCACTCTAATAAAATTTGGGTCTTTTCTCGGTTCTCGGAATTAACATTTTCAAATGTTCGTAATTATAATACTTCGACAGAAATCCAGGAAAACATTTGCCCTTTCACTAGAGAAAATGTGAAATGCTAAAACTGAATATGTTTACATTACTTGTAATTGGGTTGAGCTCGTTGATTTCCTTTCGGCCGCCTATGTAACTGTATTTTGTAACCGGTTACAAATGAAGAAAATTGTCTCTTTTCTCGTTACCAGTTACAAACTAGTAAATATTTTAAATGGATTATAAATATTTTAAAATAGTTACAATGAAAGAAATTTAACGAGCAGCTTACAATTATGTTTAAAAAGACATTCAATTATGTTCACTATTTCAATAAGTAAACAGAACAGTAGAATTAGTCTTGGACTTTAGCCATAATTGCGTTAACTTAAAAAAACACTTAAAATAAGCCAAGGGACATTAAAAGACAATGTCCTGACTTACTGACTGATAGACATCGCATAGCTTCAACCACTGCCTAAAAAAATGAGTTCAGTTTTTTTTGACAAGTATGACAAATTAATAGGGTATATTTTTTTTTGTAAAATAAATAGACGCCCAATCTACACTTATATTATAAAAAGGAAAGATTTGTATTTTTGTATGTTTGTGTTGAATAAACTCAAAAACTACTGGACTGATTTCAAAAATTCTTTCACCATTAGAATGCTACATTATCCCTCAGTAACATAGGTTATATTTCATACCCGAGCAAAGCCAGGGCAGGGCGCTAGTAATTAATAATATTGGTTATGTAGGCTACGCGGGTGTAGCAATGAGCAGAAACTATCACCACTGTACTAGGTTATCCTATAACACATTGCATTATATCACATAACTAATAGATACAACTGCCATGTCATTACAGTATTCTGTTTAACAATAGTGTTTTGCTGAAATATCGCAGCGTTCGGTTAAACCGCGACCACATAACATTGAGAATACAGAAGTTCATCTTTATACTTAGTAAGCGTCTTCGACTAACACACACGTAGACAGTTAGACGTTACTCTCGGACATGAGATAATACAAATCGTTAATACGAAACTCGAGGAAATCCTCGAGTATTGTCTCATACAACCAGGGAATGAGTTGTTGTCAGTTAAGTCCTAGGTTCATTTTTTCCCAACGGACCAATCAGTTGTGTAGAAGGGAATGAAAAAACCTACATATTTCACAACCAGTTTGGCAGAGTAGATGTGCCGTGCTTCCGGAACAAATTGCTATAGTGAACTGACTCTGGTGATTTTTCCGAGACTAGTAAACTGTGAACGATGTCTATGTGTGCGTTAGTAGTAGAAATACATACATGAGCTTCACTTCTGTACTTTCTATATTTTGTGCCGCGACAGCGCTTAGTTATTTATGCGTATTTAAACAGACATTATTAAATTGTTTACGACAACAAGAACATGGAGTACAAGGAATACCTACCTATTAAGATGTTAGGTAGGTATTATAATTGTGTTGGAATATCTTTGATAGTTTCTAGTTTTAAAATAGTCATCGTGATGGTTGAAAATGCTTTTCAAGCAAATAAATATTTAAATCAAAAACATCAAATATATTATTTATTTCAGAGAGAAAAAGTCTTAAATTCTTCAGTTTTAATTCATTTCGTCAGTTTTAAATTTACTAAATAAACTATGGAGTTTACTATAAGTACACAACAAAACAGTATTAGCAAACGGATCGCTCTTTTAGATAACGGAAATTAATATATCAATATTAAGGCAACCTAAATTAATCAAAAACACCGCTGCTTATGCGAATACTATATATTATAGGTGTATCACAAAACGTAAATAATAAATAAAACAAACGGGGTGAGCTAAATAAAACCGTTTAAAAAGAAATATTTTAGAGTGTCTTTGACATTTACAATGAATATTTTTAGCACAATAATATGATATTATTATTACCGCACTCTATCACAGACATTAATATACATAAAACATGGAACAACACAATTTTCAGTTCCGCAACACAGATATAAAATCCACAACTTCAATACATTGACGAGCCAACAATGGCTTTCAGATCAATTTCATAATTAATAAATTACGGGTAAGTTCGCTTCGATGGGATCGGATCTTGAAGCTCGAAGGGAAAATGGGAAAATATTTAATGTTCACTGTGGAAATTAATTTAATATTGCATAAACAGGGGTATTAGGAAAGGCTATGCTAAACCAGCAAGGGCTCCTAATACTTTTCATTCGAAACGATTTTTAATACTGACTGTCTGACTAACCCTTTTTTTTTTGTGACCCAGGGAAAATCCTTTATGGATACCACGCCCGCCCCGGGGAGGGCAGGGTGGTTATGATTGTGGGAGTCTCCGCCCAAGTGGCGGCATACCCACTAAAAACCCTGGGAAGTTCCTCCAGGCAATGGACGGAGCCGCGGGCCCATTAAATCACCGCAGCCCCGCCCAGCCTATGTCCGCCGTGAGGCAGACCCACCTCGGGTAGGGGGTGGCCACCCCCTCCCACTTCGTGGCGACGCGTCGGAACATCAGACGCGTCGACCACCCTGGAGGGCCCAATGCGAAGCAGCGGGTGTCCCCGCACCCGCCACTCCAGGCCCTCCTAGCGGAGACGGAGTGCGAGCCTTACTGGCCCCACTGGCCTGACTCGCCCCCGTGTCCGCTCTTCTCTCTGCGGAGCGGGTGAGAGAAAGGGTCCCTCTCTCTCTCCCGCTCTCTTCCTCTCTTCCTCTCGGGGACTCGACCGCCGCTACCCGGACTATCCAGGACGCCGGCCGAGTCTACCCCTCTGGAGGGCACAATGTGCCCCCCGTCGTCGTCCGCAGACGACCCCGAGCCCTACCACGTTCCCTCTTCACGGAGAGGTATACGGGAGGGCTCCTAGGCCCAGACCGCCGCTTCCCGGAATGTCCAGGGCGCCGGCCCGAGCCTCCACCTTTAGGGTTCCTCTTAGTTTCACCGGGCAAGGCGGCCCGGCTACTTATCCCCCCCGCCACGGAAAGGCGGGAACCCAATTCGGAGGGGTGTCTGACTAACCCTGTAATTGATAAAATTATCAGTTGTTTCATAAATTTGGTCGAGTGCCATTTGACATTTTTCTATGAATTAATATAACAGCTGTTTTTTGCTGTAACACGATTTTTGTCCCTCAGTAAAAAAATAAACAAAAAAAAGTGTACTAGTAACCCCTATCGGCTTTGTATACCCTTTTCTTATAACCTTGTATAATATAGCCTCTCAGTAAAACAGTTTTGCACAAATACAGAATAAAATACCTATATAAGCTCAACATCGACATCAATGCTTTCAATGAAAATGATTTTATTTGTAAAATTATTTAAAAAACTTGAAAAGCTAGAGTTAAACAAATACATCTCAGTTCGCAAAAGTCAAAACCGCAAACTCAACGGAAAAGTAAACTTAATCAACTCCAATAACCCTTTCCCTTTCGAACCTCCATCGTTTATTTCCACAAAGTTGTTCATTTAATCAAAAACGTTCCGTCACAGTACCGTGCCAAAACAACGCTGAAATGGTAAAATTATTAGTCGCTCATCAAAATTAGTACATGCGCATCATAATTTTTATCAATTGTTTGATTTGCAAATCAAAGTCGAATAGAAAAAAAGCGTCAATCTGTTAAAGCTGGGATGGGTTGATTTTTGGTGGTTTCTTGCCCTGAAATTTTGAGCATAGCAAATCGATTTTCCGTCATAGTCTTTTACTGCCTAGTGAAGTTAACATTAGCTACATTTCTGCTACATACATTTTCTAGCAACTTTGCACATATTTTGATGTGCATTTATTATTTCTGTTGCAACTCTTTAGTATAAAAAGAAGACTGTTTTGAGGAGCATTTGAACAGCATCCCAAAACAACGCGCTGAAATATAGTACGGAAACCATGAGTAATGCCCCTCCCAAGGAACCCGCTCAATTGTAAGGCTCACTTTTTCCTCATAACACGAAATGAGGCCCATTTGTCCGAAAAGGTCAATGACTGATTTCAGTGGACATCCTATAGTTTATGACGAACAAGATGTGTGTTAAGTGAATTATACTGATCATCGTTTTGTACTATTACAATTGAGATAAATGTTAAGTGTTCCCTTTAGATAGGTTTTGTGAGATAAGTGTTTCCTTTAGACGGAATACAAGGTTATTCATAAAGGGTATGCTAAGCCGAAAAGGGCTCATAGTACTCATCATTATGAACAACTTTTAGTATGGGACCAACTCGAAATTCAATCAGCTGTTCCATACATTTTGTCGAGTGTCATTGACATTTTTCTATGGAACAGCTGTTTTTTTTTGCGAATTTCGAGTTGGTCCCATAGTAGAGGTTGTTCATAATGATGAGTACTATGAGCCTTTTTCGGCTTGGCATACCCTTTATGAATAACCCTATAGATAAATTATTATCTATTTCCTCTAGACACTAGGCTAAGATCTCAGACCGTAATCTGATTCGAACGATATATCGTGGCGATTCTTTTGAATCATTTACAATCCTAGCCGAACCAGAAATATCTCCTTACAGTATTCTTACGTGAAATTAAATCTAAAAGTGACCTTTTCAGTATGGTAAAAAAGAGCACCGAACCATTATGTAAATATTTCTTAGTGCTAGTAAATAAGGGCTTCTATTTAATACCATTGTATTCTTTAAAATTTTGATCACGTACAAGTATTACCGGTCTATGGATCAACTCGCCCATGACTTTGTAGCAACAGAATATCCGGAACTTTTGTCGGGCACATTTTTTGCGAGTTTAACCTTGCGTTGTAAACGATGGTTTAAGGACATGAATAAATTAGAACTGGCATTTAAACTGCGAGGGGCGCGAGATTGTCAACGTTTAGGGGGTTTACTGATACTGAAGGGAGGTAGTGCAGGTTTTAAGACAGTGGAAAATGGGAAAATTTGCAATAAATTTACCAGTAGAAAATGCTTTTTGTCTTCTTTTTTCTCTTTGTAATTTTTTTTTTGTAGTTAATGTTTCGTTAACTTTAAGTAGGTTTCTTACTTTGAATTATTTTTATTCGTTAATTTTAGAACGACGAACTTTTCTTATAATTTCTTTTTACAAGATATACCAAACTGTTACCAAGAGCGCTTCCTTTACTTAACAATTTATAATTTAGACTTTGACCAGTTTTACACCTTCTTCTCTTTCACCTTATTTTTAGGGCGTTTAAAGGCCAATGACAAAACCAAAACCAATAACCAAATACCTACATCAAACTGCTTCTCGTGCTTAGCCAAAAAAAGATCGAAAATGAAAAAAAAACAACTAACTAGTCAACGAGTGTAAGTAAATGTATAAATATCTGTTATGTTGGCACTTCACTTGGTTATTCGTATTTGCGTATTTGCCAAATAATAAGAAACGCAGCCATGCAGCCTGTATAGCTGCATCCTTTTTTATTTCGCAAATAAACAAACAAAAATCACGATGTGAAGTGCCAGCATTATATTAAAGTAGCCAATACCATACTTATTCTCTACTGTCAAACTACTTTTTTCAAACAAAACATCTCCAATTTGTGTTGCAGCAAACCCGTCTCTAACCAGCCAACTGACATTCGTTCCAGCTAGCCCTAGGGCTTTTGACATTTCTATTTGCAAGTCGCCACAAAGGAAGATCCGGAAACTTCTAGAGGACGCTCTTTAAGAGTTTGGTTTAAAAGAAAAACTTGGCAAAAGTTTTTTATTGTATCTGAATTGTAAAACGTCTCGGGTGGAAAAGTTTTGAATCGAATTAAGGTTAGAATCTGGTGTGAAAAGGTTTTTATATTGTTGTAATTGAATTGTACGAAAAAATTTAGAGTTATGTGAATTTGAATTATGATAAAATTAATGGAATTTGAAAAAAACATTTTTGGAAATACTAATTTCGTTTCCCAAAAAGAAAATAGAAAGAGTGGGAAGAGCCCCAAATAACTTAATATTTCATTTTGTTTGATTGTTTGTTTATTAAGCTTTTACGCGATACCTACTCAATTTATTATCATGAAATTGTACAGTGACGTTGTCAAAATTACAGAAACAGACATAGATACTTTTCATCATCATCATGGAGCCACCACGCAATGTCGCCAAACCCGACTGTAATATTCATACTAATTCAAATTGCAAAAGTTTCCAAGAGAGTGATAGACTACGTATTATTTGTTACTTCACCACGCTGAAGATTTAGAGAACAGATTTAGATCAAATTTGGTAGAAAGAGTTATACCCTCGATTCACACATAGGATATTTTATTAGGGAAATCACAATTCTTGTAGGAGTGTGGGGGAAACCTCTAGATGCATGTATTATTATCTTATCTTACTAATAATATAAAACTAAAAGTTTTTTGGGTACCACTAAACGCTGGAACGGCTCAACCAATTTTCATGCAATTTAAATAAAAAATAAATAAACAACGTTTCACACTCATAGCTCCCCACTAGGATAAATTCCTGTGTCGGGGATGCCATGGAACATACACAAAGACAAGGACAACTAACACCCAGACCCAGAACAGATATTTAAATTCATCATTCAAACATCTGCCCGACCGGGAATCGAACCCGGGACCTATGGCTTATAAGGCGAGGCATTTGAATGAAAGTCTGGATTAACACATAGGCTACTTTTTATTCTGGAAAAATCATATAAATTTTTTGACCGCGAGTGAAACCGCAAATTGCAGCGAGTTTTACTTATAAGCTTTTCAAACACTTTAATAAATGAGCATACATTAAAAGATCATAGCAATAATAGACATAATAATTTTTATGTTTAAGCTTACTGCCCGAGCCCACAAGCTCTGCTTATCTCTGAAACAATGCATCCGAGAGCACTAATGTGTATCAGAAAACCATAACACAATCGTTTCACTGCTGATAACCATTACACCAGCCGACCTTTCGCTCTTCCATTGACCTATGCTCTGTAGACGGGCAACAGTGTGTTTCTTAATAGCAACGCTTTTAGTTGATTTTGGATGCTTTTTTTGTTTTTGGATTTTTTTAAGACTTACGAGTATCACTCACAAACGATCGAAATCTATTTTTATATTTCTCATTCTGTATTATTACATTCTTCATAAATAGCTTGAATGTTATGGGTTATCAATACCACACAAGAATATGCCTATGTAGTCTCATTGTTCGATGTTTTTACAGATAAAATGAGTTACCACACTTTACCGTTTGATACATTTTTAGATAAATTGAACTAAACTAAAATAATCAATTAATACAAACACGGTCGTGATAAATTGGGTCTCTTTCTAAGAGAACTTCTTTAAATAACTAACAGCAACTTCTACTAACTCTACTTTTGACTACTCCGTAACATCTTCGCTTACTATTTACATTAAGGCACACGCACATCTAAGTATTTGAAAAACAAAACACTAAACACTTTTGTTCGGTTTCACACAATTTAGAGTGATCCAGAATATACAGTCGAACTGTCCAGTTTAAACATAGTCTGTGTCCCAGCCAACATTTACCGCCAACTATTACGCAGTTGGCATTACCGCACTCATTGCTACCGATAATGACAGGCAATTTGTATAATCACTTCAGTTCTGCCAACCGACGCGACTGATTGTATGAATTGCGGTGATAATAGTGGATACGTTAGAGTTTCGATTGTTTCCTACTCTCGTACTCTGTTCCATGTTTAAATTAGCTAAATACCTGCCTGCATATAGAAAGTGTGTCTTTTGCTTTTTTTTGCAGAAATCATATCTGTGCACCGAAGTCGGATTATACTTGATCGATGTATTTGTGCTATTAATTAATAGTTCTGTGGCGTAGTAAGTAAGTACTTAGACATAAGATGTATATGCATTGATCACTTCTCCTTCTTCCTTTCTTCTCTTCTTATCAAGTGATTTACCTACTCGTATTTGATAAACCTTAAAAAAGTTGAATATTACCTAGTAAGCTTTGATATAAATAATATGCAATATTTGCTTCTCACTTGTTCCAATTTTACAGTATTCGCTAAAATAAAACATTTTTGTAACTCCGATTAAAAGGTGTATTGACACGAAAAGCCACCTGAGGGTTAGGCCGCCAGCCCTATTTCAAAAGAAATTCAAAGTAAAAAGTCCAGCGTTAAACCCCCGGGCGCCTGGCCGGTGGCTACAGTTTGTGGGCAAACACTTTTATGCTGACTTGTTTCACGGGCTCCAACAGGTTTTCATTAATATATACTCGATTCTACTTGATTCAAATATCGTTAAAATATGAAAAAGTAAAACAAAAATTTGAAAGTATCTACCTAAAAAAATCTAAAGCAAATAAAAAATCTTAACAAATGTCTGCCGCGCTTGATGGACAAAATCATAACTTGAAGCAACAAAAATGCTGGCGAAAATAATAAAATCCTAATTTAAAATCACTTCCGACAAACAACAAGGGATGAAAAGGCGAATTCATCTCGACTAGGGTTCACGTCAAATCGGGAATCCCGGGGGAGGATAGAGACAGGGAAAAAATGGGGTTGAAAAAATATTTCGCTGCTTTGATAATCTATAGATTGGAAATATGTGTTGAAAACTCACAAGATCTAAAAATATCAACAAGCTGATGCTTATGCTCAACACATGAACAGGGGTTCGATCCCAACACTGTATTTTCAGTTTTTCGGTGAAAAAAAACATCATGAAAAAACATGCATAAGTCCGGAGAAAATATCAATGGCGTATGTGAATCTTCCCACCCGCACTTGGCCATCGAGGTAGAAAACCTACGGCCTATTCTTTCTTAATATTAAAGGTTAAGTAGTAGCTAGCTGATGCTTGGGATTCCTTGCCCGGTGTTGCTCGGCCTTTAGCCATGCAGCCTAACCTTTTTTTTTTTTTTTTTTTTTTTTTTTTTATGTAATTGAGTGACGAGACGAGCAAATCGCTCGCCTGATGTTAAACGTCACGTTTGCCCATAACAGGTCTGCGTCACCCAGAATTTTAAACTCGCAGAATTCAAAATCCTGCGCGGCACAGCACTGCGCTCGTCACCCTGAGATATAAGTTGTTTCATCTCCCAATTGCCCTGTAATTTCACTGGAAACAATGCCCTTCCAACCGGAACACAGTAATGTTTGCACATTACTGCTTGGCGGTGGAATAACTGGCAAAGGTGTGTAACCTGCATGGTTGCTGACTATAAAACATAGCTAATCAGGGATAATGGCTTTCCGAAAGTCAAATATTTTTTAGAATCGGGCCAGTAGTTTCATACATTACTATACGAGCAGGTTTTGGTCAAAAAATACGTAGCTAGTATTTAAAGGATTTTATAAACAAAACTGCAGTTTCTATTTACCCCTGATATTATGAGCGCTGTCCCGTTTTTCAAACAATCTCTATTTCATACGTATTTTCAACAGATTGTTATGCTCGGTACACTTCGTTTTACATTAGAAGCAATTTTGCGGCTCTAACAAAAAAGCTCTTTTTACCCTATTATATCTAGAATCTTGATGGGCCCAGCAAACCAGAATAGAACGAAAAAATGTGATTTCCTTTTACTGATTCAAATTGTCCGAAACCGGTTCAATCCAGAATTTACGTTTTAGGGTACCGTACGTGAGGAGAATCCAGCTACGAATGGTAATAGATGAGACACTGATGCTTTGTATTATTAAAACTGGTGACAAAAATGGGTTCGGGGTTCCGGAGTTAGAAAGAGTGTTTTGAATCCAGGCTAAGCGTGTTATCTTTTTCACCCATACGGATGCTACAAAGTCAATGCATACCTATATCTGCTTTCTGCTTGCATTCTTTTGATAACTAAAAAAAGTATCATCTAAATAATGACTAAGTTGCAATTTGGCCCAAGGTCTATGAGATATCTGAACGCAACCTTCTCGCGTAGGTATGTACGTCGTCGTACTCGTATCATCCTTGGCTTGATTTGATTCGGCAAAAGTAAAATCTTATATCTTAATTTTTTCAAATCTGCAGCTAATATCCAATAAACAAGATAACAAGAAATAGATCGCGCTTGAGTTTTTGCTTATAACCTAGCGTTCAGATTTTTGTTGCTCATCCGTAGAGACGTGTTATGTAGTAGTTAAGTCTTAGGTCTTTTGCTGCGTCTTTTAAATCGCCATTTTATACAAAGTACGCCTCAAATGGTACATATTACAAACAAACGATAGAAGTCAGGGTTTGCCATAAGAAAAGTTCTTGTAAATATAAGATAATTTATTAAAAGAGGAGACGTTGTTTGCGCACGTGTAACTGAAACCACAGACCACAACCGACATATCTAAGTTAATAAATAGTACATAAACTTTGTCGAAGTATTACCTAACTTATTTAATAACTATTGATAGTTAACCGAACCCAGATCAAAACTAATAACCGAACTTTCAACCAATATTGTGTTTGAAGGGGTTATTACAAAATTGAAAATTTACCTACCGTTTACTGCTAGTTAAAGTTTCCGAAACAATGGCTGAACATTTATTAATATTACGATGCTAATTAGTTGCCATAACCAAATTTTGAATGTAAAATGTTAAACGATATTGTATAATTGCTTTTAACAAAAATGAGCAGTTGACTTCAAAGCTAAAAAGATGGCCTAGAAACGTTTTACATAGCTTTAGGCAGGATATAGGTACGTCTGGTACCTATGACTATGACCCAATGGTCTGAAATAATCTGATGATAAACAAAACTCTGAAACGAAAGCCTTAAAAATATAATATTATTCTATATCTTACCTTAGTAAAACAATCTTGCTTTTCCGCATTAAACGTTGATAAAATTGTTCCTTCAACAATTGCCTCAATAACTTCTGTAACACGCAATTTCGTCTTGTAAACATAATCAAATTACCTCTCCGCCTCATTTCTCACAGAGATTAGCCGAGATAACGCTATTCGCGCGGTCTTATCAAATTATTATAAGCAACGTCACTTCAAGGTAAAGACGCAGCGTGAGATGTTGCACTTGACTACGGTTGATTAGGTTAGTCGAACCTAGCCCTTACTACTAGTCCTTGCATTAACAGTTACCAGATTGTTACATAGCTTTGTTTTATTTAAGCTAGCTATAATAGCTTGTAGAAATAATTATTTTCATTTGGTAAAGGGAAATATCGTGATGAAATTTTTCATACGTACAGATAAGAAATTCAAAGGCGTATGGGAAATTATGAATCCACCAACTTGCACTATGCCAGCGTGGTGGAATGCAACCTAATCGATTATGAAGGGTAGATCTGATGTTTCAGCAGTGAGATGAAGGATAAGTTAGTAGTTATAAAAAAATTATTAAGTTATTAGTTTTTTATTACCGTAATAAAAAAATCGCAAAATAAGGTTTCGAGCTTTAACTAGTGATTAGAGTTTTTTTGTGTTCTTTGTTTCAAACTGTCATTTGAAACAAAGAAACGAAATATGTATTATGCGTCAGGACTTTTAACTACAGTCACTTATCACGAGTCATCAGGTAACCAAAGCTTCTTGGTAGGGCCTTCTAACTGCATTACAAGCGCTCTCCCGCGAGGCGTCGACCAGATTATCCGGTTCATTTGATTACAGCCAAAGGCCAAATATAGCCACTTCTAGAATAGTACTACTTGACTTTCTCAATAGAAACTGAGTTAGATACGAGCTCTAAAATAATATTCTATGATTGATGAACAATAATATAACAACAACAATAGTATTAAAGTTTTAGTTACTTTTGTTTCAAATAAAAATGTATATCAAATTATTAAAACGCTGCGTCATAGTTAATGTGTGGTGTATATTTTGACATCTTCATCGTAAACGTTCCGTCCACTGTGGAGTAAAGGTCAACATTCAGCGTGCCATCTTTTTCAGTCCTGGGCCATTGGCATTCACTGCTATCGTTCCACTTTAAAAATATCATACCATCAGTAAACTGAAGATCTGCTCGGTGGACGCTTTCAATTTCGGGGCTACCATTCTGTGACTGTTATGGTAGAAGTTGTCTTAATTTAGTGTAACGCTAGAACTAAGCCAGATTTCTTACAATTTTACTAGGAACTATACCTATTGTAGTCTCAAACTCAAATACTAGTAAGCAAAGTATAACAGAGCTCTCCCTCAGCGTTATTATTGGGTTAGAGCAGCGAAGACCGATATGATGTTTGTCGTGCGGATTATTCTCATAGGTTATGTTTCTTTTGTATTTCCGGAATCGAGCAATGTTTGGTGTGAAGATATTAATGTTATTTCAAGCTAGTTACATAAATAAGAGTTCTTTGCGGGAAACAATATTTATAAAGGCGAGTGGAGAGGTCGAGAAATAAAATGTCTGATATTACGAGGTTCATCGTCAATGTCTTGAACATAATTATAGCGAATTTAATGGCAGATCTTGCGATAAATATTAATATCTTGCTAGACGTGTGAAAGATTAATGGCTTCTACGATGATAACACAACAATTACCCCGAAGGAGAGGTAAGCCTTATCTTACACTGGAAGCAAAGATTTAGAAAAAATAAAGATATCTAATTACCTAGAGGGAAAAAAACTATCGTGGAAAGAGATTGCTCAATTTTTTTTTTGTTTTGTGCTTATTGAATATTGAAAAAAAAGCTCTCGCTTGTTAAACAAATTGCAACCTTATGGTTAGGTAGTCACAAACTAATGTATCCAAATCAGAAAGGATCCAAATTCTCTAAATGTGTATAACTATTTTTATGATTTACAGGCTAGGGTATTGAAATGACGTTGTGGCTTTGGATAATAAACACGCATAAGATGAGATTTGGTCTCAAATGAGGCCAAAACACCCCATTACTAAATCAAGTAGGTTAGTATGGATCCACCACGACTATGCTAATGGTTTCGACATAATTGAAAGTTAACTAACCCCGACGTATCTCCAAGTGGAACAACACCACTTGCCAGGGTAATTAGACGACAGTCCGTGAAGGGAATTTTTAATCATTCGGGGGCAAATTTATAATGAAATAATTAATTACAAAGAGGTGACGACACGTTTTCAAGAGCCCCAGTGCCTCGGGTAATTATTTTGTTGTACAATATTCTGATTCTGACAAAGGTGGGGCTGTTTGTAAAGAGGAATTCTGTACAAACTTAAATTACGGTTGATGAGTGGAGCCACTATCGGATTTTTTGGACAAATTTGACAGTCGTCTGTAGAAAATATTTAGTTCCGTAATTTGACCGACGGTATAGATAAAGTGGTCGGACTGTAATTATGAGTATCGTTGGTCCCCTCCACGGGACTTGGATGTAGGTAGATTGTAAATATTTTGTCATTAATGTTTCATTGTGTTTACTAAGGTTTATTAAAAAAATCCATGGTCACATTTTGTAGAAATAAAAAAATCCGAATCCGAAATCCGAATACCTCTATATTCCGTTTTTTTTTTTTATTTAAGTTATAAAGATTTCAATTTTGAGAAATGGTTAAGTCGAATTGTTATCAAGAAAAAATAAAAATATCTGATTCATTTTAATATTCCACGCATATAATATTTCTGAATAACTCAATTTCAGCTCAACGATGCTTACAAAAGACATTTATTCAGCAGTTACACTTTTATGATAACAACACTGACTTTAATACCTACATTAAAAGCAAGGTAAGAATAATTATATTATTATGTTTAAATAAAATTTAAACAATTTTAATTCAACAGGCATAATTAAATTAATTAATAAGAACTCTTCTGATAACTATTTTAAGGGTAGACTATAATATTCAACATGGATGAAATTCAAAATGTTTTCAATTTTGGAGTTTAAAGAAATGGAACTTTTTCCTGGTAAGTTAGTTATACCCAAAATATCTGATGACTGTTCTTCCTAGTCCTAAATTATGCGAACAATAACAGTCTAGAGACCCTAAGCGTACATGAAGGACCAATTTCCATGCATATTGCCAGTCCTGGATGAGACACGGAACCTCTCCTGAGTAGGGTCGACAACTAATTTGCAACATCTTGGAACTTTTAAGATGGAAAGACGTGACAATGGCATCGTATAGTATTCGGGTAATGAACCGGATTTAGGTGGAACTTGTGTGGAATTATGTACGGTAAGTTGTCTGGAAGATGTAATGCGAAATGGAGCGTGATAGCAAGAGATTTCATGAGTTAAAATGTTCCGATGAAAGCCAATCACAGAGGTTTCATCTAAGCACTTCTTGTCCTGCTATGGATGCGAAATGTTCATATAAAAAGTTGATAAAAAACCGGGATACTGTGTGTGATCTCAAGAAATTTTACAGATTGTCTAAATCTGAATTATTTATTTCTGCACATTCAGCACTTATTCTAAAACTGAGTGACTATAAAATGTCATATTCGACTTTAGTAATAGTTCTTAAACTTACTGAAATTATGGTTATTAAAATTAAAAAATAGTAAAAAGAAAAAACGCCAAAACAAATGTGTTTTCAAATTTTAATGTTTACTCTTATAAAGATTTAACAAGAATAGGTTCATTTCCTGAGAAAGGATAAAACAATAATAAAAATCTATTACAAGATATTTTTCGTGAACCCAAAAGAGGTTACTACCTATATCTAGGCATCCTCAGACCCTTAAATATCAAATAGAAAAATAGTACCTTATTGACAGCGACATACTAGTTCCAAAATAATGCGAGCAAAAATCTATCTAAGAGAAAATAATCCTAATTATTAATGTATTGCAGAATAAGCTTATGCCCGGGACGCGCCTGACGCAGGGCTGTTCGGTCTTTTTGCCTTGCGAGTTTGAGGCTATGAAACAGAGGCGCTACGGTCGCAGGTGACGATATGCAGCAGTTCATTTACCTCAACCTGAGCGTTTGTTTGCTTATTTTTCTTATTCTCTATATGCCATAGCTGGCAAACAAGCAAACGGGCCACCTGATGATAAACAATGACTGTCATTTACCTGTAACACCAGAGGCGTCACGGATGCATTGCTGATTTTTTACGACTCTATTAACAGCCCTTTTGAAGTATAATATTTATCGAAAATTGTCAGTGACTAAAGACAGTATTCACACCAAGTAAGAATGTAGTAAGATAACCCTATTATCTACAGAACCCCACATAAAACGGACGAATGGATGTTTTAAATCTATTTCAGTGAAGATGGCGGCCTACTAGATTATCGTTAGGGTTGAAATGGTAGAGGGAGTAAAAACTGAGTGATTTTTCTCGTAGGTGGTGAAAGATAAGTAAGTTCAAATTGGCCGAACCAATCCCCAGTGTTAGGTGTTTTTTGGCTCCAGTTTTTATAAGTGGTCCTTTATTAGAGTTCTTAAAAGTTTTGAAAGTAAAGTTGTGAACATGATAATATGATGATAAATGATTTGATATAGGCATCGGATTTTATTTAGTTTACGTAATTGAATACAAAAATTGAGTGGATTTTTTATTTTCTCAAAAAACAAATATCAAAAATTATTCAAAATGAAAACATTTCTTGTCATGTTGCTATCGCTTAATTTTAAAAACATAATCTTAACGAAGTCCTTAACATAATCCCTTAAATCCCCGTGAAGTTTGTACGGCACAATTCTTTGCCCAAGTCCGACCCGCGTTCACGAAAAACTCTAATCTTGTTAAGAAAATTTTAACAATGATCATTAGGGAGATTGTTAAGAAAGATTAGTATTGTACCCGCGGTATCGCTGTGGAACTCAGCTAACGAAACAGCGGACGAAATATGGTATACTCGTACCTATATTGATATTAATTTAAAGAAAACTTCATTAAATGCTATTTTAAGCATTGCTCTGCAGTCGGAGCAATTTCCAGGTCTGGCGGTCTTCTGCTTAAGTGCCCTCATAATCATAAGCAACGTAATCGACATTTTTGGGTGATTTGAGTTATATATATATCCAGAATCTGCGTAATGAGATCTACAAGTATCACCGACTCTTTTTTTTGTAAATTAATTGCATCCCATATTTCTATTAAGCATAACCAACGCAATCGACAAAAAATAAGAGGACTTACTAGTGATAACCGTCGTAATGGCTATTACGGCTTATTTTTTCACTCTTCTTCACTCAAAAAAATCATATAATACTAAACATAAATATCATAAAATCACTTACGACGATTATGATTTGGTTTAGCTACTTATATATCAAAATAAGAACTAAACATAACCAACGCATTTGCGTACTTGCGACGCTTATGATAAGTGACATGGAAAAATAAATAGCAGATTAACTAGCCATTAGCACCGCAAAATACAATAAGTTTAGGAATAACAATCGTATTTGCGTCGTTTGCGTCGCTTATGTCTAGACAAACATATTGACAACTTCCATGTTTTTAATTATAAAATGCGCAATTGCAATGCGTTGGTTATGCCTAGTAATATGCATAAGTTTCTTTTATGTTTACTAGGTAAAAAATGTTTTTCTTATTTTATTACTAAATAACAATACTAAGAACAATAAAAAGTTGTATCCTGTGAAGTTAAACGTTGTGTGCAAAGTAATAAGTAAAAATTATTATGATATTTATAATAGTTTTCTCACTACACATCAAAAACGAAAATAATCTTTTTGGCGCCATATCTCAAAACCGTTCGGGATGCAAGTGCGTTGCTTATGATTATGAGGGCATAAGTGCTCTTACCTTCATCTTGTAAGATATGATTTTTATCTAGTTTTAGAATGCTTTCCTTGATCTTCGAGCTCTCACTAGATGTCTCTGGATCGCGAACACCATAGAACTCAAGACTTATGAACTTTCTTATGGACTTTATTCTTATGTAGAATAAAAGGTAAATATAAACTTTTAAAAAGATACATATTAAAACTCTTAATATTTAATTGAAAATACTTTTAAAAACCATTTTTATTGCATTGTCATCAAAGTTACATTGGTTTAACAAATTTCAGCTCAATCGGACTTCGGAAAGTGGTTCAAAAATCAGTAGCAAGATAAACAATTCTCATAAAATATATGTACCTCTAAAATATGTACAATTATACATACATAGATAAATAAAAGCATGTAAGAAATATCTCCAAAGATTCTGTTTTCGGTATCTAGTAAATTGAACGTTGGCAAGATGAAAAATTATCAGTCCCATTACGGTAATAAGACTGAAGGTTTAGGGGTAGGCACATTTATCAAGCTTAGATACCGGCCATCGGTCTTCGTAGGTCCGATCACGATAACGGTTCAATTGAGATGATATTAAATTGGTCCAAGATCATTTTGGGACTTATTTTGGACCTTTTCAGTAGAATCTAAGTATACTTTAAAGAATGAGCAACTTAAATTGGTTAGACTTCTCTTTTGATGTCGGTGACACTGTAAATATGAGTAGGTACCTACCTATTTACCTCTACAAAAAAGTCCACATCATAGAGGTAAACTTTTACGCTTTTTAAAAGTTGATTTATCAATTGCAGTGATAGAGTGATGGCCGTGGTAAGAAGAGCATTGGTCGTCCTAAAGCGAGATAGGTCGTTGGCATTGTCGTGAATCCGATTGCCGCAAATGACAATTTAAAAAAGAGCCATATACCGAGCAATGGAATAAAAAGGTTGTGGTGTGAATGATGATCAGTTGATCACCTCTTAGATCTCCGTAGGTGATTTGTGAGGTCAGATTTCGGAGCTTAAAATGAATTTATAAAATCTAGATACATTTAACAACTCTCTTAATTGTATTTTGCTCCATAGAAACCAACAGGCACACAAGTAGGTAAGTTTGAAGTCATTTGAATGGGTAATTTTATTCTAATTATGTTGTGATGCAGTAATAGCACTAATAGCTTCCTATGCCAAGCTTCTTTGGGAGTCACTGAGGGCACAGTGTCAATGGGATCAGTCGATAAAGTTGTGTTTTTTTTCGTAAGTAACTGTTACAACCTTGAGCCGATAATGGTTGTACGGAAATGTTAGGATGATAAGAGTCATCAGAGATAGGGCAAAGCACTGAAAGTACCTCGGGTAGGTAATGGATGTGCTCATAACCATTTACCATCAGGGGTCACGTCGTTTGTTAACGTTTTAGTTTGTTTTATGGTTAAATAAAAACACAATAAATTTAATTTATACGCTGTAATTGCAATTCTTAACTTTACATAATAGTTTGATAAATTATTAAAATCCAGTGAAAAAGCGATCAAAGTTCAACTGTGAGTTCAATTTAGTTAGAGTTTGTATTGAGATTGGAATGTCTTCGATGTTCAGACGACTTTATCGGATGATGTCGGATTTTATTTAAAGAATATTGAAGAAGCCAATGAAAAGTAAAGAACAAAGAATAAAGTTGTATACAATACAATAAATAACACTTTGTTTACTTCATTTTTTGTGTGAATTTTAGTGATGAAATTCTATAGGAGAAATATAATATATTATAATACCTATGTTACTTATATGTTTCTATGTTAAAGTCGATTTTATGGGTGAAGCAGAAATTTTCTAACAGAATCTGAAATTCATCTTGTAGTACAATAAGCGAAATTTCGTATTGAAAGTTAATTATACTAAATTGAAATTAGAACTTTTTTATTAAAACTGAAATTTTAGATTGATTTCACCACTTAACTATTCATAATTCATGAATTGCTCAACTATTACGGCTCCAATTAAATTTATTTAGTATAAAACGCAGACTTGCTCCACAAAACCTAACTAGGCTAGACTCCGACGCGAAATAATTAGAAAATAAACCGAGAACCACCAATTAAGGCTTAAATCTTAATACCTTCATTTATGAAAAGATCTCATTAACTTTAACGATTCACCAGCTTTTAGAAATTCAAAGAGCGAGAATGCTGAAAACTTTTAAAAAGCATTAAGGAATTAAACTATTAATGCAAACATCCAACCAATAATGATCAGTGCTTAAGTTCTCTCCCGGGCACCCTGATCTCTGGCAGAATGGTCTTCATAAAAAACTTACTTAAGCTCTCAAGTTTACAAGAACGTAGCTCGGAAACTTTATAATGAAAGCCTCTTACGCTTGGAAACAGAGATTCTCAAATGTTTGATTACAGGCCCCTTTGATGGTTGCGTTCTAAAGTAATTCAAAAGAATGTAAAGTTACATAATATTAAGCTTAATTGGACTCCGTAAGTGTTAGCGACGCTACGACGAAACGTTAAGTTTGTTTTTAATAACATTGTATGAATATTTTTAACCGACTTCAAAATGAGTCAGTTTTTTTAATCATGTAGTTTTTGGCGTAATTTCCCGCAAGTGAGGGTAGACCGCGCCTTCAGCACGATCAACTATTGTAAACGTCAATGTCAAAAAGTCTTCTGTCTGCAAGAAAAACCGACCGGGTGTGTCGACACGCACCACGCCTTATATTTCCTTTAATTACGGTTTTTGAGCTATAAATACTAAAACATGTTTTCTGTTCCATAAACAATAGTGAAAAGTGCCAAGAGTGTTTCTCTTGCAAAAATCACGTCAAATAGTCACCTCAACTTCTACACTAAGGTTTAGGGTCGATACACATCTGACGGAAAATGCGTCGCGTACTATCGCATACTATACTCGACGCACTAGCGCATCATCGGTTGAGTGTGAAAGGTTGGATGTTTTATTATACATTTCTCTGTTCTGGCGTTACGCGACCGATAATACGCGACGCATTTTCCGTCAGATGTGTATCGACCCTTAGGTTGCATCATTGTCATTTATTATAATCCCTGTTGATACTGTAGATCATAGACTATTCAAAATAGAAATATGATGATTGGTTTTGAGATGGCGAAGTAATGACGCAACTTAAATAACATTTTTTTTGGATAAAATTAGGTGGCTGGTGGTATAAGATGATAGCCTTATACTCAATTCTATATAAGCAAATGATTTCTCACCAACTCAATAAAATCATTTTCATCTGATTGTATTTCTTTTTCTTTTAACGACGGCGTTTTTAGACGACCCTATTTTACGGTTTTTTTATAATAAAATACTTTAAGTGTCATTTTATATTTAGTGTCGGGAAAGACCGGTCAACCGACCCCTATAAAAGCTAGGAGGCGTCGCAAAAAGTTTGAGAATCCATTCCTTTCGAACAAAAGAGAGAAACTTACGACTCGCTGTAGCTCGAACAATAGACAGGGGAGCAAGTTGTAAACAATCGAACATTCTTCAGATGGTGACCTAATTTAACTATTTCGTGACAGACTTGTTTAATTGGTTTCTGAGAGATAGTTCTTTAAAATTACAACCGCCGAGCCATGTTTTAAGCCTTCATTCTAAAACCAGATACCTAGGTCCGATAAAGGCACTGTCTCATTTTTTACCCGATTCAAAAGATTGAGCTGTGGTAGCTACGACGTCAAGGACCCCTCTTTTTCGGTTGGGAGAGCCGTTTGAAAATCATCAGTTCTTTTCTTGTAGGGGGACTATTTTTCAACTGCTTGATTTGAAAGCAGTCATCCTAGAGGTCTAGAGATTTTTGTCCATCTTAATATTCGTTTTGCTTTACTCTGACTGAAAATCTGGTTTCACCACAATTTGCCTGCACGTACGTCGGGAATGTACGAGTCACGTAAATCTCAGTTAGTGATAGTCACGTTAGCACTCTGTAGTCTGGTGTTGTGCAATTTTGGGGTACGTCAATGTTTTACATGTACTTACGTATCATATGCAAAACGAGTTTAATTTGATTTTGTTTAGAGTTTTTGGAAAGATAATAAGTTGATCACTCTCTACGTCCAGATATACAGGGTTATACAGAAAGGGTATGCTAAGCCCAAAAAGGGCTCATAGTAATAATCATTATGAACAACTTTTACTATGGGACGCTCCATAGAAAAATGACAACGACACTCGACAAAATGTATGGAACAGTTAACTTTTTTTTTCACGAATTCCGGGTTGTTCCCCTAGTAAAAGTTGTTCATAATGAAAAGTACTATGAACCCTTTTCAGCTTAGCATACCCTTTCGGTTTAACCCTGCAAAATATGTAGATGACATCTTTTTTACCGAAAATTTACCACTTTCCATCTATATTCATATCTTAGTTAATCATTCACACTCACGATGATGATGCAATCGCACAAAAAATACCGCCTCTACAAGCCACTAACAAAAATAGTTTAGTCAACAGCCGGTCATTATAGCGAGCGGGCATCAAGGTCGCGCGTCTGTCGATTTATATTATTTTACTTAAAATTTTGTTTATACTCGTAAATAGTGTGTGTTTTAAAAGACCAAAATGGGGAGCTGGTTTTCTATGGAAGCGAAGATGAAGCAGAATCAGGACAACATGGCTAAAATGCAGACGAAAAACGTAATTTTTGTTTTTATTATTATTTGAGTGCGCGTGTAGGTACTCGGTGTAGGCACTAAGTGTAGTTTCATTTCAGTGCCGTTGCGAACGTTTTATGTGCGGGTACAAAGTGCTACTAGCCATCATAATTCCTGCTGTCAGGAACCACATGCTGTTTAATGTTCCTAAACTTGAAGGAACCAAGTGAGAACAAACGGGAAGCTAAATAAAACCGTTTAAAAACATGTTTTCGTTTAGGTTTTTGTAATGTCTGTCAGCAATTATCTAGTAGCGGTAATAAGACGGATTCAAGGTCGATTGTTTTGTTATAATACTAGCGTTTTTTTCTACAAGGTTATAAGGAAAGGGTATGGTAAGCAGTAAAGTGCACATAGTACTCATTATTGTGAAAAACCCAGCTGTTTCATATAAACATGCCAATGACACTCGATAGAATATATGTAACAGCCGATTTTTCTTGGCGAAATCCTGGTTGGTCCCATAGTAAACGTTGTTCGTAATGAATTGTGTAGGTACTATGAGCCCTTTTCGTCTTAGCGTACTTTTTCCTTATAGCCCTGTTGTAAATGTACTGACTTTAGTAGAAGAAATTGTGGTGTTTCAGATGGAGAGGCAGCTTGAAGTCCAAAACCAGATGATGCAGAAGCAAATGGCGATGCAAATAGCTGGAACTAGAGAGACTTCACACTGGATCTCGGCTTTCTATCTCATTGCTGCCACTGGAATGGTTTCTGGGTAAGTCAAAAAAGTAAAATTATACTTTGGGTTGGTTCTGAAACCTTCTGCAAGTTGTTTTTGACCGAGTCAAGTTTTGAAAAGCGTCAAAGTTAAAATAGCTATAGATTAAAAAATTAACATAAAACAACCAAAGCATTATACTACAGGGTTATACAGAAAGGGTATGCTTAGCCGAAAACGGCATTATGGACCAACTGCTGCAACCAAAAATCAGCCAGATAATAATTCAAAGTGCACGTGCATACATATGTAGTTACTTATAGGTCTGTAGGTATCTAAAGGCACCTACAGACTGCATAGTCCAGGGAAAAACAGATGTGTGCAAGGTGTCGTTATAATTATTTCACCATTTAACGGTTGTCGGCGTACTACTCAACACTACTCACTGATATAACGCCTAGAATTCATGTTATATTTATGTAATGAATGTATTATGTCTAACTCGTTAATAATTTTATTTACAGATACAGAAAATCGAAGAATAAGGCCCTGCTAGCTCCTTTACTTCCTTTGACATTTGTCACAGCATATTTCTTAGACCTCGGATATGGAAACAAAATACAGCGAATCAAACGTAAGTAATCTTGATTTAATAATTTACTTCGTAATTATTTCTTTGCAGATAAATTCATAACCAAGGTAACCTAATTTTCAATAATAAAAAAAAATGTCAATGATACTCGAAAAAATGAAGTAGTCCACCTAGAGCACCCGTCCGAATAGCACCTGCGCGAAGAGCACCCAGCCTAGTCCAGGAAGAGCACCTATCCAAAATAGGTATATGGAACAGCTGATTATTTTTTCGCGAACCCGGGATATGTCCCATAGTAAAAATTTTCATGATGATAGGTACTATTAGATTTTTGTCTGCTAAGCATACCCTATCCTTACAACCCAGTATTATACACATTTATCCGAGTGCTACAATAGTCTATATTTTGCAACTTGCAAAGACCGAGCTGCACAGGGCACGAAGTTCTGAGAATCTGATATGATGAAACAATGTGCATTGTTACCATTGGACACCATTTCGCATATTGATGTGACGTCATTTCAACAGCAGTTTACGACAGCGATGGTAATACTTATTGCTATAGATTTCATCACATGTCACAGTTAGGTATACGTTTATTCTTGCTATATTATAGTTTAGGCTAATTTGAATATGTTATTAAAATAACAGCTCGAAGATCAAAATATTATTCGTTTAGTAGGAAAAGAACCAATCATTTTGCAAGAGACGAAATTTTACACACAAATATTGTAGTGATGATTATGTATATTTTTATCAATATCCTTGTTTAGTGATAGCTCATATCAGATAAGACTTGGAAGAGGATATTATGTTAGTAGTCAAACGGACATGATGCATTGCATACTATGTAGATAATATTATTATATAATCGGAAAAGTACAAACGCTAACAAACACGCCTATTAAATTTTGTATATTTCTTCGGAAGCCCCAACAGATTATTATCATTATGTCAATATTTTGGGTCTATCATTATGTAACCATTTAGCTACAATAATTATTACATACACAGAATACATACGTATATAGAATAAATAACCTTAATTGTTTAAGTCGGGAAAAAAAGGCTTTTAATTTCAACCACGTTATTTTAAGTGACGACAAAGTCTATGTGAACTTCGAAATTGATTAAGTAATTGAAAAGTAGACAATTTAATCAGTCGTCACCGAGGAAATGTTCATTTTCAAAGGCAGGGAATATACTCGTAGTAGAAATTCATTTAGAAATGTAGACATACACGAACAAACTGCCTGTGAAAAAACCGGTGTTTTCATTACATTAAAAGTAGGTTAAAAGTAGGTGTTAGACTAATTACTATTTCATTAGAATAAACCGTACACGTAACTAGGGTACGCAAAATAAACTCGTACTCACGTATTTATTATTAGAAATAACGTTTAAAATCTCAGAAATCGCGAAACAAACATTGGCTGGTCCATGCTTCATCAAGTATGAATGACATTTAACTCTAGTACAGCATCTTTCTTCTTTGGACATTTCAGAGATGGTGAAATTTGTTCACAATGATGGTTACTACAAACTTTTCGGCTTAGTATCGCTGTACCTAAAACTCAAGTACCGTGTGTGTAAAGTCTAATCAATCGGATTTTCACCACTCATCGTGACTTCAGCTATCAGATGGAAGTTATCATAAAACCTATTTCATTACCTGTCCAAATATTAATCAATATAATTGACGGTTAGATCAAAAATTCAAAACATGAACTCAAGATAATGTTTTTATTATCAAAAACTGCTAAATGGGAATGACACAGCCAAACGAGTAATAGGAGCTGAAAGGAGGTAGATCAGTATTCATAAATTATTGATCTTGCTGTTTTAACCTTACTATTCATTTACCAATTACGAAACCTACTACTATACTTTAGTTACCTACCTAATATAATACATATACATATAGAGGTAGGTATAGTACAGAAATACAGAATTACTTTAGCACTAGTTGTGACAGAGTATATACATATACTCCGTATAACACTATAGTGTGATACAAACAAAAGATCGTGTATAAAAATTAAATTTGTTTTTCAGTGGAAGCCGAGAACATTTTGGCAACCGAGTTGGACACCCTAAACCTGCCTGGTGGCAAGCCAAAACTGCCGCCTCTTGAAGATTAGAAGACGAAATTAAGACTTTTTGATTAAGACGAACCTAAATTAATAAACCGAAACCTTCACCAAGGGACTTATTTTAGGGCCATGAAAATAAAATAAGCTGTACAAAAATTCTCTAATTGATTAACAGTTATCACCAAAAGTTAATCAAAAGCATGTTGTAATTGTTAAGCACTTTTGTACTAGTACCTACTTAGGTGGCTAGCCATCACTTTGATGTATAAAGTTTAAAAATAGTTTTATTATGAATGAGTTATGAATTGTGCATGAATTTAGAAAAGAATAATCTAATTTATTTACGAAAGAACGTGTAAGTATGTTGTATGTTGACCTTGGATTTTGTTCTGAGATAATGATAAGTTGTAAATAGCATTTTGTGATAAAAAAATGTAGTATTTTACAGATAACTATAATAAAATTGCATTTTCTGGTAAAAATATGGTTGCTATTCGTTTATTTCATTCACAATAAATGTATTTATAATTATATTAAAAGGTAGAACTAGAAGTAGGAAATAACTGGATGGAAGTAGCACAAGACCGAATTAGATGGCAAAGTCTGAAGGAAGCCTACACCAGAATGGTTGAAAACGGCTGAGAAGAAGAAGAAGAAGCGAAAAGGTAGTAAAAAAAGTCAAACAATACGTGTTTACATCGATGTTAAATTAAACTTGGCTCTTTTAAAATGTAATTATGTTTAATATTGTTAAAGAAAAGCTTGTTAATGAGAATAAGTTCACGGAATCTGAGGATTTAATTACAGAAGTTTTTAAGGCCAGGGCCACTCCACAGAAACCATCATAGCATTAATTTAGTTAGTCTAAATGTAATATTTCTAACAACCTCTTTTACAATGCTTAGATGCTTCTACACGGCCCTGATGCTAAAATGTTTACTAGGCTTTATGTAAAACTCATAATATATAATATACTATTAGGTAAGAATATGAATTTGCATATAAATATGTTAGGAATTGAATGGGTCTAGTAATGATACGACACGTGATTCTACCGCGATCTGCGGTAGAACAGAGACTTGTTTTGACCAATTCTCACTATTGTCACCTGTGGTGTGGCCCTGGCCTTACAATCAGGTGTAATTAGAACTTGATGAGAAATAAACACTAAGATTTAACCTTTCATATTATATCGGTATTCAAGTTAACAATACAATTAGGATTATCAGATTCTTGTACTTAAACTTAGGCTAAGTGACTATTATTATTTTGTGTGGATTTTTTATTATCTTGGTTGCTGAGGTAAATTAAACTAATAATCGAGTGTCTTTGGCTTTAACTTAAATACTAAATTAAATAAAAACGGAGGATGCACGTGAGGTTCCGTAGCGTAAGATTGCTTTTGTTCCGTCATGGTCATTCTTATTATCAACAAATTGGAGAGTATGAAAGATTCGAAGGGATAAAATCAAAAATGCGCAACAAAAATACTTCAAACTCCACTCGACCGTCCTGCCAGGCACAGCTTTACAAAATGCTTCCCTCATAAACCTTTTGTTTATTAAATTGGCCGGTTCTTTTGAAAAATAAAACGGTTTTATTCCCTTAAATAAACACCGAAACAAACACAATAGAAACATTTCAAAAAGTAACGCCGCATCTTCAATCTTTGTCCAAAATGACCTCTTTTTCATTTCCTTTTCGCGTGTGAAAAATTAACCATGGCTTGAGAGAGGAAACTCAAGACCGGTCTATTTGTTTGCAAGTGAAAGTTATTTTTGTGAGAAAATTGTATGAACAAACATTGAAAAAATCCTTTCTATTTTAATTTTATTCATGGCATCCATTTGTCTGTTATTCGTTCAAGCTTATGTTTTTGATTAGAGGATGGTAGAGGTTGTTTGTTTTACTTGTTGATTATGTTAGATCAATAATCTTATTTTGTATGAAATAATTTTCTTAGCAGGCTGTTTTATTTATTATGCTGTTTAAAAAAACTTAAAAAAAAATGAATAGGCATTTCCCGATTTAGCTTATAATAATGATAGCTAGATTATATTTGAGTAACTTAACCACTTTCACCATCATATTTTGACAACAAAACCCATACTTTAGTTCAACAATACTAATATACACACTCGCAAAACTAAAATTTCAACTGGAATGGATTTAAATCAAAACTTTCAAACGACTATTTATCCGCCTGCACACGTCAAATTCAATCCGCCTGTAAACTCAAAACTAACAAGTTAAAACATTTGAACAGATTTGTACCGCACGCGTTTGCATTCAGTTAGGTTGAAAGTTTTGATTCATGCTTGTTACAGTTTATGTACCTAAAGTTTTAAAAGGTAACACTTTAATTGACGATAGATAGGTAGGTACACACACAACTCTTTATATACATTAAAAAACATCAAAAAGTCCATCTTGTAGCTTTGCGTTTGAGTTTGAGACCACATTCAATCTCGGTGGGTAGCGAAATGACAACAGAACGCCACAACAGTTATAAGGGAATTATTATTATGAAAAACAGTAACTGTTTTTCATGTAATAACTGTTATTATGTCAGCAGCAAAGAAGACATATTCATAATGCATATCTCTTACTGCTGAAGTAAATTATAAAAGTAATGTGGATAAAATTTACACTTGGACAACAGTCTGATAAAACTACTCGTAGTAAGCATGGTCAAGAGGAACTATACAGTCATTCTCATTTTCCACTAAGTATTGAAAGGAAACAAACGAGAACGGCGGTGTCATATAAGAATTTTGATAGCTATCAATATTTTTCACACTAATTAATGTCATGCCACACTGTAAATAGCAATTGCGACCACCCATCTCGATCTCGAGTCGCTGAACTTTAGACGTGCCACTTGACTTCTTCTTTGTTTCTTTTCATAAGTTCTAGAATATCATTTTCATTCCACCTTCAATGAAGTGACGCAAGTGGCGACAAACTCCAGTAAACATTTGCATGTATATTGCTTGGCGCGACTTCGCCCGTCCCTTCCAGAACATGAATTTTAAAATTTTCGATTCGCTTTTCCCTAACCAATATTGTTCTACTGCTACTTGTGATATGATTTTTAAATTTCCTTGCAAAGATCTTTGGTAAATAAAACAGTGTGGAAAAACTGACTTCGTTGAGACAATACCTAGTAAACATAAATTTGACAGATAATAATAAAATTTTCCTATTTATCTAGTATTTTATACACGATACGGTGTTGACGGATTTACCAAAAGGTTTCAGCCCGGGGATGTTCAAAAATAGAGTGAATAGGTTTTTCCTAGGCAAGCGTGCTACATCTTCGATCACATCACATCACATCGTCGCTTCCCATCAGGTGAGATTGCGGTCAAACGCATGCCTAGTCCGATGTAAAAAAAAAAAAGCGAAAGTTAAAATACAAATTGTACAATGCTTAGTCAAAGGGTGTAAAATAATTTCAAATAGAAGCTCTTTTCTTGGCAGTTTTTATTTAACGAGTTAATCCGCCTTCGACCACCAACTCGCCTGTTGGTAAGCGATGAGACAACATGTCCTAAACATAAACATGCTACGGAGATAATTCCATCGTGAATAAGTCTGCATTCACCAATGGCTTGGCTGATCTCTTGCATCACCAACATGAGACTAAAAAACCTCCATACCCTCTCTCGCTTAGTTAAAGCCAAAATGAAACAAAAACCCCCAACATGACATGGTTCCGTATGTTCCCAAACTGGCTCTTGAAAGGCCAATCTACCGTCCACGTGTCATTAGAAGCTTCCACTAGATAAAACACTATTCGAATTAGGATGTTAGCTGCGATACTTTAGCTTCACGATTCGGTGGGCACGGGCTTTATGTGGCGCTACTGTCAAACAGTTTTTGTTCATTACTTTTTCTTAGACAAACACTGTAAGGTACATAAGTACGTATAAGTATAGGTAGTAGTACGTAGGTAAGATAGCTTAAGATGCATTTATTCATTAAATACTTACTTATACTAAAGCAGAAAGAATATGATGTAGAAAATGTCTCCGTAGCTTCTATTTTTTCTTCATAGCAATATTTAAAACTTTATCATATTCAACACGGCCAATAGCGACGATTCTTCGTTTTCTTGTAACTTTAAACTAATTATAGATTTTTATTTTCAGTCATTTTGTCATAATTGACAATAGTTATATATAGTTAACAATCATGTTAAAAACAACATACCTTTGTCTCAATGTAATTGCATAATGCAATGTTAAATCGCGGGATCTAGGTTTACTCTAGGTTTACTAAGCCTACAGAACCTCAAGCAAACGTGCATGATAGTATGTATTAGGGCAAAATCCTACATATACCGGTTGTACCCTAATGCAACCTTTTAAGATTCTTCTCGCTACCAAAAGAAAAGGGCTACGGAGCCGAAGTTCGAATTTCCCTACTGGACTTTTCAGCAGTAGACCAGCCATAACTTTCACCCGGGTAACTGCAGTTACGAGGGAGCCGTGGACCGTACTCGTATCTCGACTAGGTATCTGGGAAACTCGTTATTAGTTCGGAAACGGAAGTTACATAACGCCGTTATTGCAAGGTCAGAATCAAACTTCTGACAGGCTTCTTTGTGTAGTCTACGTGCCTACCTTTACCCTGGGAACGTGACGTCGTTTCAATGAAATATTTCCTAGTACTTTAGAGACACTGATATATTCAACTGTATTTTTACTGTAAATATTACTCTAGTTGTTTAAATTATTTTAGTAAATATTTTTGATTTTGAAAAGTAGCGATGTTTCGACACAATAACATGCACAATTTGCAATTAAAAAACTGTAATCGCGTGGTATAAAGCAAACAAATATCTTAAAGTTCACAGGCTGGGCGTTTAACCACAGCTAACACGATGTTTATTGTGAGCGTGAACAATGTATAAATACACCCACCATGTAACAAAAACTAGTTCTTAAGTCAGGCCGTCGAAACACAGCGTTCAAACCCTTGCTAATTGGAAATGCCGAATACTTATACCACCCACTTATTTATTCTTTTTTTTCGCTATTGAGTGACGAGACGAGCAAATCGCCCGCCTGATGTTAAACGTCACGCTTGCCCATAACAGGTCTGCGCCACCCAGAATTTTGAATCTTTAGAATTCAAAACCCTGGGCACAGCACTGCGCGCGTCACTCTGAGGAAATTTTACAGGAAACAACAGTTTTCATATACTTTATCATTAGTTGAATGATACGTAGGTGTTTGTTTTCCAAAATTACCTCATACCGCCACCATCGTTTACATTCAATCTCCAAAACTCACATCCAAAGATAAGAAAAGCGAACGTCTCCCAAAATGTAGTAATTGAAGACGCCGTACCAAGCACTTCTTGTAAATTGATAATATTTAATCGCACATCAGAATATGAAAATTCGTCGACAGTCATTGACATTTTTCTATGGAACAGCTGTTTGATTTAATATGTTTTATTTTGGTCTTTCAAAATTTTGGTTTGATTTCTAGAGGTACTAAAAAAGGTGTGAAAGACCAGTTAATAATAATATGGTGTAACCGCTTCCCGAATTTCCAAGTGGTAGGGCTCTTATGCAGAGCCCGCCTGGGGAAGTACCACACCTTTGCCAGTTTTTCCACCGCCAAGCAGTAATGTAAACGTAAACGTTAATGTGTTCCGGTTGGAAGGGCATTGTTTCCAGTGAAATTACAGGGCAAATGGGAGATTAAACAACTTATATCTCAGGGTGACGAGCGCAGTGCTGTGCCGCGCAGGGTCTTGAATTCTACGAGTTCAAAATTCTGGGTAGCGCAGACCTGTTATGGGCAAACGTGACGTTTAACATCAGGCGAGCGATTTGCTCGTCTCGTCACTCAATTACATAAAAAAAAAAAAAAAAATTTATTCCAGTAAACAGATATTTATGTCCTTTTACCAAATTAAATTTCATAACGATTGGTGCAGTGACTCAATCATAAACGGTGAATAAACACACATGGATTATTAATAACGATTGCTGTTATTAAGGGACACATTGTGATGCGCATCAACTATTTCAGATGTACAACAAATTATTTTCCCTTGTGAATTATGTATTACAACCAATTTACTTCACTCGGAGGAGTCCCACCGGAGAGAAGATAAATTGCATGCAGAATGTGTTCCTTCAAAGTATCCCGTCCAGGTCAGATAGGAGGTTTTTGTTTATTCGGGAACGACGGGTTAGTTGGTTTGACATACCGGGTTATTGTACACGTATAGTGTTGATCTGTGCCGCGCAGGGTCTTGAATTCTGCGAGTTCAAAATTCTGGGTGGCGCAGATTTATTATGGGCAAACGTGACGTTTAACATCAGGCGAGCGATTTGCTCGTCTCATCACTCATTACATTAAAAAAAAAAAAAAAACTATCTAACAACTTTTGAATCATTTAATTTCATTTCGATTTTTTATTTCTTCGAATTGTTCCTCTCCATCCTAAGGTCGCCATTAAGCGTTCGCTTTTAGCGATAAGGCCGCCTGTTGTTGCACTAGTTTTGAGTGTTCTTTTGTATGTAAATTCTGGTGTGAACTATAAAGAGTTTATCTATCTAATTAATTGTGTCTGTGTTTTATCTTGCCTTGGGTTTTTGGATTACTTTAACTTGCTCTAATTGTACTACTTTTGGATACCAATACCAACACCTAAATCTGAGACAGTTAAAAAAGCAATAATAGCAAAGGAAAAATAATTAAAAATGTGAATATGCTGGCTGGGTTTGTGTGGAGCGAGAATTAGATATAAATGTATGCGTAATTTTTTCAAAGGAATTCAAAATAAACAAGACACGAAGAAAATACAAGGAAAAGTTTTCTTCTGCTAAATTAATATTTAAAGAAAAACATATTTCTACTTAGCTACTACTAAACATCTCCATATAATTTTCACTTTGAGGCAGTGAATAACAAATTTTTTTTTAGAAATTTAATTACCATAGCAACAAAAACCAAAATGGCCACGAAAAACCTAATCTATCATTTTCATCATTACCAAGCTGAAAGCGCCAGCGAGATCTAATTCGAGGGAGCTCCTAAATTAGGGAGGCTCGAGATTAGGTCTGTAGTTGATACATAATTAAGGATTGTGTATTCTTGGAAGCAGGCCCTGGATATTAGGTAAAGAAAAATATTCTGGAAACCATTTTGGAAACCAGCAAAAGCTTTTTCCTACTTTCTACTAATATTATAAATGCGAAAGGTTGTGTGTGAATATTTGTTGAGAGATAGCTTATAGATAAACTCTTAATTGTTCACACTAGAAAATACAGATAAAAAGAATTATAAAACTTTAAATTAGTGCAACAAATGGCAGCCTTATCGCTAAGAGCGATCTCTTCCAGGTAGATAAAAGTCAGAATCATAAATGATATGCTGCTTAATTGACATTAGTTAGTACTGCGCACTACAATATTGGATCGCGCACAAGTTATTAATAATTATATTATTAATTAGTTGTTAGATTGTCAATCTAAGTAGTAACTCAAGTAAGGCCCTTATAATGTCGAGTCTAGTGTAAGATCAGAATAATTAAGAATTGAAAAAAAACCAATGCTTTCTCGAGCTGTAAGTGAAATAAGTTGCCATTTTCAATCTATTAACTTATCAAACAAATCGACTTTTAAAATCCAAGGACACAAAATGAGCTCCACCACTAATATTTATAAGCAATTTCGTTTCTACATCGGTATACAATTATTCCGAGAATATACAATGATCTTTTATAAATAACTTTAAAAGGAATTTTGGGAATGTCCTGAAAATATCAGGAAATACGATCAGAAATATTTTAGACTCAATAAATTGGATCGCTCATTTAATACCAGTAAAGTAAAGTAAACTATAAGTATTTTAATAATATTGATATAGTATTCTGTGATAAGTGTGATAATATTAAAGTACCACGTCTGAAACAATTTAGTTAACAGATTTAACTTTTCCAAAAGAATTGATGTCCTTATCTAATAGGTCGCAATGACAAAGACAGGTATATTTTAGTTAGTTCAGATCTGTACATTCACATTCATACTTGGACCCAATGGCCCTTATCTTACTTCTTACAAATATTATATTTTAAATGTAAAACTTTAATTGTTTAATTAAATCAAAGATTCTAATGAAAGTAAGGTACTGCTTTCGACAACTGTTCCATAATTTTATCAATAAATGAGCAAATAAATAAGTACTTTTTCAAATTTTTCACTTGGATTTTAGTCTGTCAATGTTCAGGTGAGCAAAACAGGAAGCAGCAACTAGTTTCTCTACAAACTACAAATTCTCATTTAGTTGTATCACATAACAATCCCGTGAAAAAGGTTTTTTTTTTCGCAGAAATCTTTTCCTTTTCATATTTACGAGTGGATTTTTACGACGAGACCTATTCTTTTCGTTCTGGTAGTTTCGCGAGTGGAGTAAGTTATAAGCACAAGCGGTAAAACTATACTTTCCAGGTAGGCATAACAGAAACAGTAAGAACTGATTTCTGCTAAACGCTTTTCATATTATGTGTGTAGTATATTTACCAACCTGCTTAGATAAGACAAGAGAAAGTGTCTGTGGTCCACGGACTCAGATAACTTCGGCATTTTTAGGTAGTATACTGTAATGATAAGTATAATCGACAGGCGAATGGGGCCGTGTACTTACTGCAGTAATGGTTACTGAAACCGAAAACTAAAAATAAACTTTAGTTTTATAAAGTAGTCTGTGACCACTACAACGTAACAATCGCAGATTACTCTAAAAATTAAATATACATTTTTTTATTTTTGTGGGCCAAATTCTAGTCGTCAATATATTAATTTATACGCCAAAAAACATAGATGAAAAGCTACTAAGTCCAAAAGTTTCTTTGAGATTACATTTACGCACAACGCAATTTAAGCCCACTGCGTTTTAGGCACGCACTACGCAGCGAGCATACGATTTCAACAATCTCCTAATAAAACTATCTCTTGACCTACACCCCACCCGTTACGTCACGTAAGTCATAAGAACCGGGGTCCCGCATAAAATGTGCATTAGTCTGAACAAATAAACGCTCTTATCCCCACATTCCGCGCGGATTTGCGGCTCTCCGGCTATAAAGCGACTGTCTGTATTGTTGACTATTTCGAAGGATGGCGTCTTTATCGTGTATCGATCTGGCCGAATCTGCTAACTTCACAAAAAAGTCCACTTAATTTGGACGGATTAGATGGCTGCTAGACTTGGCTGCAAGCTTCATCCCGGTAATCTATATCCGTAAATCCGTCCTAAATTTTCCAGGGTAAGGATCGAATTTTACTGTGAAAACTATCATGGTTTTGATATATTTTGCTTTAAATACAAGATACTACTCACGCAAAATTGAGTCGGATACTCGAACAATTGCCACGACGACTAGACGCAGCTGCAACGCGACATACCTACTCTTGCCTTAGGTTTATCACCTGGCACATACTTTTAAGTAATATTTATCATAGTCATATTTCACATAATTACAAGTATCTGCTTGTAGTCTGATTTATTGAAATAAATATACCTATTGGTTGATGATTCTGATCACTCCTTGAAATAAATCACCAAATCGAGCATATCTTATAGTCGGAGTATCCAATTCAATGTTTGCCTGAGTAATCCCGTGTATCTATAACAAAGGAATAGAATGACCTACCACATGCGAATCCGTCACATTATTTACCAATTCCACATTCAAAAACCTCCCATCAACCCTAAAACCTCTCCATCCCTGAACCGCCGAAGCTTTTCCCCAAAGTTTCCAAACAGGCAATTCCTTAAAAGTTGGGGCGATCCATGGCGATCCATCTCCAAACAAAAACAAATGTCAAGACGATAATCGACTGTTGTATCGTCTCGATTGATCGGAGCATTATCCAAAGCCTGGCTAAGACTCTGCTCTTGGATGCGAGGAGAGAATTGGTGAAAGGTAGAATGAAGTTTCAAGTTTTTGGAATTTATTTCTGCAGCAAAATTATAATTTAGTTTCATATCCAACGACGGATATCAATTTTGGAGAACTTATCAAAATAGAGTTGTGTTAGACTTAATTTTCAATTGTAATTGTCCAATTTCTTCTTAATATTACACTATGGGCCCAAGTTTAAAGGCATTATTTGACAGATCTAAACTAAACTAAAAGTATACCTGTCTTTATCATTGCAAGCTATTAGACAAGGACGCCAATAGTTGTAGAAATTTTAGATCTGTCATAAAAAGCCCTCAAACTTGGGCCCAATATACTGTTAAAAGCCGTGATTGTGGAAAAGTCCATAAAACATTTGTCTTAATATAACATTGTCAATTTGTGGGACGGTTATCAAGACAGATAGGCGTAATATCTGTAGATATTAACAGATTGAAGTTCTAAACTTGTGAATGCCTTTAACAAAATACTAGGCAGTTCTACAGTCCTCCATTCCGCGGTCAGAACAAATGACTGCAACGGAGCATCATCCCTTCAGGATATTGGCTCGATATAAAATTACTTCATCGCGCGTGCCCGGGGTTTTAACTGCACAGACTTTTAGAATTTTATAATCTGAACAGAGATGAGCTTCTAACTTTGCTGGAAACTTTATGGGAATGAAATTACATAGAATAACTGGTTGGACCCTTAACTAACTCTAGAATATCATTATGACCAACCATTACTATGGATCAATTCTGAAAATGCAAAAAAATCTACTGTTTCATAAAAAGATGCCTTTTGACAAAATATAGGTACCTATGGGAATTCAGATATCTTAATAGCGATTTCAGGTTTGGCTCCATAGTAAAAGATATTGTTCATAGTACAATGATAATGAGCAAAATTAAATAATACAGAGTTAAAAAGTACTAAGCCAAAAAAGACGCGTACCTACCTACTTATTATTATGAACAACTTTTGCTATGGAGCCAAGCTCGAAATCGCGAAAAACAAATCAGAATGAATTGTATGTATAAGAATAGGAAGGCTTTGGACGGGTCCTGACAGCAAGGCGCTTTGCATCCAGATCTTGTAGACGCTTGACTTCAAAATTATCGGCAGCCTTGTAAACAGAGTGGCGCCATTCTCGGTCTATTGCATTGTGCGCCATGCAATAGGACTTTTAAAACTAAATTTGGGTTTGCCAGCCACATTCGTGCTCATAAGCGTATTTTGTAAGGCAGGTTCGCCATTGACGGACACGTCAAGGAGGACGATATATATAAAAGTTATTCATAATGGTGAGTACTATGAGCCCTTTTCCGTCTTAGCATACCCTTTCCTTAAAACCCTATATCCCAGTATAATAGGTAGCCATGAATTTATTTTTTTACTTTTACTAGTATCAAAATTCAAACTACATTTACTGCGTACAATGTTTGTCATAAACAAACACCCGTTTCCAATCATGACATTTCATTAGTTGGCTCGTAGATCATACTTTGCGCATCGCAATCACACCACAATACGAATTGCTCGATAAATCCTAGTTTTATTAGGTTTTTGCCAATCGAATGTAAAACTTGGGCATAAATTTAAGATATTGATAGAACGTAACTGATCCTATATTGCTTACTAGAGTTATAGAGCACTAGTTGCGCACCGTGGTTTCACCCGCTTGGTGATAGAAAGTAGCCTAAGGAATTGTTAATAAAAGCTAACTCTATCCAAATTTTCATCTAATTCTATAAGCCGTTTAAGCTTGAAAGTACTGTTTCAAACGACTTCACAAAAATACATACAAACTTTTGCATTCATAGGTAATAACTTATGATTTCAGTATGACCACAAGTTGGTATTTTTTCTGAGCACGTTCATGGTTCGGATGACATATCTATAGGTTTATGTGTTTAAGGTAAGGGCATGCAAAGCCGAAAAGGTCTCTTAAAACTCATCATTTCGAACTACTTTTACTATGGAACCCTGATTAAAAAAAAAAAAAGGCCGTTCCATAGAACACAATGACATTCGACAAAATATATGGAAAAGCTGTTTTATTCGCGAATTTTGGGTTGCCCTTCTAATTTTTCAAAGACTTTTGAAAGCCTTAAGCCCGGCCAAGGCTCGCTAGCTCCAGCTAGCCGTAACCAGCCATTCGTTGACTAATCAAGAAACTGGTACATTGCAAGAAACAGTAAAAACCAGCATACCATTGGAAAGTTCTCGACAGCTCTCCAGCACCAAAATAAACTAACAGTTGCAATTAAACTTTACGAGCCTCGGATCGACTACCCTACAAACTATTTGCTAGCTTTTTTGGGTTCCGCAAAGGGATTAGGAAACGGAAACGTGATCGGATTTCGGATTCCGTTTGATTTTAAATCCAATTTTAATCAGTGCTAGATCTATTTCAATCAGTTTGAAATGAAAACCGCAAAATTGGGATTATTTGATGTTTGACTTTTAGGCGAGGTTTTTGAATAGAATTTATTGAAATTTAATTTAATCGGTTATCTAGTCTGTGTAATTTAATTTATGATTTATCGTTATATACGTGAGATATATGTAGCTTGGTGATTGATGAAATAGATTGGAGTTTTAATATTAGCTAACTCTATAATCGGAGATCTAAGTACACACTGAACAGTGCTTTATTGTTTATTAGTATAATTTTATTACGGATCCACCTCATAATTATCATTGTTAATTATGTTATCACTTACCTAATTCTCCTTTTTCTTCTCTCTTATTGTCTCTCTCTAAGTGCCTCCCCATTAATGAAGACTGGCAGTTAACTTCATAAAACCTGCCTTGAACCTATGCGTCTTTTACCTTTTGGTTATTGTCACAAAATATATTAGTACAGAACCATTTGACCCAAGTTGAGTACATACACACGCGGTTCCACTCGAGTCCAGTGTTGACGGATCCCATCGCTCTAGAACTTGTTGTTTCGACGACTCTTCGCCTGTTTGTGTAGTCTGTAGAGAGTAGACTCGCTTCACAAACAGAATGGTCTGTTTATACCGCCGTATGTTTATATTAGCAGCAGCAGCACTAGTATACCTATATTTTACTTTAGTATACAAGGTTATTCATAAAGGGTATGCTAAGCCGAAAAGGGCTTATAGTACTCATCATTATGAACAACTTTTACTTTGGGACCAACCCAGAATTCTCGAAAAAAAAAATCAGCTGTTCCATACATTTTTTCGAGTGTCATTAACATTTTTCTATCCAGCTGATTTTTTTTTTTGGCGAATTTTGGGTTGGTCCCTTAGTAAAAGTTGTTCCTAATGATGAGTACTATGAGCCCCTTCGGCTTAGCATACCCTTTATGAATAACCCTATATAATCTCAATAAGTGTATAATTGTATTATTCTTACGAGAAAAAAAAATTCTTAAACCGAAAAAAAATCTAGTACCTACTGTGTGTGAATTTGTTAGGTAATTATTGTAATGGACTAAAAGTGGCGATCGGCCAATTTAATTCATTTTAATATTTTAATTGAATGCTGAAAACTCTTTTTTAAAGAGGTTTTACCTGTAACACTAATTTTAATTAATTTTATGTAAGGTCAGTAAATATTTCTCATAATTATCTGATTTCACTCGTGGACAGCATTTGCTATTCTATTATTTACTATTATTTTTTGAGACCAAACGTAAGCTATATTTTAATTAAATATTTAATTAAATCCACCTCTTTACTAAATCTCTCAAATCGTAAATAAGTATTAACGCCCTTAGTTAACTATTCTCTGAAATATTACAGAGAAATATCACCTGCTTCTCCCACGTCAAAGCACCCATAAACTTTTAATTACCTCATGTCAAAAACCATCAAAATATTTACTGTGACACATAAACCGTTATAGTCAAAGAAAATTGTGAAATATACTCATTTTTAACGGTTTCACTCATAAACTGAGCTATAAAGGAATTTCATCTGAGTACCTCTATAGTAGCATCCATAATAACATTAAGAGAATGGATGGACGGTTGTTTGCATATGCATACCTCAGATTTACCTAGAGAGACAGATGGAGCACTGTGTTAGGTTTGGGTGAAGTCAAGAACTCCTCTACTTTCGCGCATACGTACACAAGCTCTACAGTGCCGCAAGTAGGAGAGTATTGATTCATATTCAATTTTTTATTGACCTTATAACAATACTCTATATTTGATATGTCAATGTGTGCGTCTTGTGTACGTTCAAAAGTAGAATTCTTGGCTTCACCAAAATCTAGCGCAGTGCTCCATTTTTTCTCTATGTTTATCTGAGAAGCATATTAAATGAGGTGAGAGTTACGTTTGCAGTTAATTCACAGCTAATTACTTAAATCAACTGTTCTAGACTGGCAAAGGCAATTAAGGCATCGATAAGCCAGTGTAATGGTGTAGCTAAACAAAAATCTTTTGTAGATCTATTAGGTGACTTATTATTGTATTTGAGCGCTACCGTGTAGACCAAATGGCGAAGTTTAATGTGGGGCCTAAAGGAGAATGGGCAATTTTGTATGGGCGCCGTCCCCGTGTTGTATCAAGTCGTGACATATGTCATTTGAAAGATAAAAATATTAGCTTTATTTAATTGTATGACTCAACCTTGAATGACGTGCAGGGAAAAAGATATGATCGTTTTTAGATTTAAAAAAATTGCTGATTTTTTGCTCTCTAAAGCTTTTATAAGAAATTTTATTAACATGTATGTCAAAAATTACTTTTATTATTGAATCCAGGGTTATTCATAAAGGGTACTCTAAGCCGAAAAGGGCTCATAGTAGGCATTATTTTCATTATGAACAACTTTTACTGTGGGACCAACCCGAAATTCGGGAAAAATTCAGCTGTTCCATAGAAAAATGTCAATGACACTCGACAAAATGTATGGAACATGTAGAAGTCATGTTGACAATAGTTTGCAAAAAATAAAGAGTATTAAGAGTGCTGTCTGATAAAAGTCATTTTATGTCAGTCGCTATGTATCCAGTAGCTGAATATGCCCTCTCTGAAAAACATATGAAAAAGCTAGTCGTTTCCATTAACACATACAAAGCTTTCACCAGGGTTTGGCATAAAAGCCTTATAAGCAAGCTCCCTTTGTTTGGCTTGTTCACTTGGTTTGTTGCATGGATATCGAACTTCCAGTGGGATTATTTGATTCGAGCAGTGGTCATCGGTGGTTCTTTATCTGATTTAAAAGATATCAAGGCTGGTGTTCTCCAGGGGTCGGTGCTCTCCACAACGCTTTTCCTTGTTCACTATAATTATCTGCTAAAGCCTGGTGTTTTTGGGTACGCAGACGACAAACCGTTGCCGTTGCATATCCGACGCGCGGTTCAGCGGATGAAAAATCTAGCCTCCGAGAGAAGCCATGGTCAAGCGCATAAGCTTGTCTCTTGGCAGTTTTCGATTGAGGCAGTACTAACCTGGTTAAGTTTGATGCGCACTATGACATTTTATTGAATAATAAAGCAATACCTACAGTAAAAACACGAGTTTTTGCAATCGGTATAGTATAAGATACACGTTCGAAAGTAGTGTTACTGATGGATAGTCTATTATGGATAGGTTTTTTTGAGACTGGGGGAAACCTTAAGAAAATAACCGGCTGCGTTGGGGGGCAACCGGGTCAAGGGGATTTTTTGTGGGGTTATACCTACTAAAACTACCTCTGTTACCATCCTCTGTCGGTGGTGATATGAGCGCTTCATCATGTTTTCGATAGTCTCTCAGATGTGAGTGGTAAGATCACCAGTAGACCAGTTTCAGCAAAATCCGTACTGCCAGTCACTTACGAGGTCATTAGCTTCTCAGTACGCCAGGAGCTTGTTCCAAAGTATGTTGTCTTGCAGAGTATGAATATGATCGGGATAGGCATGTAATCAGATTCAGCACGACTACCCTTCTCAATAAATACGGTTCTCAATAAGATTTCTTAATTAGTTTCTAGAACATCAATAATGTCGAAACAAGCCGATTTTATCGATAGTACCTCACACAGTTAGCAGTATTGTGACGTTTTGAGCCAAATTCATGGCTGGCTCTGCAAAGAAGGCCTAATTGACCACTATTTTTAAAGTCAAAAGCATTTGAAAAGTAAAACTCTCTGCATTTAGTCTATGATTGCTCTCTGCTCTATACCTTTACTCTTATCTGTAACCATTATTTAAAGTTCATCTCGCTCGCTTTTATAGTGTCTTCGTAAAGGGAGAGATAATTAAAAAAACAAACTAGTTTGACGAAAGGTTCGGGCTTTTAACCCTTCGACAAGACAACTTATAATCTTAATCAGACTTCACTTACAGGTAAGTTCGCTTAATTTTTCAAATATTGATAATGGTAATAAATCGATATCATATTATGGCATTATTCAGACAAAAACTGTCGATAATCAGCAATGTAAGGATTTTGGCATGTGCCAGTATAAAATTAAAATAATTACAATTATATAAGCGTTTATAAACAAACTATTATTATCTAATTGTTATAAGGAAGTGATAAAATAGTCACAGGAAATGCATACACGATAATAAAATTCGATAAAATAGTTTTTAAAACGAAAAAAATCAGCACTTTTTAGAATCTAAAAACCGTCATATCTTTTTCCCTGCACGTCACTCAGGGTTGGTGTCATATAATTAAATAATGCTATTGTTATGCTCTTTCGAATGACATATGCCATGACTTGATACAACACCGGGGACGAAGTGCCCATCATCCTTTTGTCATTTAACAATGTTCGTAATTGGTATGCCGAAAGAGTTCAAAAGACTTAGTAAGACCTTTACGCAATTAAGAAAAAAACAGCTTTAAAAAAAAAAATATTTCAGTGTACCTACTCAAAATTACACACGCAGGTAAGTAGGTATACCAAATTAAGGCTCAATCAAACATTGGGATCTGGTTCAAAATTCAGTTACACGATTCAGGTTAAAGGCAAGTTAAAAAGCCTGTTAAAACGCTGACGTCAGGAGTTTGAACGACCGTTCCATTCCGCTTACAACCGTTTGAACTATATTTACTCATATAAACTTATTTACCGCATACCGTATGCATCCTGCATCGCAGAGTTCTAAATGAAAAACTACAAGTACTTACAACACACAGCTAACTTTTACAAACGTGTCGTGCATTCAAAGTTTGTATTACATGGACAACAAAAGCCCACATTTCAATGCGAGTTGGTGTGTGAGAAGCCCCTTAACAAATTCGAAAAGTGGTAAACTCATCTATGGATAAAACTACTTAACCGATCATCATGAAACTTTGTACACATATTCTTGGAGGTATTAGAAGTAATATAGGATTTTTTTTAAACATTAACCGTGAGTGAAACCGCGGGTTGCAGCTAGTATTTATATAAGTATTGACAGAAATAACTGAGGTGGCATCTGAATTAAAATCAATATAATTTACAATTTTGATGACCTAGTGACCAATAAAACAGGTCATAGTTAATGTCAGACCTCAATACTTCAATAGAGGTCACCTTTTTGTGCGTTCCGAAAACTAAGCCCAAGTCAAACTGCTCCTAACACCTTCCTTCCTTTATCAGCGCTATCTATAAATAGCCACTGACGGTTTTTAGGTCTCTAATCCCTCTATTCTAAATAACCGAAAAACGTGGACCAATAATACCAGTAGACATGTAAGCGACCCTTTATCTTGTCATAATCACTGACAGCTTTTAACCTCGGTAACTGTTTGAAGCTATCTTAACATGGTTCTATAACTCTATGGATCACGGTTACACTCTACAAAAATATTTGAATGTGAATTAAACGAGGTGGGTAATTATTTTATTAAAATTGTACCTAATGATTTAATGAGTTTAGTAAATATCGACACTTTATTTTTGCTCCAAAAAAAACAGAAAATAGCTGATACAAAGAAAAGGGTGGATTGATATGATTTTTGCTGAACAGTAGGTACGAGTATACTTGGTTGCGTCTTACCAACAACTTGCCCAATAGTATAATATAATAGCATTTCTAAAGACAAGCTACGTAAACCTACGAGCATATTTATTTTCTATTTACTTTAATGTCCTGCAGTTAACTCGTCCCAGTCTAAACATCTTGTCCCTGCGGTGTCCTTACCACAGACCCCTTTTTATCAAAGCTGTTCCGATCGAGGTAAGAGCTGATAAGCTCAGGTAGAACTGTCTAGGGCGGGACCATGGACGAACAATCTATAGACACTACATAAATACGAGTAAAAGCATATGCAAGAACTATTTTGTTTTTTTTTTCTGCCACGTAAAAAATAAAGTAAGCTGTACTCTAATAACTCTAATAAAAATATGAATTTGCAGTGAAAAACTGAATTTTATGTTTTATGACAATGAATTCTTTTTTTTCTTTAATCTGTTATTAAAAATAATCAAAAATAAATATTGGGAATGTAATTTATGTCCAAATTACGATTTTTATTGTAATACAAATACATCAAGTAATAATATATATTATTATATAAATAATTATTTGTTAAAAAAATATTTGTCAAATAAATTCAACTAAATACGATGCGCCGTCTATCGCATTCATTATCTATAGCAATTTCACTATTGCTATTCTAATACTGTCTCAGCAAAAACTGACTTTGGTTTGCGAGTTTCAGTCTAGCCAAGGTTGTGGAAAATAGTTTAATCTTGATGGATGAAGTATTGTATGAAAGGACGCTAGTGAATGAGACCAAGACTTTTAGACTAAGATTGAGAATGGCCCGCCAGATCTCATAGTAATTGATTTTGTAAATAAATCAAAACATTTTATATTTTACTAGCTGTTCATGCCACGCTTCGCCGTGGATAAAAAAAAAATAGCCTATGTTACTTTGGGATAATGTAGCATTCGAATGTTGAAAGAATTTTTGAAATCGGTCCAAGAGTTTTGAGTTTATTCCACACAAACATACAAAAATACAAATCTTTCCTCTTTATAATATTAGTATAGACTAAGACAATTCGGGGATAGTTTTCACACATTTTGTCACAATTAACGCAGGAGTAAGGTACTCACGCATTGTTGAGTTTAATACTTATGTCGATCACATTTAGTAATCCTGTTCAAGGAGTATTAACAAGTGTGACGTAAACGCTACCTACCTAGAGTACAGGCAGGAACAAGATGTGATCAGACTTGGCAATACGTGAGTACTTCCGTGATAATTATAACAAAATGTGAAAAACTGAAAGTTAAATTAATTAGATCTACATATTTTGTAAACAAATTACACCATGCTGATTAATGCTCTCAATGCTAATTTCAGCTACAGCGACCATACTGCCTAATGTAAATCGGTTCCTTCTAGGCAAGCGTGTCCATCGTAGACCGCATCATTGGCGAGACGGCGGTCAAACGCAAGCCTATTACTGAATTAAATTAAATTAACTACCGCTGGGCTACTAAGATCCATCCTGACATGGCTAATACAACATCCCATATAATTCTATTCGTTCAAACAGCTCAATGTCGTCTTCCTTTAATCACACCAACAACCCAAACCAAAATGAATAGCCTCATTTTCTCCCGAAACTAGATAGTACTCGCAGATAGGTTAGGTTTAAATACAAAGCACTCCGTACATGATTCCAGCTCGACGCCGCGTTTAATTTATCCCGCACCCGCACTCCGCCCGCAGCCAACACTCGCCCCGGGACTGTATCCTAACCAAACTTTAATTTGAACCTGGTTGTATAATGGCGTAACGTAAAATTGAAAGACTTTGATGCTTCTTCTTGAGCATCAAAGTCTTTTTCTTCCTAAAAATACGTAAAAGAGGTATCTGTGAAACGGGAACCTGTGAAACAGCTACTAGGTCTATCTTAATCTCGTGTGTAATGTTGGTGTGTCTTGCACTCAAATCAAGCTTGGGCTCCGAAATAGGTCAAAAATATTTGTCATTTTTCATTTTCATATTTGCTTTATTTTAAAGCTTCTATTATACTTACCTACATATTAATTACATCGAGGCTGTGTTGTTGTGTGGAGCCATCAGCATTTTTAAAACAGCCTGAAGGCGGTCGACGCGCGACGTTGGAAATTTATCGACGGATGCAATTCAAATGACCTATCCGGATTATGCGACGCCCCAAGCGGGAACGAAGTCATTGCTTTGCAAAGTGACCACATGACGCAGATCCAAACCATTATTGCTTCTTGTACCTCTATAGTGGGGTAAAAAAAACTCTAGACTTGTATTTGTAGATACAAATTTAATTACATATAAAAAGTAACATCCTACACAAAATAAAAAATTAATATCAAAATAAAAAAATAAATACTGAAATTACAAATATTAAGATATATAAATAATTATGTTTGGATGTTTGTTGCTCAATCACACAAAACAGCTAAATGGATATGAATGAAATGTAGTATAAAGGTATCTTATACCTAAATTAACATAATTATAAGCTACTTTTATCCTGTAAAATGCAGATGAAACGATTAATAAAAGAGTAAGTTTATAAAAGGCTTAATTAATTTAGATGAAGTTAACTGTGGAGACAGGCATCTGTAAACATACATTATGTTTTAAGCGACAGAGCACATCTGGAAACAAGTAAATAATTAAATTGAGTTTATATTACTCCGACTCGCTCCATTGTTGGGACATACCAATTAAATGAAGTAGGAATAAATTTTACCATTTTATTATCATACGCCTTTGGAGTACAATGAGTGCGAAAGCACGCTCGTAATGAGTGCTCGAGTGGCATAAATAAATAATTGATACCGATAGTTGGCTCATTAGTATACTGGAGCATCAATAGTGGAGTATAGATGAAGGCGGTACAAGAACTCGAGCTTTTAGGAAAAAGGATAGAGTTTGAAACGTATAACGATACTCGTGTCAAGATTCCGGCACATTGATAAAAAGTACTAAACTTAGTCAATTCGCATCACACAAAGCTATTGGATTATTTTACGGATTTAAAATAGACTGAATGAATGAACCTGCTACTTTATTTATGAAAACGATGGAGAACAAAAACATAAATCTTGGCATTGCAGATTTTGGAAAAGTAGTTGGTGGAATTGGCATAAAATAATTACACTAGGTTGGTAATAATTTTGTTATTCTCTAATTCAATGGTCTTAGGTTTTTTTGTAGGCTTTTGGTACGTTTGTACTTTATTTAAAACAAATATGTGTCACGATCTCCGTTACTGTTTTGCAATGTATAAACGCTAATGGTTTCGATTTAGGCAGGATATTTGCTCTCATGGGCGCTGTTGGCGCGATCGACGGCGGGTTTGTAATGTGCCTACATTCAACGAAATACGATATTAGCTGGCTATTTCAATGATAAGATGTAGCTTGATATAAGGGCAATTTTATACCAAGTAGGTGTTATAGGTATAAATGACGCCTACACTCTACAGTGTTACAATATAATTATGATAATATAATATTATATAAGCGACGGTGATCGCTTACCATCAGGCGGTCTATTTGCTTGTTTGACATATATATAATATATATATGGCACAAAGGTTCAAGATAATAAATTAATTGATTCAGATTTGAAGCTTTGATATTTTTTAAAGATCGGTTTATAAAATAGCTGTTAATAAGAAATATTAATCGGAATCAGGTGAATTTTTATGTAGAATCGTTCTAATATTCTATACCATTATTTGATAACGTTCAAAATCTGGCTTCTGAAATAATATCATAGCACGTGAAGCAAATTCACTTTTTGTGACGTTTTTGTTAACTGAAATAAGTCGCTGTTTTCTAACTAACACACTGTTGGAAATTACGGCTTACCGAGTAGTTTTACCAGTGGAACTACTGAGTCCCAATTTTTTTTTATTTTTTTTTTTATGTGTTTGAGTGACGAGACGAGCAAATCGCTCGCCTGATGTTAAACGTCACGTTTGCCCATAACAGGTCTGCGCCACCCAGAATTTTGAACTCGCAGAATTCAAGACCCTGCGCGGCACAGCACTGCGCTCGTCACCCTGAGATATAAGTTGTTTAATTTCTCATTTGCCCTGTAATTTCACTGGAAACAATGCCCTTCCAACCGGAACACAGTAATGTTTGCACATTACTGCTTGGCGGTGGAATAACTGGCAAAGGTGTGATACTTCGCCAGGCGGGCTCTGCAAAAGAGCCCTCCCACTACAAAAATAGTTTTACTAGTAAGAACTTTGAACTTCTATACCGCCAAATCCCAGTAGTCTTAAAAGTTGAACTACTGGGAGTTTCCTTCCCAATAGACTTACTGATTACAGCTACTGCTAGAGCTTTGAGGTTTGTTGCGGTGCCATGACGGTTTCAAAGTACGTCCAAGTTTAACAAGGGTTCCGTTTTTTCCTTTTGAGGTACGAAATCCTAAAAACAGTAAATTAGTGCTCTAAGCTGTAATTTGATTTAAGCACGCTTGTCCGAAAACTACCAATCTTGTAACACTATCCGTGTCACGTAGCATCCTCGCTATGTAGATTGTTATCCTGACCATTCATCATGACAATCTAGCATCCTTATCACTGCGCCCCATTGTTAGCTCAGTTAATAATTATAACATCAATATGATATACAATGGTTACGCAAAATAAATTAAATCAGATCGGTAACTTATCAAAGTACGCGAAATGCAATAAGTTTAGTGTACCTTCAGTGTAACATTCTTATTTTATTATCATGAAAGTTATTGGGTGACTGAAAATAAAGAATGATGTAAGGTACGGCGGATTGTAAATGCACTGATGGAGTTTAGGTTTATTTTTGAGACAACGATTTTATCACTTAGTCTGTAGGTAAGGTAGTGTATTGCGATCATCCTTAGCAAACAATATGTATTGGGCAGTCGATTTTACAAGTAAAGTATGATTCTAAAGACCTTGGTTATACAATCGATAACTATGAGGCGAATTAATTACCTCAAGAAGATGTCCAAATAAAAAAAAAAGCTAAATCACTATCTAAAATCGGACTGCCCATTTTGATATAATTGTTTGTATGACAAACATCCGGTTCGATCCGGTCTGTCAAACATGAATTGGAGTTGACCATTTATCTCTTATTAATCTGCGGCATAACCATGTTCGGTTGTCCGGCGCCAAATGCACGATCGCACAATTACGCTGTGTTATTAGATGGGACAAATAGGATATAGTGACGTATTGTAATGGGTATTAATGCGGAGAATGTATCTGGGGACTTGCGGAGTTTAGGGATCTTGATCTTGTTGATTTTGGGTTGATTATGTGGCGTGTGGGTAGCGGTTGTTTGCAGGCTCGGTGAATTTTGTAGTAGGATGTGTTTAGGAGATGGAGTTATAATTGTACTGCGTTAGACCGTAATTGGATGATTGGATTGGTACTGCGATCGACTAATTCTGTTTGTGGTTCTCATGGTTTTTGGCACTGGAAGTGACGGTGATGAAAATGGCAGAAAATATTATTATATTTTATTTTAGTTACAATACATGTTTAGGTTAAGCGTATGCTGAGACGCAGGTACTACAACACTTCTGTGTTGTATGTTGTAATTTGTACTCTGTACAAATTTTCCAGGGCAGAGTAGGCGAGACAGAAATAGCTCGCAGAGCAGGACAAACGCAAAACTGCGTAGCACCTGCCTACGCCGCATCGTACGCAGCTCTTAGCACGTTAATGTATTACAAAATCTGCTCTGCCCTGCCCCGTGTAAACCTGAGTTCCCTGTGTCTCAATACAGCATAGCATCATGCTACCATTTCATATTTTTATCTAAAAGTGAAAAGAAACCGCCTTTCTATTTTCAACATAATACAAATCAAAGACAAGCCGCAAGAAACATAGACGACACAAAAAATGTTCTCAGTCAGATACACAAAAAATCCCCAATCGATACACCGAGGAATAAAGCCCATCTGTACATTTCCCGAAGCTATTAACATCGCTGTAATCCCGCAAGATTACTGCTCAATAAAACGCGTGTCGTGTGAGATATACAGCGGAACATGTACCGAGCAATACAGGGAAATTCAATCACATACGAGTAGAGGGGACAGTTGGGGCAGACAGTAAGATGACGTGTCGTTTAATATTATTACATGACGTAAATAGTTGTTTTTTTTTCAAGATGTGCTCGCGTTTGACTTGTATCTTACCTGATGATAAGCAATGATGTGATCTACGATGGAGCACGCTTGCCTAGAAAAAACCGATTAACTGTCGACTTGAAAACACTCTCTTCTCTTCTTGTCGAATTACGCGTCCTACATCTAGTAAAAGCTGCACCCTGAAGTTTTACTCTCGCTTTTCTATTACAGTTTTCACGCATTTAGCCACAGAAAAGAGTACCCTATATCAAAACCCTTAGGACTCATTCCACTTCTAAAAGAATATTTTAGAAGCAACAAAGAAAACTAAATAAATATATTGTATTCCAAATCTCAATTCAGTCAATTTAGTCATTTGCTGTGTGAATGTTTCTAACTTTATTTTTCTCTTACCGATATTGTGCACAGTAGGTAGATATATTAAAGTTATTACAAGTGTCCTTCAAGTTTACCTACTGTACTCGTTCGCTAGACTATGCCCTAACCGCGCGTTTGTCCCTTGGCGATATAGCTTGATTGGATTATGCCTGTACCGATATTTTTGGCGAAGAAGAATAGAATGTATTTTCCATTTATACACATATTTCGTTGTACATGTGCGCAGTCGTTCGGAAATAGCTTTCGGAAATTAGAGCCTAATTTTCTATTCAATTCGAAACATGTTCCGCTAATTTTATTCTACACGTTAGTAAATGAAAGCAATTTGAATGGTGTATTCAAATTGCTTTCAAATTTGGTGTAGGTATTTTCAATTATACATAAATTTTGATGATAATTCCTAGTGTGAATATAATGTATATTGGAAATTGAAACGTAATATAGTTCAAACACTGAGCTGAGCTCTCATTTGATTAGGTCGTGAATAAGTAAATAGCTCCATCAAAATTAGCCTACTATATTAAATTTGTGTTAATTAGTAGGTACCTAGATACTGGAAACTGAATCGTTAAAGTGGGTATACAAAGTTATACATAAATATGATCATTATCATTTTCAGCTGAGAATAGACCTTAGATTACCTCTTTTAGATTCTACGCTCAAGCCGATTGAAAGTACTACGCATACTAGGTAAAAAAGACGCATAATCTATATATATAAAAATGAAACCCGTTTTCCTTGGTCACGGCATCACGCGTGAATGGCTGGACCGATTTCACTAATTAATTTTTTGTTGTATTTGTTATTATTAGGAGAAGGTTTTTACGGAAAAAAATATTAAGAAAATCTCTCAGAAATATTGAAAAACCCTAAAAACAGCCCTTTTCTTTTTCCCATACAAACGTTTTCTAACTAAAACGAGCTTTATTGCTATTATAAAGTTCATATTGAATTGCAAGCACTCACTGTTGTTTAAGCAATGTAGGTATGTTCCTAACGTCCAAGAGTCAATTTGCACTTTATTACCTCTGTACAAAGTTCAAATTCAATCATATCTATCAAAACCAAAGAATTTTAAAATTTCGAAGGATTTGACTCCAAGTCATATCAAATTAAAAAAAAGTTGAAACAACAACAAACTGTCAATGTCAGTGGTTTTTTTTTCATGGATGAGTTTGCTTTTGTCAACTGATACACGAAACAAATTCGTACCTATAATTGTAATATATTATAAGTATAAAATTGTAAATAGTGTTTTGTGCAGCGTTTATATTTAATTAGGCAGTAGGTACCATAGAGAAGTACTGTATGGCAGTACGAAGTCTGCCGGGTCAGCTAGTAATAAATAAATTCACTTCAATTATTTTTAGAGTTCTAAACCTCTTTGTTGTATTTGTTGACCTATTCTTATTTTTTAAATCGGCAAATGCTAAACAGAAAATAAAATTTCATGCCCTAACTTTTCTATTCAAAAAGTTATATCATTTCTGAACAGAAAACAAATATATTTTCCAACAAAACAAAGCGAAATCCTCAGTCAGGCTCATTTTAAAAACTTGTAAACTCTGGAAAATATGCACATACGTGTTTTGTTTTCCAATGCGCTATGTTCAGGAAATATGTACCGCAAAGCGTAGTTTAGCTTTGATGAAATGGGGAAAAGAGATGTGGCTTTTTGAATGGTTTTTTTAAATATTGCTAGGTAGAAAACCGTTTCTAAAACATCAGGCAAAGGGCATATTTAGCCTCTGTCCATTTGTGGCATCGGCATCGTAACTATCAAAGAGCTGGTCCAATTACGAATTTACATAAATTTTATTTGAAAGAGAAGTTGATCAAGAGATCTTAGCTATGATTAAAGAAATTTCAACATTTTAAGTTTGAAAATCTACTCAGGATTATTCTGCTCTGTCACCCAATTTTGTCCCCTCATGAAATCGGTCAAAAATGTTCGAAACATGGGGAAAGATCGTACTTTTTTGTTTGATCTGTCCCCATGAGGACAGAAAACTGGAGGACATATCGGATTAATCCTCTATTCAGATCAGAATACAAAGTAGCGTTTTTTTAAAATTTAAAATGTAATTGTTTGTTGTTTTGTACGCTACACAAAACTATTTGCTCGTGACTTATCTCTCCTTTTTACTCAAAGGCTGAAATCTACTCTCGTAGAGCATAAAAATGTAAGGCAAGGTAAGATTTCCTTAGAGCAATAAAAATAAGAAGAGGGGTTGCCTGTAAATGCTGAGATGGTGTTTGTGTAATAAAGTAAACCAATATTGCTGACACGGCGTTTGCTCCTTACGGGAAATCTGGAATTTCAAGATTATGCACATATCTTCAATTTCCGAAGCGATTTTTGCATATCGTGTTGTTTTTATGGATATTTATAAATAAAACAAATTCAGCTTAGTACGTATAGTTTCGGCTCAAAATGAATTTTCTAGAGACGTATCTTGTTTTGCAATATAACTAATATCACGCGTTCATAGCGTGAGTACTGTACATGGGTCACTAACTGAAGTTTAGATGGAAAACTGTGAAGGAGCAAAAATATGTTTTTTTAGAGGTACCTATATTATTTTCAATAATGCTCTAAATTATCTATACAAACTACGATACGAGAAACATTTTTGTTATAATTAAACACGGGAATACTCACGAACGACGTTAAAACGTTACGAGAAACGTTAAAATATTCAGTACTTTGGTTTATATTTAAATATGTAATTACATATTCAAGATTTAAGATGACAAACTTGAAGAAAACTTGCACAGGACTTTACATTTTAAACAAGACTGTCTCATGAAGTTTCATTCAAAAAATGTTCCTCCCTACATTCTAATATTATTGAAACTTTTTAACTCCCTATTTAACAAACTCTTTCCAAGAAAATATCCGAAAGTTTCCGGACAAAATATGTTATTCCCTTAATATTGACTTTACATAAAAAACTCAATAAGGAAGTTAGTCCGTGGAAGTTTGCAACAGGAAATAGTTTTATGCCTTATCTATAAAATCGAGGCATAAAATTTAAGAGGACGGTCATAAAGCTTAGCTCAGCGTCAAAGTTTAAAACTTAGCTATTGAAGCTGTTGTATATAGGTACTTACCAGTTTTGTAGCTATAAAATAGTTTAGTTGTCGATTTTGGGCAGCAGTTGGTCCAAATTAAAAAACATAATATATAATTTATTTTGTCTGTGTTTGGCAGTTATGCTTGATAGCAGTCAATACATACATAGATACACACACACACACACACATACATCATACACACACACACAACACACACACATACCACACACACACAACACGCATAGAATGAGGACTACCACATTCGGCTACAACGTATCCTTCCATCGTTAAAATGTAGCATAGGTATACTGAATGTAGATAAAAGACTAAAATGTTTTAAATCGAACTAAAAAAATATTAAGTACGTGAATTTATAAAACCCATCAACTAATGCAATTTCTTTAAACCGATAGGAATAATTTATTTCTGGTCCCTAATTCAAATTTTTGCAACGGCATTTCATTTCTCGCATTTCTTGATTCAACTATCTGTTGAATTGAATCCAATAAATCGCGGTAAAGATGTCGAATCGCATTAATCGTTCAGAACAAAGATATTCCGGGACCAATTCCGTTCTCAGTAAGGAATTGAACAAGTCCTATTCAAATTGGAATTATGATTTGCACCAATTGAAATTAATTTTCGTTCGATCTGCTAGCGCAATATTTTTGGAACTTAGGAGACACAGTTGACTGAGTGCATATATTCTTGTAGTGGTAAAATCAGAATTAATATGATGCAAGGCTTTTGAAGAATGCAAAAAGAAAGCCATGAATCAGAATAATATACTTATCGTAGATGTCACTATAAATTTCACATGAATACTTATTAGCTTTATTACAGACATAATAGGCCCAAGTTTGAAGGCTTTTTTAGACCGATCTACCTAAAACTATTGGTATCCTTGTCTAATGGCTTGCAATGATAAAGACAGATAATATTTTTAGTTAGTTTAGATCTGTCTTAAAATGCCTTCAAACTTGGGCCTAATATGCCAATATGTTGCTATTTTTTTTATCATTTTAAATCTCTAACATCGATTCATCGCACTCAAGCGAGACGCTTTAAATAGATTTCCGTATTTCTCTAACCTTCCACCAAACTCTCTATCACTTTAACCTGTCAATCCATCAAAAAGCGCTTCAATTATAAAGCTAACATAATACATCGCGCAAAGTGTGCCGTCCGAAAGTGCTTTTAAGCGCTAATGGCCTTTTTCCACTTTACCTGCATTATTTAGCGCGACCACCCGGAAAACAGATATAAATGACACACTTTGCTGGATTCTCCGCCGCTCGCGTTCTACCCACACTTGGGAAAACTGAAGATAGTGAGTCGCAAGCGATCACGACAAGTCTTGATATCGTCATATTTGTCGCGTCGACAGTCATCCTGTCGCGTCTCTTGGAACGTTTATTGTTGCCTTATTTGTCATAATATCTTATATTGCGTCAGCCACGTCGCTGTAATTTTTTGTGTCCTGTCACATCACATATCACTTTTATTGTTGTGTTACATGTTATATCGCAAGTCGCGTCGGTTAACCCGTCGTCACCTCATGTTGCATGTTAAGTCGTCGGTCGCGTCGCCCGACTAGTCGTCTGTCACGTCGCCCTATATGTTTGTCGCATCAGTCGCATTTACATATTCCGTTTTCAAGACTCCCGCACTGAAATGTTTGCGATCAGCGGAAGCAAGTGAATTGGAAAGCTGACGATGATTTCGCGCTCGTTGACGCTCAATTGTTTTTGTTTTTATAGTTTGGATGGTTGTTCTGGTGCGATTACTCGGCGGAACGGTGTGCTGATGGACCGATTAAAGTTAAGTGTTGAGGCAGTTCCACTCCAGTTGACGGGGATAGGGTCATGAATTAATGCTTTATTGAATGCTTTAGCGTAACGTGATGAGATTATAAGTCGAGTGACTTGACTTAGTTGGGATCTTGATATTAGAAAAATAATTCACTTAGAACGTTTATTGCATTGCTGTTGTATACGACAATACGTACCTACTATCATCAAACTTGCATGGAAAGTGAAGTAAGCTTTTAGATCTAACTGTAGTTTTATCTCACAAGTGACTTGATTACTTTTAAAGAATTGTATATTTTTGTAAACTACATCACTGTAAAGCAAAGCAGCAAAATCTCAAATAACTAAAATTTCACTAAAATCCTTAATCTTTGAAAACATTCACTAGTAAAATAATTGGCATTCTATTTGGGTATTTAATTTCATTAGGGTAATTACAATAACCTTTAAAACATTAGTAACATGACCCTTATTTAGAATTCAATACGATTGCCCTGATGGTTACACTAATATTATAAATGCAAAAGTTTTATGTGACTCTACAGAAAGGGCCTATCTGGATGTTTGTTTCATTAGATAAAACGGTTCAACCGATTTGCTTGTGATATGGAAGCTTACAGTCTGGAATAAAACATAGATTACTTTGTACTGCGAACAAATAAATACAAATAAAGGGAAAATAAAAACAAGGTTTTATTGCATCGTCACAGGAGTTAAACAGGTATACCAAATTTCAGCTCAATCGGACACCGAGAAGTGCTTTCAAATTCAGTAGCAAGATTTCATTCACACATAAAACTTGTAAAATAACATTTTCTATAGAATAGAGAGTGAAACTGTAGGTAAAACCGCGGGTGCAACTAGTAACTAAATATGGTAGTCCTTTGATACAATCGGAATTAAATTCAGTACACGATACACCGGAGGCGAGCCAGACGTAGGATTCAACTCGGTTTTGCATATTAATTCCCTGAATAAACCGATTACAGGATATTTTCCAGTGAAATTCACCGAATATTTTACATGCAGTATTGTATTACAATGTATTGTAATTCTGAATAAACATTTCTGGCCGTATAAATTTCGTAAACACGTGTGTTTGTGTAGGTTTAAGTGGGAACGACTCGGTCTGAAGCAGAATAAAAATAGCGATTTATTTAACTATGATATTAACTTAGAAAATAAGATAAAGGCAAGCTCACGTAAAATGAGTCATATCTTGAAATACTTATCAACAAGATAAAAATTTCAAATAGAGTATGAAAATTGCACTATTTACAAGAAAGAGGTTTGAAAACCTTTGATCTATAAATTGTACTGTAAATTATATTTATAAATAAATTATAATTATATTTACTATGTTATTATAATGTGACAATTATTATCATAATAACATAATATGTAACAATTAAATGCTCACTTTTCTTTGAGGCATAGTGGTAGGCAAAACTGACATAATTGCTTTTTCTCAAATAAAAAGCCCTTGCGTCACAAACAATGAAATACTGCACAAAAAGGTATAAATATATTAACAGATGGTCTGACAGAAAAACGAAGTGCTGATTTTATGAACTCCTTCTAATTAATTCCGCCGTCACAAAACGCAATATAAACTGGCGCAATATTTCGTCATTAGTTGCGAGTCTTTCGCCTCAGGGACTGTATAACCGAATTATTTGGGATTATTACTAAGTATTTCACAATCATAAATTCTGTTAAAAATGCGGTGATTGAGTATAGCTTTGAATACAAATTCTACTGTTACACGTTGTTTTGTGATTAAATACTCGACAATCATAATCTAAAAAAGTTTGATTATTTTACAGTTTATGAAAGTGTTCATAAATGAGTTTGATTACAATCATTTAACATTACACAAAAAGTACGAAAAAAAAAACGACGGGTTGCACTCCGGGAGTGCCGGCAGAAGTGAAAACTTAAGTATTAACGTTGTGCGTTTTGGATATTTTGGAATGGTTAGGGAATAATTTTGCACGAATTGCTTTAATTATTTTAATAGAAAAATAAATCGATATCGTGTCCACTATAATCACGACACTATAACTGTCAAATTAGAACATTCGCGCAAGCGCCCTGCGCCGCCTAAACGAAACAGCCGGCGCAGGCATACATTTTCGCCGCGCCGTAGAAAGAGAGGGGGATACTAGCTGTCTACTCTCCATGCGTCTTACGAATTTTCGATCAGGTCACGTGTCACCTGTCGCGAGTTTCACATTTTTTACCCATTCCAAAAAAGTATACAACGCCGCTAAAGAAGTTTTCACTTCAAAAACGGTATATCTCAACTCAAAACTTAAACACACTTAACTACTGAGATACTAGGTCTACCCTAGAAAGTGTAATAAGGCTGGATTACACCACTCTGACTGAGTGTGGATTGGTGGATTTACATACGCCAATGAATTATTTTTCCAGTTTATACTTGGTAGGTACGATCTACTTATTAATGCATTAAACATAATATATTTTCCTTATTGCTTTAATATCAGGTAGCTAAATCATTCGTCATGTTTTTATTACCGATTATAATTATCAACAGTACATTATTTTTCCTTATTTAGCTAATGTTAGGTACCTAATCATAAAAGTAAGCGTCATTTTATTAATACCGATTATTACACTTACCATTCATTATTTTTTGCCATAGGTTAGGTGAACATTGAAGTTAGAATCATCTTATTATAACCGATTACAAACCGGTTATTCTTTGTTATAATTAAACACGGGAATACTCACGTAAAAATTAAGCCGTCTACTACGACTAGTTTCGCTCACATTCGGTTTCGGTGGTTCGGTTCGGTGGTTCGGTTATTCTTTACAACTTTCGGTCTCTGGCCTTTCCTTCACCGTAACTTCAGGTGACGCTAAATTCTCATTACAGGGGACGTAAAGTCAGGGCTTAATCTCTGGGGGTCTGGAGCTTTTAGGCACAGAATAGACTGTTGTTTTAGGTTATTTGATTTGAGGTAGTTTAGGTACTGCCGTGGGTAAGTTTAAGGTCAGGAAGGGAGTTAATTTTCGTTTCGTTGCTTGGTTTAATAAGTGTGTAGAAATGAAATGTGTGTACCTACGTAGGGTGTGTTATTTATGATTAACCAGTTGTAAAAGTCAAGTTGCTGAAACGTTAGCAATAAAATTGAATGATGTGGTCAATTAGGAAGAAAATAAAAGAACAGGGAATAAACTTTTGGTGGATTAAAGTAGGTGTTAAATTGTATTTTCTAGTCATGTTAAAGTAAGACACACATGAGTTTATTCAGCGTTATTGTCTGCTTTTTTATTTGATTAAAGTTAAGTATATTTATTTAAAGTCAAGGTAATACTGGCGATTTTCTAAAGCTTTTATTTAATTTACAATGTATGTAACTAACTATGTTTGTTCGGGGAAACTTGCAACTCAATTTTGAACCACTTGCCGATGTCCGATTGAGCTGAAATTTGGTACCTGTCTGATGACAATGCAGTAAAAGCTTTTTAAAAATATTTTTAAACAAACTTCTTCAATCAAAGATCAGGCGCTTCTTTGAGTGAAATTCATAAAGCAATAAAGCTATCTTGTTGAACTTCTTGTTGATACACCGGATTGAAAAATTTCATTTACGCTGCAAAAAGTATTTTAATACAATTTTCCTTCCATCACGCTGCAAATGGAATTTCATTTAGAATTGAAAATAAAAATGCAACGGAAAATAAAATATCAGTTTCTTAGAAATGGAGACGTCTCTCGTTTCTTTTGGAAATATGTTTTTACAAACTTCTTTTTGTAATAAAATCTACAGACAACCAAACAGTTTTATCATTTTAACTTGAGTCTTTCTCGGTTACGCAATCGTTTCTAATTTGATTCGTTAGTGAAAAGTTTAGGTTAGTCTTGACTCGTATTTGAGAAACTTCACTTAATACCTGGTAACCAACCAGGCTACCGATAGGATATTTTATGAATTTAATAATGCATCAATATCGCTACAGCTTTACAACCCGCTTTTAATTAAGAGCGTGGAAGCGGGCGCAGATTGTGGCCATTCTGTTGCCCAATATTTTGGACAGACAATTTATTTTGGTATTTCGATTTTGGTATTCTATATTTTATTATAGCTATTACTGAAAGGAATTGCAACAGTTTTAAAAGTGCTGAAATAGTTTTACGACTACTTTCTAAAGACAGAAATTGTATTTTTGGGCGATACCTATGTTGTAGGCTGTAAAATATTATTTTAAGGTTTTCCACATATGGGTACCTATTCTTAAAATCTTTAACAATTTAAAATTATGTAGTCGATTTAAACTTGCGTAAATCAGATAAAATGATTTAATTTCTCAAACCAATAAACCATTCAGGCCAAAAACCAAATCTCTTTCGTTTACTTAAAAGAAAATAAAATCCTGCTTATCCGGGAACTACTTATCTTCTAGTAACTCGCTTTTTCTAGTAACTTTATTTTCGTATGAATATTAAAGTATTCTCACAACTCACAAAATGTAAACATCTTTTCGATTGAGCCACAAAGTAAGTCTAACTATCACGATTCATGAGATACAGCCTGGTGACAGACGGATAGACAGACAGATAGGCGGACAGCGGAGTCTTAGTAATAGGGTTTCGTTTAACACTTTGGATACGGAACCCTAAAAACGACCAGTTACGTAAAACTATAGTTATGAACAAGATTCGTACCTAATCCAGTTACTATATTTATCTGAGGCCGATGTGATGTATGCTATGGCTCAGTCGCGTGTGGACTTGCCATTAAAACACACGTGGTTATATCATCATTTGTTTGGACGGAGTGGCTCGCTGCTGGTGATTTAGTATGTTCTAGCCTAAAGCTGGCTAGACACGCTAGGGTGGAGCTGTTTAATAACTCACTTACTTTTTACAAGCTAAAGGGTAGAGTTGTGTGAGCTAAATGTGTTTAAGGTATTGTCAGAAACAAGGCCGTTGAATGTCTTAATATGGCGCTAGAGTAAGCTATTTCAGAGACTTGTGGGGGGCCTGGAACTGATTCTGATTCTAACTTATCTAGGGTGAAATCAAATTAAGAAAAGTATTGTTGTAGAAGCCAAGATAATAACTAAGATGCTAATATTTCAAAAACCAAAACATATTATTAAAATGAACAAAATTTCAGCAACAACAAAAGTAAAAATAAATATGAATCGTGGTCATTTGCCAGATATTACCTTACTAAGTCAACGATTCCTTGTTTGACAGTACCAATATCTCCCGATTAACCTAAAACTTCTCCACTAATCCAAACAACATCAAAACAAAGTAACTCGATAGCCACAGATCAACAAAAGAGGAACATCGTGTAAAAACAATTATCACATTAGTACAAAGAGGGTTTGAACAAAAATCGTTACTCCAACTTTCGCTGACTCGCCGATTTCTTGCATTCGTTTCCAATAAAGTTCCGATAGGCCATTTTACTCAAACGTGCTCTACCAAACTCAACTTTAATCCGACACTTTTAAGGTTGAAGTTGTAAGTTTTTGTTGTTAGATTTTGATCTTGTTTGTGAAATGGGCTTTGCCCTTATTTAATTTATCGTTAGTACACAGTTGGGGAATAACAATTATTCGATTGTTGATTCGAATTGGCTGCTGTTGCATATTTAGCGATTGCGGTACAATGGAAGCTGAAAGGGACGATTATCAGTCTGTTGTGTTGATGGCCGGGCATTTGAGTTCATTGTTTTTAGACTGATATGGTGTAATTTCTTATCAAATGTCACAAAAGAAGAAATATTTGGCCAAATTAAATTGCAATAATTATATTAGTATCGATTTTTTACGCGTCTAAAAACTCTATAGAAGTTATCTGGATATTTTGGTCAGAAACATGTTTGTAACCTAAATAAAAGAAAGTGTAGTAGTATTTTTAATGGTATCATGTATTTCATAAAAAGTTTAAAAGACGTGAGGATTTATGTAAGTGTATGTTTGTTTGTTTCGTCCCTTTTTAGGACTAAACTCAGCAGTTTAGTCCTAAAATATTTACACACTCACATATTTATAAAAAAAAGAGAAAAAGAACACTAATGTACTAATGTAAATTCATCGCACAAAATACTTTTATTAAAATCTTTGAAAACAAGGAAGTTTCATAATACCCCACGGAACAAACTAAAGAACAATTAACTTTTACAAGCCTCCCTAAAATCGAAAGTGTTGTTGCTGAACAAACCCTATGATTACGCCACTTAAACGCTGAATTCGTTCCAAACCGCAAATAAAGAGATTATACCCACTAAATATCGGTTAAATGAGAACCGCCTCATTACCACTCTTCTTGGTGGTATAATTGTCAACCGCTTTGTTTGGCAGACAAAAGGAAATTAAGGAATTGTTGGCTTAATGTGTGTTACATGTAAAGGCTAAGAGAGTTTAAACCTTATTCCAAAGGGTTAGAGGTGAGAATTACAATTGGGTTTAAGTATTATGGTCCTTCGAGCGTGATAATTATGTGTCGCATATGCGAAATAAACCATTTTTGTGTTAAAATCTGGGATTTATTTCTCAGCATTAATTTAACAGATGCTTGTATTTAAAATACAACGTAATGCCGATAGTTTAATTTAATATCATGTTAAAAAGTTTTTATCTATTTTAAATTAATTATTGGTTTTAAATATTAAAATGACTATAATCTTTTCTTGGAGGTATATAAATGAAGATGTTGAAAGCAGTTAACAGAATAAGAAAATTATCAAAATTTGACATCAGCATTCAGAAGAAAATTGAAATATTTCGATTCAGTGAATTTCTCTCCAATCAAAATTCAGAATTTATTTCAAGTCACATAAGTAGTTTAGCGTAATCGAATTTTTGGCTGATATTCAAAGACAGTTTTTCGCAAAAACGTGCCGACATTCAAGTGAGTGCCAAAAATCCTGAGCATTCTCTTCCGAATATCCACGTCAGGGATTTCACAGATTGGAAATATAGGTAAGAAATTCGCGTGGAACAAAACATTTCATAAAAGGGAGAAAGTCAAAAAATATGCGCTATTTGCCTAAAAAGAAAATAAGCCGAATACTCCGGAAGAAATTTACAAATACGTTTTTGCACTAGGGATTTGAATCGGTGCGGGTACGGCTACACACATTTATCACCCATTTTACGGAGGAAAATATCTAGAAATTGCACGATTGCATCTCGGGGGACTAATTCACGACGAGTGTAAATATAGTCAGGAATTCGAATTTGTATCGGAAATGCCGAATTGGCTCCCATATAACTTGGCTTCACCGAAGCGATATGTCCGAATTCCGAATACGTTTTTGGAATAGAGTTTTTGTATTGCTGATGCTGAATAGCGTTAGTGAGGTAACAGCAACACGGATATAGAGCTGATTCAAATTGTGATTGCTTTCATCAATTTGCCACTCGATTGGTTAGCGTTTGATTTCAGATTTTGAAGTGTTTTGGTGAATACGTTTCAAAGTTATCAAAGATTCAAAAGTTTGTACACGTATAGTATCACCATTATTTCTCACTGCTACATTTTTTTCAATGACTTTCGATAGTTTAATAGTTAATTTAAAAATATCTATACTAATATTATAAAGAAGTAGTTTGTGTGTTTGTATATTTCTTAAATTGTAAGGGGTAATCTCGGGATCTACTGAACCGATTTTAAAAATTCTTTCACCAATAGAAAGCCACATTATTGCTGAGTGTCATAGGCTATATTTATTACCTGAAAAAATTATGGATCCTTAACAAAATAAGATCAAGTAAAAAAATTGCAACCAAAAACCAAAAAAAATAATTAAAGTATTTAATCTTAAACACAATATAAATAAAATGGGACAATAAATAAAAAATAAAGTTACGATAGATGAGAATAAAAATACGTTTATAGATAAAAATGTAAAAAAATATAAGAGAAAATATAAACAGCAATTTAAAAAAATCTACTTATCACCCGCATAAAGACGCATTTAATCTACGTTTATCCCAAAATGTTTAAAAAATGAATATCCACCCGAGCGAAGCCGGGACGGGCCGCTAGTATAATATATATTTATAAACCAGTCCTTATTACTTTACCATCGGTGTTACACACGTATACCAAATTTTAGCTCAATCGGACATTAGAATGTGGTTCAAAATTGAGTTGCAAGATTTTACCCGAACAAACATAGTTACGTAGTACGTACGAGTAGGTACATAATTATGTAGTTAGTTACATATCTTTTACATACGAAACTGCCTTTTTAAAATGAATATTTCAACAGTTGCTGTACCAAAGTCCGTAAGCCATTCACGAACCTTCAAACCTCAACCTGCCAAACTGAATTCAGGAAACGAAAACAAGAATAATCCTCTACCAAATTTCATTTCCGTAGACCAAAACCAGATCCCGTAATCCCTCATTTTTCACGCGATGAAATACAGAACATTTTTTTTTTATCGTCTGAAGAATTATCTCAAAAATTGTATTGCGACTTTGACGCAATAAAAATATTAGTTCAATGATGGGAATATAAAAGAATTTGTAAGCTTTGTGATTGTGACAGAGTTCTATGATGTGTAGCAAATTTTTTAGTAGACTGTAACAAGAAATCGTGTGAACACTAATTTCCCAGGAGAGAAAAGTGTCGTATGGATGAAAGACGGGGTTGAAAGTGTTACATGACGGAAAGATGTATGTTCCTTTGTAGGGCCGATGTGATTGATAAGGAATTCACTTTGAATCAGATAGAACGTTGTTGACAAATGGAACCGAAACACTTTTCAAAATTTTCGTACAATTTCACTAAAAGATTTGAAAATTATTTGCCTTATTCACAAAAAATTCAGCCTAACCTAGTTGTTTTTGCTACTATACAATGTATAGATAGTGACTAGATGTATAGTTTTTCTATTTACCTGCGCCTATTTATATACTTTCAGTCGTCCACCTCAGATAATTACCTAAACTAGAGGTATGTGGTTAAAAGACGCCAGCCTAATCACGTCTGTTAACCAGTTAGCATTTAATTAGTTCAAATAATAGACACTGTCTACACAAACTTTTAGTCATCAGTATTTAAGAGTTCTTACAAATGGAGAATTTCAGGGTCGGCAGTCTTTACTAGTATTTTTACTCCCATGCCCGACATGACATCTCATCTCAACAAAAGTTGTACGAAACAATATCACTCATCTTACATACTTACAAAATGACTCACAGTCTCAGCTTATAGTATTCGGGTCAACAGCTCCTAGCCGAAGGAAGAGCGATTACCAAACTGCAGTTTTCTGGAATGGTAATACGTCTTGGAAGTCGCAAGATTCCGTACGTCGAACTCCCGTAGTTATTATACACGTAGTTTGTCTTTCCTAGGACTGTCGAAGTTGCTTGGTCCTACTACAAGTTTCGCTCGATAGGAGAGTTGATTGATGCTTACATTGTATCGACTATTGGCTTTTCGGGAAAGGCAAACATCGTGAGGAAATCACATACGTTCAGGAACATACTTTCGGGGAATAAAATCAATGGCGTATGTGAATCTATCAATCAATCCGCACTTGGCCAGCGTGGTTGGAATACGGCATAGGTAATCACCATTCGAGGCATCCCAGCAGTAGGAGGATTAATAGTTGAGTAGTAGTATGTTTTTATTAAACGGTTTTATTTAACTCACCCCGTTTTATTCTTGGGTCAAATTTAGTAATTCAAATTTCACCCTCTTCCTGTCAACCGATTAATCTGAAATTTTGTATACATTTTGGATTTTGGTGACAATACAATTATGTTTATTCATTATCATTATAAATTCAAGATGGCCGCCGCTACAAAATGGCGGATAACGTAGGTTTTATCGATCCCATCAATATGGGTATCAAATGAAAGGGCTCAACAAGCAGAATACAATATACTATAAAAAATTGAAATACAAGATGGCGGCCGCTACAAAATGGCGGATAACGTAGGTTTTATCGATCCCATCAATATGGGTATCAAATGAAAGTGCTCAACCAGTATAATACAATGTACTATATAAAATTAAAATCCAAGATGGCGGCCTCTACAAAATGGCGGATAACTTAGGTTTTATCAATATGAATTAAACAGAATGCGAAATAAAAACTAAAAACTAGAAAATAAAAATAGGTAAAAAAACTTTTTAAGTTAAACGGTTTTATGTTAAAAAACATACATTGCAATGTTTAAGATAAATGTACTAAAAACCAAAAAATAATAAAATAGATACAGTCGTGGGAATTATAAACATATGCATAGACTAGACTAAAATATAAAACCGTGGGGAGAGTTAAGTTAGTTAAGTTAGAGACGTTGTGACGTGCCCCACAGTTTTATATTTTAGTCTAGTCTATGCATATGTTTATAATTCCCACGACTGTATCTATTTTATTATTTTTTGGTTTTTAGTACATTTATCTTAAACATTGCAATGTATGTTTTTTTTTTTTTTTACCTATTTTTTTTAAAACAAATAGCAGAAAGAATTAAGAAGTAGATTTTATTTTAAATTATTTTTAATACGTAGAATAAAATCAACATAAACTCTTTGCTTTGTGCCTTGACAAACGTTTGTTTTGTAATAATCGGTACGGTTTATAATAATGTTTTCCTATAACAGTTCCACTGAAGCCATGAATACCGAATATGAATGAATATTGGGAAGTCCAAAAACCAAAGCAGAGCTACATTGGTTTCCTCATAATTTACCTAGACTAATTCCGGTCGTATGAAAAGGTACCTATGATTGCCAAGTAATTATAATATATTTACGACAACGATTTATACTGATGTAAAATACATAGGTAATATATTTATGATATAATTCTGGTGCCATTTCGACTCTTGAATTTTTTAATTCATATGTTCCACCAGAACCACACAAACTAGATCTCTATCTATTTCCATAACAAACGGAAACGCTTCAGAGCTCGCGTTCAATAAAAACTGTCTGGAGTAGTCCCCTTGGTCCAGTACAAATGGAATAGTTTATCATTGCGACCCAACCATTGGAATGGATGACAGAAGATAATAATAGTTCCAAACACTACTCCGTCAGGGTTATTAGTTTACGTTTGTTTTGAGCTACTCAGATTGGACGAAATAGGTTTTGGGTCTCTTGTACTGAACTTTCTTCCTAAAAAAGGCAAGCAAAATCTAATTAAGTACTCTGTTTTTTGACATTTGAATGTTTGGGTTTGCGAAATTTATTTACCTTGTATACAATATCAAATGGCTCATGTTCTCAGGTCTACATAGGACTTTTACAAAATTCTACTTAACACAAACAAATTAACAACAATCTCTCACCCTAAACGCATATAGGTTCTCCGTTCAGTTGTGGGTAACTACAAAGAACAATAATTGCCTTAGCTTATTTTCTGCTAAATGGCAATGTGGCGATTGAAACCCATCAATTACTGTATGATTTCTAAATACCATCTTCCCAATGTACGGTTTCCACATAAAACCAGCACTCAAAATCTGGTCTAGATAGATAGATAGATAAACTATTTATTGTTCACACCAGAAATTACAGGCCAAAAGGATCATATAACTTAAAACTAGTGCAACAACGGTCAACGCTACAATACGTACATAACCTAAACCAAAATTTAATAATCAATCTGCGCCAAAACATTCCCTCGTTAACCAAACGACTATTTGCCCATGTTGATTGAAACCCGTCAATCACTCCAACTTTCAATAGTATCTGGCCAACTTATGTGTTCGTATATGCAACTAGCACGAAACCCGCTCTGCTGCAATCCATAAACTTCACGGGATGTTTATCCTCGGCCCGGCTCCAATACTGCGCTTATCTGCACGAAGATTGATGGAAGGCAGATGTAGCGAGAATGGGAAATGTAGGATGAGAGGTGACGGTCCATTTCGGAAGACATTGTTTGATACGGGTGTCCTCAAGTCGGGAGTGAATCGGTTTCTTTTTGGTTGCTCCATCGTAAATTGCTCCACCATCAGACAAGATGGCGATCAAACGCAAGTCTATTACCGAATAAAAAAAGAGTGTAAATGCATCTGTTGCCTGCGGTTAGGTAGTTTATAATGTGCTAGAAGACGCTAAGTAAAACCTGGGCCCTTTAGTTTAATAGAGAGAAAACAGGTAAATCATATGATAAGACGATGCTTGCTTGCGCAGCCTGGAGAGGTGTTAATAGATACATTTGAAAGATCCTACCTATTTTATAATGACACAAAATGATTTACAGATTAATTCGTACCCGTAACTCATAAAACTAAATTCAGCACCAGCTCTCAAACTATATGGTTGATAATCCTTCACAGTGCAGTACTATACCGAATGGCAGCCTTTCAGTAGTTTTGAGAGCCGTGATAAAATGTGTTTCCTTTGGAGAACGCTTCATCAAACGTCGAGAAAGAACCATTTTGAATTTGGAATGATACATTTGATACTATTACTCACCTCTTTACGTAAAGCCTATATTTTTTCTTATGTAGACAATTTTTAAACTTAGCACTATATTATTATAACGACACATACTTAACTAATATTATACTACAATATGCCTTTTATTTATCTACAAAAAAAAAAATAGGAAAGATACAATGCTAAAAGTAAAACAAAAAGCCTTTGACTGTAACACACGTTTTCTAAAACCCTTTCAATCAATCCAGCCAGCCATCCAATCAAAAACCTTCCCTAACTCAGTAACAGCCAAGTTCATTTTCACATGAGATTGTCAACAAATGTTCAATTCAGGACATTTGAAAGTCCTCGTGAATAGGAAAAACTTTGTTGTCCCCAGTATTGTACTTGTAACAATGCTGACGGCTACAAAAGGGGGTGTAATTAAATTGTGTTGATGCTTGTTCGGAAGATAATATATTTAAGATTCACAGTTACGAGTACTAAATTGAATACTTTAATAAATCAATTAAGCAATTTCCAGAGTTATTTGGTTACTTTAGAAACTTTTAGATGTCATTTTGTTTTAGAAACTCAACGGACGTAAATTTATGTGATCTATTTATGTGATTTATGATTACATAAGACATTAGATTTAATTATGATAGCTAAAGTACTGTTTCCTACTCCATTTTGTTAACAATTTAAATCCTAAACAAGAGCTTTTAATGTAACAATTGTTTTGCCTGTTAGAATACAATTTGAGCGTTAATCATGAAACTAATTCTAAACACTTTTTACTTTTTTTGTAAGTTTTTCTTTGGTAAGAAAAACTACACAAACTATTAAGACATCATAAGCATGAGAAGAGAAAATGTGACCGTCGCCGTCGCGAGAATCATTAGCCAAGCAAAAAGTGCAGAGTGCACGCGTTTGTTACCGGGTCGAGTGCGCGAGGACCACAATTTGGGGTGGAGCCAGGACTTTACAACATTTGAACGATGTTTTAGTTTTTATAGCGAAATAAATTATAATTAGACAATTATGATTTTACTACAGTGTTGTTTATGTAGTTGTATCCTAAGAAATTAAATTTCCGCCTTTTTAATGCTTTCTGCAAGAACCGTTTATTTTTTACCGGTATTAAGATAAACTTTTCTGTAAGTCTTTCACGCCATATTTCGTACCAATCCATTTCGTAATGTCGAATCGAAAAATCCTTATAATATTTGGCAAGTGGTACCTACCCTAAAAAAACGATTGCATTATCAGTGCATTGAAGTTGTTCAAAATTTAGTTCCAAGATTTGATATGCCGTGGGACGCTTGTCCCGGTACCGCTCTGGCAACAGAATATGTGCAACAAGATTTTTTTTTATTAAAAAACATTAAAAACACCATTTACCACAACTACCTCACGTATTCGCCATGCTACGAGATGTTAATTAAGTCGATCACCACGCATTAGCATGCTTCCAGAATCAGCGCTATATTAGAGCCAGTTACGGAGAATTGGCTTACAATGAGGTTAGTAGAGCATAATCAGACGCAGTTAGGTTTCATAGTTATCGCATCAAGATTAAACTAAGCTCCAGATTGTAGTCAACACGGGGTAGTGATTTGCATAATGATGCGGAGCAATAGGGATGTGGAGGTTGTGGAAGGTAGTCTATAATGCAGTGGGTACAACTGTGTTTTGCTGTATAACGTATCCGACATTTGCCGGAGAAGTAATAGCTGAACATTAAAAAAAAAAATGCAGTAAGTAAATCTATCTACATCTACACTATTACTATGAAGAGGAAAGATTTGTATTTTGTTTTTTAGGATGTTTGTAACGAGAACATTATTTTTACAAAACAAAAAACAAAAACCGACTTCAAAAGACCGACTATTGAGTTATTCATCTATTTGTCTCGCACGTACTTAATGCAAATTTAAGACTTATATGGTTTTCTCATGGATACCATTATCAGAACTGGACTAAATTGAAATGGGACCAAATGGGAAGCGTCAGCTTTCTAATAAAAAAAGAATTATCAAAATCGATTCACCCAGTCAAAAGTTATGAGGTAACAAAGATTAAAAAAAAAAAAAAAAAAACATACAGTCGAATTGATAACCTCCTCCTTTTTTGAAGTCGGTTAAAAATATGTATCCTTTATAAGTTTTATATCTACCAAAACCGGCGTCACAAGTCTGACGTCACACGTGCCGCGTGGTCACAGCAACTGGGGCCCGTGGAGTGTTCACGTCGTTAGTAGACGTTAACGACGAGACGACGCCGTTTTGAGATTCATTCCCCACTCTCGCAAATGTAGGCGTGTTTATTTTCAACGAAGGGTTGATTACTATTTAAATATTAGTTAAAAAATGTATACGGGGCTATAAGTAAAGGGTCTGCTAAGTCGAAAAGGGCTGACCTTTTCAACTATCAACTAACAAGTTCAACTATGGGACTAACCCTGAGATCACGAAAAAATCAGCTGTTCCATAGAAAAATGTTAAAGACACTCGACAAAATGGAACATGGACATAATGGTCCCATAATAAAAGTTGTTCATAATTTTTCGGCTTAGCAAACCCTTTCCTTAAAACCCTGTATTATATATAGCATGTATACTCGTGTATTTAACAAAAATAATTATGATGAATACAGGTGTAGCTCCTATTGGGTTTTTGGACTTCCCAGCAAGTAAGTAAGCTCGCGTATATCCCAAACGTCTCGCCTTGGAGTCAGGGTTTTTAGGCCGTTTGAAGGCCTTTAGGCTTTTCAGTTGTTGTTAAAGGGCCACCGAGGCCTACACTTTAACGGTAAAATAACTAGATTCCAGTTTACGTTATTTAGAAATTTAATGTAGATTTCATAAGTTCAAAAGTACTTTTATAGCAATTGTCTAACCTAAACTACATTATAAGCATTGCAAGTCGGCGAGGCAATGCCGCTGATACTCTAAGTGTGTTGCCAACTAATAGTGGTATTGATTATTTTGATTTTCTCTGTAAAATACCCTCTAACAATATTATAGACATCTGATGACGGTCAAATGCAAGCCTATCACTCAATAAAAAAAAAAAAAAAACATCTACAATAGACAAGGCGATAAAAAACAAGAACATTATTTTTACAAAACAAAAAACAAAAACCGACTTCAAAAGACCGACTATTGAGTTAGTTATTCATCTATTTGTCGCGCACGTACTTAATGCAAATTTAAGACTTATATGGTTTTCTCATGGATATCAATATCAGAACTGGACTAAATTGAAATGGGACCAAATGGGAAGCGTCAGCTTTCTAATAAAAAAATAATCATCAAAATCGATTCACCCAGTCAAAAGTTATGAGGTAACAAACATAAAAAAAAAACATACAGACGAATTGATAACCTCCTCCTTTTTTGAAGTCGGTTAAAAACAAGAAAAAATCCTACTGACAAACTACGCTGAATGTTCAATGTTAAAACTTTAATTTCATATTTTTTATTGTATAGTGGACTAGAGAATTCGAGAATAGACACGTGTAGCATTTTGCCACGAAATTTTTATTATTAACAATCTTTTAGAATAAGTAACCTAATCAATGAGTGGTTTGACATAAACATGACATCTATCAAAACAAGACGTTGGATTTCAATTGGATGTGTCTCTGCCAAAAGAGCTTACAGAAGTCTATAAAAATATGTTTGGTTTGCTTCTTGGACCCTATTCGTGGGCGCTTGGGATTACCTTGGTCACTTTCACTGTAATGATATTTCTAACTAGCGGCCCGTCCCGGCTTCGCACGGGTAGACTTTGGGATAAACGTAGAGTAAATTGAAATCGGTCCAGTCGTTCACGCGTGATGGCGTGACCAAAGGTGTTGAGAATAATTATAGGAACTCTTTGTTATAACCTCTATTCTCATGCTATTGCGTAACTAAAGCAACCGTAGTTTGTTGATGCTAACTTGTCAATTTATAGTAAAAATTATCAGTATAAAACGCACACTGTTTTGATAGATATGATTGAATTTGAACTTTGTACAGAGGTAATAAAGTGCAAATTGACTCTTGGACGTTAGGAACATACCTACATTGCTTAAACAACAGTGAGTGCTTGCAATTCAATATGAACTTTATACAATAGCAATAAAGCTCGTTTTAGTTAGAAAACGTTTGTATGGGAAAAATAAAAGGGCTGTTTTTAGGGTTTTTCAATATTTCTGAGAGATTTTCTTAATATTTTTTTCCGTAAGAACCTTCTCCTAATAATAACAAATACAACAAAAAAAGAATTAGTGAAATCGGTCCAGCCATTCACGCGTGAGGCCGTGACCAAGGAAAACGGGTTTCATTTTTATATATATAGATGAGTGACAATGACCAGAACAATATCTCACTCGTCAGATTAGGGCTCCTGGTAGGGTACATTGGATGTCTGTGTCAATAACGGTATACAGGGTTGTAAGGAAAAGGTAACTACACCGAAAAGGGCTCATAGTACTAATCATTATGAACATTTTTTACTATGGGATCAACCCGGAATTCAAGAAATAAAAATAAGCTGTTCCATACATTTTGTCGAGCGCCATTGACCTTTTTTTATGGAACAAATAATCAGGTTATTTCTTCGTGATTTCTGGGTTGATCTCATAGTAAAAGTTGTTCATAATAACGACTACTATGAGCCCTTTTCAGCTTGCATACCCTTTCCTTATAACCTTGTTTAGCTAATCCAATTGTTTTTAGGACCTAGCCCGAGTATGTTACATTACATTTTGGTTACATTTTATTTACCCACCAATGCTTCTACTAAAATGACTAGCCTTATTTCCGCAAATATGTCCCCCATTACCCTAATACTGAACATTATCAGAAGATTACACAATATACATAACCCCATATTACCCGACATTACTTAAATATTACACGCGCATTGCGGTTATGGAAGTGGTATGTTTTATTACTAAGTACATGAATACGGATGTGCAGATGGGGTGTTTTGTACTAAAAGGCTGTTTTTATGCTTGGTATTTATCTTTGCGTGGTTTCTATGTTATGTGTGAATTCTATTTATCTCATGCAAATGAGAACACTATTTTTGTCTCTCTCACTCTTATTAGGTTTTTAATGAGAGCGACAGTCACCGAGATATTTTATTCGCCAGAATAGGGTCCCAGATCTTGTGGCCAATTTGTTAGCTAATTATTATTTTTCTTAAATTAAAATGAAATAAATATTTTATACATCTTGTATTTGTATTGTTATAGTATTGTATGTAATATAAAGGATCAAAAACTGGAAAACAAAATGTTTGTTGTAGTTTTTGCCGAAAGATCCTTGGGGAGTTGTAAGATTTAAAGTAAACGGATCACTAGTTTGTTGGTTTTTTCCTCATGTTTTGTTTGACAATTTGATTTATTAATCCATTTCGGCCAAATTTTTCTTAACAGTCATAACTTTTTTTTTGTTTTAATTTTTTACCCACGACGGAGCGGAGAAGGTATTTTCGTTTAGGATGAGAATTGTTTATTTCTTTGTTTTTTATAAGTACTGGCAACCTAATGGGTTTCCTCCAAAATAGCCAGTCTTCCTGCACTTTCGTGAAAATCAAGCTTAGTTTCCCACTGTAAAAAGCTGCAAAATAACGCCAAAGAAATAGGTAACGCTAGGTTACTAGAAATACTTCTGCACAACTCATTCCAGTGCTAAGTAACCACGATTACGGCACTCCGCAGAGAGGAAGCAATATCGCACCACTCGGAAGCGCCTTTTTGTTTTATTTCGACATTCGGAGCGGGTTCTCACACACGTACTGGATAAGTAGGGTTCTTTTGGATATCCTTTCTAGATTTTGAATAGAATAGAAATGGACTGAAGTTTTTGTAGTGACCATATTGAAATTCTGAACGAATTGATTTTTACTCGAATCATTTTTCTTCTTAAAATTTTGTGATTTATTCACTTTATTAGATTGTAAACTGAAAAAATATATTTAATTTCGCATATTTCTAGTATGTTAATCCTAGAGCTTTAAGGCGGGTCCACATAATATTATAAACACACACGTAGCGGACGTCCACTGTGCATGCCCGTGCGTGGGTACGCCACATCGACATGCAAAAAATAATTTATGGTACGCCTTAAGGTGTTCAAGAACCTATAATTGCTTTTACTGTCAATTGCATCATCAGATGGTGCAATTGTAATAGAAACTGAGTTAACATTATCAAAATTCTTGTAACATTCAAACGGCGTGCAATCAAAACGCAGTTTTTCAGACGCTTGAAAGTTTATGCAACGAATGGATAAGCATTCTTAAAACACACATCCAGAATCTACAAGCACTATTTGCTAAACAATTTCAAATACTGCAGCGTCCAATTGATACTATAATACTACCATCAGGCTACCCATTCCAAGAATAAACGAAATAGAAAATTCTGAAATAGATTCCTGTGTACCCACTTAAGAGATACCTACTCTTCCAAATATTATATATTATTATAAAAAATTCAAACGATATACCGTTTCATAACCAACTTTGTTCAAAGGTTTTCAAAGGTTTACAATTTCATTCATTTCGAGAATAGTTTCATTCCAAAAAGCAGGAAAATAATTGTAATTAAAACGTCGCATATGAATTAAACACACGATCTAGAATTGTCCTGCTAAAAATGATAACAAAGGAGCGTATGAAAAATTGTTTTATTGTGCTAAATTCACGAACACAGGACATTTTTAGAAACATTTCTTGACACGTTGAGTCTGATTTTGCAAACAAAATTGCACCTAGCATAATAATATATATAAATACTAGCTGCGCCCCGCGGCTTCACCCGCGTTTTCCGGGATAAAAAGTAGCCTATGTGTTAATCCAGACCATGAACAACCTTCATTCCAAATTTCATGTAAATCCGTTCAGCCGTTTTTGCGTGAAAGAGTAACAAACATCCATACATACATACAAACTTTCGCCTTTATAATAGTAGTAGGATTATGAATCTTTTTCATTAAATGCCAGGAAAATACGAAAATAGCCTTGTGAAAAAGTTTTTTTTTTTGTTTTTAGTACCTACTGGGACATTGATTTTTGACAGACTAAAGATCTCTGACATAACTTGGTGATTTTTGTCACAGGACAAAATCCGGGATCTACAATTATTTAACTGTCATTCAAACTATCATAATTCAAAACTATTTGTCTCTACATATATAGGGTTATTCATAAAGGGTTTGCTAAGCCGAAAAGGGCTCATAGTACTCATCATTATGATCAACTTTTACTATGAATCCAACTCAAAATTCGCGAAAAAAAAATCAGCTGTTCCATATATTTTGTCGAGTGTCATTGACATTTTTTTATGGAACAGCTGTTTTTTTTTCGCGAATTTCGGTTTTGTCCCATAGTAAAAGTCGATCATAATGATGAATTTAATAAAATACAGTTAGGTGATCACATTAATGCTTTAACAATATAATTTTGCTTTAAAATACCTATACTAAATGTGTTTACCTGTTTACACAAGGTAAGACCGAAAGAGCCGGTAATGCACGTTTGTGCATTGTTCGCAACTAGCTTCCAACTATTCTACTTACTAAGTATTTAGCTAGTGAAAACATACGGAAATGAAATTAGACGAGCAAGTACGTAATCATAACTCTATACAAGGTGTAACGGAAAGGTGTAGTAATACTTAAGGGTTTTCTTCTACATGTCAAAGTGAACAACTTCTACGCTGAGATAAATTTCACCTAAAGTACGGAGCATAGTGATAATCACCAAAAAGTACGATGATAAGCACCAATTTTTACGATGATACCTAATATATTATCGAAATATTAATAAATAAATAAACGTTTCACACTCATAGCTCCCCACTAGGAATAAATCCTGTGTCGGGGATGCCATCGAACACACACAAAGACAAGGACAACTAACACCCAGACCCAGAACAGATATTTAAATTCATCATTCAAACATCTGCCCGGCCGGGAATCGAACCCGGGACCTCTGGCTTATAAGGCGGCTACACTACCGCTGAGCCAAACAGGTCGAATATTATCGGAATTTTGATGGCCATTTCTCTCAGGGTAGTGTTCTACACATGTGTGATGTAGTGTTCAAGTTTGCCAAATTTGACAAAGAATTGTGACCAAATATTTTTCATGGAGACTCGATATTTTTTGCAAACTTGTGTTCTGGAAGTTGTTCACTTTGACATGTAGAAGAACAACCTTAAGTATTACTACACCTTTCCGTTACATCTAGTATTTAAACGAGTTACCAAAAGCTGTCAAAGTAATTTCTGTTTCTTCCTTCTACATTTCAATCTTCTATCACTCAAGTTAAATCATAGTCACGCCGTGAGAAAATTAAAAACAATTATTAAAAACATAACACTCAACTTTGTTGTCTAATTTATTTTTATGACCGTACCTAATTTTTTTGTAAAGCAATTTTATTTAATACGATCTGTTTCCACCTAAATAAATGATCTAGAATTTTTGCCAATTTTAAGTCAGACCAATTCTATTTTTATTTTATGTTTCATCAGAGTAAGTATAGTCTGTTAGGTTGTTCTATTTCAGGAGCCGGTCAACATAATTATGTATTATATAGTCTGGTATTTTTAATGCCTAAGATTACAAACACTTTCCTGTTCATAAATACTTCTAACATACATAATACTTAATTTATTATTTTATTGTTAAGTTTCCCTCTTCGTTAAAAATGTAGAAACACTTCAACTGCCTAGAAAATTAAAAGTAACTCTGCAAGAGGCAAAAAACGTGGCTCCGAAAAATCCTTTAAATTTTCTGCGAAAAAGTTTCGTTATCGACTGAATCTGTTTCCAGGCAATATTATGATAAAAGTTAGACTGTTACAAGACCCGTTATTTTTTATAAATTGTTTCTTTTTCAAAGCTTTTATTTAAATTACAATGTACTCGTATGTAACTATTATTTTTATTTCGGTGGAATCTTGCAACTCAATTTGAACCACTTCCCGATGTCCGATTGAGCTAAAAGAACAATGGCGACGTCCCGTACATTGAATTACCCAGCCTTTTTAACATTTGCAAGCTACGTTCATTAGAGATACTTTTAGCAATGATAACTTATGCTACAAGAATACGTATACAAATAGTATTTAATGTACAGAAGTTGGGAGAAAATAATTGACAAAGGTTAAATTGTATATAGGTACTTAACCTAAAATGTTATTATGATTATTACCTAAATAACTACATACCTACTGTAAACCCATGTACTGTGATTGCGTCAGGTATAAATACGAGTATTAGTCTGAAAAATGCGTTTCACTATTAGCTTTACTTACATGATTAATGTTTTTGCAAATGCTATTACAGGCCAAATCACCATGCATATGTCCATCAGGAAGCCTGTGATAGTTATGCCTGGGCCACACATATCGCGATAATATTCGGGCGATAAACTTCGTCTTCGGTCTACGGCGAAGCTCATTTTCAAATTCTCAAATTCATTGCGATAAAACGCTTTGTTCTGCGAGAATTTACCGACAGCGGAGCGAAGTTCTCGCAGCTACTTACGAAGCACCGAAGTATACGCGAATACGTGGCTACACACATCGGGATATCGCGAATCTTCGGGTTATCGCGATGTGTGCGGCCTAGGCATTAGAATAACACGATTGTCGGTATGTCGGTTGACTACCGAAAATGACGTGACATTAGTTGACATTACTGACAGATGACTGACAAAATGCAGCGTATTGCGTTTTATTTCACGAACCTGCCATAATTTGTTAAAAAATTGAACTTTTGAGTCCCTACTTCTAAAAATATACGAGACCTATAAAATAATTAGAGAAATATTATCATTTAAAACAATCATAATAACATTAATGAACGGGGGCCTGGTTTTTTTTTTATTCAACTGGGTCACGCGTCACCATCCTTCTTTCGTATACGTGTATAATTGCGTATCTTCAACGACAATGGACAATACAATAAAAGCTTGTTTTTAAAAATATTTTATAAATTAACTTATTTGGGTTAGACCAAAATATCATCAAAATCTTTACAGCCATTTATGAATGGCTTACATATTATCTACTTTCCTAACTTAAAACTAGAGTAAATAGATTTTAACTGAATATTAATACACATCATCATCATCTAGGGCCATTCCACTACCGCAGGTTGGCCGTCAGGTTATATTAGCTAACTATTATTAGCCAACTTTTTATTCTGAGCCACGTGAAAAAACTGTCCCACGGTGTCTACGCTCGTCTACTCTCGGATGTTTCGCAAACCAAGACTTTACCTAACGCATTGCTTAAACTTCCAGCATATAAAAATGGCAATTAAATGTATTATAGTCGTCACAAAATAAGAGGCCCGTTTTGACACTTAATAAAGGCCGTAGAATGTAACTTGGAACGCTTTTCGCGCATACTTTATGGTAGCATGTAATGTCAAATTAAACCGAAACTCTCAAAAACAGTTACGTCCTCAGTCAGTTTTTTTTTCAAATATTATTAGTGTTGTAGCTTGTAACCAATTAATTATTGAATTGACGATAGCTCAAAATTAAATGAAGATTTTGGCTCATCATCCGAAGAAAATTATTGAATGAAGATTCAATCATTTTCGTTTTTTCTTGTTTTTTTTTTTGTGTTTGAATGAATGTTATTATAACTAAAAATATTAAATTAAGGACAAATTGATCTCTCGCACCATTTCGTATCATTTCGATATACCTATAATATTCAAGTTTGAGTTAAATTTTCGAATCGTAACCTTAATCCAATGTACTTTACAATACAAAATCAAATCGATCAAATACTCATACAAACTTGAATTAATTTATCGTAAGTATCGAGTACCAAGTCGTATGGTTACATCACTAATTACGTCGCAATGACAAACGTCAAAACGGGCCTCTTATTTTGTGACGACTATAATTATAATTATAAACAAATGCAATGCATGTTCAATTATATGATTTTCATTTACTTGCTCACTGAATTTTGCTTTCGAATATCCCAAAATGCATTATTTATTACCCAAACTAGCAACTTGATCAGACTCCCGTGGAACATCTCACAACTTTTCTACAACTCTGTTACATACATACATACATCGCGTGAATTTTGTTACCTACGTCGTACAAACTTCAACCAATTTTCTGGTATTTGAACTGCCATGTACTGGAGTTGTCTGGAGTTTTACATTCAAAGTGGAACAGTTTATGTTGTAACAAACTCGTAATCTTGCAAAGATTACGACGTTGTCCTTAAAACAATGTAAGAAAATAAAGTACAATGTCAAAGTAGAAAAATGTTCTGAACATAATAATATGGAACTAAGAAATTTTAGTAAGATGAAAATCTTATACATAAAATGGCTCGCGTTTGGCTCGCTATAACTCGAGAACGGCTGGACTGATTTCGTTAATTTTGATCTTGAAATATTAGTATAAGTTCTGGGAAGGTTTTAATTAACAGTAAAATGAAGAAAAATACTAAAATGGACAATTTAATTTCCCAATACAAACTGTTCCTACCTGTGAAACATTTGATGTTCGTCCTATCGGTACGGTAAACACGGGATGTCCGATCTCTTTTGTCTTTTTAGAAATATAAAATAGTGTCACTTGATTGTCAAATATTTATAGGTGTGATTAGAAATTGGTCCGATGTTTTTGGTCTGTTTTGTCGTTTTTTTTTGCTCTAATACAGGGAAGGTTTTAAGTAAAAAAAACAGCGGGTGAAACCGCCAAGGACAGCTAGTTATTAATAATGTTATGTTCTATGTGTAATAAAATGACGTGTGATGTTTAAATTTTTTCTAAATATCAAGATTTCATAGTTTTGGAGAGTTTCTATTGCACCCTGATTTACTGATAACTGATTTTATGGCTAAATGAAACTTATCTCCTAAACCTGGGGTTTGTTAAAGATAAAACAAAACTCCGAAGTACGGATCCAAACGCACGCCGAAACATTTCCTAAGCTCAGATCGAAAAAACTGAAGAATATCGTATCAATATTGAATCTATGGTCATAGCCAATATTTTCGTGCCACTTTACGCTAAGCTTTAAAAATATTTCTCATACTATTTCACACCTACAAAGAACCCGTTACAGAAAGCTACAGTTTTAAAGTGCCACATTCTAAAACCAGTTTCTTCTGAAATTGCTCTACTAAAAACTCGTTGCGAAAGTACCTCCTTATGGCTTTTTCTACAATATTCATACACACTTCGCGTAAAAGGAAGTACATAGTGCAAAGTGGTTGCAAATGTGCGTTTTGTTATAGCGGAAACTTTAAAAAGCGACTATTGTTGCTTACAAAAGAAGTACTAAGATTTTTAAATGCATCTCTTACAGAAAAGGTTTCATAGATAGTATAAACATATTTAAATTATTGCTTAGAGTACCTAAGCTAAGTAGAGAGGCTTGCGCATGAGCGCTGTCTCGACTGATGGCAAGTAATGATACACTCAACAATGGAGCACGCTCGACGCTCGCCTATAAGAAACCGATTCGCTCGAGACTTGAAGATCTCAGATTATGTCAGAATGTAAACCACAACGAGATACAATAACATATTTAGTAACGTTTATATTTGAAAAACCAGTAATAACTTGTAAAAACACTATCTTGGAAAAACTGTAAAATATTTCAACATTAATTTCCAATCAGAATCAAAAACTATCAGATGCAAAAAATTCACGTCAACAGTCCACAAAAGCCACCACTCGAAAACAAACTTCAAACAATGGCTTCGAAAAGCACTGCCTCGCTTCGCTTGTGATAACAGCCTGGCGAATATTCTACCAACAGATTTCATAAAGGCACGAAATGCTTTCACAACCTGCGTTCTCACTAAAAGTAGTGTAAAGTTATGAGACAGTGCCTGAGATTCGTATATCCTGGGGACATTTTATTCCAAACTGGACCCGGCGGTATCACCCGCTGTTTTTTTTTTTTACTTTTAAGCTCTTCCTGAACTTCCACAAATATTTCAAGATCAAAATTAGCGAAATCGGTCGAGCCGTTCTCGAGTTTTAGTGAGATTAACGAACAGCGATTCATTTTTATATATAAGATTCAAAGCCATGTATTATGGATTTTCTCTATGACTCTTTCCATTTTCTTTTTGAATATTAAAATTTATTTGTTACCTGAGTGACTGCGAGTGAGGTAGGCAGCTGTCTAAGAAACGTACCCACCCCGTCATCTGTTGTTTCCATTCCATAAATACTCTTTGCTGCTACGCCGTATGGCACATTACGAGTAGTATATTATGACGTCTTCTCAGTGGTGTATTCTTATATAGGCATTGCTTGACTCTTTAGTATTATTTCTTACGTACACCGTTGATTCAGCTGCGACGCTATACGCAAAATGACACTACCGTGACCGCAAATTATTGAACTGGTTTTCACCATACATAGAACTGATTTCTATACTATGGTACAACATTAGTCACTGTCTTGCCATCTTGTAGTAAAACTGTATGTGCCTAGAATTTATACCTCAACGACTGTAGAAGAAATAACGTGAATAGAAAACGCTACATTGATTTCTAGACGTGATTGTTGTAGATGTTTTTGACCTTCACATAGACACACACACATTCATATATAATGTATTTTGTCTTAATCAATAGTATACAGGGTTATTCATAAAGGGTATGCTAAGCCGAAAAGGGCTCATAGTATTCATCATTATGAACAACTTTTACTATGAGACCAACCCGAAATTTGCGAATAAATAATCAGCTGTTCCATAGAAAAATGTCAATGACACACGACGAAATGTTGACGCTGGGTTGGTCCCATAGTAAAAGTTGTTCGTAATGTTGAGTACTATGAGTCCTTTTCGGTTTAGCATACCCTTTATGAAAACCCTATATTGGTCCTAACAAAGTCAAAATATAAGTCCATTCAGATAAGAATACAAAAGAGTAGTTAATTTCTTGAATAAAGTATAAAGTATTCTTAAAACCGTAAAATAGTATTTTGTCAAAACCACTAACACAATACAATAATTCCCGCAATAATACATACTGCAATAGTGCATTAGTCAAACTATCAAGACTGGCTAAACAAATAGCAACACAGCAACTCAAACTCCTAACTTAGAAACGGTCCGCTAATGGAGTAACATTAATTTACAAGTAAGTTGAGTGACGAAGCCACTATGGTTTCTGAGCAAATTAAAGCTGACAGGTACTTGTAGCCTTCAGCGCTCGTAGCGTAGCTCGACTGGGTGTTTGTAACCCATCTTCGATGTTAAGCAACGGACGATACATCTGTCTTCAGATGGGTGACCATGACATTTGCAAGGGAGCGGTTCCATGGATCGCATCACACGTTGAATTTGAAATTTCAGTAGTTGGTTTTACAGATCACAACCGCAAAGCCATGTCAGAAGACTTTAGACGGCCTGAAAATTCTTTCACCAGGGCCACTCGTCCTATACCTTACACACCTTTTTACATACTTTTTAGTTTTCTCATATTTTGGCCATCTCTGAAAATAAGCTAGTATGTTCAAACATTTGAATTTCGTTAAGTTATTCTTTGTTTACGCGAATGTAAGAAGAACTTGTCCCATAAATTAAAGGAAAGCAGATCGCAACTAACGCAACTTTAAGGTGTTCCTTCAAAGGAATTTCAATTGGTTGGAAACTAAATTCTGAAACTAAACAGTTGTGTAGAATCTTTATAAGTAAAGACTAGACGTTATGGTTGTATTTAGTCTTCCATATAATAATATAAAAAAATGCTTTTTTTAAACTCGAAAAACTAAAAAAACTCGAATCGAGAATGGCTAGACCGATCTTATGGTACATTTTTCTATTCACCTCAATACAGGAGTGGTTCAGGTACAAAATAAGGGAATGAAACTAAGGGATGCACTCACTAACCTGTATAAATAATGTTTCACTGGTTACACTGAATACCGTGTTCAGTTTGCTTATATTTATGATCTTTGTTTCATTTATTTTTCGAATTTGTATGTTTGGTACACAGTCCACGAGCTTTTACTGATTGGGCAATATAATATTTATGAGGACAGGCGAGACAGCAATAAATAAGAATGGTATACTCGTAGGACAACTAGGTGGCGCACCGAAGAAGAAACTTGTACACACCTTAGAGTGAATTAAGATTGACGAAAAAAAAAAATGATTTTTTAAATATTGATGAAATTTTATTTATTTTTTATTTTATTTTATTTTTTTTAAATATTCAAACAATTTATCACTGACTCGAAGGTAAGCAAGTAAGCCTAAGTTAAGCCTTAATTGAGCCTTAATTTTTTTTACTTATAAAATGTGTTAAAAACTTTTTTTAAGTTGCTAAAAGTCTTGAAATGCATGGTAATGTAGGTACATTTTTTTAACGAATAAATTCGCGATTGACCATCAACTCGCCTGGTGGTAGGCAAGTACTTGTCTTAAACCTATTGTCTATACTTCAGAATTTCCCTGAAATCATAATGAACTACAACTTGTGAAATATCTCGAATTCCCTCGCAAATTAATGGCAAGCTAATTCATTTAGGATGTTTTGTTATCCGACAAGCGCGACGGGTCGTCGGTGATAAATTACAAGAGTAATGCCTACCTTCCTGTACCTCGTTTCATGATAAACTAGCTTATAAACTAGCAGTTTATTACTCGAAAACTATAAATAATGAGAGTAAAATATTGTATTAAGCCTACCAAGTGGAGAAGGTGGTGTGGTCACGTAGCTGGGCTAACTTGATCCCAAGAGATTTGCGAAGTTGAGGGTTGCTCAACTGAAAGTTTCAGTAGAGTCAGTTTTATGACGTGTCACCGCCAGCGCCATCTGTGACACACGCAAAGTTGATTGTTTAACAGGTGTTTTACTGTGACATATAAGAGCTTAGTTATAAAGACTGCTTAAAGTTAGTCACTGTTTAAAAGCCTCCGTCTTGTTTTCGCACGTGACATTTATTTTCACGTCAGAAAATTTTCAGAGTATTTTAAGAGGTGACTAGCTTTAAGCAGTGTTTAATGTTTATCACTGAGTCCTAGAACTCTTTAGACCATATCGGAGAATTCTGGGGACTTAAAATCTTTGGCATTTGGCCTAGGTTCTTGGCAGCCAGCCCTTATCTCAAGATAAAAGGCAAGCAAGAAAAAACAAGGTCAGCAAAATTTTAAAAACTATAAATTTTACGCCAAAAAAATAGTCACGCTGAAAGCTGAAGTAAATCCATTCGAAAAGGTCTCGCAAGATTTGCTCTTACGTCCATTTGATCTTCGATAAGGCAACGGTCAAACAAGAAATCCAACCTCGTCCCATTCAAATACCACCTCTAAACTTCTTCTTCTAGAGCTCAAATTCTACAAACAAAGCTTCAGTCTGGAGGTATACCCCTGAAAGTAAGTCCATCATTTGTAGGCATTCACTATCATTTGAAATACAAACTTTACAGTCTCAAGCATAAGGCTTCTCTTCGTTTAAAGGATTAAAGAGTGTACCTGAGACCAAAAATGTTTTCATCAACTGGAAGTCAGCCAAGCAGGCTTGCACGGATAGGTGCCGAGACACCTATGTAAGTGTCACGGGTGAAAAATTTAAAGCCAGATAGTAGCGTGTTGAACGATCGGCGACGGGACTGACAGCTATACCTTTGGGGGGTTTAATTAAATCTTGTACTAGAGAAAGAATGGTTTTAGCTTGGCAGTTTGGGATGAAAGTGCTTAGTAGCATGATTCAGAGTTCCGAATTTTTCGATTCTGTAGCATAGTCGCTGTAGTTACTATACAGTAGTAGAAAGATGTACTATTACTTTGAAAAAGTCTAGATTGTACAGATAAAGCTTGTGGTTCCACCGTTTTTATCTTCAAAGAAAGAGACATAACCATATTCTAATTTTGTCTTATCTACGCGCGGGTAAAAACGGGTGAAAAACTTTTACCCGCCGCATACAAGGTAAACTTTGCAAAGCAAACAAACAGATGGTCAGCTTGATGGTAAGCAAACTGTCGCCTAACCTGTAGTGTTGAAGAAACTCTGCTAGTTTGGGGAAGTGTTTTCAACACTGTGTGTTTATTCAAACGCCACATAGGTACATGTTCTAGTTTGGCCAGAAGGAATTGCAATCCACAACGTGCTGTTTCGCGCATATTTAAATCATGCTAGTGGATGGGATGGAAAATTATGAAGCATATAATAGTTAAAAAAAAACTAAAAAAACACGCTTTTTATAAAAAACCGAACTAAAAAAATAGAAAATAAAATTTTATAAATTTAAATTAAGAATAGGGTTGAAAATTTCAATAAATATAAATTAATAATAGTGTAAATAAATAAATATATGTATTTTATTTTTAAAAAGCGTGGGGTGCATGGGTCAATAGATATTATATATTTTGTAGATACATTTTGTATTGACAGACATGAGTAGAGTGATTAGCATTTTGATAATATCTTAGAAAGCACCCCACGCTTTTTTAAAAATAAAATACATATATTTATTTATTTACACTATTATTAATTTATATTTATTGAAATTTTCAACCCTATTCTTAATTTAAATTTATAAAATTTTATTTTCTATTTTTTTAGTTCGGTTTTTTATAAAAAGCGTGTTTTTTTAGTTTTTTTTTAACTATTATTTATTTTTCGCTTTTTAGTTCGATTTGCTAACTATTAACCATTATTAATATGTACAAATGTGTTGGTGTTATCCGATTTTGGCCGTCTGCTCAAGCAAATTAAAAATAAAATTGTTGCGTAACAAAAAATATTGAGCAAAAAGATTTGTAGCCGCGTGGTTTCGATCCTCAGACCTCATAAAATAAAATTGATGCGTAACAAAAAAATATTGAGCAAAAAGACTTCTAGCGCGTGGTTTCGATCCAGGGACCTCTGGGTTATGAAGCCCAGCACGCTTCCACTGCGCCACTCTGTTCTCTGACACGAATGACGAAATTACCATTTGTAAGTTAAACGGTATTAAAAGTTAAAGAAACTTTATAGAAAAAGCGTGTTAAACAAATTAATAGTTAAAAAAACTAAAAAACACGATTTGTTTAGTGTATTGTCATCGGTCCTCGATATAGTATCTACAAAGTTTGAAAGAAATCTGACCGTTTAAAGTGGGTCAAAAACGCGCTCAAAGGAGTCGGTTACATACAAACATACAAACATACAAACATACAAACATACAAACATACAAACATACAAACATACAAACATACAAACATACAGGTGAAGCTAATAAAAGCGTGTTAATAAAACGTAAACGGTTAAGCACGACACTATCGCTAGTATATCGTGTATCCAGACAGGGGCGGATCTTGAATTTGTGGGGCCCTGGGCTAATACTGCTTAGGGGCCCTACCTAATTACTCAACTAATTTCCATTTTGACAAGAAACTGTTTTCTGTAGTGATGTAGGTATATGTAATATATGTTAAGTACAGGAAGAAAATAGGAAAACAAAATATCGATTTTATTTATTTATTAAAACATTATTTATTGCAAAATAAATAACTTTTAAGTTAAAACTAAACACGCACTAAACACATTTCTAGCAATAACAAAGTCAATTCGTTAATACAGAGTGTTTGGTCTAGGGTTAGACAAACTAAACGGGTGTGTTCGTTGACCCATTTAGAGAATACAAGTTGGCCAAAAAAAATCCTAGGCGCCTAAATTTTTTTTAATGGTCTGGTGTGTTTTTTTTATTTTTACCGAAATTTAACCACTGTTTTAGACCGGTTCTTCTTATTTGAATTTGGTCTCTGATACATTTTCGTACTGTACATAACAAAATTAGAAGAAAATAAGGACTAAATAATTCGTTCAGAGCTCATAGAGTGTAAAAATGAAAGAAAAATTGCCCAGAAGGTCAACTTTGACTCAATCTAAAAAAAAAACTAAAATTATCCATGAAATTCAAACACTTCTAAAAACATCTCTTGTTATCCCTTATTATAAAAGTATCCTACACGAGTACAAAACTTTATCGCTTTGTGAAAAAAAATTGATGTTTGGGAAAATGAAACAAAAACAATAATGCAAAAAATAATCAGTTTTGTTCAAAAACAGCTCCTCTATTCGCAATGCATGCCCGTCATCTTCTTCGGATTTTTACAGTCGAAGTTTTTAATTTCATCTCTTCTTTCATCTTTGCAAAAGCGGCATTGATTCGCTCAATAAGTTGCTCTTTGGTGCTTATTTGAACTTCGTACACTAATTCTTTGGCACGTACCCAGACAAAGAAATCAAGTGGTGTAAGGTCTGGGGATTATTTTTTGCATTATTATTTTTGTTTCATTTTCCCAAACATCAATTTTTTTTCACAAAGCGATTGAGTTTTGTATTCATGTAGGATACTTTTGTAATAAGGGATAACAAGGGATGTTTTTAGAAGTGTTTGAATTTCATGGATAATTTTAGTTTTTTTTTTTAGATCGAGTCAAAGTTGACCTTTTAGGCAATTTTTCTTTCATTTTTACACTCTATGAGCTCTGAACGAATTATTTAGTGCTTATTTGCTTCTAATTTTGCTTTGTACAGTACGAAAATGTATCAGAGACCAAATTCAAATAAAAAGAACCGGTCTAAAACAGTTTTTTTTTAAGTTGTGGTGATAGGTTAAATTTCGGTAAAAATAAAAAAAACACACCTAGACCACTAAAAAAAATTTAGGGGTCTGGGATTTTTTTTGGCCAACTTGTATTCTCTAAATGGGTCCAACGAACACACCCATTTAGTTTGTCTAACCCTAGACCAAACACCCTGTATAGTCGACGATAGCAGAAGTGCGGAAAAATAACAAAATTGCGTCGGGCGATAAGCGGAAAGAAGTCCCCAGTAATAGACAATACACGGAATACACCGACCGAAAACAAGCGACAGGGAATTACCCGTTCCGTTTGATAGATGCGCACACGGGTTGATTGATCGCAGTGTTGCCAACCTTATGATCGGATTTTTTTTAATTCTAGATAATTTTTATTATTGACCATATCGTATATTGGTTTCAGTTCGGTTGGGGGCCCTCTGTATTCGCGGGGCCCTGGGCTGCAGCCCAAAAAGCCTTTAAGTAGATCCGCCCCTGTATCCAGACCATTAGCACTAAAAAATAGTCGACAGCCCATAAAGTCACCAGAGGCCTGTCGGCAGCACCAACCAATACGCTTGTACCGTTTAAAGCTTTCTACGAAGTACGAGTTGGCTATAGCTGGCTATAAAGGCTATAAGTCAATCCCCTATCCATCGGCTGGCGGCGAGCCAGGATCTGCGCACGTCACTATGATTTATTGCGTTGAAGATCGGAATTCCCAATGCTGGAATAAAAGTTTAGAGTGTAGGTTTTAACGGATGGCCGACATTTGGGTCATGTGGGAATCTAAACTGGAATAAAATATGCACAAATTGGGATTTTACAATAGATTTAACAGGCAAAATATTTTGCTCATTCAATTAAGAATTAATTCAATCATTGCAAACAAAAATAACTTCAGTCTTAAAATTAATTACGACATTATTTTTGTGCTAAATTCACCACATAGGTAGAGGTAGGATTAAGCATTCTGAAACTATTTTGTTTTTTACAACTCAACCCTAACTAAAAGGGGTTTTCAATAAGCGTTTGAAACAGGTATTCTATTAAATGGTTTGTTTCAACTCGGGCGATACAATGTGTTGTTTTGGTCACGACCTGACCTACAGATTATAAAGTAGCAGATGGGAATGTTGCGTAGAATAGCAAATAACTCTGCACGTTTCGGCGGACCTATAGTTGGTTGTCTGTAAAAACAGAATAGCAAGACAAAGATTTATTATTTGTGACGGAAATTGCCTATTTATATTATTCACGATTTAGAGTATAAACTTTGATGTGGTGATTATTATGGAGTACGTTTCTAAAAGAATGGTGGCTGGCTACGCGCAGTTAATATTGGCTGTATGAATGACCGATGATAAGCACAAATAGGATTTCTTTACAAAAATATGTAACATGTTTATGCTGTGAACGGATTGGGTTGGCAATGATGGCGTTTACATTTTTAAACCATGATGATAGTAACACAAAACATCAATCTACTTAGATATATTTGTTCCAATTTAGCCATAGACACAAATGAAATGGAGGCATTACTTCTTTATTAAGTCTTTCAAAATCACTTAAAACAGTTTTAAAAATAAATAAAACTCTAACGCTTTTACTGCCCTTAAAAAGTTGTCAATCTACCTTCATCTGTATAAAACCGCAAAGCTTTGCCAATCCTGTCAGGATTATTTTGATGGTATGTCCGTTTGTTTACGGACGAAGTAGCCCGGATGTGGTATAAGTTACGTCCGGATCGATGGGTAGGTGCGTAGAGCTTTAGAAATTATTCATAAAATTTATATACCTGTATTCATAACATTAATATCAGATGTTTTTCAAGGTGACAGAGATATTCTAGGATACCATTGTAGTTATCATTACAACCAACTTTTACAATCGGACCAACCCTGAAATCGCGAAAAAAAAACAGATGTTCCATACATTTTGTCGAGAGTCAATTAATTTTTTGTACGGTTTTTTTTCTTTTCGTAATTTTAATGTTGGTCCCATAGTTGAAGTTAGTCAAAATGAATTGTACGATGAAATCCTAAAATATGTGTCCATGCTGCTTGTCGAAAAATTATGTCAACTTGCTATAAATTTCTACTTGTAATATGTTACGTTTACGTTCAAAACGAATAAAATTAAATGGTGACTTGAAAACTTCGGCATCAGGACTAGCTACTCGGCCTTATTTTTTTTTACGAGGAAGAAATGATCGCAAGGTGCCCGCAGGGCCGGTCCTAGGGCGGTGCGAGCGGTGCGACCGCACCGGGCGCCTTTAATGGGGGGCGCCAAGATGAACCAAAACGTGAAACAAAAGACGCTCGACCGAGCGCGCGAGTCGCGTAACACACGCACGAACAAAATTGCGGGGCGCGGGGTGAACTTTCGTCCGTCACTTGTTTGACTAGGCAGGCATTGTCTATTGAATTGTCAATTCAAACGCGCGCGAGTGTATTTGTTTGTATACAGTGTGGTTAACGGCTAATAGTACGTACTTAGATTACAGCAATACCCCGCTTTACGCGAGGGATACGTTCCGGAAAAATAGCGTAAACTGAAATTCGCGTAGAGCAAAGGACAAATAAAGATATAAAAGAATCAGTTATAGTTTTGGAGTCGGTGCCAGTCAAAGAAAAATCAGCAAAACTGTCCCTGGCTGGCACCGACTCCAAAACTAACTGATTCTATTAAATATTATCTTTAGTTGCTCTTTGCTTTAAACTAATCAAAACATTCTCTACTTTTTAGTTTAAGTTTGTAGTCTTGAAGTTGGTTCTTGATTTTTTTTTTGTAAAAATAATTTACTTTTGAATTTTGAGTGGGAGACATTTACACAGGTATACATCGCTGAAATCCCAGATATTTGCGAATTTTGCGATATAACTTTGCGATATGTACCAAGAGCCTTAAGTCTATCAAAATTGATGAAAAAACAAGACTACGAAATCTGTCTTCTGACAATGAAGGTCACACGTAATACACCTTAATCCTACAACGCCATGTTGCAATGCAACAACGAACGTAATAACTGGTTTACATGATGCAAGTTTCTTGCCTGTTGCATACAATAAAATTGAAGCAATAAATTACCTGCATGGTCTAAACAGTACGTAACATTTTGATCTTTTGCGCAAGTTTTGCTTGCCAAAATTTTCTTGGTGTAAACAGCACATACAAAAATTTCTTAGGCGATTCTTGCATTCAATTAGTTTTCTCTTCACTTGCCAACATGAGTGCAGTAAGTGAAGGTGTGTTAATCGTTGCTGCTCTTCTGAGACAAGAAATATTGAGAAATCGTCGTAAAAAGAGGTGTTGGATCAAAAAATGGATAGCAAGAAGAGGAGTTCTTGGAGCGTCTAACAATCTTTTTCTTTCTCTTTACAAAACCTTCCAACACTTGAATGAAAAATTTGACAACGCAAATACGTGCAATACTTGAAGCAACCCGCCAATGAATGGTACACGCACATACAACTCTCTATTTAGACAAGTCAAAACTTGAAAGCAATAATCTCCTAAACATTATTGTATTGGTCTAAACAGAAGACATTTGCAATTATTTTTTGTCAGGACTTGCATTCAATAATTGCGTTCAATTTTTTTACTTGTATCCACGTGTAAACAGTTGCGTACAATTCTTGAAGGGCAATTAACGCACTTAATTTATTGCATTCAATAATTGCACTTGAATGTACAAGAAAATTGTATCGTCTAAATCACGCTTAAGCGCCTTGAAATTTGATTTTAGAATTTCTGCCACAGATCGCATCCTTACCTTAAGTCGTTAAGGAGTTTCATTGATCATCATATTCGGCTTCGACAGTTACTTGACTAGGGGGCGTCCATAAAATACGTGAGATGTTTAAGGGGGGGCGGGGGTCGAATCAAATCTCATCTAATCTTACGTTGGAGAGAGGGGGGGGGGGGGGTCTCGGCAAATATCACGCAATTTTTTTCTGATTGAAGCAAAAAAAATATACTATTTTGCAATTTTATTTTTCTTTTTACAATGACAATCCAACGCGTTTACGTAAGAAACCCACATTTTGAAAAATCTCACGTGAGATTGGGGGATGGGGGTTGAATAAAAAAATCGACATCGACATTATTTTGTAAAAGTAATATGCAGAAAAGAACATATTGTGATAGGAACTAAATATGACATAATGATAAAATAAAATATTACGATTTTTCCAGATAACGATGACTATTTATTGAATAAACATTTATTTTCATTAAATACAAAAATTTATGAATTTATTTAAAATCGTGACTACTTAATTCGTTTATCAGTGACTTCGGTAATAGTTATATTCGATGTAGCCGTGCGACCGTAGACCGTAGGCCGTGCGACGCATGCCGTGGCGACGCGTCGCCACGGCATGCGGCGCCACGCCAGAAATCGGTTTTACGTGCGGCTATAGATGTTTCACATCAAAATCTCACGACATCTCACCAGGGGGGGAGGGAGGGACAGAAAATTTTGAAAAAACACCTCACATAATTTATGGACGTTCCCCTACTTGACCATAACGACGTTACGGTAGGTAAATATCCGGATAGCCTATAAAAGATTCAGCCGAGTATCGTTAATTTGCTCCTAAGAATTGAAGAGTTCCGTTACTTTGTCGTGGATCCCATAATCAGAACCTAACCAAGTTTTCACCAAACTACCCTTGAAGTACATTCTTTCAAATAAAATAATATACTTATATCGAAGTCGGTTGGCGTGTTATTCATCTATTTGTCGCGCACGTACTTAATGCAAATTGAAGACTTCAAGTATATGGTTTTCTCATACCATTACCAAAACTGGACTAAATGGGACCACACGGGAAGCGTCAGCTTTCTAATGAAAAAATAATAATCAAAATCGATTCACCCAGTCAAAAGTTATGAGGTAACAAACATAAAAAAAACATACAGTCGAATCGAGAACCTCATCTTTTTTTGAAGTCGGTTAAAAGGTTGACAATCATTAAAATTATTTTTCAGTTGTCCACCACTTCATACATATATATTCGCGAATATATTCGCGAATATTCGCAAACTGGTTAAACGAACCTTTGGCAGCAGAATAATCTGAAGCCACTGCTTTTTCTGGTGGTAAATAAAGCAACTGCTCAACATTTTTTTTATTTAGAGGGGCGCCATTTTTAGTCCTCGCACCAGTTAAAAATGTTAATAGGACCGGCACTGTGCCCGGTTGCCATGGAGTGCAGCCAGGTTATGTGGAATTGTACCCCGGTGACCTGCTTTGATTCTCTCGATAAGGAAGCTCTCTCTAAGAACTCACTCCTCAGCACGGCACTTTCGTTCGTCCCGAGACAGCTTGATGCTGTCCCGGAGCATCTTCCGACGGCGACTACTTGAAACTATTTGATTTTAACTGATTTGAAATTTGATTATACCTTACATAACATACTGTCTGTTTTCTATAAGTATGAGGTATTTTGAAATAGGTCATTAAGTATATTATTTGTTTATTAAAGGTAAATTTTATATTATTTAATTAAGGGAAAATAAATTACTATTGTTACATGTCATCTCTACATGGTTACCAATTATAAAGATTTAATTTTATTTAAATAATATGCAATAACAAATTAGATCATCATAAAAGTTATTGTTACAAATATTACTTGCATTCTTGCTCTTAATATTAAATATACAGGGTGTTTAGAAATGAATGAAAAGTCAATAGATAATTATAGAATTATTTACCATATATTATGAGCGATTGTCAGTCCAATAAAGTAAATAAAAGAGGAAAAAAAAACGAGAAAATTGAAACTAATTGTTTATCGTGTATTTCCTTTGCTTCCATATTTTATCAAGTGACACCGGCTAAGATAACATTAATCATAAATTAACCACCGATCGAAAATAAATGAAATCAAATTTAATTTATTTGATCATTATTTCCTTGTATATTTACAAAATATCTTTACGATTGACCGAAACGATAACACCCACAAATAATGTTTAAAAAAATTGTAAAATTATACATTTAAAGGTATTTTTAAAAAAGCTGACATTTAACTTGCAATGTACTCGTATGTAACTGTGTTTGTTCGGGTGGAATCTTGCAATTCAATTTTGAACCACTTCCCGATGTCCGATTGAACTTAAATTTGGTATACGTGTGTAACAACGACGACAATGCTATAAAAGCTTGTATTCAAAAATATTTTTTAAATTAACTTAGTGTGTTCTAATTTTTTTCAGACATCCTGTACAATATTTTATTCCCTGTTGGTGTAAGTTATCGCACATGACGCCATGGGTATTTACACATTTATAAATGCTCTAGAAAATTAAAACAATAATACTACGAGTATGTACCTCTACAATTAAAGGTACTGGATACCTATCCAATTTTGTATATAAACTGGTGTTGAAATCAAGGAGATCACACAACTGTCTTGCTTTCAATAACCTGTGGTGTTCAATAATACTCCAGCAAAATGGTAAGTTTAATATTATTCTAATAAAATAATATACTCATAATTATCCAGTACAATACTATCTAGTATTTATTATTTTAAAGAAAAATTAAATTCACACTTTTAGTATAACTACTACACTAAAAAAAAAATTATAACTAACGGCATTTCTAAAAATAGTTGTTTGATTAGTCTGCATTGAAAATTGGCTCTCAAGTTCGGCTAACAGAACATCTCGTTGGGAAATCGTCGCTAGGACGTCTTTAAAAAACAACAGATTGAATTTTAGTAAATAAGAAACGGTTATAGTCTATTCTAAAGGTTACAAGTATAAATAGGCTTCATATACCTCTACTCATTTGCTTTGAAATTAAAATCTTCATTCTAGTATGTCAGAAGACTTTTTTTGTTCGGGTGGAAATTCGAAACTGAATTTCGAACCTTTTCCAATATCCGATTGAGCTGAAATTTGGTATGGGTACGTGTGTATAGTGTGTAACTCGTATGACAATGCAAAAAGAGCTTGTTTTTAAATTGTACTTATTATTTTACTTCTTTCTATCCTTTGCCATTGCCGTCTAATCCGACTTCGGTGGCCGTCTAGTATTTTTTAAACTTCCCAAACTCTTCGCAAAACCATGTAGGGTAGGGGGTGACTTGGGGGCACCCACTACGTGAAAACTCTTGCCTACCAGTCCGGGCGCATTTTATTCGCGTGACACTGGCCACTAGCTATCGAGTTATTGTATTAAAATCCTTTTTTTTCAGGTGGGCCAGTTTGTATTGCCGCTGTTGTTGCTGGTAGCAGAATGTTATTGTAAGTATATCTTTCACCACCAGTTACTTAGCCCAATTATGTGAGTGTACTCTTAAAATAATAGTTCGAATATCGATTATTAAATTATAAACTATTGTATGCACAGGTGCGCCGGGAACGTTATTCGCTGCTGGTGGAACTTTGGGATACGACAGCCATATCAACGGCACACTCGGAGGACATGTGAAGCTCCAACGTGATGGACTGTCTGTCAATGGAGCTGCCGATGGCATCGTTGGAGCCTCGTTCAAACCAACCGTGATCGCTAAAGGAGGCCTACAATTCGGAGAAACCGCCTTTAGCGTTGATGGTTCAGCAGGAGCTGTCATAGATAACAGTTGGAGTCCTTCTGCTACCGGTGAAATTGGACGCACCAGCAATGGTACCTGGGTTCTTGGACTCGTCCCACAAGCCGATTTACACAACAGGGCCGAGATAACTCCTAAATTTATTGTCCAAACCGGTGATGACGCCAAGCGAGTCGCTGGGTTCCCTGTCGAGAAGAAAAATGAAGGCATCCAACAAGTCCCTGCTCCAGCCTACGTCTACTATCCCAATGCGCCCCATGTGCAATATGTGCCCAACCCGCAATTTGTGCCTTACGCCAATGGACCTAACCCCAATATGCCCGTTTATTAAAATTCTTATGCAGCCTATTTCCAAAGGTCAATACTTTCCAGATCAATTTAATTAACTAAATGTAAACTTAAGCCCAATAATAAAAAATAATCCAAAAAAAATATTTAAACATGTACACTAACTAGTTATGTTAACGATTTTTTTAACATTTATGTAAAATAGGCCCAAAAAAATGCTTTTCATCCGATGTCTCGTTTTCATATTATTTTACCTATTTGTGCACCCATTCGTTGTTACTCTTTTCATCGTGTTACTCGTTGGGTAAATTATCATACAATTGTTCATAAGAGATAAATTTTACTAAGCTAGGTACGAAAAAAGATAGACACACACGTAGCTCTCTATTATTTTTAACATTTGAACTCGTTTCAAGCTCAATTAGCAGTTGAATCTTCTAACCGTTACAGTTTCACCAAGTTGAGCAGTTGAACTCATCACATCCATGCACCGAGCTCGACGCCAGAGCACTGTTCTGAATTAACGTTACATTCTCGGGATACAGCTAAGCACTGAAGTTCAAAACGTATCTGAGAACTGAGTGTGGTACAAAATACAAGCTTACAAATTTTAATTAATAAATAGAAAAAAGGTTTTTCAGTAGCCTGCCATAGGTACCCGTATAAAACATGTTCAAAACTTAAGAGCCAGTATCAGTAATTAAGTGCCTAAATACAATTTAAAACGATATTGTCATCGATGTACGTAGTTACTAATTTCCTGACTCTATCTACCACTGTTTAATATTACATACATTCAGATAGCATTACCAAATTATAATTAGCTTACTTTTTTCTATCTAACGATTATTGAGTGAGAGAAAATGTCAACAATACAATAGTCTTAAAATACTTGAATATCAGCTAATATCACAGTAATCGTAAGTTGGTATGGCATAGTAAATAAGTTCGTATAGGCCGAATGGCTTCTAATGATTGGTAGGACCAAATACACTAGGACCATTCATAGCTTTTTAAAAAAAATCTTAACTTAAGTTCTTTTTGTAAAAAAAAGGCTTAATGGTCCTGGTGAAATTCAAAGATAAACTCACTTTTTGTCGCTGCGCTATCGCCAGCCAGCACAACGTTTGTCGTTTTTCTCTTGCAACACTCTCAGTTCCCAAGTGCATAGAAATGTTATTACCGCACTGGCAGTATTATCTGCTCTAGTGTTATTTGGTTGGATTAATTAATACCACTCGGGTTTCTGTTTGCAGTTTAGAAAACGTAGAAACGGAGAAGGCGTGAAAAGTGTTTAAATGCGTTTATGTTGAAGAAACTAGCAATGTCAAGAGGTCAACGAAGGTTAACACGGATGACCGCAGTGAAAGGTCAATATTAAACATTACCTTATTCTCCAATGTAAGTTTTCACACGGTTATAAAGAAAGGGTATGCTAAACCGACAATGGCTAAAAGTATTCTTCATTATAAACAACTATTAACATAAATTATATTTTAAGACCAACCCAGAAATCGCGAAAAAAAGTCAGCTGTTCCATACATTTTGTCGAGTGTCGTTGTCGTTTTTCTATGGAACAGCTGGTTTTTTAGCGATTTCAGGATTGGTCCCATAGTAAAAGTTGTTCATAATGATGAGTACTATTGGACTTTTCGGCTTAGCAAACCCTTCCTTTATAACCCTGTATTAGTATGTTAGCAAAAGGCAGAGCATAATTAAGCTTGCTAAATATCATCATATTTATCACCAACATACATATAAATTATACACAACAATACATCATTAGCTTACTCCGAACATTAGCTTTTTTCGAAAGCCAGGCCTTATTCGTACAGTCCTGTCACAATAGTAAGAAAGAAATAATTACCGCAATATGTCCCCGTCGTCGCGAGATTAACGAGGATGCATTATGATTGATGAAAACGTATTTTGGAAAAGAATAAAGGTATTTTGTGGGTGTTTGTGCTAGAATTGATAGACAGAGCGAGATGGCGAGGCATTGTGAGGTGCCATCGACGTGATAAAGAAATTGGGGTTATTTTATTTGATTACATTCTGTATTGGTAAGAGGCATAATATATTACATCTGCCGCTGCCAATCATACTGCGTGACGACCACACCGACGACTGATTCTTATTTACTTGATCGATGAACGAACGACTACTATGTCACGAGCGTAACGACCAAGAATTAGCTTCAATAGGGTGAGACGTTTCAGGCCTCCTGAAATATTGGTGTACGGTTTTGTAGGTGTTCTGCTTGTGTTTTGTTTTAATAATGTGAGGTGTGTTCCTCCTCCTCAAATCGTGCTCCTCATGTCTGTCGCCCCGTCAAACTGTTTATACAAACCGAGTGCATCCAACCCGTTAGTCTTGTTAGTTCTTTTGTTAGGTAGGTGAATTCTTTTGTTAGGTAGATAGGTGAGAAACAATCAGGCGTGAAACCCGTATTGTTCTAACTATTTATCATGGCGTTTACCACTTCAGGTGAAATATGTCATGATATTATGACACATTCATACCACGCCATTTGATTTTGATTCATTACAAAACTAGTTCCACTCCGTGGTTTTACCCGCGCTTTGTTCAAAAACAGTGATGACGAAAAGTAGTCATTAATTCAGGGCATAAGCTTATATTTTCAATTTTATTCAAATCAATGTATTACAGAATTACGTGGTGACCAACATTCAAATACACACACACAATACACACACACACACACACACATACTCAAACTTTCGCATTTATGGTATTAATAGAATTAGTAGGTAGGTAGTAGGATAAACTATGTTTATAATATGATTGACCTCATAATCAACTAATTAGGATAATATGAAGTGACGTTAAGCTTTTGACGCCACTTACAATTATTAGAGTGACGTCATGATCATTAAAAATCCTGCCGGATGACTTGTTACGGACTTGGTACGAATGATGACTTAAAAATTGTCGTATAACGTTCAAAAGGTTCTAAATTGATTAATTGAGCGTTTTTTCAAAGAGGCAAAGGAGGAATATATTTTGGATGATTGCCGTTTCATGTCATAATGTTTTCAAAACTAGAAATATAAAATTAACCGAAATACCTCCATTTCTTCTAACATTCTCGAATTATTTATTCAGTAGGTACATCTAGCTAACGCTCTGCGCAAAATAGTAAAACCACGATTTTATATTCTGCGTAAATTCATACATTAAGTAAGTGAACTTTGCTCAGAGAATTTTCACCTAGATAAGTAGCTATTCCTTTTTAGTTAACTTTTACAATTTGCTGGCGCAGAGATATTCTCGAACTGTGTAGAAATACATAGTAATACAAATATATTTTACACAAGGTAGTGAAAGGGTATGCTAAGCCGAAAAATGCTCATAGTACTCGTCATTATGAACAAGTTTTACTATGAGACCAACCCGAAATTCGCGAAAAAAAAACAGCTGTTCCATAGAAAAAATGTCAATGACACTCGACTTTTTTTTTAGTTCCATACCTAGATTTTATAGTGTCATTGACAATTTTTCATATATGGTAATAAAAGTACATAGTACATAAGTGATATTTACAAAAAAAAAAAAAAAACAGAAAACTTGATGCTATCTACCAACTGAAAAAGAGTTGTTTTAATGTCTAAAAATAGAACGGTCACAAAAAATAAAATAACACACTCGACATTCTCATTAGCAAGGCAAAAACGTCTGATCAACCTGAAAAAGCAATGAGTCGCTTAACCCGAACCAAGGTGAATCCCATTAAAGGCCCTTGTACAATGTACCGATCTGGGGGCTAATTAGACATTAAAAAACTTCATTAATGGACATTAAACCGATCTGGGGACTAAAACGGCATCACTGATTAAAAAAGCAATAAAAACTAAATAAAAAAAAAGCAACAAAATCACATTAGTTCTCCTTGCACAATGTACCGATCTGGGGATAGGGTTAAAAAGAAGCGCTTCATAAATTATTTCTCGGCCAATTATTGTCAATAATAGTTAATTAACGTGGCGAATCATTTACAATTCAATTCATAGAAAGCTGTCAAACGCATGAATTGCGGAATATAATTCGTTCGCAGATTCGTGTGATGAATTGCCAGTTTGGTCATTTTATGGTTTATGAAATCACAATAATGATCATAATATTATGGTTCAAACAAAGCCACCGTTTTTTAGCCACTGAAAAACATCGCACATGAAAAAAAACTAAACTAGCTGGTTTCAATAAATCAGCAGTATATAATACTTTGTGTATTTTAGGATACATTATTATACTTTATATTTATAGAAGGTATGTTGTTTGTTCAAGTACAGCAAGTAGTACTAAATACTTATTAAGTATTGGGCTAGCAAAATAATCAAGATACTAAATGGCACTAGGCCTGGCCATTCAGTCCATTCATCCATCCGGACCCAAAACCAAAAAACAAAGTATGGTCAGAATTGTGACGAACATACAAAAATGCATTAAATTTTTAGTTTAGTAAATAATTGTAGCGGTATAATTTTAAATGAACAACAATGAAGTCGCGAGTAAATCGGTTTCTTATGAGCATTTTATTATTATTCATTTCAATTAGCATGCTAATGCTAAATTGAAGACTGTATCATTGCAAGATGGCGGTCAAACGCAAGCCTATCAAAAAAGTATTGAGAGTTCCAACTTATGATAGTCATATATAACCCGGTCACAATATCTGCGCACCTCGCTGGAATGCCTATAACCTTATATAGTCGCACTGTCGTACCGTGACAGGTGTCACCTCTCCGCGCACTCCCCGGTGCGACAGTGCGACTATATAAGGCTATACGCATTCAAGCGAGGTGCACAGATATTGTGACCGGGTTGTACACATGATACACACAATGCGATGCAGTTCCATTATATTTTTAGCCAGTCCGTGGCCCAGTTGGTGCAGTGTGTCAAGAGCTTAATGAGAACGAGTAGACACGCATGTTTTCCATTAACAGTTAATAATATTGTGTTCGTCGAAGTTTATATCCGATCCGACGTAGACACAGAATTCTAATTCATGCATGCGTCGCAAATTTTTGATGTGGATATGTTATATTCCGAGTTACAAATTAACAGAATTCCGCCTGGTAATAATATACTGCGTTTGATATAATTATTATGTTCTTTATTTCGGGCTTCAAGTGCTTGTAATATAATATCTAGACAGGTAAATAACAAAAAAATTGGTCACCCCAAAACTGACTGATAATAAAACTAAAAAATTAAATAAACTAAAAAACCTCACAAAGTTTTAATAAATGTTTACAAAAACCTAAATAAATTTTCTAGAGGTATGATTACAATATCTGAAAATACTCTCGATCAACCGTAAAAACAAATGAAAATCGATTTAACCACTTGGGAGCTACGATGCGATAGACAGACACCGACAAACCATCTTAACAACTCTCTATTTACGTATTTGCGTCGGGGGAGGGTAGCAACGTTTTAAAACTGCTGCTGCTGGTTGACTGCTGCTGCTGCTTGAGCATAAATTACTTACTGTTGGTCAAAGTAATCGTGAAAATATCCAAAAAACCAAACAATTCAATTAAACACGAAATATATGTGCACGTGTGGAGTGTGTTTTTGGAAAGCCAAAAATACAATTACTATTCTTTCGCGATGAAACCCATTACTGGAAATCAATAGGCGTGTTTCCATTAACGGTAAACAGTCCGATTGTGCCGAGTGGTTTCACGGATTAAAATTAAACAGATGGACAAGTAAAACTTCATAGTGTTTCATTCAGTGCTACTTCACTAAAAAAAACTTAAAAGTTTTAATCCAGTGCTATCTTACTAAAAATCAACTTCATAGTTTTTCATTCATCTAGTTTTTCTTCTAGTTTCATCTAGTTGTTCATCATCTCTCATACTTTTTCACCTCCTAAAAAATTTAAACCTGAGAAAATGGTAGACGAAAACGACTTGTTTATGCTGAGGTTTTCAATAAGTAATAGATATATCTAATGAACGCTCAGAGAATTACAATGATGTAAAAATACAAGGTCATAATTTTACCTAATTTTTAACCGCAGGCGCAAACAGCATATTATATATAGCTTGAAACGCATGTTAAAAAACATGCGTTTCAAGCTATAATTGAAGAAAAATGCTCAGCTTTTGCCAGGCCTTTTTAAATTTCAAATTCATTAACTTGTTCGTGTTTGTATTCCTTCTGGTAACAGTAATGTTACTTTCTTTGGCTATTTTAATTCAAAGCCCTGTAAGTGCCACAATAAAAAAAAAGTTCATTTTCACATAATTATTTTTAAGTAGTCTATCTGCTCTTAACATGCTCGTATTTCTAGTGTTTTTTTCTCTAGGATCATTCGGGTTAATTGATGCTAACAGCGCCCCAGATATATCTAGGTCGTAGATATTGGCCAGGATACTCGTACCTTTGTGCTCTTGTTTATTCAAGCGGTATAAGGATTCTAGAGATCCTGCCAAGACATTGAACTCCGGTTCAGAGAATCAAGCTGATCTTTAGCTCAGGTTTGTTTGGCATATGGCATATGATGTGTTCACGGTTATATCAAGTGTGAGAATTTGTTTTTGAGAAAGGCGGGTTAGTTTAGTGATTACTGTTATCGTTGTGAAGACTGTAATTGGTAAAGAGATATGGTATAGTATGATTTTTGCTCTACGAGTAAGTAAGGGTCCGAGGAATAAGTGGCCAAGCTACTTTGGTTCTGCTATGAGTGCAGATGAATTTTGGGCGTTAATTCAGTAATATTTTAACTTGATGACCATTTTAATTTGATTTTTTTCTCTGAAAGATCTGACACTAACTCTGTTTTTTGTTTTTTAATTTAGTTTATTACACATGAACATTGTTTATAAATTTGTATTACAATTAATTGATTGCCACCGCAGCTAATGTAATTGGTTATTGTTACTGTTATAAAATTCGTTAACAAACAAATAATATTTTCACAGTGAAATGTGTTCTCTGAAAATCGTTCAAATAAATTACAAAACAAACAGTTGAGAAAAAAAAAATAAAGTAATTTGACAACAATAGGTATATTTAGGTAATAACAATAGGTAATTTGACAATAATAAGTAGTAACAACAATATAAGGAACGCACTAAACAAACTCCAACAAGACTTCCAAAACTATCCCGATCCACGTTTTTACACGTAGCTCTTTATAAATTCACCAAATCCTCGGCCTACATGCAAATAGGACAGTTTTCTATCCCCTCTACGAAATTGCAAAGTTGTGAAGGTTGAATTCCATAAATTATGCAAATCTGGATGTGTCCGAGCTAGAAATGGGATGTTGTGTAAAATTTTTAACGTATAAGCATTCGAATAGCTTTGTAATTCGAATGAGAAATCGATACGAAAATTAAATATTACGGCTACAAAAATTGTGATAATTTAAATATTTTTTTCTAACAACTCACCTGATTTACATTAAATATTGTATGAAATAAGATCTTAGACTCTATAACGCGCGATGAAATTGTCGTCCTGAAAAAATAAACGGTTTTAGCAAAGCAGCAGGTTAATTTGCGGAGTTAAGCTTCTAATTTATGATGTTTAGTTTGTTAAACAACAAAAACTAAATTTACAACAGAAAATATTAAAATCAAAACACCGATAATAATTGACTCGATAAAATTAGAATCAAAATAATTCGAATAACAAATCCGAATGATCATTAGAACGAATCATTTCCAACCACTCATCCCTAATCAGGACCAGAGGTAGCTCTTGGACGATTCTGTTTATTTGGGTTTGAGTACTTAGGACTCATTGTTAACCTTCACTGAGAGACCTTGAACCTTACTCCGTCGTAATAAAAACTAATTTAGCGAATTAGTTGGATTTAAAGGACAGTGATGAAGGTGGTATTAGCAGTAATATAGCATTGCAAAGTGTAATTTAAATTTTAAAGCATTAAGTAAGTACGTATTGTGCTCTTACAATATTTTGTGTTGTAAGGACACGAACCAGTTTCTTTATCTTGACTTTGGACTTTAGTGCTTTCTTCCGAATCACATCTATACTCTATACCAGAGTTCTGACAGCTGTAGTCTTAAATAGTCGGTAACGTTTCCGTGAAGACTTTTCGTTTTCAATGTTATATTATATAACTCGTCGTTTACCACCAGGCGGGCTGTTTCAAAAAATAAATCTGCCAAAGTGAATACTCTCATGTCGAGCGTGTGCATTCTGAACTATCGTGTTTCAAATGAGCGCGGAACCCTAAAATCCATAAAATACAACACAAATCACAAATCAATAGATACGATAAGATACAAGTTACGGAAATCAGATGATATGACCAAGACCGTTAAAGCAAGACTATTTTACTTTCATATTTTTGTAATTGTAAGATATTTTAACAATGCATGGAAAAAGAAATATTTTAAAATGTCCAAATTAATACTTTTTATTTGGCTACATTGTTTGATTTTGAAATTTTAGGTCCCCGTTCCAGAACCCAACTTTCAGATAAAAACCTCTTTTTCAGCATGCTTTTTTCTAAGAATTGTAGTGGTTAGCATTATCTAGCGTCATGCTAGATTTCAGACCGCCAGCTTTTACCTCGTGTGTTGTTAAGTTTTGAGACAAACTTTGTACTTAAAAAATAAAGTAAAATATTACTGGCTGCTATTTATTTCTTTTTACAATTTTGAATTTGGAATGTTAACTTTTGTTTTCTTTGATTTTCAAAAAGCTATACAACTTTAATTTCGTCTCAAAACGTATGCACACACGAGGTATAGTTCCTGAGATAATTGGCTGACACACACAGATAACCAGACACCGAATTCTCGCCCGAATAATTATTCTCGAAGGAGGTTCAGAGCCCTAAAAAACGGTAAAATAAGTAAACACCAAAGTAGGATGTTAAAATTTCACCTACTACGTTAAACAGCACTGAACCTATAAAAACTGATAGTTTACCTGATATAAAGAAATCTTGTATATTTTTTATAAGTGAAAGATAACATAAATAGGCATAAACAGAATTTAAAATTACAAATAAAAACAGAGCTTAGGTCACTATTCGCGGTTAGGGTGCCCAAAAGGCCGGCGACGTTACCTCGTTGATATAAATATTTTATCCCAACAAAATGTTTATCAATTCCATCACCGACTCATCAGCGCGCACTCCTTATTTTCTCCCACTTTAACCTACATCATGTAGCACCAAGTCGACGTAAAACATTCGTTACGGCATAATATAAAACATATAAAAAACTTAGTACCATATTGTTTTACGAGTACATCGTATCCAAGAGTTTTACTTCGGATAAATTATGGATGCAAAACTCGATTACATTGTAGGTGGAAGTGTTTTTATAGATATACTAAGCAGAGTTTATCCGGAATGTGTGTGGCTTTCGGTTATTTTTTAGCCGGAATTTAGTCGGTTGAATTGGAGCTGATTTCAATATACTTACTATGCAGAATTTATTCGGAATGTGTGTTTTTTCGTTTATTTTTTAGTCGGAATTTAGTCGGAGAGTTTATATTGGAACTAATTTAAATATAAAACGCAAGAAATAGCGTAATAGAAGGAAAAAGAAAGAGAAAACCAGACAAAAGTCAATAATAATTTTACTGTTACTTTTGGTTGTAAAGAAAGTCTGATTAAGAGCCTATAAAAACCCAACGTTCAAAATAATAACGCAGTAATAAATTTCATCATATGACATTTTTAAATTAGGCTTTGGCTATTATATTACTTGCGATGTGACTAGCTTTATTCGTCAGATACAACCCGGTCACAATATCTGTGCACCTCGCTGGAATGCGTATAGCCTTATATAGTCGCACTGTTGCACCGGGGAGTGCGCGGAGAGGTGACGGGGGAAGCGGGAGAGGCTCCCGCTTCCCCTGTCCCCTGTTACCTGTCCCGGGTTACAATTAGAACTATCTTGTGCATATCCGGAATAACCAGTCTATGTTGCATTTCTAGCTTTCGACATAACATTTTCGGAGATAAAAAGGTCAAATATATTTTCTCGGTTGAAAATAAAGAGGAAACTTCAGCGCTACTAACAAGATGTGGAGAAAAGATAGAGTATTGTAATATATTTAAATAAAAAGGTGTATTTGCGAAAAGCTGAACAATGTTTCGTAAAGCGCTGTGTTTTATGTTTTATGGCATTATTTTGACTTATTATTTGAGTATCTGACTAAAGCTTATGAAGATTACTATTGGTAAATTTTATTTTCAAAAATAATTAAATGCAATTAGTTTACATGGCCCAAAAAACAATGCCAATAGTTCGATGCTAGACTAGATTGCTGTTAACAATTAAATACACAATACAATAACATTTTATTGGCACTACAAAAATAAATTACAAGCACAGCAAAACAATTATGAAAACAAGCATAATGTACGGTAGGTACATTTTTATATAAAAAAAAAAGGTTTTACTAAATGTCATGACTTCCAGACAACCCAACCTGTAAAAGAAAGTAATTTAGAAACGCAATTCTGGAAAGAACTATTTAATTTGTTTCGTCGTGACTCCAAGGTGACATTGGCTGGCATCCAAATGGCATGAGGACTCGGAACGGTTCACTTGGCTTATCATATTTCCGTGAAATGCTTAATGAAAATGATTTACTGACTATCCATTTTCGGTTTGTAACTGAATATGCATTGGAAATGCCTTCCTTATTGTGTGGGAATGAACTGAATATTGTGCATTGTTTACGAGTGTCGATGCCTTTTTGTTTATATTTCCACGCGGTATAATGGAAAAACATTCTTGTGAAAGTGAGTATTTAATTTCCTTGCCATAATTTTATGGGAATCATTTTGTACTTTTATGTAATTTTAGAGGAATAAGTAGAAAAAGCTTTATGTCGTTTGCAGGAACTAAAACCCTGATGAATTCACGAACCAAGGCCACGTCCAACATCCATTCAAAGTAGAGGAAAAGAGTGAATTCCATTCAAAGTGGAAGTTGTTAGAAATATTTCTTTGGAGCTGTAATGAAAATATTTTCGTCAAATATCACGTTTTTAAATTAAGCATAATCAAAAATAAGCTTTCGCTTCAATAATCGGCTACATTTTGCGACATTGGGATGAAATTCCGTGATGAATTTTGCGATGTTTAAGTGTTCTCCTGAATGATTTGCGATATGACTAATTTCCTAGCCAAATATGTCGCAATAATTTTGCCATAATATTACAAAAAAAAAAATCATGTAATCAAGTCATTTGATCTTAGGCTAAAGGTAGAAGATCATCGCTCACTTTATCCGGAGGTTTTGTTGGTATTTACAAAATCCACCGCAGGCGGCACTATAACAGGCTAGCCATCATCTAGTTTACAAATACTTTAAATAACTGGTCGGCAAACACATACAGCCATTTGTTTGTCAAACATAAACCTCACAAGCCTATAACCTAGCCTGTATCGAAAACTAAACCGCAGTCGCAACTAACCAAACCACCAGTAGTCAAGGTTATTTCACCTCGATTAAATATCCAAGCCACGCTAAAGTTGTGACAGGTGCGATGAAATTTTAACTAACCGAATTATATTCCACAACGGAACAATCTATTCCACAACTTTTCATAGACAGTTTTATTCTAAGTCTGCAGGCTCACAATAATTTGATAAACTTCTTTGTTTTATTCACGTGTTTTTTCTTTTTCATCATCAGCGCAGTTCCTCTATGGCTGAATTCATCATGTTAATTGCTCTGATCCCTACTAAGTGAAACTAATTTAAAATCTTTCATTTTGTAGTTTATTTTCTATTCCTCTCTTTCACTATACAGTATTCTATAGCAACTTGACCAAACTTACAGTACTGTATTTACAATACAAAACCAAACCGGATATATTTATAGTACCAAACCAACCGATACCAATGTTTATTTCAGTACAGAAACAACAACAAACAAAAGCATTGTATTCCGTACAAAATTCATACTATTTCTACTGAAAATAGACGCTACTGCAATTACACAAACTGGCTGAAAAGCTATTATTTTAACATGTTGAGAAACAAAATACTGGCTGTTTACTCAAAAAGAAAAAGAAGAAAATATGAATACATCTATGTTATAAAATAATATAGCAGGGTGTCTTCAAGTCGCCAAGTCAAGTCGAGTCGCGAGTAGCAAGCATGGACCATCGTAGACCACATCATTGCTTACCGATAAGTAAAATGACGACCAAACGCTGGCCTACGAATTATAATAGTAATAATAAGCCTTTGAATAAAAAAAAAATAGAACAGTTACTCAAAGAGCACACAGTTAATCAAGCAGACAGAAAAATCCGTGCAAACATCCCGACGCCTATTTGAAGAGAATACCTGTGGTGCTCTAGTTCCTGGGGCCTTTTTCTACTGCGGAATACCTCTATCACTTTCTTTCTCGTTATAAAAGCCAAATGAGTAACAGTGACCGAGACATTATCATAAACTCCTGGGTAGGGCCTCAGGTTTAAATCTACGTATTTGACCCGTCGTTAACGAGTAATGACGTGTAATAAACACGCGGACATCGTTATGAACTGATGGGTCAATAAGGTCTCCTTACCCTTTTTTAATTATGATCAGTTAATTAAACATGCAATATGAGTTTGGAGTTTTGTATAAAGGAAAATAGACCTAATTAGTGTTAATGATTTTTGAAAATGTTGGTTTGGGCTTTACCTACTAACTACTCTGTAGTTTGGTATAATTTCACAAAAGTAACAATAGGTTATTTGACAGATTTATACTAACTGAAAAAATATTGTCGTTCTTTGTCTTTGCAACCTATTAGACAAGGACATCAATACTTCTAATTATTTTTTATTGGATCTTTCAACTAAATCCTTTAAACTCATCAACATTATCGTCTTAATTATGTTTGTGATTATAGAGTCCCAGGTAATCTAAAAAGAGTGCCAGCAGCTATTTCAGAAATCAGTTTTGTTCCGAGTTACAAATGTTGCCGCTAATTCAGCCAATTAAAAGTTTTAGAAATAGTCAGATGTGTTTAAATTCAACTTGTCAGTAAAATAAGATTAACAGAGGCAGCTCAATGAAACAACTAGAAAATGAGCAAACATTTTGAAATAAATTCTAAAGCTTCCAAATATTCTAGAAATTCATTAGGTTAACAAAATAGGCAGAGCTGATATTAACTTTCAAATGGGCAGTGTCAATTTGAGCTATTAAAATAATAATTGGGCTTAAGTCATAAGCAAATATGAATTGTTAAAATATAATTTTAGTTAAAATTTCGCGACTTAACTAACTTATTAACTATTTTATTTTGTATAATTTAATTTGAAATTTAAATACAAATTAAACAACAAATCACAACAATATTATTTACGTAAAAGTTTTTTTTTTACTAAATATAAAATGTAGTATATTTTTTGATATGTTATCACTTAGGTACTAACTAACTCGATAAATAAATTAAATAAAAATATATTGTTTCAAAATATGCTGGTTTTCCCACTCCTTAATTATTAACTTAAACTTTGTTAGTACCTACGCTTCCTTCTGTCCCTTAAACCAGTTTAAAGGTTAAACTACAAGGATCGCGCCGACCACAGCGCGGCCTTTCTGCAGAAACCAAGGTGTAGCGTGCCAAAGGTTAACTCACAGGTCTAATGGTCCCGGAGCCCTATTCTGGCAAGTGAGATATTATGTTTGTCACTGTCGCTCTCATTAGAAATATCATGAGATTGAGAGTGACGGAGATAATCTCGAGTGACCAAGAATAGAGACCTCGGTCCAAGTTTACCTTTGATTCGTTACCAAGTTTTACGTGTTCCAATGTTAACACACACACTGCGGTAAGAGACAATTGTATTTAGTATTTTGGAGCCTATAAACCTAATACTGAAAGAAGAACATAGCATTGTGTTATAGTATAGCTCCCCATTACTGAAACATTTTTTAAATTGTAACTTTAGTTCAAGAGATCACAAACAAACAACCCTAACCTTTCCATAGTATTCGAAGATATAAAATAAACGAACCAAAAAACCAGAGCTTAAGCTTCTTAAATACCAACCTCTATTCAAACCCGATCAGCCATTTTAGCATGATTGAGTTACAAACACCCTAATCCTAACATTATGTAAAACATTAGAAGGACTGGCCTGGCAATCAGTTTTAGTTCAGCTAAACGATATCTACAAAGCAAAGGCTAATAATATATCAGAGTCAATAATAGTTTTGCTCTTTCGTTCTAGGTATTTACTGCTCGCATAATTCCCGTCGTGTACAGCCTGTGATGCTCAGTTAATCCGGAATGGCTTGAATATTCAGCGTCCCACTCTACGTTGGTAATTGTGTTAACGTGCAGTGCTGAGCGTGTAAAGATTTTAATTTAAGAGCCTTTTATTTCACTTGCGCGGAAAATATTTTTCAGTGCTCGAGTCATTGCAGCAGTTTTTGGATGTAGGGCCATTCGAAAGGCTACAGTTTTGTGAATAAAGCAAGAATGAAGCTAGATGATCTTTGAGGCAGTATTAAGTGTGTGATATGTCCTTAAACAATAGCTAAGCCAAATCAATGTCTTTAAAATAATAATAAATAATGGTATAGAACTCTGATTTAGCCACTCACACTCAGTTTCTCAAACTTAATTAAACTAAACAGTAGTATGGCAACTGCTTTTGATAGGTAATTTAAGCAATGAGTAAATCCATTACCGTATTTTCTTACGGCGTTTCTGTAAGCTGTGGTCAAAGCATTGATTCAGTTTCCGTAATTATTTAGGTAAGTACTACATTTATAGCTACAATTTAAATGTTTCAAACCCTTTATTAAACGAAACAATGCTAACAAAATTTCGTTGTTTTCTCACTACAAAGAACTTTCATTAAACCCCAGCCCTGTCAAGACCATTAATTTTACTCTACCAACGAACAAAACGTAAAAAACATCGCTTTTATATTTCCAAATATATGAAACAAAAACACACAGGGTTTCTTTTTGGCGGAGAAGCGACAGAATAACATTTGTATCGGTTTTCGCTCACCGAGAACAATATCCATGACTATGGAAACATTTTCACGGCATTTTCTTTTTTAAATAAAATAAATATTATACGGGCTAAAGCGCAAGGCTCATGAAACATTCATAGCTCTAGGATAAGTCAACACGAGATTCTACGAAAGAAGTATTTTGTTTTCATACAGCAGCAAAGTACCTACAGTTACCTATAGTAACAAAGTGCCTCTAATATTATAGAGGTCGAATTCAATTCATTTGAGAATAAAGTGTGTTAGTGACGTAAAAATAATTGCTCATATCTAGAAAGATTGTAAATTAGTTTTATCGATAAATTGGTTTGGAAAAGACAATATTTACAGCCGTGATCTACAAAGATTTATGAGTTTAGGCTATATGGCTATTTATGATAAAAGAATAAGAATTTTGAAATTGCTGATTGCCTAAAATAAATTTGATTAAATATCACCATATAAAAAGTCGTGGTAGCTCAATGGGAGAACAGCCGCTTCGCATTCTTGAGGTGGCGGGTTCAAACCCCGACTCGTACCAATGAGTTCTTTGGAACTTATGTACGAATTTACATACCACTGGCTTTTCGGTGAAGGAAAACATCGTGAGGAAACCTGCATATGTTCGGAGAAGAAATTCAATGGCGTATGTGAATCCACCAACCCGCACTTGGCCAGCGTGGTGGAATACGGCCTAATCACCCTTCGAGGGTAGACCTGTATCCCAGCAGTGGGAGGATTAAAGGTTGCATATGATGATATATGATGATCAGTATACTACGAGGCATTTACTAAGTTTTGTTACCTCCCCTCTCACTTGCAAACTTCTTTTTGCCATTTAACCAAATCTTATCACTAAGGGTTAATGGTAATCAGCTCCTATTGAAAAAATGTTAGAATTGTGTGAGTAAAAAACGTGAGTATGTGAACAAGGAACTTTCTGCCCGTGCCCTATAAAATACCAAGCTGTTGAAAATTCAGCCCACATTTTTCAAGCATTGATGAAACTGTTAAACTTTTTATAGATAATTCAGTTTTCAACCCTGTCCCGGAAGCTTTTAAGTTAAAAGGAGCTTAATAATTTGGTCAAAAGCTTCGAGGTCTGAAAGGGCGTTGCTACAACAGGTAACGGTGTTAAACACCTCGCACTATTTACTTACGTTGATGGACATTAAATTTTCCGAAAAAGGTCTATTCGGGACGGATGTTATTAGCTAATTATACTTTTACTGGTTTTTACACATGGCTCCTGAAAGAGGGCACGAGAAATGTTCTGGTCGTAGAAAGGTTTTATTCGAAATAGTTTTGTAGGTACATCATCATAATTATTATATCATATCATCATATTCAACCTTTAATGCTTCGAGGATAGACTGCTGGAATACAGGTCTATCCTCGAAGGGTGATTAGGCCGTATTCCACCGCGCTGGCCAAGTGATAGGTAGGTATACAATATACATTTTACACATATTATGTGAGAAACTTTGTATGGTAATTTTATAAAGACCACAATATAATTGCTTTTATTTGCTAAATAAATTAAATAGTAGTAGACTGCTAGTCACAAAGAACTAAACAAATGTTGTAAATTTGTCTATAGTACTTCTGTGACAAATTTTATTTTATTGATCGTTTAACTTTGATTTTTTTTTCGACCTTACCAATAATAACGACGACAAACACAAATAAAATCCATTATTCGAATATATTTAAATAACAAGTTAAACATTTTAAGATGATTACAAATTAATTACCTATCTACAATTTGAAAAGACAATCACAAAATGATCCTTAGAATTAACTAACTTATTCAAAAGACGTTTATTACAGATATCAGGTTGCATCTGAAATTTAATACTAGTTGTAAGAATTTCCATTAAATCGCTGACATCAGAAGATCCATCACCCGGCGAGGAACGGCGAGTCATTCAATTTCGTCTTAACTTCCGCGCTACTTCTTGAAATATGATCCTGTGGCATGTTTAAATGTTCCTTTAATAAATAAACATTAAATTTTTGACAAGGTTTTAAATAACAATAACAATGTTGATAAACTCGATTATAAATAAGAAAAAGACCATTCGTTCTATCATAGACAAAGTATTAGGAATCGTTAAATTAAAATTATACAAAATTACAAAATTATGGTCGCGACTTAAGAAAAATAAAATGTTTCGTGATTAAAATAGAGGTATAAAATTCAAATACACGTATCTACAATAATTTACATCATGTTCACTTATCTTTGTTTTTCATGTATTTTAATTTTAATATTATTTTTAATATGAAACAAAATCGAAAATTCACTGTTTCTAAATCTAGGAAACAGTTACCTACAACAGTCTACAGTTCTTTCATGGCCTTATATCTTACTCCCTCTTACTCCTGTGTATGTGTGCCTTTGTTCACTCGCGTCGTAGTAATTCCAATGCTACTCTGAATATTAACTCCTACACCTAATTAATAACACACGGCTTTGAACCGATTCCCATACTAACAGCAGTAAATTCTTGCGATGTCGTCCATTATGCAAATTCATCGCGTTTCACATTCATTAATAGGAATGCACGGTTTGGATCTGATTCACGAGATGTAGTTTATGGCTTAAATAGATGATCTCATTAGATTACTAAAGTGAAATACTGTAGGTACACTAAACTTTTCTACCTTGATAGGGGTATAGATAGATAGATGCTTTATAGTTAACACTAGTCACAGTAACACATTAGAGTTTAAAAACTAGTACTGTCTCACTGGCAATAGCTGTAGAATTGGCAAGTTTATCGCCAAAGGAGATCTCTCTCTTATTCCAGGATAGGCTATCTATTAATTTCAAATTTATCTCAAATTCGTTGAGCCGTTTCAAAGTTGAGCTGAAATAAACAAAACATACATTCATTCACTCACCAACTCATAATTTTTTGCATTTGCCATATTAATGTGATGAAGTGTCAGACACTTATATTTTTTCTAGACTTTGCTTGAAAATCTTTTGTGAACTGACAACCTGATTGTTAATATTATCATAAAATCTTTACATTTTGTTAATAATTATCATTCACGTAAATATTAAAAAAGAAAACACGAAAATGTATCAAACCCATGCTAGTTTCTATAGTTTAATAAAACCTTAAATTTACCATGCCCAAAAACTTTATTTAAGCTCAAAATTGTAATCCAAACATTGTAACTGACCCTGGCGGCTTAATTTTTGACTAGAGCCTTTAAAAGGTAAAGAGCGGGCTCTTTTTCCGCAACTAGGCCGGTAATCGGCCCTTTTTGCGTGACATATGCGGGTTTTCCTCACGATGTTTTCCTTCACCGAAAAGCCAGTGGTATGTAAATTCGTACATAAGTCCTAAAGAACTCATTGGTACGAGTCGGGGTTTGAACCCGCCACCTCAAGAATGCGAAGCGTCGGTTCTTCCACTGAGCTACCACGGCTCTTCAGACTAGAGCCTTTAAAAGATTCTCTTTCCACTGATTTTTTCACAAGCAAAGGCGAGTAGCCTTTTAAACATGCCTTGGTCAATTTATTACAACAACCCACACGGCTGATAAACTCACCTGGAGAGAGCTGCAAGTGTGGAAAGAAAAGCGATATGGCGTTTTACTATGCCAGAAAAACAAACACCGAAAAACAAAAAAAAAACACCATTGAAAATTATATGCATGGCCAATGACCGTCTCATTGCTGAGAACGATTTCGTCTTACCTTTTTACTTCTTTATGCTGTTGGCTAAACATAGATCTTAATTTTTTTTGTAAATACTTAAAAGTTATTGTCAAATCAGTTCCTTGAAATATTATTCGTAGGCTTCAAATTGTCTACGGTAAAAAGTTCGAAGAAGTTTTTTGTTGATTATCGGAAATGCTCGTCAAAATGCTCATCAAACGTAAGTAATGTGTTTTTTTTTTAATTTGTCGTAGGTAACTGTGCTTTAACAAAAGGACATAAAACATCTGTTCTGCCATCACTTCAACCAAACGCTGCATACCTAAATTAATACAATGCGAATCAATTTATCCCGGCGAAGACGATAAATGAACAGATAAATTATTCATGTTCAATTACTAGGGAATGCGCCGTGTTCTCTTTATGATTTTAATAAGATTTTGCTCTTATTTTGTTTATCAAGTAATGAAAGGAAGGATATAGGTAAGTACTACAACATTTACGTAGTTCTTTTTTGAAAATTAAAGTAACAGTGCATCTAACAATTGAGCTGATTTGCCCGCCTTGTAAAGAACGCTCTTAGCGATAAGGCCGCCACTTGCTGTACTAGTTTTAAGTGTGTAGTTATTATCCTTTTGTTTGTTATTTCTGATGTGAACAAAGAAGAGTTTATCTATCTATCTGATAAAAGTTCAAACGTAAAGATCGAGTTCGTAACACGGAAATCAGACGAAAAACAAAAGTTCGGGATGTTGAAACCACAGTAACGAGTCTGAAGTGGAACTGGGCAAGGCACGCGGCTAGGCAAAGTAGTGACAGGTGGAGTGAGGCGGCGACAGTAGTGCCGAGGCAAGGTAAGTGGAGCGTTCGGTTGGTCATCCGGCAGCGAGTTGGGTCGGTGACGTTGTCAAAGTCACGGATCGAACCAGGATCTGATTGGCGCATGACCAACGCAGAGAGAGGCAACAGAGATCCAGCAAAGGGAGACAAAAATGTATTGAAATTACGATCATGATAAAAAAGTATATATTATTTTGTTGACGATGATTATAGTGAAAAAAAAAAACTGGTTGTCTTTTTACCTTGTTTTAGTATAATACAATTAACTGCTCAAAAACATAACCAAATCAGCAGGAAGCCAACTCACGCAAGCCTTGCTAAGATGTTCCGCGCGCTTGCAAATTATTTCCACAGCGGCGGGCAAAGCGCGGGCATATTTGCCCGCTGCATTCAAAGCGAAATGGTTTAGCTTGTAGTTTTATACCATGTCGCTTGTGGCAGTACGTAACTGTATTTAGTATATAGTATGTAACAGTATAGTGTTTTTAATTATGACCATTAATTTATGTTTTATAACGTCTAGGTTGGAGTTCGACTGAAGTCGTTTTTGCAGCGGAGTGTGCTCTCTTTTTATAAAACTTGCGAGATTGTACTTAACGAATACGCATTGTTTTAGAATCAGCACAATTTGCTAAAAAAACATGAACTGAGAAACAAAGATGGCGCGCTGAAGAAGAAACTGACGTCACCAGTGGGAAAAAAAGGTTCATGATGATAATCATGATTATAAAACATATATTATGTCAAGTTGTTTTAATAATTTGCATTTCCTGTGCGTGTTATGATCAACGCAATATAATATATACACAACAACTCCTTCAAAACAATATTCTTCTACACGTTTTTGCTAATGAGTCAGATTTTCTGCACGTTTAAAAATATGTATCAAAACCATGTTTCTGAGAAGTTTTTCTTTTAGTTAGCACGCGCAAGAGACGTGCTTTTAAATATTTACTACAGACTGAGGAAAATGTATTTATTCAATGTTTCAAGCCGTTTCAGTGTGAAGGAGTAACGAACACAGACAAACTTTAGACAAACTTTCACATCTATATTTTAAGTATGATTTAGTTATTTAGTTATTATTATTTTTATTTAACCTACTGCAAAACACTACTCTATTACTTGTACGTATGCTGTGGCAGCGCATTCATGCAGCCTTTGCACGAATGACTTCACTGACCAGCTCCGAGCAAAGTGAACCGGATACCTCGTTTGTTGTTAGTTAGACTACTTTACGAACAATCTCTATAGCATAAGTTGCATACATAATTATGTAACTGAGCTTAAACATAATGCAATTATTCTGTCTTGTCCTAAAGAAACATGGCAATACAGTGGCAGTAATAGGGCCAGGGTTTTGGGAACAATTTCCAAACGCAGCGGTTTGTTTGATTAGTTTAATTTTAGCATTATGAAAAATTGTCTGTAAAATTACTATTACGCTGAAATGTGTGAACGGAATTTGAGGAAATTTTGAATAAAGACAGCTTAAACTTTGGATTAACACAAAATTATGTTATAATACTTTTTTACTATCGACAGCATTACCGCGTGGGCAACCAGTATTTAATAGTTAACACAATTTTTGCGCTTTCAAATTAAAATTGTTATGCAATTATAAAAATATTTATCAGTCTAGACAAAACCTCATATGATTATGGCGCAAACATGGTTTTAACTGAACCGTATTCAAAAGTTAACAAGTAATTTGTTTCTTTAAATTAAAAGTTTTAATTTGCGGTAGCTAATCATTTTATTGTAGCCAGTTTGATAGTCAGTTTGTAATAATGCACAGTGTCAGAAATAATGCAAACTTTTTTATTTGAGTTTTTTAAATGTTCTTAATTTGTTTTTAATCCTGAATGGGGGGGGGGTCTAATTATTTGTTTCATCAGCCCATTGTGATTAAAACAAAATAAATGACTACGAGTAAAACATTGTTGTCATGATTTAATAAATATGATAATGGTTACCTAATATTAGTAACCAGACATTTAAACGAACAAAACTTGCTTAATTATCTTGTAACATAATTATTCTGGTTCCAAAAACAATAAGTAAAACAAGAGACAATTCCTGGAATCCACGTTTCAAAATTCTCTGTACAAATACTCCTATTTGGATAGAATTTTACTTTAGCAGTTAATTATGCAAAGTGCGTTATTTGTAATGAGCTGGAGACCCATATATTAATTACACAAGCAATGAAAACTCTAGCAACAGTGTGTAACAAAAATGAGGCTTGTGAGTAGATCAACTGAGTCGATTTTACGTTGTAAGTCTTGAACTAATTACTGTTATAATGATAGTGTTACAAGCACTGTTATAGAGTTCCTTAGGATTGTAGAAAATGTGAGTAAAGTTTTATGTAACTTTTGGTAGCAGTTAAAAGGGTAAATTTAAATTTTGAAGATAAATTGATTAATTCTTATTTTGTATCAGCGGGATTTATAATGACTATTTTATTGGTTAGCATGTTTCTATGCTACGAATTACTTCTGCTACATGCTACGCTTGCTACACGCTGTTTTAGTAAGTCGCTGTTTCATAGTCTCGCTGCTACGAGTACGTTGCGTTGGCTCCCACTTCCCTTTGCAAAGTGTAGACGGCATACGCGTCTCTTTGTAATTTTTTTGTACAAAGTTCACATACTGCTTGTTTCTCACTATCAGTGCGTAGAGTTTTCCTACCGTACGTTTTAATTAGCTTCGATGTTAATTAAGGCTGGCAAAGCGTTAAATTATAATGCGCTTGTTGCTTAAGTAATTGTTTGGACAGTTTTAATTGCGTTATTTACTGTCAAGGGAAGGAAAGTTTGAAAACTGTTCATGTAATAAAATACTATGAAAACCCGAAAAGGCCCGAGAGCCCTTTCAATTTCCATTTTGGTTAAAAAATCAGTTAAACCAAAGGCTTGCAAATATTTAATTAACTCTCGTCTCCGAACTTTGCTTCAAAAGTGGTCAAAGCGTGACTTCATTTTTTCTGGTCCCTTCGACCTTTGTGGTTGACAGACTTGACACGGGTGTGCTGTTAAAAAAAGAAAAAGGTCCCGCGACCACACCATTAACATACGGGTGAAAGCTTATGGGAAACCGCTGGTCATGTGAGCTAAGAGTTTTTTGAGAGCTTTTTGAATTGATTTCGGTTTGCAACAATGGTTTTGGACAAAAATAGTTGACGATTATTCGCAAACATATATCATGGTTGTTTTGGTTTCAAAAGAAACTAGTAGAACCCTAGGAGGTTAGAAAAAATAAAAGTATAGAACAGTCAAAAATTGCACAATTGACCCAATTTTAAATCCTGCTACAAGGCGCACAATGGAACAAACCATCGCAGTTGTATAAGTAAAGGAGGGTGTTAGACGGGACTTGACAGCGAGATGCTTTGTATCTAGACCTCGTGATTGTATTTCTTCGAAGTTATCAGCAGCCTTATAAACAGAGTGACGTCATTCCCGTTTCTATTGCGCAACTCTTCCCAACCTTCGCACGGAATACCTACTCGTATTAAATGCTTTGAAATGAAACACACTATCAAAAACATAACTGAACTAGATAATATTGGCTAAACTAAAGAGATTTATTTATGAACACCACTAGCAAATTCAAAACAAAACTCCACTAAATCCTAAGTCACCTTTTAGGCTGTTATTAATGTAGCCTAAATATAAGAAGTTCTAAGCAATCCCCGTGCATGAGAGAGCTTAGAGTTAATCTGAAGACTCTTAAAGATCGCATTATTGCTGCCTTTGACGTAGCATTTCTTAATCTTTATACGTATGAAGATATTATACAGTAGGAGGCAAAATAAATGGCACTACTGAAATATTTTGCAACGTGACGTGCGATGTTTTATAAAAAATATTGTGGTTTGTTTATTTTTGTTGTTCTAAATATTTTTCAATACTTGGTTTTAAAATAAAAATACGGAGTGCAATAGCTTCGAATAAGTGATGTAATTTATATCTTAATTTGGTTTACACCCTGTTTTATGTCTGTATTTATAAATACATATTATGTATGTACCGTAAGTTCTTAATAATATTGTCTGGCTGAAAATATTTAAGACTCTACAAAATAGATTTACTTTCGTTTTAGATTATAACCCTCAAGCTCATTAATTCCCTAGTGCTTAATAATATGTAATAATATCTCGTAATTTAGATTTAATTAGACTTCAAAGTTTAATTTCTGAGTAGTTGATTAAGCATTACCACTCGAATTTATATACTATTCGTTTAGCAATAAGGTGTACATTAATACAATCTCAGATCTAAAGGCTGGCTGGAAACCTAGAGCACTTGATAAAAACATACAACTCTTACATCGTTCTACACAGGGTTATAAAGAAAGGGTATGCTAAGCCAAAAAGTATTGTAGTAGGTAGGTACTCATCATTAGGAACAATTTTTGGATAGGACCATTTAGCGAAAAAAAAACAGCTGTTCCATAAAAACTGTCAAAGACACTCGACAAAATGTATGGAGCAGCTGATTCAGTTCATTATGATGAGTATAAGTGTGCGTCCACACTGCGAGCCTAGCTCGGTTGCGACGACGCGTCGTCGCAACCGAGCTAGGCGCGACGGGCGCGAAGTATCAGACATATGAAACGCGCCTTTGCGTCCATATTGTAGCGACTAAGGCGGAAGCCTAGTGCGACGGGACTGAGCGAGACAGCGCGCGTAATTTTCAAACGCGCCTGTCCGCGCGTTCTGGCCCCACTACGGGCCTAGTCGGCGAGCGACCCAATGCGCGGGTGGCGGGGGTATCAAACCAATTCGGTCTTGTCGCTCGGCGTATGCGCGTCTGTGTAAAATGGCGATAAATCGAACCGCTACAAGAGCTCGCGCGTCACTGTGGCCACCGCACGCCCCCGCTCGCCGCGCCCGCCTCAGGCTCCAGTCACCGCGCATTCAGTGTGAACGCACACTTAAGCCTTTTTCGGCTTAGCATACCCTTTTCTTATAACCCTGGATAGTACTACAAAAAACAAAAGCACCACAAAAATCTTCGCAAATTAAAATTACATTACCGCCGCGACCATTTTCCCCGCACTGTACTAAATGAAGTGAAGCACTTTGCGAAGTAGGTACGTAATCTTCTTAGAGACGAAACATGCTCTGTGGCCGAAGATTCGAGGTGAAATGGAAATACCTGCTCATTTTTGTGTATGAAAATTAATGAGACGCGAGTGCGTAGGTTTTGTTAGACTTGAAATATTTTCTGAGTCTCTTTTGGGAGTTAAACCTACGTTTATGAATTGAGATAGTATATTATATAAAAACTGGTTGAAGTTAAGTGACTAGTACTGCGTAGGTACTTTGTTTTTGGGCTGTGAAAAATTTTGACGATTTATAATTTGTAAATTTGAGCAAGGTTTATAATGAACGTTAATGACTAGATAAAGCTATTACTGGAAGCAGAGATTATTCATACTGCTGCAGTGTGTGTTAAAAATAAAGTATTCGAAGTTAATAAAGTTAATATAAAAATAAAAGAGTTATAATATTCGTGTCACTATCAATTTTAAAACACCAAAATCAGCTTTTCCGTATATTTCGCTGAGTGTTAATGCGTTTTCCTTTGGAACAGAAATGGTGAGTTTGTTTATTTTTGGCTCAGTGTGGTTATATTTAGAAGTGCGATGGCTAGTTTTATTTAGCTTTGAAACTAATATACATAGTTGAAAAACTAGTAGAATTTTAAAGAGAAACTAGTTTTTAATTTTGCAGAATTTGAGGTTAATTAAAAACTCTTATAGAAACCTAATTCTAAATATTTTTATAAAAAGATATAAAACTAACATTAATATTAAGATAGAACAAACACAACAAACAGTTAATACTAGCAAATAAGATTTGTACTAGGTAATATTATATTGTATTCTAATATGCATGAAATAAAGGCTTTTTTATTTTATTTTATTATAGAAACCTCACCAATTTGTGATCTAAAGCTATGGAAAACTGAAACAATATTTATCCGTAAGAAACTGCTGTATCAGGCAACGTGGAAAAACTTTTATAAAATCAAAACAAAGTTCATTAAGTTTTAATTTCTATACAAACAGCGCGATGTTACTGCTGACATTTTATGATTGTGTATTGTGCTGTCCGAACATTATTGTTTCCGGTTTATTCCAAAGTTGCACCAAATTTGCAGAAACAGACCAGTTGGCAGCGGAACAAATACTCATTCTACAGAATTGTAAGTTACGCTTTTATCTCTACAAACAACAGTGGATGTATGTGCCACTGTTAAAACTGGTGGTATGGCTAGTAAATACCTAGTAGCATTATTATCAGTATTTTAAACCGTTTTACTTATAGAATTGAGAAGGCCAGAATTGACTTGTGGTCAGCGAAGGAAAGGTTAGGCAAGATCCATACTCACTTACTACCAAATACTTTTTATTTAGCCCATTCTTATAAGCAACCGTCGTGTAATACGGTGTAGTGATCCACATAATTGTAATTTCAAAACAAATAAAGAAGCCGGAACAGTGACCATGTTTTCTCATCCCGCTCTACTTTGTTTCTCCATCGTCGCGATGCACAAAAAATCGCATTGACTATGCATGAGCAGGATTACGACGTGAATGGAACGCTGACGTTTCGGTTTAGGGACGTGTCATGAGATGTTGGACTAACTAGTTTATATTTTTGTAGTCATGCCGGTTTGGAAGGATTTTCACTATGTTGAGTTTGTATGTTGCAATATTATAGAGTTCTTAGAATGCGGTGATCTGAGGCAATGTTACAAAGTGTAAGTCAGAGAGGTAAGCAAACGGTAAGGATTTTGAATCATTCCCACATTTCTGAGGATCGTGGTCACTGGAACCCCTAAAAAGAAAGAAGGAAAGGAAAGTAAGAGCTTTAATACTTAATTGTAATTGTAAGTTTAAGTATCCCAGGTAGATAATAATATACGCCTTGCAGTGTCAAGCAGTTTTCAAAACACTAAGTTAGGAACCTAGGTTCAGATAATTTGCTGCCTTTTCCGAACTGTGCATGTCATGAATCATAATTACATTGAAAGAACAAGAGTTCAACAGACCCCGTCAAGCGCAGCTAAGTAGAACGTACAAGTTTGTTCATTTTTAAATCTCCAGAGTGTCCTTACCGACTTGCTATACTTGTGGACTTCTCTTTTCTACTAGATACTAAATTATCACATTTTAAAATTAATTGGCTGTAACATACAGACAAACAGACGCCGAAGTCTTGCCTTAAGGGGTTTTCCCCGAATGAGGCTCAGAAACCTAAAAATAAGTAATTTAAAAGAAAATACATTTCTTTTCTCGCAAAAAAAATATTTTATTTAATTTGTAGTAATTTTTGACTTTATGTTGTATTTGACTATTTTAATTGAAATAAATTAATTTTATTTAAAAAAAAAAAGCAAAGTGACAATCTAATATCAGTCTAAGAACAAAAATTTGACGATCGATTCCCGCACTAGCATCCAACCTTCGCGATCAAAAATTCCACAAAAGCCACAAAAAGCTATCCATTGATCAGGCATCCTATAACCACCAAAAGACGACCCCACTGACCAGACCCCCCCCCCCCTCCCTCCTACCTCCCGTTAATATTCCGCATTCAGCTCATTTACATGTGCCGCGGTCGCATCAAGTGACACTCGGGATGGAGTTCGTTATCACTGGGGTGGCTACCAGGGTTTATTACACCGCAGCTCTTGCACTAACAAAGTGTGCTGTGAAGTGACAAAACCACTACTGGTTGGTTTTCATTATAGTGAATATTATAGTTTCAGTACCTACTAGTTCATTTTTACTTTTAGGCTAAGGAATAGTTTTGTTACTGTAAAAAATTTTCAAAGAAATTCTGAACTGTATAGGCTTTAAAACGAAGGGTAAATACGAGTAGAGCCTTCAAAGATCAGCAAAGCACCGAAAATGTCTCAGGTATGGGAGGCGTCCATAAACACCAGTAACCAATTTACCTTCTGGTGGCCCGTCGCTTGTTTGCCGCTGTATACATTTATTAAAAAAATAACTTGATAGTTAAGCTTATCATAAACTCGCACACGTCATCATAACTGTAATACACGAGCACACATGCCACACATTTTCTCATCAAAAATCTTTTACAAAAATTTCCATTTAAGTTTTAACAACAAAGTCCCAGCTTAAAGCAAAATCCTTGTCGCAGCTAGAGCACAACTTTTGCATAAAATTAACGCCCATTCATATAATTGAAACCGCAGCCGACGCCAGACAAGAGCTTTTATGGTTTTATACGGAACCCCGGGGGAGCCGCTGGTAAAACTTGTGTTAGAAACTAGTCGGTTTCTATGAAACTGTCTTAGTTATACTCACCAGCTCCTAGCGAGTGTGTCCTTTGTGTTCTTCTACAACTACTAGCTAATAGTTATTTGTTTGAAAAGTACCTACGTAATATGTACTATAGGTACTAGTATAAATATTATAAAGATGGGAATCTATATGCTGGTAGTTCCATTCGGAAATCTATACTAAGTACTTAAAATGTTACTTGAAAAAATACTTATGTACCTTTAAATTTGTCCAACCTAATTTTCCTTTATATTCCGCGGTTTTACTCGCAGATTTTGTCATTTGTATAGGTACTTGCATTTTTTTGTATTTTTTATTCAAAAGAAAGGCAGTGGGATGAAACTGGCAATAGATCGAAAAGGATGGAGCGCCAAAGAAGAGCCCTAAGCTGATGATGATGATTTTTTAAATTCCAAATTTTTCCTCATGAAATAATAACTGAAGAATTGACAAGTATTGTACTAAATTAAATTAAATTGTAACAAGTCTCGACTCATTTCGATTTATAAATCACGAAACATCCAAACACAACACCAAACATCCCACTTTATCTCTCTCAATTTTCTCGCACATTTTATTACTTTCTCCAAACTCATTAGCTTCACTATCTGTACGGCGATTAGTATTCTTCCTGCATCATTTCCCCGAGAGTATAAAGTTAAAATAATAATCACAAAGCTTCCTTCCTTTTGTTTATTTTACACACAGGAATAACGTCCGAAATATATTGCTTCCTGAGAGCGACCATTGAATTACAAACTTGAAAATTGTGGCTGTTAAGGAAAACGCAATGGAAAAATATCAGTACATCCTCGGTCATTTTTTATGGAGCTGCTCATGCAGGAATACGAAATAAATATAAGTGAAAAAACAATATACAGATGGAGTATTTTCTAATAAATATGGTGCTATTTTACCTATTAGATAGTTTTATTTTAAAATACGTAACTTTAGTGGTTGTTTCTAACAAGTATACCTCAATTGAGGGAAGTTTTGCTACTGCTGTACTACTGTGTACTTACTAGGCTATGCTAGGCTACTGTTCAAATTCACTATCACTAATTTTATGAAGCGAGCTCTCAATAACATCACGAAATTGACAAATTTTATCAGTCGAATGCATGGCTTATTATTTTTCATCATAGATTGACACTGGTTTATATTTAGTTAAAAAAAATAACCAAAACCACTTCATTTTCCTAGTAAAGTCTTATCAATAAAGTTAGACAAGAACTAAAAGTAGAACAGCTTCAGTAATTCATCTTTTATTATGCTAAAAAAAGTACTAAAACAGCACTTTATCCTCACTTATCTATATTTATGTTCCTTGTTATTCCAAGTACATTATTTCGAAGCTAACAGGAAAAACTCGTGAACGTCAAATTACAAAATTAAATGTTTCTAAATTAATAACTCGTGTAGCAAAAGTTGTCGACAAGCGTAAGTCGGTAAGCGTTGCTTTACAACTTTAGAATAACGGCAGAGCTCATTTGAACGAGGCCAAACCACTGAGGAGGAAGTAGCCAGAGAAATAACTTTTAAATGCTCAAAACTACTAATAAGACTATTCGTTCTTGAGTTACGTATATTGGTAAATGTCTTATTAATTTGCGCTTGTACTTTCTTCTCATGTTTGTTTTTTAATCATATAACATCATTTCTGTGCTTTTCTGTTAAAACTATACGCATTCAGATGCACACATCATGTATTGTCGTGAAAAATAATGTATAACTTAGAAACCATTTTAGAAAACTTGTACACTATTTATTGTTATTTATACACGTGAAATACAAATAATACATGATTCTATACTTAGTGTGTGAGAGATACTTTATAGTTACTTGCTCGTAGTAAAATACAGTTGGAGCTATTTCTCTGGGAATTTCTTACTCAGGGGCCAAACCGTAGCAGGAACTTTTTAATTATAAATTAATAAAGCTTTTTAGGAGACATGCTGAAATGTTGAAAATTAATAATTGGACAATCTGGGTTAGGGAACTAGTAAGATTCGAAATTTCTTTCATTTATTTGAACTTAAATGAAGGTAAAGCCCTAAAAATATACGTAGTAAACAGCTAAGAGCGGGTATCTCAGAGCCTGTGATGAACCTATACGAAAGAATCATTTGTTTACTAGTAAAGATTAGATTTTACTTTGAAAACTTCCTCCAAAAAGTGTCATCTAATACAACAATTTGTTCAATTTCCTACAAATTAGCGGAAAGAAAATATTTATCCAACTAATGGCTGACTATAGGGCGGAAATGTTTGTTTGATGGTTCCTGGTAGATAATAATCGGTCCAAGTCATAAACGATACAGTCGAAATGGAAATACGAGCCCAATATAATGATGAAATGGTTTATTTAGCTTTACATAACTACCCGATTTGGCAACCTGTTTGGCTCAGTGCACAGTGGTAAAATATCCGCCTTATAAGCCAGAGGTCCTGGGTTCGATTCCCGTCCGGGCAGATGTTTGAATGATGAATTTAAATAATATATCTATTTTGGGTCTGGGTAGTTAGTTTTCCTTGTCTTTGTGTGTGTTCCATGGCATCCCCGACACAGGATTTATCCTAGTGGGGAGCTATGAGTGTGAAACGTTAATAAAAAAAAGTTCAATGATGACCGGAACTTGTGCCCGGTGCTGAGCTTTGAGCTGGAATTTCTGTCAAAGGATAAGATGGCGAGTGGAGCGAAGCTATCTATACTAATATTATAAAGAAGTAAAGTTTGTGTGTTTGTATATTTGTTAAATTGTAAGGGGGTAATCTCGGGATCTACTGAACCGATTTTAAAAATTCTTTCACCAATAGAAAGCCACATTATTGCTGAGTGTCATAGGTTATATAAAAAACCGAAAAATAAAAAGGCTTTTACGTGGTAGTCCGTTTTGCAAAGTGAATCGGAGAAAAAACGGTCCGGACGGCGCGCGATGGCTTCGGGTTTAATTAACATTATGCCCAACGAAGTGGGCAAGGGTCAGCTAGTTTTTTAATAAAGCGCTACTTACCTTGATAGTAAGTGAACACCATCGCCTATTAATTTAACTACTGTAACTCTAGAAGCATTGCAGGAGTGCTCTGACTAAGTGAGGATCAGTTAACTCAATCTTTACTTATATCCCACTACTAAGATATCAGGTCTATCCTCGAAAGGTGATTAGTGCATATTCCACCAAATCGGTCAAGTGCCGGTAGAAAATTCACAGACGCAATTGAATTTCTTTTCCGGACGGATACTTCCTCATGATTTTTCTTCACCTAAAAGCTATTGCATAGTGGTATGAAAATTCGTCCAAAAATTCCAAAGAACCCATTGATACGAGTTGGGGCTTGATCCCGCTACCCCAGGAATGCAAAGCAGCTGTTCTCCCATTGAATTTGGGCTACCACAGTTTAACAATGAGTCAGTGAAACTAACTAATCCCCTTACCTGTCCCAGAACAAACCGACATAATCCGCTCAAACCGCGTCACAGAATCCTCGTCTAAAATTTCTGAGCGATCTCAATTTCTCCGATTGATTGATTGCCTCTCGGAGGCCTAAACGGATTCGCGCATTTTTCACACGGCGACACCCACCGACAACGGCTTTATTGAATGCCGAGATTGATAGTTTTGTTAATTTTATCGCCCTTTGTAGGCCGAAAACGTTTAGGTACTTATTTTGATTTTTAGCTTTTGTTAGATAAGTGGGCATAAGTGGGACTGAGGGTCTGTTATTGTGATGGATCTGTTTTTCTAGTTTTCTATTTTTTTGTCTACTGTGTAAAATAGCTGACAGTCTGAATAATTTGAATGTATTTTAATTTCTGGCTACAACCAACGTAACTAAACTAGGTAAACTAAAAACCAGGTAGGTTAGGTAAACTTAATTTACATTTTTTGGAAACTATTTGTTATTCTGACGTCATTATAGTACTTGTAGTAAAAAGAAGTGCATGATTATATTTTCACTCGATTGCCTAAACGAAAAGCAATATTTCATTTGTTCTTTAAAACATGTTCTAATAAAAATAAATAAAAATTGTACAAGTTCGCTTTTAAAAATACAACTAAAAATAAAACCAATTTCGACGTTTCAGTAATTGTTAATAGCATCAATCTATATTGACAAAAGTAATAATTTCCACAAACAGGCATTATTCAAGCCAAATTATCTCTAAAATCAGCCTGTGTTTCACCAAAATAATTATTGTTATAATAGCAAAGTTTCACAAATAAACGTTTATCCCAAAACATGGCTAACTGATTAGTGGTTTAGCCAATATTAATTTGATTATAAATTGCAAATAGCATTTGTACGGTTTTGTGGTATCGTTTAATTTGTTGCCGATATTGAAATGGGTGAAATTGACAAATTAATTAAAATACCATTTCGAGCTAACTTGAAATATCTCATTAAATAGATAGGTAGGTACTAATTACCTAAGGCACCTTCGCGTTCTAAACGAATGTACGATGTATCAAAACCCGCAACTTTGTACCTCTATATCAATTCAAAAATCTTATATCATTTAAAAAATGCCGAACAGCGAAAAACGGGGGGGAAATTTTAGCTTGGATTTTACCTATTGCTGACGTTTTTTTCTTTCCAAGTTAGTTATATCGGAATGATATTTGGTTGTATGTAATAAAATCTGTGTAGCTGTTTAAAAACTATGAAAGTTTTTTCAAAACAGGTCGAGAAGTTCAACAGCAAAAGCCCTAGTTCTATTGAAAGATTTCAGGCAGTAATACTTTTGAAATACGTGAGAGAGTCATCACAATAATATTACAAAAGTTAGGTACTAAAGTATTTTCTTTTAGAGTAGGACGTAGAAATATGACGTCATTTGAAATAATATTAAGTTACTGGCAATTTTATATCAGAAAAACTCGAATTGCGAGTTGAACTGGTTATTAACTGCCTATAAAAACATACTACCACTTCCCACACCATTTATATCCTGTCACACTTTTTAAGGGTCACTTTTACTTTTACAGGGTTACATTGAATATATTCAATTTGTCATAAAACGTAAGCGCTTGGAAACAATGCCTCTTATTAGGATGAAATATAGTATTTTTTGCGTATTCTGTATGCGAGAATTCGGAGAGATAAAATATTTGTGATAGATGTTGGATCGGAGGCATTTGGAAAACGGCTGGCGGTAAAAGCGGTTTATGAAAGATACTTTAGCTTTTTACTGTGAGTATAATATACGGGAACAAGGTGACTCCACGATCCTTACTTTTATGCCGAGACACTTCTTGTCTAGCTCTAGATAGACTTTTATCGAAGCATGTCTTGTTATAAGTTCGGTTGAAGATAGTACGCAAGCGTTTCTTAGTTTTTTTATGCATTTGATGACGAGACGAGCAATTTGCTCACCTGATTTAGTAGTATCAATCTAAAATTCATCTTCAACCCTCTATCTAACACATCTGGTAAACTGGCTATCAATTTAGTATCAACAACCTTAATCAAGCTAAACCAGTTCACAGCCTCACCTCGCTTAGCTTAGATTCTAAATTGTTATTTAGATAATAAAAGTAGCTACTCACAATACTTAGGAAAAGCTTGTTATGTTTTCGAAATCAATTTTTAATTAGTTTATTGCTGTCAAATCTAAATACATTTCAAAGTTATCATGACCTGAATCAGTCAATATAAACCGGCTATCCACTATGACAATTTGCGAATCATTCGACCACTATACCGTTAGCCACATAATTACAAACCTAACTAGCTGTTCCCCACCATTTTACTTGCAATCAAATCACAATATTTAAAACTGCTCCTTACTTTATCCTAATCTTATGAAGATCAATTTTGAAATTAGCTTTGTTATTTCAAGAAACAAAAAGCCAGCTGCACAGCTTAGTCGAGCATTTTAGTAGGTAGATTTTATGAAAATTATTTACCATGTATTTGCGTTTATCACTTGAATGTGTACCACACATTCATTCTAGTTTTATGGAAATAAATCATGTACTCAAATTTTAGACGCTGTTTTGCTAAAACAAGGTAGAAAGATCTTGTTCTGCCCAAGTGGGTGTTTCCCGGTAGATATAATCTTAGTGTCTTCAAGTCGCGAGTGAATCGGTTTCTTCTAGGCAAGCATGTTCCATCGTAGACCGCATCGTTGCTTACCATCAGGCGAGATGGCGGTCAAACGCAAACCTATTATCGAATAAAAAAACCTTGTTTTTTGAGAATCTTATTTTTGCAGTAAAATCGTAAGTCAAAAAGTAATAAATAAGCCGAAGATCAGACAGAAGGACAGAATCACTTCCGCATTTATTTTGTCAGTATATATTAGGCTATTGTCAGTTCCAGCTGAAATTATCACAAGCCGTCGAGTGATTTATAATAGCGATAAATCGAGCTAGTCAACCGAATCGGTTTAGACAAATAGTTTTACATTTGTTATGTGAAATTACCGTGGGTATATAAATCAAATAAATCAAAATAAACATAAAATATACTCAGTTCATAACTTTGAGGTAGGTGAAATTTAAAGCCGCTTTACATTTTAACGTGTCCGTCATTTTCATTCAACTACCTAGGTAAAACTACTAGCGTTAAAACCTGCATCCCATTCGTGGCATGCCATCCAAAAACTAACCGGGCACCGGACAGTAGGTAAAGATCCTTTTCAAAATACAAGTAAACATATAAATATTTTTTCTCCGCTTGAGCACGCCCAGAGGAAGGAAGCCCTCAGAACATTTTCTACACATCCATCGCTTCAAATGGCTCGGCTTTTTCAAAAGGAATCAATAAACCGTTGACCATAATAATAACCCAAATGGGGATCCAAAAAACTGCTCCTAATAACAAAAAGAGGCACGGAAGTATTTTTTCACCCGTAACCCTACAGAAAACGTTATGAATTGAAAGAGCCTCTTTTATGTTACAAAAAGTGGATAACCGTGCAAGAAACAAAACGGCTTTGTATGAAGAGGTTTTCAAGAGAAAAATAACATTTTCCATGAAAACATGGGTTTGACTGAATGTTTTCAAGTCTTGTTTACCTGCCAACTAAAGGGGTTTCAAACAGCGAAGATAACTGAGTTTCTTTGATCTAAAATACAGGATTGATAAAATATTGAATCGTATCAAGGAATTCTAAATCCTCTTAAAGATGGATTGTGTTTGTTTTTTGGTCACACATAATTATGTTACATGGACATGAAATAATAAATGTAGCTACATTCGAAATCTAACGTAGTTTTGATACCTTTCGATACACGATTCGATTCGATTTTCGTACTGATGGCCAATCCCAATTTGATAACGTGAATCAAATTTGAATAGTATCAAAACCTTTTCATTTTCTAATAATGAGATACCAAGATACCTAGCTACTTAGCTGATTACCTAATTGTGAATTAACTGCGGGTCGCATTTTTTTCCAGTTGAGTCTATTCATAGGATGTGCCTAATTCCAAACCGCGCGGCGCTTTGGGCCGCAAAATGAAGTGGGAAATAGTCCGAGCTGCTTTTGGCACGTCAATTATCCTTGATGGATGACGTCGTGCAACTAGACACGGCAGCAGGGAGCTGTTTGGGTCAGGATTTTGTTAATCAAGGAATTAAGGACGAGATAAGTAAAGTAAAAGTTGACTACCTCTGTTAGGAAATAAACTGTCTTGGTTTTGGCTCTAATAACACCAAGGTTTTTACCAACTCTTTTGATTAATTAATTTTATATACCTATATATTATAATAGTTCGCAAAATTTACACTCTTCAGTTTGCTTGAGTTTTGTCAAAAGTTTACACACCAGATTTCACTTTATTGTTATTCATACAAAAAAGTAATGCTTTTCCTCAAAAAGCAAATAATTATAATAACTTTAAGAGAACTTCGTGATGGCTTCATGAAAATTTAATTAAATATCTGGAATTTATATCAAATTTTAAGCTTGCAAAAATAAATAAATAAATTATATATTTTTTAGTTAAAAAATGGGTAAGCAACATGAATAACATGGTAAAAGTATAAGTCTACGACATTTTTTTAATGATAACTGAAATTTATTATTTCTATGAGAAAACGGGTCAGTTTCGAAGCCAGTTTTGCATCGGTACATAAATAACCTTACCCCCCCCCCCATCCTTACTCCGTCCACGGATGCAGTTAATGCCGAAACTAATTGAATATCGCTGATTATGACTGAATGTGACGGATCGGCGGCTACATTCAGCAATTTAGCGTGAAACGAGTCCATGCTCCATTGTCATTAGTAGATAACTGTCAGTGGGCTTTACTGGTTACTCGTTGGTACTTGTCAATTATACACGAGCCTTGTAGTGGAAAAATATGTAAAAAAAAATTCAGACACAGTGTAGTAGTAAGTTGGTACTAGTATTACCCTTGTTTCCCTTGGATTCGTGCAAAACTTTTCGAATCTACGTTTTTGATTCGTGCAGCTAAGGAATGGAACAGACTACCGGCTTCCTTGTACCCTGAGAGATACAATCTTGGGCTTTTCAAGGTCAGAGTGAATAGGTATCTTCTAAGTCTGCGTGCTTCATCTTCGACCACATCGTCGCTTACCATCAGGCGAGTTGGTGGTCAAACGCGGAGTTGTTCACGTTAAAAAAAAATAAAAATTGAAATAGTAGATCACATTTTAAGTTGTGAAAAAAAAGTACGTAGAATTAATTTTTATTTTTATTTGTTTTCGTGGGCAACGAAACTATTTGTGGATTTTGATTTATATCCGACTTATTTGGAAATCTTTAATTTTATGTCGAAGATCTACTTTTGAAGAAGTGCCCAGATACCTAAAAACTAACTTTTCTAAACGCTTCATTTCTTAGTTTGAATGGTAGACGCATTCAACATTCAACGAATCGAACAAATTAAACAACTCCCTTAAGCTCATGTGGATTTCGAGTACATTAATGTAAAGCAAATACACCTCCACGTGGAATTCAGCGCTTGAAGCGAAAGTCCACGTTCTGGTGAAACTCAAGCGTTGCGGTCTGTGAATTGCATGCGAAACAGCGCTGACTAAACCCAACTAACCATATCCGAGAGAGATCATGGAAGTTCTGAAATTTGATTCTTGTTGCTTCTGAAATGTTGCAATATCTTTATATATTTTTAATCCCCGACGCAAAAACGACGGGGTGATATTATAAGTTTGACATGTCTATCATATCTCCCAAACGGATGAACCGATTTAGATTTTGTTTTTTTTTTGTTGTAGGGTTTTCTGTTTCCATAACACTTTTTACTCTTTTCTTTTCATATCCTTGTAACTTTTATTACTTTCCTTAATCAGTTTTATTCCTGTCCTTGCGTGCCACTATTTATTTCGTGTTCTTTTATAATATCCTTTCTAAATTATTCATATTTCTGTATCTTTTTTATGATTTGTTTGTAAACATTGATCTGAAAGCTGTCTAGATGTTTTTTATGTCATGTAACTTTTTAAATTCTAAATCTGTCTATGTATTCTCATACAGTTCCTATTTTCTTTGTATAGAACCTATTTTCAATTTTATGATTTGTATCTGGCTGCCTATCTTTCTTAATATTCAAATTTAAATTTCAGAATTCTTGAGAACGATTTAGAAGGGATGCCTGAGAACCGCTCTGACAGCGGGGAGTTCGGATTTGGTCTCGGATCGAGGTGGACGTGAATTGGCTTGGAGGGCCATAGTCTGAACACGCTTGAACCTTGAAATCTGAAACAAGAAAAAGTCCTCAAGCCTTAAATCTTTTCTACTTAAGTTACAGTGGTGAACAGGTTTGCAGTGCAATAACCAGAGTCCCCTTTTACCCAAATTGATGAGCTCGTGATCCTCGGCGAGCTTCACGACTGTCTCCAGGCCTCAGTAGCAGGCCTAGCGCTACACGTGGGCTTGGCGGACCTTCATCCTGCGGGCTGTATCTTAAGCCTTTCTCCAGACCTCCTCCTCTACCGTATAACTTTCCTTGATCAGTGCATCCCCGAGTGTGACTCCTTCAACATTTTTTATAACCTAGAGACTTTAAACTAATATATGTACTTTTAAGCTGTCTCCTATCTTTCCTTTTACATCATCTCGTAGGAATAGGGAGGTAGCCTTAATAACTTGTGCTTTACACCCTTTTGCCTTAATAAGTAAAGGGGTGTAACGTTACATTGTTTGAAAAGTGATTTAGTCAGAAGTATTAAGCCGGCGACTGACCTGAGCATTTTGCCATAACGTACTCGTAGCATTCGAAGCGAGCGTGGTGGAGTACGCGGCGCTCGCAGCGAGCGGATCGGCTCGCTGTATTGACCTGCAACATTTCGTCGTAACGTAACGTTATGTTACGACGAAATGTTACAGGTCAGTCGCCGGCTTTATGTTTAATGAAAATCGATTGAACCGTTTCGACATTGGTGGTTTTTTAAATTTTAAATTTGTTGTTATTTAAAATCTAGTGTAATAATGAGAGAATCGGTCGCGTGATGAGTTTGGTAAGCGTACGATAATCATGTTTGCCCATAATTGTACAGTTACCAGCATAATTACTCCATATTTTGTAATAAAATCATTCTGATATTCGCCATTACAGTTACATTATAGGCAAAATTAATTAGCAAATTTAAACTCAAATTAAAAATACTGTCCATGGCAGGCGTACGTAAATCAAGCAGATGGTTATATCAGGGAAAAAACCGTTTTTAATATAATAATTTTACACAGCTTTAGAAAATTAATGGTTATGGTTTTAAATTATCTGTGGTTAATTAGTTTTATTTTACTATATCTCAAGCCCTTAAAAATATAGATTTAAAAAAAAAAAAAAAAATTTTACTATATCTCTAACTTTAAAATGTATACCTAATAAACTCTAGCACGGTCAAGAATTGTTAAAAGTTCTAAATTCTGGGTCGCACCTGTAATATTGACCTGTAATGGGCAAACGTGACGTTTAACATTAGGCGAGCCATTTGATCGTCTCTCCACTGAATTGCATACAAAAAACTAACAGAATAACAACAAACAAAACAAAAAAAAACATACAAAAACTTGTGTAAATTATAACAAAATGTTTCAACACACGTTTATTTTCCATAGCAAAAAAAAGCTTTTACTAAATTGATGTACCTCTACATATAAGCAAACACATCAAGTATTTCTGATAAACAATTAAACAAGAGAAGTCTTGATTAAAATTCACAGATACTCAACATCAATTAACAATTGCAGCTGATTATTTTAATGCAGCACTTAAATAAATTTCCGAAATTCATTCCAGGTTCGCTCTCGTTTATGCAAAGGATGTGAGTTGATGTTAAATTGGAAATAACTGGAAACAGCCGGTGTGTTACAAATAAACACACACGATTGCTAAGTTATGTTTTGTAAATATACGTTGTACAGTTACAAATATATTGATGAACTGCGGAAAATGAAGTAATTTTAATATACATAAAGAACTAATTTTTTAAATTATAAAACCACTGACTCAAAGAAAAAAAAATTGAGTAAGACTGCTCTATTATCGTCGGAAATTCGGAATAGAAAACTAATGAAATCTAGGACTATTATTTACCTATATGATTATGCACGTTTTTGCCATGTATAATTGTATATGATATTGTATAGCTATGTATACCTATAGGTATAATATTATATAGCTATGTTGCTAAACAACGTTTAAAACTGTTATATTGAAGTATGCAGGCTTATTTAATACTTGGACAAGTACCGCAAAATACCCACGAAACTTCGCCTTTCAAGTTAAGTTTAGCTAGAGTCTGCACTTAAGTGAAAACCGCTTAAATTTTAAGTAAATTTAAGCTGTTTTAGCTTTACCACACTATTATTATCATCTAAAGTATGGTTATGAAGTAATGTTAATTAAGTGTGTAATTTATCTTAAATACACTTAAAACAAATTTAAGGTTAAAATGCTCTTTAAAAAATATTTTTTTGTTTATTTTTCCAGTTGTCTATAGATTTTATTGTTTGTATTATTCTCTCTGAACCAAGCTGTAAATACTCTCTTGACAAATAAAACACGTCAAAGTTGAATTTCAGTAAAATGTGGAATGGATAGTACTTTTACTTCGCCGTAGTCTTGTAAAAACAGTTGTACTCCATTTGCCATGAAACCACTCTAAGCTCGCTGAAAAACTACAATGGCTGACATCGAGGTTAATTCTATCAAACATTAACAATGCGAGTTGCGTAACAAACTCAAGCAACCGCCTCGGTTCACTGGAGCCAGTTTCGAGAACCATCAATTTGTGCCCCGATTGGCACCGTTTCCGATGTCGGCATGAGATCGTTTGCAGAGGTTAACTGTTACTATGCCAGTTATTGACTTACATTGTGAACTGTTGACTTACTAATCGTATGTGTGGAGTACCTATGTAGTGAACTGGCGGGAGGTACTTGCCTGTTGGTTCTTGTGTGTTATGGTCTCAGGTGTCTCATGAAGCGTCTCAGATAGACCGCATAGTCTGTAGAAGGAGATCAAACTTTTTTAAGAAAGTAAGTGCTTAATCACGTGATGTGTTGTGGTGAAGTGTACCTAAGCGGTGTTACCAAATTTTTGATTGATAACGGTGTTCTAACTAATGCGATAATTAGCTATATCTATTAGAACAACAAAGGTAAAAATTAAAAAAAGAAACTTAAAAATCTTGATTGTGTCTATAACACCAAACCAAAATTGAAAAGGAGTAAACTATAGCATCACGACAATCTGTTCAAAGAATATTTGCAATGCAACTTTGTCAAAATGGACGCCACACGTCACGTGGCCGAGTCTTACAGTCCTTACTCTACCACTCCGATGTCTTGAAACAGTTGAAATCTACCTACAACTTGTGCTATTTCCTTTCCTTGCCCCGTTAGCACGATCCACTATTATCTTGTTATGTCACAGCACCTTTCTAACGTTGTTAACTGGACTCGCAGGACTTATAGAATCGGGCCACATGTCGCCAGCGCAACTTGACCCCTGATTAATTTAAACTATGTCAGATAGTGAGGTCATTGGATACTGGTGGGCTGTTTAAAAGCTTTATTGTCGGAACAAGAATGGTGACAGGTATCGCTGAGATTGTTCGGGCAGTTGGGATAGTTATTTACGATTTATTTTATTACTTTAATCTGAGAAAACCAATGAAAAAGTTTTGAGGGCTCCGCATTTCAACGCTGGATATGATTGAACTGTGAATATGGCTAGGGAGAATAGATATAAACCTTCATAGTGAGATTGAATTTCGATGAAATCGTAAATGGTTCGTACCTACCAGTTTTGGGGCTCTATTTTGGTGCGTGCGATATTACCTTGGTTACTCTCACTCTTGTGACTTTTGTAACAAGTGAGACAGTGACCGAGATAATATCGCATGCGCCAGAATAGGATCTCTGGTAGGTAATAGCTTTCACGTATAAATTATAGTGTGAAGGCTGGCTGAGTTTGCGGACGAATTAAACTTTCTGATAAAATCAGGCAGTTGATTTTCTGTACTAGGTCCTTTCTGGAATAAATTACCAAAAACGCTACGTCATCATTTTAGAACAACTCAATACTTAATTAGTTGCATAAATACATATTAATACTGTAAAAAATATAAAATAAAGTTTTATTTTCATGCTAGAAGTGGCAAACATAAATACGCCAAAGAGCCGCCTGATGATAAGGGATGGATGGGTGGCCGCCTAATGGAGGGAAAGATGGATAGTATTTCAGACAATGTACAGGCAATATTAAACCTTAAGAAAAGTCACAAACGATTCCAAAATTTCAACCGAAATTTGTTAACTGACTGCGATTATTCAGTGAACCAGCCTGTCTCCGTTCGAAACCAAGACTCTGCAAAGTTCAGAGTCCGATGTTAGGAAGTTCCAAACTGACGGGACAGCTATTCTCCATTAGTGCCACGTTAACTTCTCAAGGAGTCGAATTTGCGTACAGTTTTATGTAAAGTACGGATAAACGTGTTTTTAAACAAAGAATAAGATCACGGATTTGTTTATGAAAAAATCTTGTTCTTGAAGTGAAGAAACAAGATTTTGTATTGAAATGATTTTTTAAACTCATTGTGCATTGACATAGTTCTATAACTAAATATTGACTAGTTCTATGACTAAATTACGTGTTTGTTTTAAAATGTCAAAATTTTCACACGTTCATCTAACTGCTGAGGTTTCTACGGATCATAATCTGGGTATGATTTTGACAGCTGTTACTATTTAGTAAGCTAGTAAATACAAGTTGTCAGATGAAAATGTTCTGAATTACATTTTATTTTCTAAAAAACGGTAATATTATCGCCACCCCGATTTTGCTTACTCTGTAATTCATAAATCATAACCTAAGCCTAAAAAAGCCAAAATAATTTTTTTCGCTCCAGTAAATTTCGTATTACCTCCAAAATGTTACATAAATTAGGCTTCAACGGCCAAACACGAAAAAAATTAAAAAGTAAATCCAGCTGATACCTTTCGCAACAAAGAATCTGAAATAAATTGGAACACCCGTGTATCTCTTTTAAAAGTGGCTTCAAGTATGAGCATATCAAAATACAAGAAGCATTTGTGAAGGCAAACTATTTCCTAAGAATTTCCTATAATATAATTATATTATGTAACAGCATTTCGCAGTTTCACGTAAAAAAGCCTTAAAAACCGTGATTTATTCAGGGGTGAAAAGTAACATATCTGCATTCAAATTTAGCCTAAATCTACTGAACACACAGTTTGTGAGCTCAAAGTAAACGACTCCCAAACTTTTCAATTTAGTGCGTGTGTGACTGTGTCTCAACGCTATTTCTATCTACTTTTAAACTCCCAAAGTTGACTATATTATCACACCAGCGATGGCTAGCCGTGTTAGAGAGGTAATTTATAGAATGGCTTAACTCTGGAACAAAATTGCTTACACACACGCACTGTTGACAGTGACAAAGGCGTAATGTCAGTGACATTTAGGGAGACCCATCAGTAACCTTTGCCACGATATATTAACAGTAACAGCAATGCGTGCAAAAACGTTTCAAAAGTAATATATTCATTTACCTAAATAATTAGATACTCGTACATTGATAACTAAAGTTATTAAAAATCATTATAATAAAAGTTCTTCACCGACCAAAATGATACAAGATACCTACATCGGTCAATCTTCGGATGGGTGATTGCGATAGCATTTACAACTGACTGCTACCAAAGGTCAAAAAGATACATCAAATTGTAGTCCTTCGTTGTTAATCCTGAAATTATAATCGTTTAGCTATGATAGAGGTTTTTAGGCAACCTAAAATCTTTGACAATTGTAGCCTAACCACTAAGTCTATACGTACCCACTTTAATACCTCAAATATATTTCTTACTAACAGCGTCTCGCGGTTTCAACTGTGGCCAAATTGTTAACATGAGTTTTTCGGGATAAAAAGTAGCATAAGTGTTAATCCAGATCATGAAAGACCTTCATTCCAATTTTCATAAAAATCTGTTACGCTGTTTTAGTGATGACTAACATACAAATTTTCACTTCTATAACATTAGTAGGAAAAGTGAAATTTCCCTTACTGTATATACAGTGCCACTGCTGACTTCAATTTAAGGCCAAGGGATTTGCAAAGCGATGAGGTCCTTATTATGCAATATGATGAAAGAACTGCGACAGTGACTTGTTACAGAAACATCCTCCGTTTACATTTCATTACGAAATCCGAAGTCTTAATGTTGTGCTTAAGTTAAACTTTCTGTTGAGGAAAAATAATAGAATAAATTAAAATTTAGTGTTGTTTAAGATAGCATTTCCTTTTAATTTTATTTCGGTTAACATTGTGTTTTAGATACTCGCTGCGCACTGTGGTTTCACGTGCGCGGTGATAATTAAAAGTTGTCTATGTGTTATTTCAGAACCTAACCTATCTACTTTCTAAATTTCATCATTATCGGATTAGTAGTTACGAAGATGCCTGGTAACAGACATTCACACACACTCACAAACTTTCGCATTTAAAATATCAGTAGGACAAGATACTAAGATTCTACGTTAATTTATTGATTTCGAATTAAGCTGGTTCATGTTCTCAGCTTAGAACTTCTTGAGTAGTAGTATCAAGCTATAGTCAACATTTATATAAACTAATGACTACTTAAGCCAATTAAATGACTAACCTCCGCAATCTCGATAAAAGATTAGCGATTAGACGGCCAATCACAGTTGACGGTGCGATGACGTCACGGAATTTAATTGGTCGTCTTCTGATTGCAATCGAGCGACCGGTTTGCCTGAACCTTGCTTAAAACCGCTGTGTGAACGATGCTCTACGAAATCTATAGTCTTTTGTTTTATTCACACATGATTTTTAAAAAGGATTTATTGTAAAATGGTATCGCCGCTGTTTATCCACTCACAGTTACTGTAGATTTACCAACCGCTGTTTGCAGCGCTCGCTGCCTTTGATTTATTGCAACGCTAGTTTTGTACAACAAAAATATGGGAAAATTAACTGCTGAACATGTTTTATGTTGGAAATTTTATAGTTTTAAAACTGTTGAACATGACACATTTTATTTGTAAAAGCTAAATGTATTGCCAAGATTTTACTCGCCTTGTATTTTATAATTTCTGAATTACTAGTTTACTTTGGTAGCACACGGTGAAATCAAATCAATTTTCTGTTTTGGAAATCTTTCTAGATACGTTTGTACTGATTCCTATTAGCCTTTATTTAAACAGATGCACTTTATTTACTTACTCCATTCTAGCTGCCGCGGTTTCACCCAGGCAGCTATGGGAAACGGTGATTATGACGAAAAGTAGCCTATGGTCTTATCTGCTCCGCAGACAGCGTGTGTTCAATTCTCACTAAATAATTTTTTCATAGTGAATTTTTATGAAAAAAATCATGATGATCGGGGCGTGAAAGTGCAACAAACCAATAAACTCACTTATGCATTCAACTATAATATTAGGTCAAGATACACAGCATAAGTAAGTACTACCACAGCAATAAACTAGCACTAAAATCCCTAGCTCAAAAAATACTTAGTATCGAAGTAGTATAAAATACCTGAACTTTTAAAAACCCAGCCGAGCTCAAGAGCTAGAATTACGTCATCATTTGTCGCCACGTCAAGCGGCGTGCAGCAATACAGCAATTCAAGCGCTGGAATATCATCCCTTTTTATGAGAGGTAAATTCTTGAGAGGTAATGTCTTCGCAGCGATGGTAACTGGCAATTTACAGGGAGAAATGGCTCGTACTGCGGTAGCAAAATATATCTTGTTCTTTATTTGTTTTGCTGATGTGGGATAAGGGTTAGTAATAATGGTTTATACTAAATGATTTTCAGTTAATAGTTTCTTTTAGTACATAATGGAGCTGCCTTATACTACATAATATTCTTCAAAACGAAAATGCGTGACCGTTTGACACAAGTACCTATCGTAAATGCTATTACTTCGAGCGACAAACAAAAATGTATTCACACTTTATTTAAAACTAAAAATCTCGTAGCTCCTCTGCGACTCTTTTCCAAAACAATTGCAAACAGCAGCCAAATCTTCAGAAGCCAAAAAAAACTTAAGTTCTTGCTCTTTTATAGAAAATTACAATTCCCACCATCAATCAAAAAAAAAAGCGCTGAATGAAAACAAGCACGTAAAACCGACACAATAAGCAATTAAAGCATCTACTGAACTGGCCATTTCTTTTATTTACTGTGCCGTTAGCGGAATTAAAATAGGTTAATTTACCTTTATAAATTACTTATAACGGTTCTTGGGCCCTAACTAGCTTACTGCAATTCGCTGGATCGCTGCCCCTTTAGAATTACTTTATGGACCATTGGCTGTTTAATTGAAATGTTGGATAGCGAGCAAAGGTTTAGATAAGAGTGGGGAATATAAGTCAGTTATTATTAGTATAAGCATGGGTATTAATTTCTGGTTTGAACAATAAAGAGGTCAATATTACAGGTATAAAAGTAGATTTTTTCTTACACGCGACTAGGATTAATCTCATTTTAGAAACTGTTCCTAATGATAAGTCTCATGAGCCTTTCTCAGGTTAACAAACCTTTTCCTATTAACCCTGTATTTACCTACAAAGTTAACATCACAATAGAATGTATAACCCTCATACCATCTGCGCTGGCAATCATAACAATGGGAGATAATGTTTGCACGTCGAAACTTCATCCGGAGACAAATAACGTTGTAATAACGGTGACGCAAACGTGGGCGGCCTGATTGATGAATACGGAGGTAACGGATTAGTATTCCGTTACTAATTATCCTCAGGACTACTAGTTTTATGTAAGTACCGAATTAGTAGCAGATGTAAGCTATAAGTTTTAGTAAAAGGTCTTGTTTTTCGATATATAATATATATTATATTAGTACAGGTAGATTGAAACATAATCAGTTAAAAGGTAAAGAAATAGTAAAATAATAAAATAAGATAGTAAAATAAGATCAAAGTGATAGCACAATTTTGTTTAATTCCTCGTATAAGCAAATCGTTTGATGTCCCTTTTTATTTTGTTGAACTTGTAAAAAAACTACAGTAAAAAACCGAAAAAACTTTAAGTTGTGAGGAGGAGTGAAAGGAATAAGTTAATATCAAAAATGTTTTTAAAACCAGCATTATCAAGCATTATCATCGGGGTTACACATGTATACTAAATTTCAGATCAATCGGACATCGGGAAGTGATTCAAAATTGAGTTGCAAAATACCACCCGCAAAAACATTTGGTTACGTAGATACATAACATACATTGTAAATTAAATAAAAGCTTGTAAAATAGAACACGAATACGATGTGTACAACTTTGACAGCAAAAATATTATAAACTAAATGTCTTTCTAATAGTTCAGTGCCGCCTCATCTTTATAAAGAGCAAGAATCAGCAAAGTTCAAACTTCGTGTTCGAAACTGCATCAGGTCTCACCGGTTAGTGTTTCCAAGTTTCTCAATATACGAGTTAATCTGTTTGCTCCAAGTTTGTGTTTGTGTGTTGTCTGACTGTTTCTGCTTTGATCCAATACGGTAATGAAAGGCTGTCTTTAGCACTGAATTTGGATGACTGTGCTAGATTTCTGCATTGTGAGATTAGAAATATGTGGCGTTATTGAAAAGTTCTAATATACCAACATGGGCTTGCTAACAGGTGAGTTAGTGATCAATCGCAGACGGTTTTTCTTAAATAAAAAGTAAAGGATTTTGAGTAGGTGTGGTTTTTCAAAGATCTTTAGATGATCTAAAAAGGCTCACTCAATTATATTTAGTCAGCAAATAGATGGCCTTACGAGTAAAACCCATCTAGGTTATATGATTTTATATTACAGATTTTTTTTTGGGTAAGTTTTATAGAAATATTTGTACGTTATATTATATTTAAAAATAAAACTCCTTGGTCTGCAGACTTGTAAGCTATCCATGTCGTCTATAAAAAAGTCTACCAAGAAAGGACCGATACACAGAATAATAAAACTGTTACTACAGATGATAACAAAAGAGCTAAAACCGTCCGCCAAAACTTTTCAATACAACAATTTAACCATCCAATCAAAACAGAATCTCACATCATAGCAGCCATTTGCCAGCTCATTGCCAAAGCAGTAAAACAAGGCCTAAAATAGCGCCAAAAAATCTTCAACTCTTTCCACCAAAACATTACCGAACTGGCCTCATCCAACACTTGGCCCAAATCGCCGCAGCCTCATAATCACAATGAAAAACAAATTACTAAGATGTAATTAGAGAGGTGGAAGTGCCTTCTAGCCACAGAGTAGATAAACTATAGAGAAGTTCTTAAAGGAGTTCTATCATAAAAATGTGTCACACATCAGATCTGTGCACTAACTTTATAACAAGACCTTGGCTCAAGAGAAACATTTTATTAATGATCAAACGAACTTACCAAGTGAAGTTCGATCACAATTATGTGAACGGCTTCATTCGACGCGATTTTGTTTTTGTTTACATATTGTAGTTGTGTCTCACGTACTGGCCCTCAACACGGATTGTTTAGAGATTTTATTCCCCGCTTTCAAAGTTTTTTATTCTGGTAACACTAGAGATCGTCCATAGTCGTTAAGTTCGTTACTATCGTACCCCCACCTCACTTCAGAGCCCAGAGGGGAGCCATCGGCCGGTCGAACTTCATTCTGTTTAGAGCAATAGTTTTACTACAGTCCGGCAAGTATAACTTGGCGCGGCTGTGCGCCACTGTGTACTTTTATAACTGCTTCTCTTGTACCACTTTTTATCACTTTAGGCATGATGATAGCACAGTAGCAAATATAATAGTAGCAAAAATATTCGCAACGATGTTTACTATGAACTCGGAAGTGTCAAAGTAAATTTTCAAGATTGCCGATTTAGTTCCTCAAATCGCCACCGCCAACTTAAACTTGTGGCACTGTAACTACTTATTTTGTGACCGGTAATGGAAAAAATTACCCATAAATTGATTATGATTACCAATTATCAATCTCACATTTCATTATTAGGGTTAGGGCATTTATATACATTGTATATAAGTACTAAGTAGGTTACTTAGCTAAGCTATTTATGGGAGGGTGTATATATTAATCGCGTCGAATGAAGCCGTTCACATAATTGTGATCGAACTTCACTTGGTAAGTTCGTTTGATCATTAATTATGTTTCACGGCTTCATTCGACGCGATTTTGTTTTTGTTTACATATTGTAGGATGTTCAGAGAAAATTAGTGAAATGTGAAACAAATTTTTCACAAAATACAAATACATAATTATGTATATCCTTTTATATGATGTTTATAACCGAATCGATCCCGCCACAGACTGTTGGCATGTTGTGAACATTTAGCTTAAAATGTTCTGAGCATCCATCCCAGCATGTCAGTTTTGAAATAAATTTCGAACCGTTAGATTTTTTATACTACGCTAACAAAATATGATAACTTATTTAAGAGCTGGATCTGTATCTATGCTGCTTCTTCTACCTATATAGGTACATAAAATCATAATGTATGATGATACAATATTCCCAGAAGACATTCCCAGTGTAGGTGCTGGACGATACTGCGACATGTCGCCAGCACGAGAAAACTCCAACTAATGAAGAACTAATAAGATAAATATTATTTTATTGGATTTAGTGGTGGAGTCCGTCTATCGTTAGATACGGTTAGGTTTACAGTCTATTTAAAAAAGTTATTAATACTAATATTGAAAAACTTAATAAAATTAATAATCAAAAGCCTCTCCCACTAATAGCATTAAAAAATAATTGTAATTCTGGCTGATAACTGTGACTATGTGTCATATCAGAAAATGTAATCCAAGATTTAGTACATAATAATCAGTTATTGTATTGTATTAGTGACATTATTTCTGTAAAATCAACGAAATGGGTCCTTGGCTAACCAACTACGTTGTTTGAGTCATATAAACCAATGTATGGGTGTGCAGAGTTCGTGTGATAAGACATCAGCAAGGACATTCAAGCTGGTAGAAATTGAAGTTAAAACTTACAATGTCAAAAAAAATAAATAAATCACAAAAAAAAAAGGAAATATAATGCTTACATGCACTAGGATAAATTCTTTTTGTCTTTTAGCATTATTCATAATATTTTGCGAGTATATCACATTACTGAAAAAACTCAAGGGATCTTTAATCTAAAAATAATGAATTGCTTAATGTTTAAGCCAAGTTTTTGTACATATAATTGTTTAATTATTGAAGTTAACTTGATTTTATTTGACTGAATAAATGACGATATCAGCATTTGACAGTGACACTAATGATCCATCAATGAGTTTTAAGTTAAGTAAACATTGTGTAGGTACTTTGATTTTTTCAAACAAAATCCAACATTTATTTTTCTTGAATTCTTAAGCCTTAATTATATTACTAGCTCGCATTACTAATATCGATTTCTGGTTGTCATCATGGCGATACTTTATCATAACTTACATATCTTCTTGGAGTCTCTATTTAAGTAAATTAAATTTCAGCTACGATAAAAATAAAAACAAAAAAACATTTTTGCAATTAGGATGAGGCACCCGGTCTACAAGAATTTGCGCAAATTCTACTCCTCTCAGTAGCCGCAACTGTCACACGGCGGTGGCAGTGATGGTTCTATTTTCCTCCTCCAACCTGGTGGCGCGGGCGTCTACCAATGTTCAAAGGTAACTCTCCTAATATAAAGCCGTCGCCTAGTGAGAGCGGCTGTCACACCAAATTATGAAGTGAATCGATTAATCGGACCAAGTGTATTTGCATTTTTGTAACTCTGCTTATCTCTGTTTTACTTAATGTGTATCAGCAATGAATAATTGAAAATGTGACATTTACCATTTACTTAAGAGACCCATCGTGATAGACGTTTCTCGTCGTATAAGAATACATAGAGTAGCATACAGCGTAAAAAACTAACCATGTGACAAAATATGTGTCCTTGTATGATCTGAACTCAGGAATAAATTTTTATATAATATACATAATATATTTTTTCTTGTGTTACCCTTCTTTAACTTAATAAAGTATGGTATAAGACTGAAGTGTCAGTGACACATTACTTTACTTTTGAAAAATTTGTATCCAGCAGTTTCCTAACTTGAAAATAATAGTAACATATAGCTCGGTGCTCGGTGGTATTTTGAATCATACGGACAATCCTCCTAAAGATATTGATAACGAAATTATCAAAAATAATGTGTTAAAATAATGATCAATAGGTATATCAATTTATGTGGCAAACGCACACAGTTATGGTTTTGTAGAAACTGTTTGTTCATATAATAACTAATAACTAGAGGTATAAATGTACCTAAAAATAAAATAAATTAAGGAGTAAAAATAACAATTGCTGACTTGGAGAAGTATAGCACAATGTAAACTGTTTGCCCAACTTTTGCATAGTACCTATAATGCGGTGTAAGACACCCATATCGTATTTAGCAGAAAAAAACGTGTCAAAACTTCGTTAATTTTCATAGCGACACACATCGTAGAATACTGCATCCTACAAAAGTTACATAAAACGTAGTGTAATTCAGACTTATTTATTTATTGATTTTTGTTACTTTTAAGTCCTATGGATGTGATAATCCTAAATAAACGTATACTTATTGATATGAATTTTTATTTAATAATTGTGTGTCGCATCCCGTAGAACACTGTACTGCGTCAACTAGTGAGGTTATGCATAGTATAAAACAACATAAACACGGCGCGTCTCGTAGGATACTGTTCTGCAGCAACTTAAAGAAGTATATTGCACAGTAATACTGTATAGCATAAACTAGAATGTTCGTTCTAGAATTATAATGCACAGTAAACACGTCGTATCTCGTAGAATACTGTATTGCCTCAAATTAAAGAAGTGTATTACACAGTAATAATACCTACTAGGTATATGTATAGCATAAACTAGAATGTTATTCTAGAATTATAATGTAAGAACATGTTCGTAATGTGAAAAATACTTTAAAAACAAGAGCAAAGCAAAAGCTTTGCAAGGCTTAGCATAGTAGAATGTGTTGTATAAGCACATAATAATTATATTTATACTCTTGTCATGTCCCTGCATCTACTAGCTGTTTATAACATAATTTTTAGACAATATATTAGCCCGAGTGTAGCGTAAGCTATGATTAAGCAAAAATAACGTTAATATTTCATAAAGGTTTAAATAGCCCAACTTGAAGTCAAAATTACAGAAGTACAGCCACAACAGTAAATAAAAATAAAGTAAGTAAGTGTAATAAGTATATTTAAGGTGGTTTGAGCACATAATATACACTTCCTGTAATAATTAGCATACACTGCACAAAATATAACTAGTCAGTTTTCCGTTTGGATATGCAACTTGTAACACTTTGCAACTAACCAAGGCTAAGCTAAGCTGTAGCTTAGTAAAAAAAACTCAGGGTTCTTGATGTGAAAGTATCAGCACAGACGTAACGGTGACGCATTTCTTTACCCAAGGCAAGAAAATGCGAACTACCCTACTTTTCAGAAAGTTTCGTTTAGTCAGAGGTTTTGCGTATGATGCATGTTAACATGTGTGACAGTATCTGCTCCGATGCTCCGATGCGACAGTATCAGCTCCGATGAGATGGTATCTGCTCCAATGCCGATGCGACGATATCTGCTCCGATGCTCTGCTCCGATGTTGCAGCGACGCATTTTCTCACAAGCAAGAAGACGCGGACCAGCCCTTCTTTTCTTAAAGCAGGCATAGTCACACTGTGTAAACACATACGCGTCACTTCTTCGTCATTTTGATGCGACGGGATCAGGTCCGATGCGACGGTATCCGCAAGACCCATGTAAAAGGGGGTATAGTGCAGAGTGAGGCTGCGACCCAAAGGGTACACTTAAGCCATTGTGTAAAGACCCAATGTAGAAAGGGTGCAGTACAGAGGTTGTCATTTTTATGCGACAGTATCCGCAAGACCCATGTAAAACGGGAACAGTACGGTGGACAGTATCCGCAAGACCCATGTAAAAATGGGAACAGTACGGTGCAGATTGAGGCTGCGATCCAATGTAGAAAGGGCTCGCTGTCAGATGAGACTTCGATGATTTCTCGACGCGCCAATCCTTTATTTCTTCGTCGCTTTTTTCCGCTACCCGCTACCCGCTTTCGGTTTCTCCATTGCAACTTGTTTTAGTTTGCGTGCGAAGGCCTCGGCACGGAAACACGGAATGAAGTTCGACCGGCCGATGGCTCCCCTCTGGGCTCTGAAGTGAGGTGGGGGTACGATAGTAACGAACTTAACGACTATGGACGATCTCTAGTGTTACCAGAATAAAAAACTTTGAAAGCGGGGAATAAAATCTCTAAACAATCCGTGTTGAGGGCCAGTACGTGAGACACAACTACAATATGTAAACAAAAACAAAATCGCGTCGAATGAAGCCGTGAAACATAATGACTAGTTCGTAACCCTTTGGGATCCAAACTATGTTTATATTATGCTAGTCGCTGCCCGTGGTTTTATTCGCATTTTCATCAATAAAAAGTAGCCTATGTGGTAAGTGTGACTGAACTCCAAACTAACACACATCTATCTAAACATCCAAACTTTGACAATTATAATATTAGTAAGATGATGCCCGAATAAACGATTGTGTATTCGCAATTGATTGTAGGTGTCATTATTATTGTAATGACATGATTTTGTTTATTTTTTCATCAGTAATACTATGCGCAAAACAAACCTAACAAGGATAGTTTGGCAAATATTTATTTTTATAAATAACAACATGAATGATATCGCCGTGAAAAATATTTGTGTCTTGCCCTATACACACGACATAGTAGTGAAATTTGCCTAACTATGATCGGAAAGAGAAGAATTAACAATTTTTGATTTATTGTTTTCTGGAGTAAATAAAAGCCGATGAGAACGGTATTTGCCCAATCAATGCGTGTACTCGTATCTATTTCCTTGCATTTGCATAGCTGTATTTCTGTACCATCTTCTGCTCTGAGGTTCAAAGTGCCTTCTTGCAGTCCGCTGGATGTTTTAATTAGATTTGCGCGGAACACCCGTTGGCGTCTAGACGGTAATTCCCCGCTTTTCCATTCGACGGTGGAAAGGCACGGTTCAACACTAACCATGAATTTTAAATTTAGCAGGCACAAACTGCGAAAAACAGTATAAAAGTAAAATTACTATCGATAAAAGTGAAACGATTACAACATATTAAATAACGATTATTAGGTGTTAAAACAAATCGGTATCTCAATTATTTGACTTGCAGTAAAAATTAAACATAAATATTCATTTGTTATTTGAAATTACGACTGGCAGTAAAATCGACGATGAAATTAGCAGTACGATTGACTATAAAACTAGCGAACAATTTGGAATAAAGCAGTGACTTTTAATAAAATACATACAGTTTTACATTTAATTTGCAGCAAAAGTCCAATTCAATGGAATTAAAAAAATATGTTAAGCATCGTGCCACGCAGTGAAATAAATAAAAACTGAAATAAAGTATAAAATTTTAACCGTACATGAAAAATTATGGCAGTTGGGTTCCAGTTTGAGAATCCAGTTTTTTCAGCGTCACTGAAGTCATGAAAGTTTCAGAACAAATTAAAATTTTCTGTTGACAATGAATTTCACTTACGAGCCAGTATTTTACTTTAACGGTTGTGATGGTTTGTCAAGACTTTAAATGATCGTGATTAAAAGTGAATCTACAGCTACTGTAGATTTATTTTCTTACTAGCTGCGTCCAGTGATTTCACCCGCATTTTCCGGCATAAAAATAGCCTTATTATGAATTCAGAGTAAAATCTACCTCATATAAAAATTTCATAAATCGAATGATCCATTTTTGTGTGATTGAACAACCAACATTCAAACTTTGACGTTTATAATACTTTCAAAATATTAGAAGGAATGTGAAGAGATGAAAAGAAAAGAAAGAACCCAATCGCCAGCTTCTATGTCCTCACTTGAGGACTATCAGATTCAACTTTCATCTCTTTCTGATGTGCAAGTAAATCTCCATAGCACATCCAACATATAATATTTTAATCCTGAAAAACACGGAAAACCGGAACATTTCAACAAGCCTCAGGACGTAGTAAGTCTCAAACATAATCACAGCACACAAACTCGATCCCTTACACAGTTGTGCAGTCATTACAACTAATTAGTGTCCCGTTTAATGTCTTTATTTATTCTGATGGCGGTACTCGATCCCTGCCATCCAGTTTCAGCGGTCCCAAGATGCATTTTACGGAGTTTGAGGGTCAGACCGCATTAAAAAGAAATCATGTGACGCGACCGAACATTATTGTTGCCAGTAGAAAATAAACAGTATTTTTTCCATCCCTTTCACAGATCATAAAGTATTGATGAAGCATTCCAAGCCGATTTCGGCTACGGCGGCCACAAATTTCTGTTAGTGGGTTATTGATAAGTCCTCACATGGCTGTTGTACCCAATTTCAGCAGATAATATCCTAGAACAAAGTAGTAAACTCGTAAAGTGTTATTGTAGTAAGAGTAAAGAAGCATTAAATTTTCCTCCAAAAATAAATACATATTTTTTCCCCAAAATAAATTAATTACCACGAGAATACCTAATGATCTGTGAAAGCTAAGTAACAGCATGACGTTGATAACAAGAGCAATGAGTTGGTCTAAAATATACGTGGAAAGCAGCTGCAAGTAGCGCACTGTCATGTTCCACAATGTTCCACATGTGGTATACATACGAGTAACAGCGTCGTTTTAACTCCGCACTGCAAGTGACGCAAGGTCCGAAAGATATTCTAGCGCTCACTTGACTGCAAGATGATTCTTGTAGCTGACGTGTGGTAACAAATTAGGTATAGTTTTAAATAGCAACCGTAAATAAACGTTAAATAGTTGTTTAGACTATACTTGCTGATATCATTGTTGTTTCCGCTGTCGTTCTTCGATAACGTTTGCAAAGCTACCGCTGTCTCTTACCATTAAGGTCTATCAACCCATATTTTTTTTCATGTTGATGTTGTGGTCAAATCATGAATTAGGTTACGCGTCTCAAAATATTGTCGTGTCACGACATGAAGTAAATACGTGTAGTGAACTCTTACCCTAATGGACCCATTAGCCTTATGTATCACTTAAAATTTGAGGATAACGACTTTGTGTGTGGGTGATGAAGAAGTTTTGTCGTTAAGTTTATCTTTCTTGAGCGTAATTATTGTTTTGGAGACAAAGACAACTCCATAAGATAGCCGTGGTTTTACGTCCATGAATTTAGAAATAACATTCTTGTGGACAAAGTTAGTTTTTGTTAAAATGTACCGACAAAGGAAGGGATATGGCTATCTGATTATGACTGCGAAATAATCAAGCTACGTCTTTTAATAGGAATTACATATTTAATAGCACTAATACAATAATGTGGTCTAGCTACGATAGGAGCTCAGATAATTGATGCAACGTAAAGTAAAATTAATTAGAATAGAATGTAATGGTGTATGGCTTTATTTCACACCCAACCACTTACAAGAAAAAAACTAAGAATAAATAGACATTTGGTAGTACAAGGGCATCCACATTAAGCTTAAGGGCTTCGCGGTTTTATAGTTGTGTTTATTTAGTTCTGTACGAGTAGCTTGAGCTTGATGATTTCAGTATAACTCTTTGCAATACAAGAGTTCAATGTCTACGAAACCTTATAAATACAATACCAAAATATAATACCACGTTTACCAAGATTACATGCTACAATAAGGACCTCACCCTACACGGGACTCTTACAAAGATTTTTCATTACCTGGATTACCTCGAGAAATAATTTCTTACAAAGGCTCTCTCCTTTGAGGTTCTGAGTGTAATTAAAATTTCCCTCACACGCAAGGACCCAAGTCCTCCGACGTATTACGTATTATTGTTTTTAATGTGGTAAATATGCGAGTCAGAAGCAAGTAAGCAAGTTTAAAAATAAACAGCTTTGTAAAATATTTTTTAGTAAATCGTTCCAAAAAGCAAATCTGGCACCGAATCAATTTTGCTCTACTTCTTTTAATATTGGTCAAATCATTGTTATATTCCGTTAGTACCTATTCCATAGAAAAGTTGCTTTTGTCTACTGTAGACAAAAGCCTATTTATTCTCAGGAGTATTCTTAGGACCATCCTTGGAGTAGAACCGTAGCACTATCCTGATAGCGTTAGAGATTGTGGGAAATGAGGACTTATTGTACACAAGTTACAAGTAGCTGTACATAGGTTTCACTCTGTCAGAAAATTTTGATTAGAGAAAACTTAGCATATTAGTCCCGTCGAAATACGGTTTTGCCTTTTGATATTATTAAAGTTGTTTATTTTTGCACAGGAAAGTATGGTCTTATTACTACTTTTTACTCCAGTTCTATATTGATGATTTTTCATAGTATATAATACGAATTCCTGAAGCAAACCTAGTCATAATTTTCTTACTTTTTAAACTCAAGCATTTTAGTTTTTATTAATTGAATGTTCCTTTGTACTTGTATAATTTAAGTCTCTATAAATAAATTTATTCAGCATTAGTAACATGTCATTACTCTAAAAAAAAAAGTACAAAAATGAAAATGGAAACGAATCTAATAATGAGCTATGAATGTGAAACGTTTAATAACTTAAGATACAGTCTAAAGAGGATCTATTTCTATTAGAGTAATACGTATTGTAGATTTGCGTATAAAACAGTCTAATAGCAATATCTTATCCAGTAGCAATGTAGTAATCGATCGCTTATGCCCTGAACTAATGGGTCTGTCTACCCGAGCTGGATTATTGTAGATTCCAGACATCAGGTTCAATTGCTCGAACCAATTAATATCAGGTAGACCAATTGCAACGCCAGACAGCCGAAACCTTTAGAATCAAAACACAATTACGATCTAAAACTGATAAAAGCCAACGTTGATATGTGTTTTATTATACAGGGTTTTAAAGAGTACCTATGCTTAGCCGAAAAAGGTTTGTAGTACTCAACATTATGAAGAACTTTTACTATGGGTCCAACCCAGAATTCGCAAAAAAAACAACAGCTGTTCCATAGTAAAAAGTCAATGACACTGGACAAAATGTATGGGGCAGCTGTTTTGCTTTCGCGAATCCCGGGTTGGTCCCATAATAAAAGTTGTTTTGCATTTTTCATTTTGCAAAATCTTAAATTTTCTTATATCAACCACCCATACATACCATACACACATAACAGAATAGGATTTTCTTGTTATAACTTTAGATCTAAGGTATATTATTTCCTTTCCACTTGCACATTCATGTCGTAGGTATCTGCAAAGATGAAGCACTTTGATCATATTGACATAATATCCATCTGAATATTAAACTACCCTACATTCGTCGATTCAACACAGCCTATCCATTAACGTTTTAATTGGGATTCAGACGATGCCTCGTTTTGTTTGTGTTAAGCCAATTATGTAGTTGAATTGACACACGTTTGATGATATTGTATATGCATTATGTAGGGTATTCTGCACCTTAACATCCAGTGTTATTGTAACAAACTAAAGTTCAATTCACAAATTTCGAGTTCCGTTTATAATATTAACATTTTAGTCCTATTTACCTCTACAAAAAGGGTGTTATTATGATTTACGTGTACGAGTATGTCTTTCTGTTTGTGGCATCGTAGCAGCCAAATTAATTTGATGCTGGTTGAACTGTTTTTGATTTAAGTTTCATTTGTTGGAAAGGTAGCTTGATCGAGATTGTTCCTAACTGTAAACCTGTTCAACAGATTAAAGATTTTCTTGCTTGCTGTATTTAAATTTAAAAAGTTCAGTTGGTCTATAAATTCTGACACCAGGGCATGCCTATCCGCGTATATGAGCTTACTTTAATTCACAGTTTTTAGTTCCGCAAATTATTTTTCTGATGTATAAAATGTTAATACATTTTCTCATAATATTTTCTAATTTCTTAAAGCATTGCGAAAAGCAAAATCTCTCGAGCTCTGAATAATTCAGTGACGTCGTGTTTGGATACTTTTCAATATCCATGTCGCAATGAAATCCTTCTGTTTGCCTTTTGAAGAATGAAACTCTAATCTCCTGAGATTAAAAATATTGAATCTGCTCTCAAAGCAACTTGGAAGTCACTGGTTTTATGGAAAATCGTCGGAAATACTTGACTTGTTGGTTTTGAAAATAGTGAAATATTTTTACAAAATCTTAGTACTGTTTGTTAGACTAGATACTTGGATAGGTTTGTAGTAGGTATTTGCTATAGATCGAAAACTGGATTGGATAGATTTACTTTATCACTTCTAAAGGAAGGAAGAATCAATTATTTTTGAGAGCTCTTGTAATTTTGGCTAACGATTAAGATGAGCGAAATTGCTAGGTCAATATAATAATAATCAATATCTTATTGAAGATTCCGATTAATGCAGCACCTTTACTTTAATAAATACATAATAGTTTAAATAACTAAGTTACCCAATATGCTTTTTTAAAAAGAATTACTTTTATAGTTTTAATATAAAAAACGGTTGCTAATGTTTGCCAGACATAGAGACCGATCTAAAAATGGTTGTAAAACCACGCCATTTAAAGACAAAAGCAAGACAATTGAGCTTTTGAAAGCAGACGCCAAACTTGACGTGCACGATTTTACCACGAAATGTGTTAAAAATATTCAGAAGCAAAGATTTAGCCTCATCACGTAAAATGATGTGGCTTTTTTGGTAACAATTTATTTCTTCAAAAGTAAAAGTCACGCCAAGATTGGATTAAGAAATATTCAGAGCACTCACTAGAATTACCTTTCCGTCATATTATCGAGCCAAGAAAATACATCGTGACATGGCTTTTACACACATTTATTTTTAGTACCTACTGGTAAATAGCTGGTATACGAGTACTACACTTGTGACCCGAAATTTTCTGTTTTTTCGTTTTCAAGAAAGAGTATTTTTAAATCGTGTTCTTACATATTTCATGAGTTTTCAGTTTTAATATTTCAGTTAGTCCGTACTAATACAGGATGGTAAAATATAAATCTAAAGTGCAATTGAAATACCTGCGCCTGTTTGTATATTATTTTGGAGCGATCGATTTTCTCATGTTCTCATGTTATCGATATACGGTAGGCGGACGGCTATATTGGTCATTTGTCTCCTATTTAAAGTATAAAAAAACTGTATTACAAAATAGTACTTCAATAGCAATCTTTCTACGCGTCATAAAAGATTTGGAAAAAAAGACATATTTTAATCATTAATATTTTTCACGTGTTTAACTTTTTTGCCACATCTTCGAATCCCATTGGTATAAATTAGGATAAAATATTACAAAAACTTATTCCATACACTTTTAAAACAAAAGTAAGGCCATAGTAATAAATCCTTGAAACTAAAAGTGCTTTGTTCAACAAAATGTATTTTGATTTGATAACAGTAGGATCCCGTTTATAAGGCGTTTACATTCAAGAAAACCCAACCACCTTCACATAAACTCAGCAAACTTTTCCACATTCATCTTGTTTAAATGTAAATACCGCAGCTGTGCCCGTTCAAGCGCTTCAGCTAATTTATTATACGGCAAAGAAAGAATTCGATTAAAGCACCTACGGACCCTTTGTTGCTATCAATCGGAATATTTATACGCTTGAAGCGCTGAATGGTAAAAGGCAAGTAGTTATTGGAATTGCAGCAATTGCAGATATTTTCCTACTTACTCCGGTGGCGCTGCGACTCGAAGTGTCTTGGTTTCTGGCTTGAGAGAACGCATCGGTTTCGGTCTTGAGCATTCTCTCGCTGAAATTAAAAATAAAATAATAAAAGCGTTGAAGATACTTAGATGAAATTAAATCTCTATAATTCAGTTTAATTTAATAATACTTTAATTTAGCTTTACAAGCCAAGTAATCAATTTTGCTTTAGCATCTTTATTCCTTATTAAAAATTTTTTGCTCAATTTTTTGGATTTAAATAATTGTTGGATTTAAAAGAAATAAATTACTTAAAACGAGTCTTTAAAAGTTTTTAAATTATCAAAGAAAAAAGAGACCAAGCATTTCACTTCACAATTCAGTGAAGTATTTAAGAGTGCTCCGTAAGCATTCCAAGTGGAATAATTTTAAAAAGATTTACTGTAAATCGGTTCTGGGGACCACGTAACCGCATACCAATTTGAAAATCCGACTTTCAAATTTTCTCCGTGATCGTAAAAGCAAATTTATACCTCTACTTAGCTCTTTAAATCTGTCCGAGAAGAAATGCAATGAGACGAAATACCTAGTAGTGCTAACTTTGGTAGTGTAACATTACAGAGCTCGTGCTTCAACTCACAGATCTGTGAGACCGGTTGCGGCGGAGCTAGCTCTTAACCTTCGAGCCAATCAGCGATTGAATAATTTTGATAACACTAGCTGCTCCCTACAATTTCACCCGCATTTCCCAGTATAAGAAGTAGCATGGATGTACTTAACTGTTAATCCGGAGTATAAGCTATTTTCCATACTAAGTTTCATATAAGCCCGTTCAACAGTTTTTGCGTGATTGAGTTACAAACACAAAAACTTTCACATTTATAATATCAGTCGGATGTAGGATAAGTAGTAAGCTTGCACTGATCGCAATAAAATACTACCCTGTGTTAGACAGCAGGTATATAGTAGATGGTTTTGTTTTAAAAAAATCTGTACAGTCTTAAACGACAAAGATAAGACTTAATCCTATTTTTAAAATCTTTAGACAGACTATAACTTTAATCAGCCCCCCACATCCATATCCCGCACATATTAGTAAGCCATCTATCTATAATTTACTGATTTTATAAACAGATAAAGTTTGTAACTTTGCATTAAAAAATATTGTAGTTAGCGGTTATTACTGGTTTCAAATTCAAAAAAATATTGTACTAGTAAACGAAAAACACAGATAAAATTCCAACTATCAGCTTGAAAATAATAACTTAATATTAACGAATAATAAATAACGTTTCACACTCATAGCTCCTCATTAGGATTCCCTGTGTCGGGGATGCCATGAAACACACACAAAGACAAGAACAACTAACATCCAGACCCAGAGCAGATAGCTACCAGATGGAAGATTAAAAAACCAACAGCAACTCAACTGAAAGCCAAACGCCAGCATAATTAGGTATTGACTTTCCCGTATTCCTTCTAATGCATAGATCATCCATCAATCAACTTCATTTGTAGACGATTGATCGCGGCGACTAATTGGTTCCGCTGCCATTTGGATGAAATTGTTTGTGAAATACGATAATAATTATATTACTACTGTTAGGAGAAGCGTTTAGGGTGAATGTTAGTTAGTGTAGATAATTCAGAATAAAGAAATAAATATCACTATCAAATTCAACTCAAAGTTTAATTGTTTAAAATTAAGGCTACACAAATTAAGACACGCAAACTATGGTAGCACAATCAGCGGCTACATTGCTAAAAGCAATCTTTTCCGGGCAAACATTCAATGAAGATATTAAATTTAACATTTGGTATTTACATTTGGCATGAAAATACTCAAGTAAGACTTCGAAGTCAGAAGAAAATTCACTGTGAAGATATTTGAACCTTAAAAAATTTGCAACGTGAAATAATTAAATTCCGAGTAAACAGCAGCATACAAGCGCACATCTTACATGATAGTAAGCGATGACTGCCTTCAAACCTTTGCTATATAAATAGTGTTTTGATGACACCCAGCAAGGTCAAATAGGCACTACTTCCTACTCTATCTAATGTGCTTCAAAGCTTGCGGACCTCATTACAAAATCCAACCACCTACCGTACTAATTACAACAACAACAAAAACACGCATACTTTCATATCAAAACTACATATCACAAAATTCAATCTACACTGCTGCCCCGCAGTAAAAGTAGTTGCAAAACTCTAAACGCCACGGTCAATGGTATTACAACAACTCACAACAGTAAAACAGCCATACAACTAGGTAATGTAATACGGCTGATAAAACTATAGTTTAACTCGCGTACAAAGCTAATCATGCACCATCCTCCATTTCAAATGAGACGGAACGGTTTAAATAGTGGGAAAGTACAGCTGGCGACAGAAGTTTTTGATTGTGGAAATCGAAAATTAAATGCGACAGTTTAGCGTGTGAAAATATTATATAGTATATTATTATATATTATTATATATATATAAATATAATGCAGGTAAAGTTTAGTGCGTGTTATAATCAAAAGTTAGTTTATCTATCCTACAGAAATTAGAAAGAATATTATAATAATGCTTAAAAACGGATGTAAATAGGAAGAGCTTTAAAGCCTAGAATTATAATAGAGCGATGCAATCCGATGCGATGGTAAATTAAAGTGTCTCGTAACTTTTTTTTTTTTCACCCCAATGATTATCGCTTAGATACCTTATGTTACTTACAGTGAAACACAGCGTAAGAGACCATTCTACATATAGCAGGAAAAAAGTGCACCTAAAAAAAACTCATCAACACAAACTTGTTATTTAAAACTGTACTTTTAAAGTAGTATTCAACTGACTATGAAAATTCAATAAATCAGCTTACTTGACGCTAACTTTTTAATATGAAATGGACCATAAAATAAATTCTATTTAACCTTTTCGTCGCTGACAGTACTGAACCCGCACTACGACTTGCATGTTCCGAAACTAATTAAAAAGTTTAAACCCGTCGTTTTGTGCCGGTGCTTTATCATAGCGATGTTGGATTACTGCACAATATGGTCGAGGACAACCACAGTGCAAACATGTCAGTGCGATATAATAGAAGTAGCATTATTCCTTTTTATTTTAATAAATAAAAAAAATATGAAAAATCTTTTTTGTTTTTTTTTTTTTAATCACTAGTACCTGAGTTTAGTCCCGAATAGTTTTTAAGAAATGGTCATGATTAATTAACGGTTTCAGTTAATAATTTTAAATACATTTTTATGATTTAAATTTTAATAATTTTCTGTAATGTAATGAAATTTTTTATATTGTTTCCTGTTTTTTTTTTTGGCATATTTTTTTTATCTGACTGATAAGAAGAGAAAGCAGCTATCCAGACGCTATGCGCTGGTCTATAATAGCACAGCGGTACCATCTGTAGTGCAATGTCCTCGCCACTGAGATATTATTTGATTTCAGCGTGAAAATACAAAGCTACGAGTACAAACGGAAAATGAATGGCGGCTGAATACCGCTTTCCATTGTCCAAAGCGTGGCTTACTGCGGCATTTGGTAAGTATAAACCTAGCTTACACTGGATACCTAGATATGTAAGTAGCAGTGGGTAGATACTAAACAATTCAGGTATTTTAAACTGTCAAAGCACCTTGTCCTTTTAAGTCTAGAAAAAGTGTGAGTTTTTCCTGGGCGATGTAGTCGCTTAGCGACAAAGCCCACTAATAGTCCGGTCAAATTAGAGCAAAAAAATAAATTGAAGTTATATTATTTCCCACTTATCTGAAAATTGGTAGGATAAATAATAAAAAAAATATGAGTGTAATTATTGAAGGCAGCAAGTAATTTTTAAAATGCTTAGAGACACACACTGAACAATGAACATGAATTAGTTGGTCCAGCTAATTTATATTTTTCAGAAATTTCGAGATCTCCTAATAAATTCAAATCAAGAAGGTATTTACAAAAATTCATTAAGTACAATAAATCGCTCGCGCAAAAAAACTCGGCCCAAAATTCTCGGAGAAATCGGTAAACAGAAACACACATTACAAGCCGCCTTTGTACTGCCTAATATAATTCTACTTATTCTTAGTATTTTTTTATTTATTTGTATGCCGTGAAAGTATATTCTATTCTATTTTTCGATCACAATACCAACTAAAACTCTTCATCTTTGAAGTTGGCTAAAAACGAACCTTGACTAAAAAAGTCAGCTAAAACCATCCAACTCTGAATTTATCTAAAGAACGTCTACTGTTTTTAATCTAGGCCCGCCGCCCCAGTCAGCGACATAATAATATTTTACGGAGTTTGAGCGCAGTACGTGACAATGCGAGCGAGACGTGGAACTGGGCCGTATTCTGTGTCATCTGCGAGAAAACGTCATGTTTGAAACCAACTAACTCGGTCGTGAGTAGTTGCTAGTTGCATTATAATGGGGTACTATCCTTTTGCTACTGTAATATTGATGTGTAAGTTTGTGTGTCTGGATATTTGTTATATAATCACGCAAAAACGAATCAACAGATTTTGATAAAATTTTACTTAGTACCTACTATTTTAGTTCTGAACAAACAAAAGTAAATCTTATTTTTTAACTTGAAAAAACATTAAATGGTTCCTGTAAGATAAGGGACCAAACCACGTGACTCAGTTCGTTATAACAATAAAATTAAATCCCTTTTCGAATAACGTACCTTTTTATTTAAGCTACCTTAACCTATATTTTATCCGTTTACTCTTCTATCATATAGCCCTATTTCAACTTTTTCCAATCTTTTCTATCGAATATATTTATAGAGTTGAGATGATAGATAGTAAGTTTAGTACAGCCAATCTTTGCCAAACTACGAGTATCATACAACATAATATCGCCCTATCCGTGGAAGACTGCCACACTGGCGGTTGTGGCTTTTTTCTTTTATTGCATTTTTGGAATCCTTAAATACATACGCATCTACTCACATTTTCAGAAAATCGGAAAATCCTGTATTTGATATAAAAAAACACGATTTAAAATTTTGACAAAAAGCCACGCTCCAAAATACTCCGTAGAATACAGCCACTAACGCCACTGCGTCCAAATTTATCCGGCGATTACGGCCACACTCGCCTGCGCGGCCGTGTTCGACGGTAAAAGTTGCTTGGGGAGTCGGCCGACAGGGTCGTAAGCGCATCTGTGCCATTACTTGACGGATTTACCGGGCGTGCGGGCGCGTTTGAGTAATTAAACGTTCCAGAAAATTGGTTAATATGTCACGGGAGGGTGAATAAAATTCAAATATTCTATATTTTGATCTTCATTCTTTATTTGTGCAATAACTTAATGGCTAAAAACAATGCTACTTACAGTAGATAAAATCGAAGAAAAACTTGTTTTCTAATGCTATTGGGAACTGGGTGTACATAAACTACAATTTTTAAAATATGTTACATTACAAGTCACGCGCCAGTCAGAATCAACGCTAAAGGACTAAACAAAAATAAACATCTTTGTATACCTACATTTATACATAAAAAAAGACAATAAATTAAATAAATAAGTCTATATTTCTTCTACCTTATAAATACTACTTAACATATAATTTTAATTAGTTTGTATCATAGAAGTGGCCTCTGCGGTGTAGGCCTCCCCTAAAACTCTCCACTCTTCTCTCTCTCTCTCGTCTTCCTCGTCTGGTCAGTATTGTTCCGTAAATAATATATTATTATGTCTCTCCATCTGTTCTTTTGCTTTCCCTGGTTTCTTTTTTATCTCTTGAAATACATTCCGTAACTATTTTTGTCCATCTGTTGCTTTCCATCCTACATAATTAGGTATGTAGCCTGCCCATTATCACAGACCACATATTTAAGTAGTGTTATCGTTGTTGTCTTACATCATAACATACATCAGGTACTTTGATTTTGTTTCTTACAAGTTATATTTAATCTGTCTGTTTTTTTTATATCTGATAAACTTTTCTGCATTTTTCTCTTGTAGAACTTTTTCTTCATCCATTTAACTCAAATACCATGTTTGACACCCATATGTTAAGCATTTCTTTATGTCTTTATTTCATGATTTTTCCAGTCTGATGAAATTCTTATGTGCACCTCTTTTTCTGTACAATCATTAAAAGAAACCAAATTTAATGTCCGAGATAACATAGATGTTCTCATACTCAATTTTTACACCTTCAATGACATGAGACTCACGATTGGTAAGGTAACCTTTATTTTTGTTGCATTTATTTCTAGACCAACCTTCTTGCTCTCTATTACTAGTTTGCTAACCATGGATTCCAAGTCTAATGCATTTTCAGCAAATACCACATTCAGCAAATCGTAAGTGGCTCAGGAAATATTCATCTATCTTCACTTTTTTGTTTTCCCATTTCAGACTTCTGGAAACACGCTCTATCACAGCCGAGAAGGTTTTTGATGAAATAGGGTCGCCTTGCCTATCTCATTTTTCCATTGGAAATTCCATGCTTTCCCGCTCTAATCACATTCTGGCTATGCCTTTAGAGTATAATTATGTTGCAGATCACGTTAATGTAGGGCTGATTGGCTGGTCAGTGCTTTGTTATTTTAGTGCAGTCCAGATCATGTTGTGGTCTACAGAATCGAATGCTTTTGTGTAGTCTATAAAAAGCACATAAATAGCGGTTTCCCATTTTCATTGGATTTTTTATAAATTGAAAGACTACCTGTATGTGGTTCATTGTTGAAAACATTTCGAAAACCTGCCTGCTCTCTCGGTTGGTTTTCGTCTAAAGTTATTGTCAACCGGTTGAGTAAAAAATTTGAGAATATTTTATACAAGTTTGTCATTAGGCTGATTGGTTTATAGTTTCTAATGTCACATTGGTCTCCTTTTTATGTACAAGTATAATAATAGACTTCGACCACTGTGCTGACGTTGTTTTTATTTCAATAACTATGTTAAATAGTTGTTGTAGTGGCTTTATCAACAGCATTCATAATGATTTTAAAATTTCGTTAACTATTTTGTCTTCGGAGGCTTTAATATCCCAGTACAAATTATCTAATATTTTCGTTGGATGTCTTTATTTCCAGAGTTGTAGTTTTATCCAATACGGTTTTAAATTTTAAAATATTGTGTTTCAGAGGTTTTGTAATTAAGAACCCAACCTCGTTTCTTCCGTTTGTTCACTTTGTTCCAGGTGTGCGGAATAGAATAAAGTCCGAGTATTATTCTATGGTTTTTTTTAATGTCTGTGGTCTTCTAGTTTCGCATATCCCTAGGATGTCCCAATTTATAGATTTTATAGAAAAACTTAGTTTGGTGATCTTACTGTCTACGATTAGAGTGTTTGCATTAAGAAAAGCCTGAGTCTTCCGGTCTGGTTTAGCGGGTGCTGGCTTACTCCTCTACGGTGACTAAGCGATTTGAAAGAGTCTTTTGGAAGAGCCTTTTGGGTTTTTTCTTGGCTAGCAGTTGCTAAGCAGTCAAGGTCTTAAGGAACCTGTATGTCTTACGTCTTATTTATTCTTTTTGGTAGTAGTTTTGTGTTTCTTTCGATTGTTGCACTTCTAGCCCCTGCTTCTTCAGGAGATTCTGACATAAATCTCTTATTGAAGTATTTAGATCCCGTCGCGCGTCTCATTTGTTTGTGTGAGTCTAGTACCACTATTCGGTCATAACAAAGAGCTACTTTATACATCCACAATCAATATACATGCGTACCTACATAGTCAACATACACACATAAATACATACATATCCCTCTTTTTTAGCTTCGTTGCAGTAGGGTAAAAAATAAATCATCTCGCGGTCAGTCGACGCTACTTTATTGAAAACTAGCTTCGACCACGTGGACACTACACTTTAAAAACCGTTTATTTTTTTGGGGTTAAATTTACTTAACCCTCCTTTTGTGAGAGTATGTCAAAAGCGTCATAATGGAATTAGGGACCTTTAAAACCCCCAGATACAATAAATCAGCCCCCTTGGACCATTTTGAATTTGTTATCTTGGATTTTCGTCGCCACCATTTAGTAGCTCTCGCAAACCCCTATAACATTTGGTCAAATACACTACCTTCAATAGATTCGGGAATATAGACCCTCAAAGTTTGTTTGTTTTATTTTGTGTTGTTTGTTGTTTCAATTTCCCCAAAAAAGTTTAAGGTTTTGGAGTATTTTTAGTCTTGGCGCTTTGGTAAAAGCGTTTTGAATTTTCGAGATAATTAACAATTCCAGCTCGAGAGTGTGACTTTTCGAAAATTTTGGGATTCTATTATAAATTTAGTACATCTGTGTAAAGTTTCATTGACGTAGCATCAAAACAAATTTTCTCTTCGTGCCATATTTACCACGCCATTTCACCCTCATAGGGGTTGATTTCCAGAAAATAGTGAAATACGTGATCAATATTTTCTTAAGTCATATTGTAAAATTTTTAAATTCGTGGCATCAAAAAACAAAACAAGCTTCTCCATATACACTTTTACACCCTATTCCACACCTTCAGGGGTTGAATTTCAAAAAATCCTTTCTTAGTACACACCTTTGCTCATCAAAACAAATACACCCTCCAAATTTAAATTTCTACGACCTGTGGTTTGGCTTTAAGTCGTCTGTCAGTCAGTCAGTCAGGACTTGTTATTTATATTTAAAGATTAAAATATATTCTGATATAATTAACACGGGATTACTAACGTCAAATTAAGTCGTTTATAACGACTAGTTTTGATCATATTCGGTGATCTTCATCAGGAGATTACAAGCGTGACGCGCTCGCGGTCAGGTCAAAAGAAAAAAAAGTCGCGCACAATTATAATATCTTACATCCAACCATTAACAAAAAAAAAAATACAAACATCCGAATTGAGAACCTCCTCCTTTTTTTGGAAGTCGGTTAAAACAACATTGTTTTTCATCTCTTGTACACGAACACTAAAAATTAAACCGCAAATTCTATTATTTTTGTCGTAAGAAGGCCACCACCCAGCTTTTTACGTGGAATAAAGGCGCAGTGTCTCTTAAATTCACCGCGTTTCTCATTTCTCACTCGGAAAAAAGCCCTCATGGCGGTTAGGCCGACGTGATCTTGAGAAAATTCCGTGGAGTAAGGTATTAAGGGACAAAACACGTACAAATACTATCGTCAAAAATTAAAAAAAAATATGATTCACTGCCTGTTGTGTCAAGGAATTGTTTAGAATACTAAAAAACATACGTTGTCTAAGAAATTTCCGAGATAATCAGAAAAAACCGCCTCCTGGAAACCTAGGGTTTTGCAACTGTGGCTGTCTTCCACGGATACGACGATATCATATAATCAATATCATAAACAGCGGTGATAGGAATTCGCAGAATAAATCTAATAGTATATTCCCATCATCGTAATATCTAGAAAAGGAATCTACACTTCTACACAAATATTATAAAGAGTTTCCTCTTTATAAGATTTGTATTTTTGTATGCTTGTAACCATTAAATTCAAAAATCAATGGAACGATACCAAAAAATTCTTTCACCGTTAAAATGTTACATTATCCTCGAGTAATATAGGCTATATCTCATACCCGTGCTAAGCCGGGGCAGGTCGCTAGTAAGTATATAGAGATATGTTCGTATCGAATTCTGAAAAGAAAGAAAACATACGTATCTAGTGTTATGTAGGTTCATGTATAGAGTAACATCTATTCATCCTCAACGAAAGATCGTCAATGAAACCATTATTAGGTCCAATCAGCACTCCACATTCTCTGCCCACACAAATAGGCGATTTATTGCCGCAAAGGCTCACAATAGACCGACTACAGCCCGATCTACTTTTCCATTGCGTTGGCCAAACAAAGGAACTACAGATGGCTGTCAGTGAGTTCATACGTGAGTTACGACTGTGGCTCCCTCAGAGACTGTAGAGATAAGTTGGTTGGCCTGAACCCGAGAAGGGATAGTTTATCAAAAGACGCTATTATAGGAACGCTTGTCAAAAGAAGGCTAGGGATGGGCTATAAATCGAATCATTTGAATGATTCAGCAATAAATTCTGAATACAAAACTCGATTTTGGTTTTTCATCAACTACGAGTATGTGCCTACTTTTGCCTTTAGATGAAAAATAGCGAATAAATTTTGAAATTATTTTTAATTTGAAATTTTGATTTTCTGTACTTTTGACCATTTATTTACACATAAATAATGTTTATTATTTAACATTGTGTAGACGATTTTAACTGAAAAAAGAGGTATTCGAGATGACTCAATCTTAGCTCTATTGATTTGAATTTTTATAATATTTCCTTAGCATTTTTTCTACATCTATAATTCAAATGATTAGGTATCACAAGTTATTCAAAAATTATTCGAATAAACCAGCTTATTACACCCATCCCTATACCTACTTGTTACTGAATTTAATTTTCTTCCGTAAAGGAATATTGAAGAGGAATATGGTAAAAACGTGATATTGAATATCAGGTGGAAGCACCCTTTGTTTAGTGGCGCTTGTTTATAAAACATCACTTTCCCAGCTTCAGTGGGGTTTTATGGGCCCTCGAGACACTTTGTTATCGTTGTCTATGTGAGTGATACCGGTTTTGGACTATTTTATGGTATTTCTTAGGAGTTGAGGCTTTTTTACATCTAAAATTGATATGTGACTTTTTAAACCATGTATGTTGCAATTTTCTATGTATGTGCTAAATAATGATAAAAAGGTAACTAAAAATTAAGCTAATTCAATAGAAAAAAAGAACTGCTGATTACTTGAGATGATTCGCATAGTCGAACAAAACTAGGTTTCAAGTACCTAGATGTGAGAAATGAATGGAATGGACTTCTAATTCTACGAACCAATTATTTTGAAGTAAAAATAAAAAAATATAGTTTAAAAACTAAAAAACACGCATTGTCGGTCTTTAACAGGTGTGCAAAGTTTGAATGAAATCTGATCGTTCAAAGTACGGCAAAATCGAGCTCAAAGGAGTCGGTTACATACATACATACATACAGGTGAAACTAATAAAAGCGTGTTAATATGTAACTTAATTATTGTCGTGTATTAACTGATTTGAAATTGTTGCAATCTATAGCATCAAGAGTTTAAATTTGAACCCAAAAATATAGTTTTAATCAGTAAATAAACGCCCAAAAATCTAAAGCAAAATCTAAGAGGAAGATGATTGTACGGGTAGTTGCATCTCCAAAATAAGGTCAAAAAACAAGCCCACGTAGATCAAAAAACTTTATTTTACTACCAAGCTAAAGTGTAATAAGAAATCTTCAATTTCCTAACATCACGACTCGACAAAGCTCAATAGACATATTGTGTGCCTTCACGTAGGTACAGTCGCGCACAAATACATCAATACAGACAAACTTCATTGCTTTTAGCGTAATTGCATCAACAGAAGACCGGAATAAAAACGTATAGAACGATGATATTCTTTACATAGATATGATATTACCATAGTCAATAAGAACTTAAAGAATAAGTTGTCTGACTCACACACTAAACTCCCAGTGACATTCCGCAAATATTTACAACTGAACGAATTGATTACATTCCTACGCAGATTTTTTTTTTTTTATTGTGTTCTAATATTAAAAATGTATTTGGTTTTTTCTATTTCGATATTACCACAAATACAACAACTTTATTGTATATATTGTATATATATCTATAACACTATTTCGTCCGTTAGTATGCGACGATGACTGTGGTCTAAAACGAAGCACTCACATTTCTACGATCACAGTTTGCTATCATCCGTGATCATATCGATCCCATGTCAAGACCCGTTCCCTATTTGAAAGCGTCAAAACAATGAGCTAACTCCCCACGGTGCTAGCATATCTGTCTCATTTCACTTATTGAATATCAACGAAACAGAAGCTGCAACCCGAGCGAAAACATTCGTTCACTCGTGTCTTCAATACGAAAATAGCCAGCTCATGTTTTGTTATCAAGCAGTGGTTTTGTTGGCGAAAAAATTAATTTCATTAGAACATTAACATTTTTAAATAGCTAGAACAAAGAAACTAAATATTGCTACATAGCTGGAAAATCTTTGAAGATAAATATGAACAAAGTCACAAGCACCAAAATAATTCTAAAAAATAATAGCAAAACGAAGGAAAACTTTACTATCCGCAGCAGATTGGAAATTACACGCAATTTATGCATAGAAACTACCGCGCAGCATGTTGCATCCAACACGCGGGGTGTTAAAACTACCTCCAGTAAGCCGCTAGTTTCCCTTGTGCTGGTTATGTACAACTAGGTGGAAAACTCGCTAATGTATCGCCGTCTGTGAGCTAGATATATTGTTGCCGTCACTCGTCTGTGGGACTTTGTGCAAGGTTTAGGGGTTGCGTTTGTAGCGGTTAAACTTGGCGCTAAGTATGTTTGTAATTAGTTAAAATCTAAAGAAAAATACTAAATGATTACTAGTTTAATTAAGTAGATACTTATTTTTGATACATGATGTTACAAAATAATTAAAGAGCATTAAAACTTCTTCAAAACAATAAATAATCTTTTGGTAATCTTCAAACAGATTACCAACGCAACTCGACTTCCTAGTTTGATGTTTTTTACTTTACTTTTTAATACGTTAGGTAAGTACAATCCACAGTGGCTGCAAACACCATCACACACGAATGCTATTCGTAACAAAATTAGAATGACAAAATGATATAGGTCGCGTTTCGCTCGTTTTAGTAAATTACCTAAATTGAAATAAACTTCATCGCTCATCTTCACATCAAAAGAGCGAAGGATCAAAATGCTGTCAATGTAAATAAATACAATTAGTTACGGCAAACGAGAGCAATCAGCCGAACAATCTCCGATCCAACGTGTTTCGTGAACATGTATCTGACACTAGGGACCCGCATTAGCTTTGCACGTTTTGCCCGTTTTGCCAGAACCTTTCACTTTATGGAGAAAAAATCTGCCAATTAACAAAATATTGTATAGCGATGGTTCATTATCGTATGTAGGAAGAACAAGAAACCTTAAAACTGGTGCTAGAGCAAAATTATCAACATGCAAAAATAACAGTCACGCGCGATTCGAACCAGGCACTCCTTGTTTCCATGGGCTTCATAAAGTCCTGGATTTAAATAGGCTATGAATTGAAAACATGAAGAACACGCGATTTGAGTAACTTTTAAGTAAAAACAATGAAATATAAAATAGGGGTGAATGTTAAAAAGTCACTCGAAAATGGTTAATTATGTTAGTTGCCAGGAAAACAAAACTACAGCAACCACAACCAAACGCGGTCACACCTAATATGATGGTAGTATATAGGTAGAAATAAAGAAATCAAGATAGGTATAAAGAGAAAAGTATTTGAAATCGCAATTCTTCCATGCCTCACATATGGATGTCAGACTTGGGCGTTACGACTAGAAGACGAGGAAAAATTAGCAATTTGTCAAAGGAAAATGGAAAGAAGTATGCTTGGACTTAAAATATCAGATAAAATAAGAAACGAAACCATAAGGGAAACAACGAAAGTAACAGATTTAAAGAAAAGAATAAAACAATTAAAGTGGAAATGGGCTGGACATATATGTAGACTTAACGACTCAAGATGGACTAAACTCACGACAGAGTGGATACCACTAGAGTGTAAAAGAAAACAAGGAAGGCCCAAAATGAGATGGAGAGATATTTTTACCAAAAAATGTGGACCGGAGTGGATGAGGAAAGCGCGAGACAGAGACGTATGGCGCGATTTGGGGGAGGCCTATGCCGCAGAGGCAACAGCTACCGAGACAGCTCTACTTTAGATTTAATTATAGTGTAAGAATTGTAATGTAGGTACCTTGAATAAAGGCTTTTTTTATTTTTTTTATTTTATTTTATTTATTTAAGTAGAAAACCTAATTGTGATTAATGAAAGTATTTTTTCTAATATCTCTCTATTATTGAAGCCTTTATACTCTAATCTAGTAAGTATCCTTACTAATATACCTCTAAATGTGCTTAAGTTTGTTTGTTACGCTTTCACGCGAAAACTACTTAACCGATCATCATGAAACTTTGTACACATATTCTTGGAGGTATTAGAAGTAACATACTAACTTAAAACGTAACGTAACGTACTTTTTATTTAATTATTTTTGTTTTACGAAAGTTAAAAACATTGTTTGTCAAAAAATATGCGAGCGAAGCCGGGGGTAAAAGCTAGTACAAAATGAAACAACTACTATGAATCGTTTATCTATAAATTAGTTAAACAAAATACAGTCTGCAATATCTCAACCGGATACAATACCGATCTAATCTCACTGTATTAATTAATTCAGGCTGCAAACGAGTGAGATATTTATATAAGTAGGAACACTTTGCTCGAGCTTTCATTACCAGAGAGGCACGTAATTCTAATAAATTAATGGTTCAAGAGAACGTAAATAACGTTATATCTGGCCCATATCGCTACTTATAACTAATTGTTCTGGTCTAATGGAGTATTTGCAGGGTGGATAACAATGACTATGTACTTATGTGTTTTTGTATAATATTTTCATTAGGAAGTCTACATATTGACCATACTAACAGAACTAAGAGTAATTTCGTTAGTAAGTTTAGTCTATAATTTGCAGAGATTAAATGAGATTCAGAGGTTTACTTACACACTGCTTAAAATTAGGTAGCATTAGTTACAGTTAGTGTTGTGAACTGCGAACTACATTTTTGTATTGATGACAAGTTAAATGGCATTTTCCAATAAGCAACGTGTCAAGGGCCCGAAAGTTTAAAAACTATCGTCCCCCGACGAAAATATAAAAAAAATCTATCCTTTTGAATCCCCCGATTAAAAAATAAATTAGACTTTATTTTTAAAGAAATAGTTTCAGAATCTTCAATGCACCATACGCTACTTTTAAATAGAACAAAACTGTAATAGCCAAAGTTAAATGAACATTCTGACGATTATCGTCAAAGGCATCAGTTCCAGCACATAGCACGAGGTAACACGTAATAGCACGTAATTGTACATGCCAGAGAGCACGCGGCACTGATTTCCATTATGCAGTGTGGAATCCGTGCTAAGATCCAGTGCTTGGACAGATTACGCTTGAACCAAAACTGGAGCTTGGGTAATTTTAGGTTTAAGTGACTTTCTTAGATTATTTTTAGTTTCGTTATTAAATGCAATATTTTATTTGTTTATTAAGGTTTAATTTATGTGGTTTTCTTAATCGAGTAACTAGGTTTTTAATTTAAAAGACAATCCAATAATGTTAAGTATAGGAACTTATTTGTATAAATTAACTGCCTTACCAGGCCTTAATTTTGTAAAAACTTTTGATAGATGGATGGAAAAATTACACACTTGGATTAGAAAACTCTTTATTGTTCCAGAAATCTCTGAACTTTTCTATTTTGAGTTTGGATCTTTGTTGCAGAATGTGAAAGTCCCAGTGTATGTTCCCAAAAAAAAAAAAAAAAAAACATGAAATAAATAAATAACGTTTTACACCCACAGCTCTCCCCACTAGGATTCCCAGTGTCGGGGATGCCATGGAACACACACAATGACAAGGACAACTAACACCCTGAGCCAGAGCAGATATTTAAATTCACCAGTCAAACGTCTGCCCAGCCGGGAATCGAACCCGGGACCTGGTAGGAACAAAATCCAGTGATTACTTGAAATAAGTACCTAGACTTTTTACTGCATTCTTTTAACTTTTAACTGTAATGGCTTAATTAGATTAGTTTCATCATAATGAAATTGTAAAATGTATAATTTATATTCTGAAAATGTATATAGGGTTCTTCGTAAAGGGTATGCTAAGCCGAAAAGAGCTCATAGTAGGTACTCATCATTATGAACATCTTTTACTATGAGACCAACTCGAAATTCACGAAAAAATAAATCAGCTGTTCCATAGAAAAATGTCAATGACACTCGACAAAATGTATGGAACAGCTGATTTTTTTTCGCGAATTCTGGGTTGGTCCCATTCCCATAGTAAAAGTAGTTCATAATGATGAGTACTATGAGCCCTTTTCGGCTTAGCATACCCTTTATGAATAACCCTGTATTATTATAATTGTAACAAGTAAATTTTGATTGAACTGGACAAGTGGGCATGTTGTAAAACTTCGGGAAACTCGCCACTACTAACACATATTTATTATATATACCTACAATTATACATATTCTGTGACCCACATGTGTCAGTCTATATAAACTCACATTGTACCCACACCAGACACTCATCGCAACATGGAATGCCATGCACCCTTTATCAACTGAAGTACGTGGCCAGAATGTAACTGGTTTCAATATCGACGCTGTCATAGTCTACTGGAATTTGAATTTTGGGCGAGACATTTCTGTGGGAGATGTAAATTGCTTAATTTTAGACTAGATGGGCTATAGAATGTTAAACCGTATTAGAGGAGTGTGATTCTTGGATTACGGCAAACCTTAAAATAATTGGTTATTGTCCTACCTAATGAGTACCTACCTAAGGTAATCATAATTTTAACTTTCTTTTGGGCTAGGTACTTCTTTGTAGAAGTATTTTACTATGATCTCTCGTAGCGTACAATCAACTAGGTGTTCGTAATCTATCATTTATGCTAAGCAACGGACGACACGGCTAGTCTTCGGAAGAGTGACCGCGAGTGGCATTTACAAATGAGCGCTAGTGTGGGTCGGATGACACGTTCCATTTTAAGTCCCGATTATTCATCCTCTAATAACAAGCGTCAAGCCTTATCAGAGGTCTTCAGGCGGCCTAAAAACTCTGACAGGATTAGCCACTCGGCCTCGGATAAATAAACTGTTATATTTAGTAACTCGAATGCTAAACTAAAGAAGCACTTAATCAGTCAGAGCACAAATTAAATTAACGGTAACTGTGTATTTTGTAAGCTAAGCAAAGCATACGCAAAATTATATATAACCAGACTTAAGCAAAAACCAAAAGCCCAAACTATTCAGTCAATGAATACAACCACGATGAAAAACCAGTTAACTCTGACGCACGTACGAGCTCCATTCATCAAATTAATGAAGTCTTAACCAACTTTAACCGAGTATTAACTGAATCCGAGTGCAATTCTGCTAAGTCGTACTAAGGAGATTGTTAACTACTACGATTAAGTTTTTCATGACTTGTCTTTCTTTCCAGTTATTTTATTTTACATCTTACATAATATTTAATATGCGATTTAGAGATGAAACAGTTCAGGAAGGCCAATTGGATGTGTGACCGCGAGTAGCATTTTGGTGTTACCTACTGTTAAACTGTAGGCATCACTTCGTTTGGACTAAAGTAGTTTTCGTTTGGTGATTCTCAAACAATTTGTTAAGCTATACAGGGTTACAAGAAAAGAATATGCTAAGCCGAAAAGAGCATGAGAATTTTTTATGCAATTTTTAAAAATCATGACAAAAAAATCAGCTCTTTCATACATTTTGTCGAGTATTTATTGACATATTTTCTATGGAACAGCAGTTTTTTTCCCTTTTCAACTTAGCAATACCTTTCCTAATAACTCTGTAATAGCTTTCATGGCCTAGTTATCTAAAAAGTACGAATGCAAAAGTAAAGAGGAAAATACAGGGGCTAAGTTAAGCTAACAAGCAGTTACAGCACAATTACGACTAATATTAAACTTCTCCCTTGTAATTTGCACAAACACTCCGCCATACTTTTATATCTTTACGAGAACTTAACTTTAAATTGCTCGCAAAAGCCACCCGTACTTACAAAACGCAGTGAAGGCACTTAATTACATTTTTAACTCATTACATTACTGAGATAATTAAAAAACAGCGCTGAAATTTACCTTATTTACTACCCAATAGAGCAGAAATTTGAGTGGCGGAGGCGAAACCATTCGGCAAACTTGCAAGAGAAAAATATATGAACAACCATTAAAAAGTTATGCCTTTGCAATACGAGAAATGTTGTAGCCAATTTATGCTATTATTTTTGAAATTATGTTCGATATCGTGTAAATTTACTGGGATTTTTCTGTATAATGAGTATGTTTCAATTAGTTACGCAGCTGGAGAGTTCCTTTCAGTTTAGTTGAGAGTTTACAAAGGACCGGGTGCTGGAACGAGTTCGTCATAAGAAAATATGTGTGTGAAAATTTGTTTGTGCTTGGTAATAGTAAGCAACTGCTTATGCTTTATTTGTTCTACGAAAACTGTACAGAGGCTTTAAATTTCGAATATTCTGGAATATTTTAGCTGAATAACAAATTATGTCTGGTGGTTGAACGCATTTCGCTATCTAGAACACGGTAATTTTTTCATACTATTGTTTGCCAGATAAAAGATTGGCATGGATATTATACCATGCCATATTTATTTTGTTGAACAAGGAGATTTTTTGTCCAAATATTTTTTGTTACAATTGAGTTTTACAATTAACTATTATTCTACTTCGTGCTAACTACGAGTAAGTAAATATGATAGTTTGTAGTTTTGGATATTTATAACTCAATCACGATTGAACCGATTAGAATAAAATTAGGTAATAAAGTAGCTTGTACCCTGGATATACACACAGAATACTTTTTGTCCCGGAACTATTATATTAACTGTTCCTGCAGAATAGTGGGTGAAACTGCAAAACGCAGCTGGTACAAAATAATCCTAATCCTTGAAAGTTATTCAGTCCCTAATTTTGTCCAAACTCCATCACAAACCAGAAATTCCTTGTCAATCTATTGAAGTACGAACGGCGGTCCTCGACTGAGTTTCACGAGTATTTTAATTTGAAACTGGAGAATTTTCAAGCACTTTCAAAATATTATTACTTCATCTTTGCTATCACTGCATCTTTTCGTTCAACTCACAGGTATCTTCCACTTGAATATGACGTAAAATCAGTATGGAAACTGTAACACATGCAAAAACCTGAAACTAAGAATATTATTATTATAAAAACTGCTACTTGCGCTACTGCAAAGTATACCAGGTTTTAAATTAAACTCTGATAAATAAAAATATTGCATTTTTTTAATTTAATGATTGAGGCTTGCTTTCGACCACAATCTTGCTTGATGATGATGCCACAATGATGCGGTCTACGGTGGAGCACGCTTGCTTTGAAGAAACCTACTCGTTCTCGACTTAAAGGCACCTATTACAGTCAACAATTTTTCTTCTTTTACCACAAAATGTTTTCCTTGTCTGCTATGGTTTTTAAATGGACTAACCGACTCACCCTTGACTTGAAGACAACATACTCCAAACAGCAAACCCTCTTTTACCACAAAGTGTTGTGTTCCCTGTCTGGCACCGTTTTTAAATGGACTTGTGAGTATTCCTACTGTAATATCCAACCACTCGAGACCCAAAGTCAGGCCATTGTTTGCACAGACCTTCTCAAGTAGGGTAGACTGGGTACGGTTGTGCCAATTTTCATTTGATCGCCCATAATTTCGTAAGTATTCTAGTTAGCTGGAAGCAAGGTGTGTTTTATAGTGAAATGAACATTTTTATACGAATAAATACTTCAATTTTGTCTATAAGTGCGAAGGTTAAGTTATAGGAGCAATTTAAAAAAAAAAGAAAAAATGTCACAATCATCCCCACCCCAAGGACAGTTGTGACAGTGCCTGGGGTCGAAAGTGACAGGTACAAAAATACACATAAATGGTTTTTAATCAACTTTAATGCGCGTAATAAATGTCATACAGTCATTTTGTGGTGAAATACGTCGGTAACAAAAACAAATTTGCACACTTTATAGCATCTTTAATTATTATCTTTAACAGTCTTCATATTGATCAGCCTTTAGGTTACTAAACTTAATGTCATCTTCGGATTAAAATACACATAAATGGTCTAAAATCACCTAAAAAACACGTAATAAATGTCTTACAATAATTTTGTGGTAAAACAAAGTAACACTTGTATCACTTAGAACTAATAAGGCTCTATAGCATCTTTAATTATTAACAGTCTTCATATTAATCAGCCAACAGTAAACTAAAATTCTAATCAGATGTATAACAGCTTAAATAAAAAATTGTGTGAGTGAACATACTACAACAAAAACAAAATCAATAAAATCTAAGAAAGTTCTTACTCCTAAAAAAGTAACTTACTGAGATCTAGTCAGACTCGTCACAGTTCTGACAAATGTAATGGCGACTACCATCTGTGCACTCAAAGTGGGACCAAAGCTTACATTTTCCTTGGCATTTAATCCACTTTTCGCCAGCTCTACTATCAGAATAAGCCCCTACACATACCAGACAAAAATACTCTTCTTCATCGGATGTCGGTGGCGATGTCTTCCTTTGTTTTGTTTTGTTCTTTCCTTTCCCTTTCCCTTTTCCTTTGTCTTTGTCTTTTCCTTTCATTTCAGTAAGATTTTTCTTTACCTGCTTAGCCTTCAATAGTTTGGTTTTTTCTTCATATTCTTGCCTTATTGCCTCTTTTTCAGGCGTGTCTGTATAAATGGCCGACTTTTTAGTTCTGGAACATCTTTTTTTTCTTTGTCCAGCCTTTGGAAAAGGCCGAACAATTTCTGGCGAAAAAACAGATGGCATTGCTGAGGTTGACGCAGTTAATTGAAAATTGCTTGAATTTGTGATTGCAGATTCATCCAATAAGGAAGGTGAAAGTGGTGGTGTTTCATCATTAGGTCCAAGATAGTTATTTCCAGTGTCATACTTTAGTCCGTCTGTAAGATCACATAATTCTTCAGGATTAGTCACTCCAAGGGTAGTTCTGTCCAATATTTCAGCAGGATTGGTCTCTCCGAGGGTAGTTCTGTCCAATGTTTTAGCAGGATTAGCCGCTTCTAGGGAAGTTTTGTCAGATGGTCCTGCTGGATAACTCATTCCAGTGTCAACAGTTATTCTTTCAGATTGGTCTGCAGGATTAGTCTCTCTAGTGTCAGGGTTTGATCTATCCATTACAAATGACGATGCTGCAGGATTCTGCTCTTCAGTTTCAGGATTTGGTCTGTCCGTTACAAAAGACGGTGCAAAGTCAATTTCTTGAAACAGATTACGATTGAACGGACAAACACCTGTTTTGCAAAAACCAGCCAAAATGTTCGATTGTGTGAAAGCCAAAGGCATAGCAGTTTTGATGATCCCTGGTATATCGTAGATTGACATAGTTTTTGCAGGGTGATTCCGCATCCATCCATCACAAGCAGTGTTTACAGCTTTTTTGAAGGGCCCGAAGACAGATCGATCCAAGGGCTGAAGTTTGTGCGAACAGTGTGGGGGAAATGACAACAAAGTGATTCCATTGTCTTTACAATAATCCAATGCATTAATATGGATATGAGATGAATGGTTATCCATAACAAGCAAAACTTTGTGCGTTGGAGAAGCGTTAGAAAATTTCTTGAAATGTTCAAGAAATATTAAAAATGACGCATCTTGCATCCAACCTGATGGATTTGCAGTCCCAACCGATCCTACTGGCCCGTCCCTCACAAAATGCTCATGATATCGAACCCGTGGAAATATGAACAAGGGAGGAATAGTATTTCCCAAGGCATTAACTGCAAACGCGACCGTGACTAGAGTGCCACGTTCAGCAGAAGTAAGGGCTCCCACTTGCCGTATGCCACGTCTTGCAACAACTTTATCGGGCTTTTGTACTGTAGTCACCCCTGTTTCATCAACATTATACACATCTTGTGGCTCATAGGCGTGTCTGTCCATAACTTTTTGCAAGTTGTCATAAAATGCATTTACGTTTGTCTGATTAAAACTTGTTGCTCTTGAAAGGCTAGTAGCTTGAGCTACACGAACAGATAGTGCGGGATTTCTAGTCATAAATGATCTAAACCATTCCTCGCCAGCCATCTCATTCTTAATCCAGGTAGCAGGTCGCTTTAGGTCATATTTAGTCGTAAGCTCAAAAGCTAACTTTCGTATCTCTTTTGGAGAAAGACCAAAATATATTTCCGCGCAACGTTGGATATACTTTGATAACTGCTGTTCTTGCTCCTCGTTAAATACTCTATTATGGCTGACATACCCCATTCTGACGCTGACTTCATTCTGGTTTTCGCCGTCGTCGGCTGCATCACGTTTATGAATGTATCGAAATAAAGACATCCGATTAACTTTGTGTATTTCCGCAGCTGACCGTATAGACGTCCCGCGTTTCACAGCTTGATAAGCGTCTTGATATTGTTGCAGGTGACACTGACCTCTTTCCGTCTTCCTTACACGTTGTCGGGGCATCTAAAAGCAAAAAAAAAGTTATTTACTTATGTCACAACTGTACCCAGAAAATATGGCACAACCGTACCCATTGCATTCATTCGCAAAAAAACAATTGCCATGACTATACCGGATAACCTACGTTCAAAGTAATCACTGATATTTAACCACTAATATTGAAGTTTTTACGAGAAGAAACACTTATCCCTCTATCTGTATACATAAAACAACAATCACACAAAGAAATTGAACAAAAAAACTTACTTTTCATCGAAAAATGGTATTGTGGTACTCTGCAAGCCGCTACGTCGCGCGCCGGCTGACGCAATACTGTGAAACACATGCGGACCGGCACGCCGCTCCTCTCTTCCCTCGCCCCCGCCCCCGTATTCCTTATAGTTTCACCAATACGACGAGTGTCACGACCGTACCCTGGCACAATCGTACCCAGTCTACCCTACTACACGGCTCTGAATAGCGACTCCTGCCATAAAGGAATGCAGCTGTGGGGTAATGAAACTACGTCACAGAATAGGTAGTAGCTACTATAGAAGCTTGCCCCCTTTATTCGAGTTTAGGCAAGCTGCCGTTGAAAAGGGTCCATTGTTAAACGGAAATAGATAACTTTGTCCTTGAACTTTCATTTAATTATAAGAAGTTTGGAAATAGCTCAGAATAGAAAACTCAAAGTGAGATGTTTGTTGTGAGACTAGACTTGTTATAAATATACTTGACCACTTAGAACTCCCGTAAAACTATAGAGTTTTTGAACCGCACTTTGAAAGAGACAATTATTATGCAACAAACAACAAAAACTACACGAATACAAACCTTAAACTTATAATAAACCTTTCTTGCGTCGGAGGCAAAAATATAATTCCAAACATAATATTACAGTTCTGTCAAACCTTTTTCCCCTTCCGTGAGTCAAAAGATTAATGATAGGGAGATACCACCAATTCCTTAATTCATTTTTGAGTGATTTGCGGTCTATGTTACGAACAGACAGGATACCATATAGCCAGGTAACAACATCTTAGGCCATCATCATCATTAGATGCCATCTTCATATTGAAGTTTGGAGGTGAGTAGGCTAAACTTCTGATCTGTGTTTTTCAAATGCTGATAACTCAGTCCGGTCCACTTCTAGCCATGCTACAACTACTACCACTACAACCTTTAATCCTCCCACAGCTGGGATACAGATCTACTCTCGAAGGGTAATTAGGCCGTATCCCACCACGCTGGTCAAGTGGTTGGTGGATTCACATACGCCATTGAATGTCTTCTCCGGACGTAAGCAGGGTTCCTCAAGATGCTTTATTTCTAGCCATAGCAGGACTTATCTACCATCAAACGCACGTTTTTCAAATCATAAAAGAGAAACAAAGGAAAACCGTCCCGAATTTCACCCGATTCCCAATTCTTTCCCAAACTCTAAAGGCGTATAAATAAACAAATACATTATTTAAGGCGGGTTCAGATGTTCAGGAACGTGATTCGATTAAAGTCTCAGATGTGCCCTTGGCCTTTTTCTAATTCATTCGTCTGTCACTGCCAAGTTTTGTAATGCTGTTTATTCTTTGTGTAAGTTTTTATATTTGATTTACTTCTGACTTCGGAAGTATTGTTGAATTTTCATACGTGGTTTTCTGTTTTTCGCAGAAAATGTTGCTTATTCAAACTTTTCTCTTGTAGGAATAATAATTACGTTATGTTTACGAGTGGTAGGAAAGGAGGCCTTTGCCCAACAGTGGGACAACCCGGGTTGAGTAATAATAATGTTTTAATTAGTATTAGTGTACAAAGCTCAAAATTAAAACAATATAATAGTAAGTTATTATCATTGGCTTGCAGATTGCGCCTTTGAGGTAGCGAGCGGTGTGGTGGGAAACAATGTAAAGGAGGTACGATGCGCGGCTTAGTGGGACTAATCTACAGGCGCAGATTGACATCATGGGAAGTGACGTGGTGGAATTCATTCACAATAATCAGGGTCAACTAACTATACCATACACCTATAGGTACAACAAAAACAACCATACAAAAATATTTGAGCCCACTAACATTAAACAAGAGTACCCGCCTTAAACTCCTAAGTTATTTCGTCTTACAACCCATAACCTCAAATGCCAGCATAAAGAGTTACAGCCAAAGTTACAGCTAAGTAGCGTACAATGAAACGTACGTACAGCATTGTATCACGGAGTTATGTGGGCGATGTGGCAAGCTTTAAATGCCGCGAATGAGCAGGACAATCTGGAGCCGAGACATCAATTTGTTGGCGAGGAAAGTTTGAGATACACTGGGTGGTTAAGACGAAAAAATAACCTAAAAGTCCTAAAACTGAAATAAAATAAATAAAGTACTAAACCTATTGTAGTATTGGGGAAACTGATAAATGATACACACTCGCTTATAGTATGAAGACAACTGATTTTATTCCAACTACCCACATATTAAAATGCTATACTATTTAGATCTACCTACAACATCTCCCTCCTCTCTAAATTAAGTTAACAGTAAATAAACAAGTGTTACTAAAAGATACAATTTTCTACATTATTTTCCCTTTCCTAATAAGTATAACTAGGCACTTGGTAAAAAAATTAGCTACTAAACAACAAAAAAATAATAAACAAAATTAGCTACAACAGCTATTTCAGTAAATGAAAGTATAAAGATTCTTCTGATTAATAAATACAACCTAGTGCGATGCGAGTACCTATTTACTATACTGATGATCTGACTTATACAGTTAAATAGAAACAAATTAACAAACTATTTTGTCAGTTTTGAAAGAAAATGCATTATGTACAATTAATTATTGAAATGCAAACTTTTGTGGAGGTCTTACCTCTCTGCCACTACGAGTCACTTTTGGACTTGGAGTTGCGGACGCAGCCGCCTCCGTAGATGTGGAGTCCTTATCTTCAGATGGAATGATAAGCCGTAGCTGTGGTCTAACAGCTGACTCGCTTCCCGGTGAAGTGTCTTGTGAACCAGCATTAATATCTGGTATAGGGTCGTAACTACCTGATAAGACTCGTTTAGGCACGTTAGTTCTAATATTAGGTTTAAGAATATGAGACCTATTACGACGATAAGTACCACCGTTGGCCACTTTCACCCAGTAGGAGCGATCACCCTGCGCCTTCTCAACAACACGAGCTTTATTCCATACCTTACCATCTTTTACACGGACTTCTTCCCCTGGGGATAATGGGGACAAAGACTTAGTGCCTCTGTCGTAGTATCGCTTCGTATTGTCTATTTTACCGCGGCGGACATTACGGACCTGTTTTGGGTCTATTGCTTTAGGTATCAACAATTGCGGAGCGACCGGCAGCCTGGTGTTAAGCGATCTACCCATTAACATTTGTGCCGGTGAGTATTCTTCACCCGTGATGGGAGTATTCCTGAAATTAAGCAATGCTAACTGCCACTCCGTTTTATCATCGGTGGCTTTTTTCAGTAAGCGTTTTACTGTCTGAACGTTCCTTTCTGCTAATCCGTTCGAACGCGGATATAACGGTGAACTAGTCACGTGTTTAAATTCCCATTTTCTGGCAAATTCGGTAAATTCCGACGATACAAATTGTTTCGCATTATCTGTTATCAGTTTTTTCGGTATTCCAAATCGGGAAAACATACCTTTCATTTTAGCAATTACTGTGTCACTCTTCATATTTGGTAAATAAACAACCTCCACGAACTTTGAGTAATAATCGACAACCAGTAAGTACTGAAACTTATTCAATTCAAAGATATCAGCTGCTAGCGTGTCCCACGGCAGCTGCGGCACGGCGTGCGGCGCGAGGGGCTCCCGCGGCGGCGCGGCGCGGTGCCGCTGGCATGTCTCGCAGCGCTGCACGCACTCCTCGATCTGGGCCCCCATGCCGGGCCAAAAGATGGCCTCTCGAGCACGCTTTTTGCATTTTTCAATTCCTAGGTGCCCTTCATGTATGCGATTTAACATTTCCTTACGTAAAGTGCTCGGAATCACTACCTGGTTACTATGAAACAGGATCCCGTTAATCTCGTGTAGCTCGTGCCTTATCCGCTCTAATTTTTCATTCGTCGCGTCCATACTTTCATACGTAGCGTTGACATGAACGGTGACGTCATCCTCGCAACCTTCGGCACGCGCCCCCGTCTCGACTGCCGCTCGCGATAACGCATCCGCTATGTGCATAAACCTCCCCGGCTTATAGACGACGTTTAATCTATGCTCTTGCAATTTCAACAACATACGTTGCAGCCTCGGCGGCGTTTCGTTTAATGCTTTTCTAAAAATCGTCTCGAGTGGCTTATGATCACTTTCTACTGTAATTTCGCTGTGACCATAAATATATTGGTAAAATCTAACACATCCGAAATAGATAGCAAGCATTTCTTTTTCGATTTGCGCCCACCTCGTCTCAGTGGGTGTTAGAGTTCTCGCTGCGTATGCGACTGGCCGCCCGCCCTGTTGGAGACACGCCCCCAATCCTTGACTACTCGCATCTACACATAGGGTCACATGTTCCTGCGGAGAGTAGTACCGTAACACGGGAGCTACAGTTATCGCCTTTTTCAACTGCTCAAACGCCTCGTCATGAACACGTAACCATTCAAACTCGATCTCTTTCTTTAATAATGTACGCAACGGAGCAGCCATGTTTGAATAATTTGGTATAAATCTTGCTAGATAATTTACCATTCCCACAAAACGTTCTAATTGTTTTTTATCGATTGGCCTTGGAATGTTATTAATTGCACTCACGCGACTGGACATTGGACTAATGCCCGAACTATTTAATGTGTGTCCCAAAAAATTTACTTCCGGGACTCGAAATACACATTTCTTCTTGTTAAACTTCACGCCGTACTCAACCGCCCTCCTAATTACCTCTCTGAGTCTCTCGTCGTGTTGTCCCTTGTTGCATCCCCAAACCAATATGTCATCAGCAAATACTTCTACCCCTGGCATGGAAAATATTTTATACATCTCATTATGAAATATTTCCGGTGCACAATTAATTCCAAATGGCATTCGAAGCCACCTAAATCTACCGTAGGGAGTAGAAAATGTACAGAGTTTCGAGCTCTCTTCGTCCAGTCTAAGCATCCAAAATCCACTTTTTGCGTCTAATTTAGAAAATACCTTCGCCCCTGACAGGTTACTAGTGATCTCTTCCAACGTTGGCAGTTGAAAATGGCAACGGCGTACTGCTTTATTTAAGTGATAAGGATCCAAGCAAATTCGAAGCTTATCAGGTTGTTCGACTACAACAATATTAGAAACCCAATCGGTCGGCGAGTCTTCTTTAACAATGATGCCCAAACTTTCTAACTTATTTAATTCTAGTTTTAATTTAGGCCTTATTTTCATCGCAACTTTTCTTGATGAATTTACTACAGGACGCACCGTTTTATCTACTTCAATTTTATAAATATTCGGCAAACACCCTATTCCTTCAAAAACAGATTCATCTACTTGAAACTCCGATATCTCTCTTACCTGTTTATCGTTACGTACAATCAATTTAAGTTCACGACAAGCTCTAATACCTAGCAAATTATTGCAATTTAAATTCAACACATAAATCTTTTGACGGCTTCTCAAGTTACGGTAACTCAAAACGGGTTCAAAATAACCTACTACTGGCAGTTTCGATTTACTCACTTCCCGTAAAGTACATTTACTTTTCTTTAACACATTTTCCATAAAACCTGCCTGTCTAAATGAACTCAAAGACATAACGGAAGCCTCCGCTCCGCTATCTAATTTAAAATTAATTTTTACATCATCTACCATCACATCTTCAAACCAAGATTCACAATGTCCACCGACCTCGTCAATAGATAAGCTGCACAACAATGACTCACATATCTCGTCGCAGTCCTCCGGGTCGTCGTCGTCCTCCAACTCACCTACGAATTTAGCACGACACACTCGCGCAAAATGACCTACCCGTTCACATTTATAGCACTTCACTTGACGAGCCGAACACTGAACACTGACTCCGTGTTTACGACCACAATAATTACACGATATAGCAGAGTTACCACCGCGGTAATTCTGCTGTGATTTCTGCAGCTGACGGGCGGCGGCGGCTCCGGGCCGGCCCCAGGCGCGCGGCGCGGCGCCCGCGCGCACCGCCTCCACCGCGAGCGCGGCCCCGGCGGCGGCACTGCTCCCGGCGCCGGCTGCCTTGCCTGCCTCGGCGCACTTCTCCGCCTGCCGACCGGCAGTTTCCACTGCTCGACACCATGACACTGCCTCCTCCAGATTCAGCTTCGTTTTCGCTAGCATCCGCTCCCGCATGCTAGAATCCTTGATGCCCCTGATGAGCTGTGTAAGAATTAGACTGCTGCGTAGCTGTCCAAACTCGCACGATTTACTTCGCAGTTTCAACGCACTCAGGAACTTGTCCATACTGTCGTCGCGTTGAAAGGTTTCGAAGAATACATGCCGCTCGTAGTTTATATTCCGTGTCGGATCGCAATGAAGCTTGAACTTAGAAACTAATTCTTCGTAATTAGTTTTTTCACTTTCATCCAAGTCTAATTCTTCTAAAATTTCACGGCCGTATTTTCCAATGACGTGTAGGAATAACGCACATTTCTCCCTGGACGCTGCATTCTCCTTGCCAGTTGCGATCAAAAAATAATCGAATGCCGACTTCCATTCACGCCAATTTGCAGCCACGTTTCCTTCCTCGCTCATGGCGGCCGGCTGTTGCAGCGCGGTACACGGCACACCTTTTGACATCGCTTGAGTTGTCTCCGGTTTCACAGACATGTTTTCGTCATTAAATGCCCACTATTTAAACTGCCTATTTGTATTAAATCACGATTAACCACACCTGACACCATGTAGTATTGGGGAAACTGATAAATGATACACACTCGCTTATAGTATGAAGACAACTGATTTTATTCCAACTACCCACATATTAAAATGCTATACTATTTAGATCTACCTACAACACCTATAACCTAAAAGTAAAAGTAAAACTATTTCTTAGTTTGATTATGATTTTAATTTTAATTTTGTGTTTGAATGTATTATCTGTAGGTATGCTCCGATTATTTTTAATGTGTGGATTTTGTATATTCCGAAATAAATTTGTTGAATTTGTAGTTGAATTTGAATAATAAAACATCAGATATTAGAAATATTTTGGATTGAATTTTATTATTTGGTATAATAGGCTTTCTGTCTCTATCTGTACAAAACAGATATTATTATTATGATAGAAAATGTTTCTTTTGATTAAAATAAGATAACAATGTTGGACATGATATTGAATCCTCAAATTACTCGTATACAGAATTGTAATATCTTGTGGAAAAATCTTGATGATTTTCTTTCCTTCTTCTTTTTTGATTAAAATACCTAATCTTCTGACGTTCAACTTAGGTACTTGGCCTATACGTAAAAAGTTATTAAGAAATTCGTATTTAAATAAACGCATAGAAACAAGTCAACGACTCAGTATTCTATCACGAACACAAAATAACATTAAATAAACAAAACAACACATTCGCTTAAAAATGTAAAGAAAACCATTGACAGCGAAAAGACAGAAAAGCTTCAATTTAAAATACTCAAAACTCTTTATTTCGGAATGTTACTTTATTTTCCACAAAAACAAAAACGTTTACAAAAATAGTTTTCCACCCCAACGCATTTTGTTGAAAACCTAAAACAAACGTTTACTCAAGCACACTCAATTTAAACAGCCGAGGAGGTCCCTCAAAATTTCCTCAGAATCGTTTGTTCGAGTTAAGAGGGCGGAGCTAGGGTCGGTTCGGGGGGATAATTCCGATTCAATATTCTTAACCTTTTTACCCCTGTTATGTCGATTATTTTTTATGTTTTATTTTATGGTGTCATTTAATGGAGGTTTGGAGATATGAATGGCTAAGCGCCGTTCTATATTATGCATAGTCTATTAAGTTAAATGACAAATCTATAGTACCCTATTTCCGGAATTTTAAATGGAGATAAATGTTTACAGCATCACTGCGCTGCAACTGTCCACGTTTTTGAAAACACTAGACAAGATATTTTCTCAGAGACAGTATTAAAAGGTTAGCTTAAGGTTATTCATCATTTTGTATGTAAGTGGTCTAAATAACAGTGGAAAAGTTTCAGTTTCATACAAATCATCCTGTAGGTAGGTATACCATAAAACTTGAATTAATTACCATCACTTGCTTGCCCCTATCGCTATCACTCCACTCTCAGACGAAATCTAATTACTATCTACCCCTGAACTCTTCTTTCTTTCCAAACCTGAATGCGTCCCAGTAAACCTAATTATATTAGAAACAACCTTAAGCAATTGCTCACCAAATTTGAGTTCCTAAGGTATTCCTTCCTATTTCTTTGTTTAAAGCCGTCGGAAGTTTCAAATTGCGTGTTGGGTTACTTTTGATCTTTATTATACTGAGAATCTTTATTAACCGGAATGATTAAAGCTACTTAATCAGAATCTTGTTAAAGAAGGTCATTAAGATTTTATTTCATGTTCCGAAATGAACTTTTGGGGCTCTGTATATTTTAACTTTAATCAAAAACATCGGATTAATCGTGGTTAAACGTCTTACCATAACTGACGTCTTGAAATCGTCTGTAATTCAACCTGAATAATGATATACCTACTATATTTGGTGAGTCTGGGCGAATAGAAATTAATATTTTGGTAAACGTACTTCCTTCCCGTCAGATCAAATTCTAGAAAGATATGCCAGTATGCGCAATAGCGGGGCTTAGCTGTTGATGGTGCAAAATGAGAAAATAAAAAAGCACGTTAAAGAAATCGGTATTTGCAGTTCTGGTTAACTTTAAAAGCCGTTACATAACACCTGTAAAGTCAAAGTAATTTAAAAGATTTTGCTTTAATTAACGCGGGAATACTAATGTAAAAGTTAAATCGCTTACTACGAATAGTTTTAATCACATTCGCGCTATAAATGCGTATCGTGCTTGGAATGTCCTGCATTACAAGCGAGACGCGCAAAACCACCTTAGTTTCATATTGAAAATTCAAAGGGTTGTTTTTAAAAAAACAAGTCTCAGTGCACACAGAACCTTACATTTTCCTGGCCGGTCGCCAGCTTGACCTCATAATATTATCAACGGCCATGTATTAAGAGGGCGCGCGTGCACTAATTGTTTTGCTTTTTATTTATATCCACCCTGTAACTAGACTCTGAGGTTTTGAAATATTTTTATCTTTTTTGGTAGAATTTATGGGAAAGGCTCGGCGTCCTGCGGTTTGACCAATTTTCGGTTTTCTACAGATTTTCTCATGATAAAAAGTATGGAGTTTTTTGACCTAATCTGAACAAGACTCCCTAACAACGTCTACTTTAAATCAAGATAGGTTTAGTTAAGTACATAATTATGCTTGACTTGATGAATTAAACATTTTTATATACGTTAGGAGTAAGATCGTCAATGTCGTTATCTGATATTTAACTTTGCGTGCCCAGAGGAGTAAGTTAATAAGTAAACAGCCTTAGAGATTTTTTAGTATTATTTACAAAACCTTTTAGTGCAAGAATCCTTGTAGAAAGTGCCTGTCAACAGCTTTGTGATTTTAGTTCCATACAAGTACGAGTCGGCGTCAAATTGCTGTAATCTCCGAAATCCAAGACGCGCGATTTCGAGCTGTTCTGTGCGAGAAACTACGTGACACGAGGTTGTAAGACAAAGCTTATTTGAAACAGGGAAAATTACACAGCAGAAAAGTGCCGCGCAAACTATGTAGGTACAATTTTTTTTATATTTGTCATAGCTTAAACGTGTTTGGGCGGAATTTGAAGACTTGATAAAATTTGACTTTTACCCATAAAAAAAAAAAGATTTTGAGGTAAATAATGATTATTATCAACATTTGTCTATACTTTGTTTTATCATTTATTATCTAGCTCTTCATGTAAGCCATGATAGCAGTAGTCAATGTATAGCTAATAGTTTTTCATATTTTTACTGTGCAAGCGAAAATATTGCCTACTTTATATTTGCACTGTTTGTTATCCGTTCCGTGTTAAACTTAATTATCTTTAGCACTCAATTAGCACTGATGAGTCGCTCCATGTTTCAAATTTTACTACCTACTTACCTAATTTTTCTTCACCCTGTTGGAAAGACTTTTTCGTCTTTTTAATTGGAAAAATGCCAAACACGAAGTAGCGTTCCAGCGAGCCGTTGACGTGTCTTTCAGTACATTACCTTTATTAGATAACAAGATTTGAACAAAAAATTAGGTAAGCAAGCTTAATTTCTCTGAAAAATTAAGATAAAGACGAGCAACAGCTCATTTTCTAGAAAAAGTTAAATAGATGCTGCTGTTTTTTACTTCCAGAATAATTAGTGGAACTAATTTGTTTTTTTTTTGCATTAGGTATGGATTTTTTGTTACGCTAAAATAATTTTCTTTCTGAAAAGAGTAATCAACTGAAACTTTGTAATTATACATTTTCATTTTAGTTCAAGGTACAGTTGGAAAGACTATATACCCAGCAATGAAATAGAAAAGGCTGTGAATGATGATGATGATTTTAACCACAGGCAGATTACCCAGGTGTCATTGCAAAGACTATACTTAACAAAACTATTTTCCTGGTGCAACGTCATTTGAACGCTTTTAAAATCTGAACTATAGTTTGTTTATCTATGACTATAGTCAAAAAGGGTCGACGCCAAAGTTCAAAATACCGTATTAAACGCAGCGGTATGGCATAAAAGATAAACATTATCTCTCTTCTTCGTTGTTCACTATTGGCAGATTGGTCGTGGTTATAATGTTACAAGAAGGATCCTTACTGTCGTTGAAAAAAACTTAAAAATTAAGTCTAACCTTAAATTTTTTCAAGATGTTGAAAAGACTAAATTAAATGTAATTTTTACGTCAAGATCGCTCGACATTCAGAATCACATTCCAAGTCATGAAATCTGTGAATGCAATTAAAACAAACATCTAGTCAACACTTACTCCTCTCATTACGACCTTTATGACACCTATTCGAACCACAATGTTGCCAGAAACAATTTAGCTTTCAGTACAACACGACCAACCTATTTGCGGTTGAATGAGAGAGCCACTATCGACTTTTTGAACGAAAACGGTAGCCTCCTGTGAAAATAATTTAGTTCCTATAATTGGTGACATCTATTGATAAATTGGTTACAATTACAAGGTACACAAAATTTAAAAACTCAAAGCTATACGCATTGTATGTAACTGCTTTATACGAGTACCTAAAACTAATGTAGTCCAATTGCTCTGCGAACGAAAGAGTGTTTTTGGCTTTCGAAAAACTTATTCGAACGCTAATGCACTTTCTTTTTTGCTTTGGATAGGTATAAAGAATCCAAAGCAGTAGTTGGGGTGAGTAATATAGTATTTCAAAGTATCCAAATTGGTGTAAGAATACAATTATACACGAAATATTATTATGTTATATTATTATGGTATGTTCTATTATATTCTGCTTTAACACTAGCTATTAAATATAGTATGTTCAAAATTTTAAGCAAAATGAAAGGTAGCCCAATCGTCAATGAGTGTTTAGGACTGGCAATACTAACGACCTAACACATACTCATGAACATGAAACTTGCAGCAAGTTTGTCGCTTTATACAAGAAATCTCGTGTGGAAAATCTTCCGGAACTTTTTCGCTTGTATCTCTTGACTTGACTTTTCGTCTTGCAACCTTGTGACTTGCTTTTATGAAAATGACATGCATAAGTTTAGTGTGTTGGCCAAACATCTATCATGCTTATCACACACTAAGAGCGGAAAATCTTTGGCAGAAACTTCCTCGATCGAAGCCAAATACCTAATGACCTTGATCCAAGGTTAAGACAAACAGGGTCAAAGGTCATAACTTCAAGGTTAATACTTGAAGGCCGGTGTCAGGTAAAGCTTTTATGTTCACCGCCAATTCTTGCGATTCTCGGACGGAATCGTGAAGGAATCCCTAGAGGGCAAAAGGTCTTGCCAGTTTTAACGGCTATAGCTATAGCGGATATATTTATGGGTGAGTTAGATAATTTAGAAGATTTTGTGGTGACTAGACAATTGATGCCTAAATTGAGTTTAAGCTCAAGCGTAGCTAAGCTCTTAGCCGAAACTTAAAAGAGTAGCGTAAAATTAGAATTAGGAACTAGTGACTCAGTTACACAAACAACACAAAAAATATCTGAAAGTTGTTATTTCTTGCATAGTTTTGAATCTTTAATAATGTAGAATTTTTATATCATTTTTAAATCAATCTTTGATTTGGTTTCAAAAGACTGAAAGCGATTACCAAAGGCTACTCGTAGTTCTCAGTAGCTTGATTATTCGAAATGCAGTTTGATTAATTCACCAACTTAAATAAACCAATCCCTACTCCAAGGCACATAGGCTCATTATCAACGGCTTTAACTTCCCTCATTATTCCCCCATCCCTAATTTGAACTCGTCTCAGTACAAAATATTGTGAATTTGTCTCTAAAATTCCCAATCGACGTAATTAATGGGCGTTCCCTCAAATTTTACAGTCCGTAGTCCGCATCACAAACTCCATCTATCGGCAGAGCCTTATCATTTACGCCATCAATTTTATTTCCGACGCTCCCACCCTTAATCCAAACAAATAGTAAACAGTAAAACCTTCGGGATTGCCCCCGAGAGAGCGCAGTAAATGTAATTGCCGTAAGGAGCAGTAAATGAGAAGACTGAACGAACTATGGAAGTGGGGCAGGGAATTAGATTTGCCGAAATGCTGTGGATTAAGAGGGGCATTCTGTAAATGTTGGAGAACGCAGGTGTGGTGAGATGACCACACACCGGCCATAAGATTGTACTAAGCAAATTAAAAAATGTTTGTGTTGGTCAGCTTAATGAAAGACAACGAGAGATGCAATTTTTATTGAATACCTCTACGTGACTTAAAATTCTAGAACTGACAAATCTAGAACTGGCCACTCAATACACGAACAAGCAAAGGTACGTAAAATTAATTTGTTTTATTGTTTCCGGACAACAATGAACGCTGTATTACATGTATTCTAGTGCCACATCTTAAGGACTCTCGATTTAGAAATATTTGTTTCGATGTCTAGCACTGAGTAGAAACTCATCCTCAATTTATTAATCTATTGCAAAGAAAACAATGAATAATAAAATTCTAAGTTTATCTAGATTTATGATGTCTCAGATGTCTCGTACACCTGAAAGCGCTAACACACGATTGCGAAATAAAACCCATGTGTATCGGTGAGCAAAATCTTAAAAGGAATTGTTGAGAAAATCCGGTTTTACCGCCGATCGGTATCAGGATAACATTGCTCGCAGAAAGATCTAGACATCATCACTCTTTTTTACAAATATAAAAGTTTATATGTGAGGTCTGATTTTTATCGGCATTGTATCGCCTTATCATTTTTTTTTCTAGAAAAAGATATTGAAACTATAAATAAAAGAAACGCATATAAACATTCTCACGACAAAAACTCAAACTAATCTAAATATCCTTCTTGCTAGAGCAGAGGTTTTTGATTAGAGTATATTACAGCTTGAGGTAAGGTTTTGATAAAATTCGGTGGAAATAGATGTACTTGATAAATATATACATCGTATTTTTGTAGTAAAATATATCAAATACTAGTTTCAAAGAGCAGAAAATAGCGAGCAAAATCGTGGAACTGAGCTAGTGGACAATAAAATTGTGGAAAAATATATTTCTATTGGTAAAGTATTAGATCAGTGTCACTAGAAATATATCGCTTTGTGGTATTAGTTTCGTTAGACGAGCGTTACATAAAAATTTTGTAAATCAATAGTGATTTTGTTGTGATGGCTATTTTTATGTGATAGGTGGCAAACAAGAAAACAGGGCACGTGATGGTAAGCGATCATCGTTGCTTGAATACTTGTAACACCTGAGGCGTCACCTGGTGACCTTTTGAGACTCTACGAGTATTATAAGCTCTTTTGAAGAACCCTATGGTATGTTTTGTTTTGTATCAGTTGTTCAATAAATATTTCTGAATCTGAATCTGTATATCGTTTACTTTGTTGGGTCTGTATTATTTTACGTTTACGGTTATTAGTACGATAAAGGACATTTCAGAGACCTACTTGTGTACAGTACTGTACTCAATACACAAGATTTTAGATACAATTTCGGATCCTACATCGAATTTTATTTATAATATTTTGCAACAAGCACAATGTAAGTGTAAATTAGTGCGGAAATGTTAATCTTGACAGAATGCAATAAAATCCAAATTTAATCCCAAACAAACCCTTCAACATACGTAACATGCGGCATTAATACCGATCCATAATTGAATCCCGTGCCCAATCGTCCGAGCACGGGACGAGCCCCGGCCGGGCACGGACGGGAAAACGTGATCGGAAAGAGGAAACTTGCAATCGCATTGTTGGTCGTATTAAATGGAATTTAACTGTCGCTGTCCCAGGTAATTAGTTGGTTTGTAGGTTTGTCTGTTGTCCATTGCGGCAAAAGTTGGGGGTGAACTTTAAAAGAGACCAAGCTAATTTAAAATAAACTGGCTGTTTCACTGACTCGTGCTTTAAAATCAGCTTGGTAAAATTAAATGACTTCATGATTATTGAATTATTTTAATTAGAATTGTAATAGAAACGCTTTCAAATTACTAGAGCTCCTTTCCTTTTTTGCAATTAAGGAAGACATTATACCGCAGTCAAGTCACTGAATGAAATGTTGCGAGAATAATGCAATGCAGTGTCTCCTCTGTGTGTAACACAATGAGAACAGAATTACACAAATTAATACACAATACACTGCGAAAACAATTCGCTAAAATAATGATGGATTCACAAAGTTTTGAGCATACTGATATCACCAAAAAGTACTGTGATTGGCACCAGTTTATATGATAGTTGTCTTCTATATAATATTATCATAGTTGTCACCGTATAAACTGGTACTTTAGATGAATTCTTTTAGCGGAATTTATTATAGATGCACATTTTTTTCAGTGATGATATCTATAGAACAATGTTTTTCCTACGCGTACTTTTGTTTTACTTATTTTTATGTTATACTTCTACGAGTACATATAATGTCATAATTAATGTTTTAACCTGTTAGTAAAAACGAAATTAATCTACGCAATCAAGTTTGGGAAGTCCGTTTTCTAGTCTCTTACACGGACGTTACGTTTCAAGATCACACTTTATAATTTTCTTCAAAAATGAAAAAAAAAAACACTAAATCAAGCAGCACTTGTCTGCGTTACAAACTGCCACAATTAGTGCCAACTCTAAGTGCTACACAACCATCACACAAATCAGAAGAACCACCCTATATCACTAAAAACGTCTCTCTTCCGCCTAAAAAAGACCCATCAAATTATCCCCATGTTAAATGGCTCATGCCCAAAACTCGGAACTAAAATAACCAAAGTTACGTCCATAAAACGGAACTCCGACTAAATAACTCAACCCTTATGGAGTAGAGTGGAATTGATGACTGAACCGTGAAATGGACATAATAATGGCTTTTCCAAAACTCTAATCAATATAACCATTAGCAAGCCCCGGAAATAGAGAATTATTTGGTTGGTGCTCAAAGTTTTTGTAAAGAAGCTACTTGAAGAAAAAGTACTTTACTAGGCAACAGCAATAAATCAAAGGCTTGGAATTTATACGTACCTAATGTGGAACAATCAGTGTGCTATAAATCAATACAGTGAGATAATTATCAGAAAAGGGTAGGTAATTTCAATTTATAGTAATAGATGTAGTATGGTGCCCATTGAAATTTTGGAGTAGGAGATTTCAATATGTGTAATTAGTTTTGAATTATTGTTAGTTTGCCAAACAAACTTTTAGAATAGCGTAGATATTGTGGGATAAAATACTACAAGAGTATGTTGTTATGTACCCTCTGGTTCTCTAGTGTATATGTATCTAAGATATATCTTATTAAATAAACTTAAAAAATCACAAATCTTTAGACAAAGCTTTAACATCTTCTATTTAGTTGCATAAAATAGTAGGAAAGCAGACCTACATACATACATATTATCACGCCTCTTTCCCATTGGGGTAGGCAGAGACTACATCCCTCCACTTGCTACGATCCTGACATATGTCTTTCGCTTCTTCGAAAGCAGACCTATAGACAAGAATTAACTAGTAGTAATCTTCCGACAAGTAAGTAAGTAAGTAGTATACTTACTAAGAAAAGTTCCAAGCGTAGTTTAGTGACGTGTTTAGCAAGGGTGCACAACGGCAAGTGGTCGCGCGGTCGCAGCGACTAATTGAGGGTGCGCTGCGGCCCGCTCGTTAATGTTAATGAGGGGTCGAGTGTCATTTCACAGTGCGTACGTGATTCGGTTTCGTATTATTGAGATTCAAGTGTGCTCTTTTGGAGGTCGCTATAGATTTTTTGGTCTGCATACTCGAAGTAATAACCCACTTTGGAGTATGGTTGATGACATTCGTTAGTGGTTTTTGGCTTGTTACTAAAATATAAAACCTGAATAAATTCTATTCAATGAATTTAGTCTTGTTTATTTTTAGCTGTTGTTACAATTATATCAAAGAGTTTGGGGTTCTACATTTTGAGTTTAACTACTTTTTATTGTCTACTCGTATTATTTTCAGTTTCACTTATTATAAATATTTAGCGACTCAACGTGCCACAAAAATATACTTTGAAATATTAAATGTCGACGCACAACAGTGTTCACTTCAGATATTGAAACCCCATGAAAGTTTTAGGGGCCCTATTCTTATGAGTGAGATATTATCTCGGTCACTGTCGCTCTCATTAGAAATTTCATTAGACTGAGCGTGACGGAGATAATCTCGAGTGCCCAAGAATAGGGTACCTGGTTCAAATCATTTTTTCATAAACCCTTGTAGCCCCAGCTGAGCTTTCCACACAGCCCGAACTTAATAATTTATTAGGGTAATTCCGTCACAGTTTGATAATTCTCCATTTTTATGGTCGAACCCCCATAAAATTTATGTCGCCGTTATATGGGATACTCGCTCTGGCTTCGATCGTATAATTGATATTCTGCCATCGTTTTAGACGTATACCTCAGTTGACGTGGTGACAGTAACTCAATTTGAGGAAATTTATTGACTGAGTAAACTCATAACGGGGTCGACTTTGTGTATGATTTTGTAATTTGGGAGTAAAGACGTGCGCGTCCTTAAACTTGCACGTGTTCGTTGTGCTGACGTATATCACAAGCTTTTGTTAGAATATTAGATTTATGTTCTTGTCTGTACTATGCTATAAAATGCATTGGAATTTGAACCAGCGAGTTGGTCACAAGAAAATGTCAGGAAACCAATAAATAATTCCAAGTTTGAAAAATAGTTGTGTCTTTGGCGTTTGACAGGATAAAATTATCGTCGTAGGATTTAGTTCTTCGTAGGATTTAGCCTTGAACAACACGTTATTCAACAATCATCATCAACATGATCTTAACTAACTAAAAGTCAACATCTATTTACCTATATCTACCTAAGTACAAGAATGCAGCTACAGTATTATATCGATCTACAAAATTTACATGATATAATATAATGTAACATAAGTTGCAGAGCGGGAACCCTATTCCTGGGCACTCTCACACAGATGACATTTTCTAATGAGAGCAACAGTGACCGAAACAATATCTTACTTGCAAAAATATGACCCCAGGAAAGAAACATGTATTGTCTTTATCGCACTTGCCTACACCGTAGCATACGGAGCTCCCATGTTCTACAATTCAGCAAGGACTCAGCAATTCAGCAAACGCTTATCCTGATGCGCTCTGCGGTGGTGCAGTTGATATACTGTCCCTACCAGTAGTGTGCATATCGTGTGACCTTTCAAAGGGAATGGTTTATCTCTGGCCGGTGCGTTTATTTTGTTGACGTGAGGGTTGATCTTCCCTTTATACCTTTTGTGCGGAATACTGATAAGGCTTTCGAATGTTAAATAATTATTATCTAATAAAATGGACCAGTGGGAGATAAGGTTTGTACTTTCAAACGGGATATAAAATACGTACTTAGGTTTAACTAAATGACCGAATGTGACGAAATCAACAAATGTGTTTGAAACTAGTAGAAAACGACTTTAATTTTACGTAAGTATTCCCGTGTCCCTGAACTGTTCTTGAACTTTCATTAGCTGTGAATATAATCTAACGATCTGTTTTAATTAAGAGTTAATTTTGCTAATCGTTTTTATTGTTTTATAGAAAGTTGTTCAAATAACTGTTTTCAAATGTATTTCTAATTTATATCCGCCTTCAAATTGCGTCGGGTATAATCAAGATATTTTAGTATTCACTAATTACCAAAAAAAAAAGTAGGAGGGGGTGGGGTGTGGGAGGGGGTGGTGCGTGGGAGGTAGTAGTAGTAGTAGTGTAGTTTAAAAAATGTTGTTGCCAAATTATTTCATCATTCGAACAATTTTGTTATTTTATTTGTACCAAACTCATATTCCTCAATTCCGCGTTTATCTCTCAATATCGTAACACTCCAACAATTCAGCTTCAGCTTAAAACTTCTTATTTATCTTCCACTCATCAGATCCCAAACATTCCTCCATTTTCAGCTTTCATTTGTTCAGACGCTTAGCTGCAGAGAAAATGGATTGGGCGAGGTATCTTTGTAAGGGCTTTTTTCGGTTATATTATAGAGGGTTATAAGGAAAGGGTATGTTAAGCCGAAAAGGGCTCATAGTACTTATCATTATGAACAATTGTTACTGTGGGTCCAACCCGGAATTGATAGAAATTGTCAGTGAGACTCGACAAAATGTACGTAACAAAAAAAATATTAAAATATTCATAGAATATTAATCACGTGACTAAATATTTTGTATGGGTACTAGATATTTTTTTATCGAATTTAGCAAACTTAACTTAGTCTTAAAAGTTGTCACTTTGACGTGTAGAGGACACCCTTAAGTATTAGTAGGTACATCTTTCCGTTACACATTGTATAATCACAGAATTAATATTAGTAGTTACAAGTTGTAGTGTTCTGTATTTTTTTTTTGGTAACTTTTGGTTCCAAACATTAACCATTAATCAAAGTTCAACAACATTCATTCGAGCCTAAGGAATAAATTAACTTTAGAACTCAGACTATGGCTTCAGCGCAGATGAACTATTTGCCCACTGTTCAAGAAGAGTCAGTCCAGCGCTTGAGCTATATTTCCGACTTAATTAAGACTTTCTATTTGATAAAGTTATATGACGAAGAAGTATTTTAATTAAACGAAATTCGTTTAACTTAGTCAGCAAAACATTAACTCACTAACTTGAAAATATACAAGTTAAAGTATCCCAATATCACAAATACAAAAGGTTTTTTGAATGTTTGTTGGCACGTAACCACTAAACCGAACTTTGATTAAATTTGGAAGAGACCATTTTTAGATAACTCTTGATAGATTATTTTATCTAATATAATTTCTTAGGCCTGTTCTCAACCTTTAATGATCTTACTGCTGAAATATCAGTCTGCCTTCGAAGGGTAATTAGGCCGTATTCCATCATTATCGTAGTAAAGCAAATTCACTATTCACCATCGTACAATAAAAGTAAGTTCACAAAACTCCCGGTTCGTTGACGTTTGATACTTGGGATGATTAAAATACCTTAATTGTGTTTAACTTATTTTGAAGTAGAGGTTTTGATATGTCTTAAGCAATTTTTATGTTTTATCTGGATCCCTACTAGTTATAAATGTGAATGTAAGTTTGTTTGTTACGCTTTCACGCGAAAACTACTTAACCGATCATCATAAAACTTTGTACACATATTCTTGGAGTTAATAGAAGTAACATAGGATACTTTTTACTAAAAAAAAATTGACCGTGGGTGCAGCTAGTACATAATAAAGTTGTAAAGTTGAAAACACAAATATCATAACTTTATTTATCCCCACAAAATCTATTCCTGCGAATCGTTTACCGTCAGAAAGGCAACCCCAGTCCTCACTATTTCAATGTGAAAATATTGTAATGGTGCACCATTTGAGTGCGGTCTTCGGTCGCGATTTTAAGAGTCGTATAGCAGCTATATACAAGAGTTATAGGCGGTTAGCCGCCTCGATAAAAGAACGTGTTGGCTTGGCCCCTCGATATTACAGGTGAGTATTGGATTTTAAAGTTGTTTGTTTTTGGAAATGGACTTGACAGGTTTTCAATTTTTGACCGTGTTACATGTGGACATGGTTCCATGTTTGGGGTCAAGTTGGAGTGAAGACGTTTAAGACGATTTCCTTGTCAGATCTGTGGATTTTTTAAATGAGCTAGAGGTATAAAATGTATAAGTAGAGAAATTGGTGAAATGGCTAAAAAAAATATTAGACGTTGTATTCAGGATTAACTAACAGTATATTTTTTATCGATAAAGTTTGTTTCCTTTTTATTTTTTATTAATTTCATAAAATATTTTAAATCAACCTATCAAAGTTAAATAAAAGCCAAAACCAAAACTCTGCTCAAAAATCAAACAAACATGGAAAAGCTTTCCAAAAACCGCACAAATTGCACCGCCCTTCTGTCCATGACCCAGATTCCAAAGGCTTCAATTCGACATGCTTGTGAGGGTAACCCGAAAAATCCTGTTGAGACAAGTTGAGATCTCCCATACGAGAGCACGCGGATTAAGCCGTAATAACATGCAAATTAGTCCACCCAGTTCTTGTGGTTAGTCTAAAGCAGGGAAGGGAGCGAACCAGCTAGAGAACTGGTCGTGTGTTGACTAAAGGCTTCCAGGCTTTGTTGCTTTGTTTTACGTTAATTTAATTAATTCACACTCTCTCTATCATTCTGTATGTAGCTCTCGCAGAATAAGTTACGCTATTTCAAAATTTTGCAATTTCGATATCTGCAAAGGCTTCAAGTTATTTTATTCACTGCTGATGTAGATCAATTCTAATGAGCGTCAATCAAAGTCTCTAGTTTTACCTCAGATGTCATCTAGCTATTTCTGTGATTTCAATTCCTTGAAAAACGTGGCCAGTAGGTACTCTAATTTTAACTTACTAAATCCTTGAACCAGTGTTTTGGGTTATTAAATTTGTAATTTTTTAAAACTTTAATATTCTACGCCTCTGTTTTATACCACACTCTCACTCATACATAATTCAAGGGTTGTAAGTTTCAGTTTTACAGGTACAGATACAAAGCAACCTGTGGGCTCTTCGTGCGTTGTTAACCGTTTAATCTATGCCTGCCGAATCGCGCACCGTGTTTATTCATGGGACGATTAGACCCTAACTTCTGTTAAACAATTTTAGACCCTAAAGTTTGAGTAATAGAGTGTGTAATTGGGGAGGTAGAGATGGAAGGGTATGTTAATTTGTGTGTGCGTCGGACGTCTTCTAAGGAGAATATTTTTAAATGCAGGATTTTGAGAGGTTCTGGAAATAGGGTTCTTGAAAACGACGCGAGCAAGATTTTGTATAATAGTAATACGTCTCTGATGACGGGTATTTTAGTTGACGTAAAAATAAACTGACTGTTTTCTCTCTCTCTGTTTCTCTATCGACTTTTTATCCCTGTTTCATTCTCGCAGAGTTTTACGGTACCAATGTAATCTGTCCTCTGCAATCTATAAACCCCTATTTTATAAGTTTGCCATTTAGTAATAAAATCCTTCGCAGTTAAAATACAATTTAAAAACACACCCTCCACATTTCAGATAAGATCGTAAGATATATGCATTCAATCATTTTAAATCTCGCCCACATTTTGACACTCAAAATTCAAAGGCTGGATCCTCAAACCTTTCTCCCCTTAATCCGCTCCCAGGCCGTTATACAAGACCTAAGGAATACGTCTCACATAATTCCTGCATTCATCATCTAGGCTTCTCCCGTCAAAAGGGCCGTTTCACAGGCGCCATCTATCGTCCATGTTATTCCGGCTCGACGCGCTTACCCTACCACAAATTAGGACATAAGATAGAGACCCAACTTCATTAGATACAATCATGGGCTTTTCAGGGTCAGAGTGAATAGGTATCATCTAAGTCTGCGTGCTTCATCTTCGATCACATCGTCGCTTACCAACATGTGAGTTGGTGGTCAAATTAGGAAATATTCACGATAAAAAAAAATTGAATAAGTTAGAAAAACAGCTTTTTGTACAAGTATCATTGTTGTACAAATAATACAGTCATGTTTGAGGGGTTGGAGGTGTGAGGGTATGAGTGTGTGTGGAAGAGATTTTTCTTTATGAGAAGACCACCTCTTGTGCTATTCTCTAATGTTTTCATCAGTTTCTAATTTCTTTTTTGGTGTGTCAATAAAGTGTTACGGTGTGTTGTATAGAGCGCGTCTGTATTTTTGAAAGTTTTCTCTCTGTAATATTCTGTGTCCCTGGACCGGATCTGTCCTTTTGGAAATAATTTATGACGCGGACGAAATGTGGGACATTTTTGTGGGAAAAATGGGAAGTGGTCGAAAAAATATTGTAGGCGACCTTGTGATTGATGCTTACGCTTGTTTGTTGCTTTTTTCAGTTCTAGACTAGACTACGTTCTCTGAAGATATTAGGTAAGTGTTAAACCTGGACTATTTTATTTTAAGATATTAAAGTATAAAGTCCACGACCTAAGTCCATTTATAGATTCAATGTAATATCGATAAAGTAGATATTTTAATTGTTTTTTTTTTGCTTTCTTTTTGTTTTATGCGTGCTCATTGTTATTTTTATTTGACAATGTTTGTTTAATCTAAAATACTAAGTAAATAAGTTCGTATAGGCCGAGTGGCTAGCCCTGGAGTCAAAGATTTCAGGCTGCCTAAAAAGCTTATATTTATTTAGGCTTTATAGTTATTTTTATAGGACAAACAACCGGAGCCAGTTAGAAAAAGTGATCAAGATAATGCTATACCTAATATCATTTTACTTGGATCAAACTTATTTTACTAAAAGCATTTTTCTTTTGAATTTTATTAAAAACTTGAAGGATATTGCTATAAAAACCCGGCGCAGACAAAATATCTTCCCACTTCAACACCCATTGACCCATCTTAAACTCGATTAAAGATTCCATAGATTCACTTAAGAGTTGACTCACCCGCGCATCGATTGCTTAGCTGTAGAGAAGAAATCTTAGTTGCTGGAATAATTGTGAGACTTACTGCGGTTTTTTTGTTTTGTTATATACATCTCGGCTTAGTGCATAATGATTGATTAACTATTATGTGATGATTATTATAATTAGTAGCATCTTTTAAAAGATGAGTAACAAATTGTTACTGGTCTCAATATTTTATACGAAGATGTCGTAATGAGGTATTTTTACCTACCTACAAGCAAATATATCAAAACTAAGTATTCCTTCCCAAGTCTTATTAAGAAAGCACCACAGTAATTGTATTATCTTGCAACTAGAAATCATATTTATGTAAGCTTGTAAGTGGAAATTCACTGATGTGTTGGCATATCTTTCTGGTCCGATTTAGGTTTGTCTAAGACTTAATTTCTTTCTGGTTGGCGTAACCAGATGGCTTCCGACCCTTGGATTAATATTCAATTCGTCAACGGTTGAAAAATCCAATTATTTCTAATTAAAATTTCAATGAGCTTACCTTCTTTGAATAAGAAGTTCGGTTTTTTGCTGCCTTGAATCTATGAAGTACTGCAACTTATTACTTTCGAATTTATGTGCAATTTTAATTTTACTTTTTCTTTATTGGCTGCGCGTAGCGATTCTGTTCGGGTTTCAGTTCATATCTAGGATAGGGGTTTCTGGGATTCTAAATGTAAAAAAAAACACAATTTTCATTATAATTGCTTCAGCCGCAGTATTGTACTAAAATATTGTAAATTACGCAACACAACTTTGTTACTTTTTTATTTTTTTAAACGTTTGCACCTTACCCATTTTATTAATACTATACTGTGCAATACCTAAAACCATGCACTAGACCATTTTATTAATTCGGGCTTTACTCATTCATACGGCTACAGGGAACATTGTTAATTCTACGAATAGTTTAAATTTTCAGTATCGAATAAAATCACCAAAATAGCACAAAATAAAACGAAAACCTGAACAAATATCACACTAAAAGTTTTAACGAACCTGGTTCATATGAAATCAATCGTTTTCCATGTAGTTTTAAAAAATAGAGGACATTTTCGGACTGAACTACGAATGAATTTTTTGCGTAAACTTTCAATACACAATTTATTTTTGTGCATTCATATTCAGCGTATTGGTAATTGGATTGTTGTATTGGGATATAAGATATTTTAAGCTTATAATGTATACAGGTTGTTGATTTCGATATATACAGGATATATTATATGTAGAGGTTACAATATTCACCATTATCATTATCAACAGTCATCCTTATCTCGTTGCTGTGTTGAGGCATCTCTCTTGGTATGTCACCTTTTTTTTTTTTTGTTTACCCAGTGGAAATCCTTTATGGATACCACGCCCGCCCCGGGGGAGGCAGGGTGGTTATGTGGGAGTCTCCGCCCTGCGGCGGCATACCCACTAAAACCACTGGGGTGTTCGGCATCCGCCTGAGATGGGGCAAGGTGGGGTCGCGTTAGCAATCGCCACCTTGCCCCGGCGACGGGCCCGATTAGGGCCCCCTGCACCCATGGCGGGGTGACCCTGTTCCCCAGGATCACCCCCCAGACAGTGTGGGGTCGTGCAGGCCGGGAGAGTCCCCCGACTCTACCGGCAACCCCACTGCCGAGGAGCAAGGAGACGGGCGAACCGCCCTCTCGCTCCCCAGCCCCGCTCGCTCGCACGTGGTGGGCAGTGTGGTTAGCACCACCCACCCCGCCTTAAGCCCACGTTCCTTTCACACCCGGCCGCAAACCTCACGCGGCGGGGTGCAAAAGGAACCCTCCTCTTTCCCTTGCACTCCCGACCGCGACCCACACGCGGCGAGGAGCACAAGGAAAACCCTCCTGGCGGCACCGCTGTCACCACCCGAGCGTGGAGCGCCGTTTCCTCCAGCGTCCACCACACTCGTCACCGGTGGCAGCAATGCCACCGTCCAAGTGTGGAGCGCCGCATCCCCCGGCGTCCACCACACTCAGACCCTCCTCCTTTCCTTGCACTCCCGACCGCGACCCACACGCGGCGAGGAGCACAAGGAAAACCCCCCTGGTGGTCCGAGCCATCGCTCAGACCCCGGCTCATCCGCTGTGCCCTCTGCTATCAGCCCTCTGCTGCCAGAGGGACACGCGGAAGGCCCCACCTCGGGTTCCTCTTCGTTTCACCGGGCAAGGCGGCCCGGCTACTTATCCCCCCCGCCACGGAAAGGCGGGAACCCATTCGGGGGGGTTGGTATGTCACCTGCCTCAGTGCTGCGGAACCACTCGTCTTTTCCAAGTTGCAATTCCATAATCACAAACGCTGTGGAATACTAAGACAATGTACGTTATGATAATTACATTTCTTTATTATGGAATGTAGAATAGGTAAATAGATTTTAGAAATGTCGTCCTAATACATTGTCTTAGTTTTCTATAACGTCTGCGATCATAGATTGCATCTTTGCTGGAACCAGGTTACCTAAATTGTAATCTCATTATCATTTTTCTATGTTTTTTCTATTTACTCTTCTTGTTTCTTATGTCTATGATTCGTAAGCGAGAAAATCCATAAATAAACGGATCATGATAAAAATATCTTTGATGATGATCCATTTACAGTACAGTGTCAGTACAGCAAAAAAGGTAGAATCATTATTTTGTCATCAAACATAAATTCATACAAATCATGGACCAGTTTAGTAACGAGTAAACTTTAAAAATTCAAGTTTAAAAATTTAGGTTCAAGAACATAGATATTTTTAAAAACAACCTTTTTATAGCATTGTCATCGGAGTTACACATGATTCCATTGCCACCGGAATTACACAGGCACATAAAATTTCAGCTCAATCGGATATCAGAAAGTGTCTTTAAATACAGTTGCAATATTTAACTCTAAAAACAAACAGGACATGCTAAATAAAAACTGATAAACAAACTGTTAAAATGTAATTACAAATTCAAAAAGACTAAACAGGAATGGTAATAAAACATAATGAATAGGTACAGAAAATTAACCATACCAGTATTATATTTCACTCACATACCTACTAAATTACTTTAAGTTACTCTTATCCATTCTCTGTTTACTTAGAAACTCATAAGTGGGCTGTACTTATCCGAAGTTTTCTTTGCCAGGCCATTGAGAGCCTTTTGTAGTAGCAGTTTAGGCGAACATGTTTGTATGAGAGCCGTTCTTGGGATTTTGGTTAGGTTCCGTACGTTTTTTGTGGCATTAAATTAATAATTGTGGCATAAAATACAGACAACAAACACAATTGAAACATAATGCTAAAATGAAATTCTCATTGAGCTGTAAATTTATTGTTATATCTAATGTTAATTTTAACTGTATGTAAACAAAATTTGAGTTTTTATAAACGGTTTTATTTAGCTCACGTTTCTTTTTTCTTGGGTCAAATTTAGTAATTCAAATTTCACCCTCTTCCTGTCAACCGATTTATCTGAAATTTTGTATACACTTTGGATTTTGGTGACAATACAATTATGTTTATTCATTATCATTATAAATTCAAGATGGCCGCCACTACAAAATGGCAGATAACGTAGGTTTTATCAATCCCATCAATATGGGTATCAAATGAAAGGGCTCAACAAGCAGAATACAATATACTATAAAAAATTGAAATTCAAGATGGCGGCCGCTACAAAATGGCGGATAACGTAGGTTTTATCGATCTCATCAATATGGGTATCAAATGAAAGGGCTCAACAAGCAGAATACAATACACTATAAAAAATTGAAATACAAGATGGCGGCCGCTACAAAATGGCGGATAACGTAGGTTTTATCGATCCCATCAATATGGGTATCAAATGAAAGTGCTCAACCAGTATAATACAATGTACTATATAAAATAAAAACTAAAAACTAGAAAATAAAAATAGGTAAAAAAAATTTTTAAGTTAAACGGTTTTATAAAACAATAAAAAAACGTCCCACGTCCCACGGTTTTCTTGCCCCACGGTTTTATTTTAGTCTAGTCTATGCATATGTTTATAATTCCCACGACTGTATCTATTTTATTATTTTTTGGTTTTTAGTACATTTTTTTTTTATTGTTTTATAAAACCGTTTAACTTAAAATTTTTTTTTATTTAATCTTCATATATTATTTTAAATTAAATACCCAATGCCTTGTATAATACAATGAACATAACCATGGTTTTACCAATTCAAATTTTCATTCAATCCATGAATTACATTTCAAATTTAATTAAATTTTATCCGAGAATTCGGAAACACCATTTTTTCATTATTGAACAAGAATGAGCTTTAACGAATTACGTTGCCCATCAATTCAGCACGGAACCCTAAAAAAAGGGTCGATTCGCTAAGGGCCTGCCGAGTGTATCAACGCGTAATAGTTATCTGCAAAAGGGAGAAGTTAATTCCACCCCACTAAACGTACCCTAAAAGGGTTATCTTGATTTTCGTAGCGCACGATCGTGGTTCTACTAGCTGCTCTTGACAGATCTCGTTTTAACCAATGTTAGGTAACTATGAGTGTTTTAACTATTCACATTTTGAAACCAAAGTTTTATAAAAAAAAAATCTACGTCGACAGACTCACTACTTTTTTGCCAAACTTTACTAACTGGGTTTAGTTAAACTTTTTTCACCTAAAAAATTACGAGAAGCAAAAAGACTGAGGATATAGCCAACGAGAAAAACGTTCGAATTTCTATTTACTGCGTGATTTTGTCTTATAAAATGGCAACAAAACATACCACTAGGTTGTGGTAACCGGACATCCGCCCCCAATAAGCCGTCACTAGAAAGGCACTTTCACGGGTACGTTCCCGCCAAAAGCCTCCATCAAAAAACTATTCGTGGAACGGAAACTGTGATCCTAACCTTGCCAAGTGAGCAGAGAAAAAGGGTTTTTCCTGCGTAAAACAACACCACTGATTGTTAAGGTTTTATGTCCCTTATAGTTCCGCTGCGGTTACCCGCTACAGGAACGGAACGGCTGTACGGTTGACTGAGTTACCCCGTGTGAAGTTAATAATAATAATAAATCTTTATTTGACAACACAAAAAAATGAAATTACAAACATAGTAAAATACAAAAGAAAATGGCACAAAAGGCGGTCTTATCGCTAAGATCGATCTCTTCCAGAGAACCGTACCAATGATTATTCAATTGGAAAGGTTGAATGGAAACATATTTATCGACCGTTTATTTAGAATGGTTTTTTAATCGTTAGCCTTATAAGTTTTGCCACTTCATTTTCTTTTGTAAATTTAAGTGGGTGTTAGCACCCGAACAAGAAAAAAAACTGAATCTCGAATCGATGATGGAATACCTACGAGTAGTTAGATTTCGGTTCTAGTTTTGAACTAAGAGTATAAGTCAAGTTCAAGAACATAGATTTCGATTTTGAGATAAAAACCTAGTAACAGTAGTAGGTACGAGTACAGCTATAGAAAACATCTTTTTTATTTTTTCATGAAGTAGCACCAGAATGGCATTGTTATGTCTGTAAAGGCCCATTTAGCCTTGATTGGTCCGACTCTAATGTCGGTAGTATAACGAACCTCAATATTTCGGCAATATAATATTCATTTTTCAAAAACATAACCGTTCTTTTCATACATAATGTAGTTGCAGAAAATATAACAGTCGTAAAATATTATGAAGACAGTAAAAAAGGTTTTGAGAATAAACAATACCAGCATGTGATCCCTCGCCTGCACAAACATTTGTATAATGCGAAAAATCTCGAGTGACCTATTTCATCTGAAATTCATGTATTTTGGTTGTTGGGGCTAAAAGCTCTTATATTAGTGGCTTTTTCTGGTTGTAAATTTACCCTCCACTACTATTTATGCTTCGATTTCGCTGCGTGTGTTATGTTTGATTTTGAATATTAGGTACCTAGTTTGTCAGTCCCGTTAAATACGGCTACGGCTATAAATTGGCGTTTTGTCGTTTATTTTTATGCGGCTGATAAAGAGTGTTAAGTAAAAGCAATTTCTTTGAAACTTAAAAATAAGTACCTAGATAGTAAATAAGTTCATGTAAATAGGTCTTTATGAGTAAATAATGTATCAATGTATCCGTGGATGTACTACCATTACCATAACTCCTGAATGTCTAGACCGAGTTTGACTTGAATGATATCGTTAGAGTAATTATATTTTATTATCTATAGGCACTGAATTCCACAACAAAGAACTCCTCATATTGTGAGCGTCGGGTTTCATACCACTAAATTTATTATGTTACTGAAACTAACTAACACTACCAATTAAATCTGTCAAATGCATTACTGACCCGACAAAATGTTATTTCTTTTGTTCAAATATTTTTTTACAAAAATTCAGCGTACGGATAAACGTGCGTATGAATTTCGGAATTCGCAGAATAAAGTGGCAATAAAGCGGAAAACATCATAGGTTACATTTTGTTCTCGGCTTTTTTGTAATTTTATATTATTTTAAAATATTTATTGTAGAACCAAATAGAGATGTTATAAGCATGGCATATCTACGCGTGTATTTCAATATAACAGTTTCAATTTTCATAAACAATCTCCTATTGAAAAAGGGTTAAGAGTACCTCAGAGAACAACGCAACTAAACGTCAAACCATAAAATCGGCGATCGACACAAACAGCAGCTCTGCCATATTAGATATTCTACAACCCATACAACAGTAAACTGCTAAGTATCAAATCTTGTACCTTGATTTACTACCTCTAAGACTTGACCTTACAACCTATGGCGTATGTATTCCCCTGAAGGGTGATAAACATCTTTACTATCGCACTATAGCAACATAACACATAAAATCTCGACTTTACGGCCTTTACCTTGCAACTGCGCTGGGACCAATAAATCTCTGGATGCGTCGCTCAGTTGTGACTTGTTTTATTACTCTTGTGATGAACTGAAATTTTAACTTATTCGGTTAAGGTATTGTATTTGTGATACAATTTGAGTAGTTTTGAATTTATTTAAAGGACGCATTTTGATGTAAAATGGCTACTCTGCATAATTGCACTTATCTAATCAAATATTATGTATACCAGAACTCAGTTTGTGCACTGTGCACTGCAAATTATTTTGCAATCCAACACAACAACCTCAAGCCAATCCAGTCATTTTAAAGAAACCAGACGATACTTATCAGGTTGGTAATTTTACCATTGTATAATTTAGACGTGCAATTATTTCAGAAGCATCAAAACTAATCTTAACATCTTAAAAATCTACTATTTTTATTCATACCATGTCTATATTTTATTCATCCCAGAACACACCACATACCAGAATTTGGGATGGATCGATTTCGTAAGCAAGTTACTGGCAGTAATAGGTACGGTGTAGGCAGCATGTAGTGATTAATGTTCTGATCCTAGCTTTATTACTGGTAGCTCTAGATTACATTCAAATAGACCGTTTTCCTGGAAAAAGGTCTTGCCACAAATGAAATTCTAGTTTCTTGGAATCGTGATTACTTACCGACTCAGTGATAAAGGTATAGATTTTAGCAGTAGATATAAGATTCTAGGTATATTTTTGTACCAAAAAACTATACTATTGATTTACAATTAAAGTTAAGGTAACTTAGTTGTTAGGGTTCTGTACCAAAATTTTGAAGATAAAGTCCTATTTAACTTTTGACCAGAAACTATCCTGGTAGGTATATCTAAGGCTGACTTGTTAAAGAGGCTATAATTTATATCCACAGGGGGTTATTCATAAAGGATGTGCTAAGCCGAAAAGGGCTCATAGTACTCATCATTCTGAACAACTTTTACTATGGGACCAACCCAGACTTCGCGTAAAAAAAATCAGTTGTTCTAGACATTTGTCGAGTGTCATTGACATTTTTCTATGGAACAGCTGTTTTTTTTTCGCGAATTTCGGGTTTGTCCTATAGTAAAGTTGTTCATAATGATGAGTACCATGAGCCCTTTTCGGCTTTTTCGGCTTTGAAATGTACGGAACAGCTACATTTTTTTCGCGAATTCTGGGTTGACCCTATAGTTAAATTTGTTCATAATGATAAGTGCTGTAAGCCCTTTTCGGCTTTGCGTACCATTTCCTTATACCCTGTATAACTGTGTACCTAACAACTTTTGTATAATTGTTTGCCTTTTAATCCCTATTTCAGGTGAATCAAGACAACAATTACTAAATTTGACCCAAGAAAACAAACGGGGTGAGCTAAATAAAACCGTTTAAAAAACAACACTCACACTACCTCTAGCTGCCACCAATCAAACAGTAATACATAGCACTTGCTTAACTTACCATGCGACCGTTTCATCGCAATTTATATGAAGATCGTTCACTGCTTTCCATATCCAATGCCGTTCCGTTGTTAGCCTTTTGGCAAGAAAACCAGGGTTTTGGTCCAGAAATGTAAATGATGACCTCTTAGTTCCTTGTTAAGACTATCCCGAGCTTATTTTTAAATTATTTTTAGTACTACGATTACACGGTATAAGGCTTTGAAACTTCTCTACAACGGCAATCGAATTACGAAGTAATTTTCAGTCGGAGAACCGTTAATTTTTAGTGTTATAGCAAAATATTTTAGGAAAAAATAAAGTTGGAATTGCATGGAATGGAGTAAATTGAGAAAGCACATTTTGGTATTGGATTTCTAGACATATATTTCTGATCGCTGCGCCAAGTTTTGTTTCGGACGAAGAATTCTTATTTCTCCTCTCTTTGATTTTTAAAATTATTTCTCTAGATTTTACAAAAAGTTGTATTTTTTCTGTAAATATACTTTCTTATATGAAAGAAAAATAATCATTTACTTAGAAAGAAAAGGGACTAAAATAGAAACTAATATTGTTAAAACAAGACTCTCGAAACGAGAAACATAACCAAACTTTGCTGCTATTTTAAATAGGAATGTTGTTATTTTCCGTTGTTATTGTTAACTAAAACCCGCTTCAATGTCAGTTCTGTTATACAATTTCTACGCTTAACTAAATTTGACGGCTCTAAAATTGTTGGTACATTTTTCTCACATATTTTAATAAAAGATCGCAACTAGTTTTAGTCGTGTTAGTTTCGTTTAGTTTTGAGAATGGCTCAACTGAATTGACACCATTATTTTTCTGTTCAAATTCAATGGTTTAAACAATAATATATTTATTAAATACCTATGAATATTCATACAATAATACACGACGATATTGTATGATTCAGTGGGTTTCCAATATCCGCCGAAACTGCAACACTGACATAAAGTGGTGAAAAATATGGTGTTCTTGCTAGAATAAATCACGAGAAGGGTTCCACGCAAAATATTTTATAAAATGAAAAAACCTTCGGATGTCTCTAGTTTTGCTTTCTTTTCGAAAAATGCAAAATATTACAAAAGCAATAGATTTCGAGATGGTTATGCCTTTTATAACATACATTATGTTTTAATTTATTTTTTATTTTTGTTGTAACTACTCAACAGATTTAAGTACTCGTAGGTATGTAATATATGAAATGAACATAGTTTTTTTTACAATAAATTTAAGAAATAAATAAATAAAAATAAGCTAATTTATTTCTTTATACAGATACAGTTAACGGCTTATGTAGAATAGCGGAATTGAATTGAATTGAATTAATGTATTGAGATGTACAGTGATAAAAATAATATTATCATAATTTACTTTTTTGGTTTATTCTCTTTATATATATTTTTTTACAAATAAACAAATTTTTCAAACTTAACTACGGACCACGTTAATAATTTGCACTCTACTTTCAATTAAAATTTGGATAAAAACTCAAGATGTTTTCATGGTCTCTTAATTGGTTTTTCTATGCATAATTTAACTTCATTATTCAAACAAAAGCCAATTTCATTCATTACTAATTAAGATGAATTCTAGCTTCGTGCTTTTATTTTCTTGTTATTTTTCCAGAGAGAAATGAAAAACATCATACACTTTTATTGTTAATCAACCAGAGCGTTTTATATCCTACAGCCAGTCGGCGGCCCGGATCGCGCTATCAGGCGATATATTTTATCGATACTTACATAACACCGAGTAACGCAGTACATCACTAGTGGCCTCATATTACGTATGCGGCCGGGAACCGAACAAAGACCCTTTACGGCCTTGTTTATCGCCGACCGCAAGGCATTCCTAACAAAATGCTCGTTTCAGCAACCACTTCGAAAACTTTCTTTGAACAGAAGCCGTTTGATATTCCGTTATCGACCTTTGTTCGATAAAATACTTAAAATATCGACACAGACTTACCGAACTTTAAAAGTTTTGACATCCTTATTTTAGGTTCGCATATTTTGGCGGAAAATGAAATCACCGTGAAGACTCAATTGATTTTTATTCGATAATCATATTCCATCCGGAGAAAATCGATAACACTTCACTTAGAAAAACTGACATTCTCGTACATCTATTTACACACATAGGTACATACATACAATAATTAAGTTACATCGGAAACACTTTTTAATCTTACGATGCATAGTCAGATGGAATTAACTGTCACACTCTCATTTCGTCGATGGCTGCTTGTGGGAGGTTAGAATGGAGGGCGCCTTTTCCTCTGCGAAGGGTAGCGTGAGGGCCCCCCCTCGGGTCCCCCTCTCGCGGGGAGTTTTGCGCCGTCGACCCGTTCGGCGGCTGGTATTTCTGTTGCCTTAGCTCCTGCAGCGGAGGTGAGTTATTAAAGTGGCCCACATTCTTGGGCATTGTCGCGTAGCTTCCCACTTGGGGATAACTGACGTTAGGTATCCGAAAACTGCTGTTCCTGCTGCCCAACTTACTCGGGAGCATCATGTTGTCGATACTCAGACTCGGGCTCGGCGGAGATTTCGGAACATCCAGCGGCCCCTTAAAATTGAGGCTCGACAAATGCGCGTCGCTCCCCATCATTTGCTTCTTACGATTATGTCTTTCCACGTCGACGACCAAACTAGGGGCGTGAGTGGGATCCATATGATAATGCGAATGCTTACCCGAAATAGTCTCGAAATGTTTCTCGTTGAATCGCTGCTGCTTGCCGCGCGACCTGGTTTTATCTCGTTGGTAGTAGACTCCGGCAAATATTAGCACGTTCAGTATGAGCAGCGAGCATCCTATGGCTATAGTGACGCTGAGAGCCGTGGAGTATGCAGCGTATCCGGCCGCTTCTAAATTAGCCAGAGTGTTCTCTGTTGCGTTCGGAGTTTGTAAATCTCGCCCGGGCAACATAGTGGCGCAGGTAGCGAGGATTGTATCGACTGTAGTTAGAGCTGTATCGGGGTACATGGACCCGTTGCGTCGGATCTGATCGTTGTCATTAGGGTTCCTTGCAAGAGGGTCCGGGCGGACGATGCCTTCGTACAAGTCTTGCTCGTTGTGGTTTTTGAAGAGGTTGTGGCGAGCGGCGACGTCCTCCATGCCGGCTCGGTGGAGCTCGGGGACCAGCCGGAGCCACACTGAGAGCTGGTGGGCTCGGTAGTGGTTCTTCAGGCGCGGCTTCATGCCTGTTGACAAAAGTTTTTGTTATTTGGTGTTTACTGTTTATTCTACAAGCTCTTATCGTGTTTGAATGTTGATTGTTAGTTTTTAATATAGTTGCATTTAGAAAATCTTGTAAGTAGATAATAGGTAAAAAAAATTGTTAAGCTTTATATTGTCGACTGCTAGCAACATAATTAGGTAATTTATTTTTTTATTGTATTTTTGTGGCTAAAACCAAATCCATATGTTGTTTTTAGTCGTGTAATATTCGATAAAATTTATGAAAAGCTTAAATAAAACTTATTCGACCAAAAGTTACGAAATCGGCTAGTTTCTAGCCTTTATAATACGACATTTATTATTCATCTCAGTTAGAAACTGAGTTAGTTACGGGTTTTCTGAATTTGAGGTTACATAAAGGTTAGCTAAAATAAACGAGGTAGTCCACCTAGGGCACCCGTCCGAAGAGCACCTGCGCGAAGAGCACCCAGCCTAGTCCAGGAAGAGCACCTATCCATTTTTTCGGCAGGTGCTCTTCGTGGATTCAAATTTATTTTTACATTTGTGTCCACGAAGAGCACCTACTACTTAACAGCCTAGTGTTGAATGAAAGATATCGATAAAAATCAAATAGTCCACGCCTCTGTACCGCGCAGGCGAGGACTAAGAGGTTTGGCTATAGAACTGAAAGAAACTATATAAAAGAAAGTTAAGAATTAAAGGGGGCTCATACAAGAAACATGTTTTTTTGCGTTACTGGTTTTGTTGTTTTAGCTCTATAAACATGAGAGCATGAGATGAATATATAGGCGAGCGTGACAGTTTTTTTTTCCGGCGGCGTTTGAACACTGTTATTTTACACTAACTTATGTTTGATAAGACAGTTACGGATAGTTACTACATTCTAAAATGTAGTTTTTATTTTAAGATACCCAAACAATATTTGGACTCTCTGTTGGCTGATTACTACGATGGGAGAAATCGAATTCTTCTATTCGCCACGACAAGGAGCAAAGAAGAATTAGCCAGAACACGCCATTTTTATTGTGATGGGACTTTTAAATCTGCGCCGAAACCTTTTCTTCAAATTTATAGTTTTCATGGTAATGTCGACGGTGTCGTAAAGCCGTTAGCATATGCTATGCTTCTAAACATAAAAATTTCTACATATAAAAAATTATTTCAGTTACTAAAATCTTCGATACTAGGCATATGTGTAGATATTTTTACTTGTGACTTCAAAGAAGCCGCAGTAAGAGGAATACTGTCTGTATTTCCCAATGTAACAGTGAAGGGTTGCTACTTCCATTTTAAAAAAGCGTTAAAAAAGAAAGGGAAAGAGCTAGGCCTCAACGAAAATAGCATAAATAGAAAGCACGTTGCTTTGTGTACTGTGCTTCCTCTTTTACCACCGGATGATTTGGATGATGCATGGCTTTACATTATGAGTGAGAGTCCCCAAGATAAAAATGTAACAAAATTTAATGATTATATGGATTGTTCACACAGTGGATTCACACAGTGGATTGACCACAAATTGTGGTCAAACAAATGGTGTTGTTACGGCCAGGCTCTTAGGACCAACAATTATCCTGAGACTCATTACTCTGTTATCAATAAGGCAATTAATAAATGTAATAAGAGTATTGCTCATGTTTTAAGAGTCCTACAAGAAAATTGAAAGAATTATGCACAAATTCGCGAAAAATTTGAAAAGTCTAAATCCCAAAAACTTGCCGAAAAAAAGAACAAATTAATAGACAGCATTGAAAAGCTGCGATTTTAAGATTTTTATGTTGTATTATTTATTTATTGATTTTTAGATTAGATTATAGAACAAAAATTTCCACGGCGCTCTCTTATTAGTTAGTACTACAATAAGGTTACATTATGGCTGTTACATTTGTTTTCACATGTCGCCCAGACAGATTACATATAAGCGAATATGTACGTAAGTTAGTATGATACGCTTGTATATATTATATCTATACTATATATACTATATAATATATAATATATAATAATATTATAAAGAAGTAAAGTTTGTGTGTTTGTATATTTGTTAAATTGTAAGGGGTAATCTCGGGATCTACTGAACCGATTTTAAAAATTCTTTCACCAATAGAAAGCCACATTATTGCTGAGTGTCATAGGTTATATAAAAAGCCGAAAAATAAAAAGGCTTTTACGTGGTAGTCCGTTTTGCAAAGTGAATCGGAGAAAAAACGGTCCGGACGGCGCGCGATGGCTTCGGGTTTAATTAACATTATGCCCAACGAAGTGGGCACGGGTCAGCTAGTAATTAATAAACGTTCAGTGATTTTTATCGATATACTCGTATTTCATTCAACACTAGGCTGTTAAGTGGTAGGTGCTCTTCGTGGACACAAATGTAAAAATAAATTTGAATCCACGAAGAGCACCTGCCAAAAAAATGGATAGGTGCTCTTCCTGGACTAGGCTGGGTGCTCTTCGCGCAGGTGCTCTTCGGACGGGTGCTCTAGGTGGACTACCTCAAATAAACAGAACCAGCCCAAATTATAGAAGGTACAGTGAATTATGGAAATGAGGCATCATAGGCGGGTTTCATTCACACCTACGGCACCGCCCACGAACCGTGGCTAAAAAGGTGACGTATTTTATTACTTAATACTTTGTATACTTTAAAAAAACAATACCTTTTACAGTTCTACAGCCTCAATTCAAATCAAGCTGTAATGACGTAGCTTATAAAAACATTAATTTTAATTTACTTAGGTATTAACATTATTAGTAGAGGTTTATAAAAAAAACGTTTCATAAAAAACGTTAAGTTTTTTTCGTAAAGTTTCAGAGCAGGTTACGGAAGAAAATATTTTCGATTTTAATTAGAGCAGTAAAGTAGGCAAGAGTTTAGAACGGTGAAATGTTGGCATGTAAGAGGTAGGGAACGAAGCATGTTGGAAAGTACGCCGTAACAACGCTCTTGTTACCCGGAATTTGGCTTATCGTAACACAACAGGTTACAGTAAAATTGGAGTCAGTACAACATTTTTTTTTGCATATCAGTGAACTCATTTTGTGTGACAGGAGATAATTAAATAATGATCCTATTATTTAAATGTTATATCCTACTCGTATAAGTAGCATTTTGTCTGAAATTATACTCGTAGTGTCAAGTTTTAGAGGGTATATATTTCGATTTAGTAAAAGTGGCTTAATATCCTGCGGTGAGATTAACAGCTTGTGTAGAGTAGTGGTCAGAAATCGGACTCAGATAACTGAAGACTGAACTAAGTAGCCCGCATAGAAGTGTCCAGCAGTTGATAAAATATAGACTGTTTATAACATATTTATTATAATATTTTTTTTACATTCTAATAATATTGTTTTCTTTGACATTTAATATATTGTGTATTAATTTATTCGTAAAAATTGTATTTGACATTCATAAGTGTACATTGATGTACCCATATTTGAATAAATTATTTTGAATTTGAAAGCTCTAATAAAAAATGTCTTGAAAGTTTTAGTTATAATTTTGATATATTCAATCCGATTAAAAGAGAAAAATATCCATTTGAAAATGATTAAAACACTCTCAGAACATATTTTGGTATAAAAGATACATAAAAATAAATGTATTGTGATCAATTATTTACATCTTTCAAAAATATCCTACTGAAACGATCAACTATGACCAAATACCACAGAAAATACAACAGTGCGTGGTACGTGAGCTGTGTTTCCTTAATCCAAGAACGAGATACAATATACGGAATAAGGAGCAAGAGTGCGGGATAGATATACAAGTAGATATAGATACCGCTTAATTACAATCGACGACATGACCACAGATAACGAATAAACAAAAGCATATGTCCTAAACTATATTATGATTTATTACTTTGATATTTCAATTTTGGTAACATATTTGTTCTTATGCAATAAATTTTATGCTTATTTCAAGGTTTTATACAATAATTGAGCGGGTACTCAAATGGGCAAGGATGTAAAAAGTACTGACAGAGTATTTGGTTGGGACAACCATTGCTGATAATTGTCAATTTTTATCGCATAAAATTGCGTTTAGCACTTATTAAATGTAGATACCTAAGCTTACATGTGTTTGCACCGCATCTAATTTAGATCTATTAATCATTTATCAAGAAAATCATAACGGTAAGTTAAGTAATGGTGCAATTTAAAATAAATCACGCTTGTGTTAAAGAAACTCTATTCAGTTATCACTAAAAACTACTACAGTACCTAGAGTTTTTAATTGGCATACCTACAAAGACTCTGGGGCAGTAAATTTCACGCTCTAGAAATATTATTATATCGTATCGCTTTGTCGGGTCGTCGAATATAAATATAATAGAGAAACGTAACATGGCTACAGAAAATGTTTACGAGTATAGCGAGTTCAATTTACTGGAATGTTGCCTCTAAGCTAAAAGTAAGTCTAATAGGTCGTTTATATAAAGCCGTTTGAGGTTTAATTAGATCACAGGAGTCAGAGGCATTTGGAAATACGCGTTTTAAATGAGAATTAAATACATGCATTGTTTGTTTGAAGTTTTTAGAAGATAATTAGTAAATGGTAAATTAAAACTGCTTAAAGAGGAAGCCAAAAAAATGTTGAAAAATAAAACAATAGTATTGCGTTCTGTTACTTTTACTGAGATGAGCATGCAGGAGTATGACAAAGACAAATACAACGTCATTGACTCTAAAATCTACATTACTTCTAAATATACGAGTAAAGCTCAGTAACAATTTTGGAAGCCCCTAACAGGCCAAAATAGCCCGAATTCAGAATCGATTACTCATCATATACTACGAGTCAAACTAAACCATTATTGATAATTTACTAGTCACTATTTCGGATAGGTATAAACCATCAAATCCTGCCCGAGTTAACTGAACCCTACCACAAGACGCACATCTTCCGAACATTAATTTCATGCACAAGACAATACAACCAGAAACAACAATAAATCTCTGCGTTTCACTCGGCCCTATTATGGGCTGCTCGAGATTACCTCAGTCACTCGTACTATCATGACATTTGTAATAAGTTAAATAAATAAAAAACAATCTTTTATTGCATTGTCGTCAGAGTTACACACGTATACCAAATTTCAGCTCAATCGGACATCGGGAAAAGGTTCAAAATTGAATTGCAAGATTCGACCCGAACAAACATAGTTATTATTCATACATTGCAAGTTAAATAAAAGCTTTTAATAAAAGCAAGCTCGTATAGACAGAGTGGCTAACCCTGGTATCAGAGTTTTTAGGCCACCTCAAGGCCTCTGACATGGCTTGGCGTTTGTTGTTGAAGGACAAACAATCTGGACCTACAATTTAATGTTATCTGATCCACGGTAGCACTCAGTCGTAAATGTCACCAGCAGTCACCCATCCGAAAACTGACCGTGTCGTCCGTTGCTTAACTTCGGTGATCGAGAGCGACAGTGACCGAAATAAAAAGCCCAATTTTGAAGGCTTTATTTGAACGACTAAACTAGCTAAAAATAAATCTGTATTTGTCATTGCAACCTATAAGACAAGGACATCAATACTTTTAGCAGAATTAGATCTGTCAGCTAGTCTTGAAATTTGGGCTCAATATCTCGCTCCCTTGAATAGGGCCCCAGGTCTAAACGAGGCAGATTTATGCCGCCCGTATAAATTGAGTCGAGATGTCATCGTTTTCATAATCAAAGACTGTTTGAATGGGGGACTTGGCCCCTGGGAGAAATCGTTTTTAAAACACCTGCCTTGGTTATATTGCTACAGATGACATGTGTTTGGAGAACAAGAAACGATGAAGAAATAGGTGGAAAAAGATAAAGGTGGTACTTAAATTGTGTTTTTAATAAAAAATGCCAAAAAATTAATATTGTTCATGCTTTTCATAGGATTTATGGGTTTCGCGTTTAGCGCAAAAAAATATTTTTGCCAAACCGTTTGATACTGGAGTATCAAACGGTTTAACAAAATTACAAATTATAAGAGTTTCCTTATTGTTCGGCATAGCATTTTGCCCACGCCTCGTAAAAATAAAATTCAAACGGCCGCCGTTTCGTTTTCTTTTTTCGATTCACTTTAGTTTAGTTCTATTTCAACAATTCCTATATACCTACTAATACCTAATGTTCAAGTAGAAAAGCTATAGTATCTGTTTTTTCAACCATTTAATTTTGATACGTCATAATTATGTGCTGAGGTTTGTACTAACACTAAGCAGTAACCCAAGACCATAGCTGTTCAATCAATTCATCTGTCCATTACTTCTAAACCGCCTCCCAGCACCAGAGATAGTGATTTCAAACGCCTAAACGACTAAATTGTCCCAAGGCGTCATAATTTCCACAAGCTCAGCGGTTTGAATGTGTCAGCCATCTTGACGACCTACATTAGGGCTTGTAAAATGTTCCCACGTCTGCCACTCGTAAGCGAGCCAGATTGAATGGGGGTGAAGCGGAAAATTCATGAATATCTTATGTGAAATGTGAGTGTGTAGTTGATTTGTTGGCGTCTTGTAAAGTTGAGAATGACCAAAAAGCTTTTAGGTTTCGGTATAAATAAAATTTGAAATATTAGCTTTTTTCAATTTTTTTTTTCTTTTTTTTTATGGTTGTCATTATTTTGAGGTGAGTTAATGTTTTTGGTTTTAATATGTAACTAAATCGAATTTTTGTGTTATTTTTTTACAAAACATTTTCATAAAATATTGTAAAATGTTGAAACTTAAAAATGAACGAATATTTTTTTAAATATACTAAGAAAAACATGTTTTGTATAGATACTAAAAAAATACAGATGAACAAAATTCAGCCAACCAATCGTCCCCAATCAATCATTGGAAAAAATACTCTGATAATAAAATATGGATCCTGTTTCGCAAAGAAAAACAGCATTATAAATTCCATCAAGCCATACAAATACGCGTCGGATTCAAATACAAAGTTCCGACACGGTACAAAATACACTGACCTATTTCCAAATACTTCTGTTGTGGAGTTGTTCCCTTTTACTGAAACGCTTTGGAATTCGTTCTGTGCGATCCAATTGTTATTTATCGCATAAGTTAAGTAACTGCACATAAGATTTATTTTGCTTCTGACATTCTGTTTTTGATGGATTTGTTAAAATTATTGGAAAGTTTGAATTTCAGTTTAAAACTTGGCTTTAAAAGCACATGCAAGACATTTAAAGAAGCTGTTCTCCATTTGAAGTTAATGTTCCCGTTTAAATATACCACGAACAGTAGATGACCTGTTGGTTAGAAACTTAACTACTCTGACACGGTGTCTTCTGAACAGAAAAGTTAAGGTTAGCTTTCTGTTCAATGTTACTTCGGAATGTTTATTTTTGGCTTTCAGTCAGCAGTGAGCCAGCGATGTACCGAAAACCATCGCTTCTCTCGCCTATACACCCCAGCCACTATCGCCGCGCCGTAACCCGTAGGTAAGTGCGATTCCAGCAGGCGACAAGCGTTTGGTAACAAGAACATTATTTTTACAAAACAAAAAACAAAAACCGACTTCAAAAGACCGACTATTGAGTTATTCATCTATTTGTCGCGCACGTACTTAATGCAAATTTAAGACTTATATGGTTTTCTCATGGATACCATTATCATAACTGGACTAAATTGAAATGGGACCAAATGGGAAGCGTCAGCTTTCTAATAAAAAAATAATCATCAAAATCGATTCACCCAGTCAAAAGTTATGAGGTAACAAACATAAAAAAAAATAAAAAATAAAATAAAAAAACATACAGACGAATTGATAACCTCCTCCTTTTTTGAAGTCGGTTAAAAATAAAACAAAGGCACTGTATAAGTTCCATTACAAAACAGATGATTCCAAATACTAACCTATCTCCAAATATTTCTGATGCGTTGAGTCGTATTCTTCCCAGACGACGCCTCTGAATTTGTTTCTTTCTCGCGATGCTGGCAATAAGGCTTCTTGGCGAGTGTTGTCGTTGGGATTCCTGTACAAAATATAAGTCATTTTTAATACAAACCAAAAGAAAAAAGGTGACGTTTTTCTATAGGTAATGTTTTTTGTTTATGCAATTGAGTGACAAGACGAGCAAATGGCTCGCCTTTAAACGTTTGATGACCGAACGAACGATTGAACGTTCATAACAATCGATTGTTTTAAACGTATTTAATTAAAATGGCCCATACTTTATCTAAACTACCAGAATGCCCTCACAAAATACTTCTTTTGTAATGTGGTAAAACTTATGGCAAAAATAGTGGTTAGTGACCCAATAACTATTTGACCTATTTTGCTCCACCATGATCGAAGCTTCGAGAAGTACCTACGATCAAAGAGACTAGGAAATGAGTAATAAGTACATAATTATCCGCAAACCAGAAGTCTGTTACCAGTAAATGACCGTCGTATTATTTGGGAGACTTATTTCCTTCAGAAAGTAGGTGATTGATTTCGCTTTTCTTGCTTACAAACAGCAGAAAATTGCTGTATTCAACGGATAATAGGGTTAGTGGAGTAGGTTTGGTGAAAGTTCAGTGAACCGCGATACTTAGTTATGGCTTGAGTAAGTTACATGATACTTGGTTAAGTTCAACGGTAAGTTATCGATATTTTTACATTGCGTAATAACTACATAATATATACGAGTACATGTATTTTTAGTTCGATTTGTATATAAATATTGAGGCCATTTTACTATTGTAGTATGATATTGGTTTTATGTGACTATTGTGGACTCTATCGAGCTAAATACGATCTGTTTATGTCAAAGCCATTTTTATTAGTGTTCTGAACCATCTCCGAAGATAGTTCAGAACATCTTCCATCTTCTTCCAGGAACCATCTTCCAGGAAGCGAAACTTCGGTGTCTATCTATCTGTATGTCACAGCCAATTATTTAACTAAGGTATACAAGGCATAATGTATCGTTTTGTCATAGTCATTCATCATTCGTAAGTTAGCAAACGCATCCCACAACGTTGTGTTTGTAATATAACAACCAACCCTGACTACGCTGGGCACCCAGCCTATACTAACACGCTGGTTCCACTTTTACAACTTCAAGTTACTTAAATAATTTACTCTGAGTTTTCTTAAATCCTCGACAAATTCTCGAGGGCTTCCTCCTGTCGCTTTGTAGTCGAAATGTCGACAGAATAGCTGTTCTGTACAAGATTAAATTTGTAAATGGGTCTCCGAATGACGCAGGTTTATTTTGATTAGATGTCGAGGAAAAACGTGTAGACGAGGTTTCTTACCGGAGGCGAATGTGATTTTGTTCATATGTAACGCGAATTACAAGACTTGTTTGATTAAATTATTTGTTGATGTTATGTGAAGACGCTTTTTTTGGAATGACGAACATGTCGCAACTGTGTGTCGCATGTCGTCGCGTAATAAGCCTTAGTTACGAGTATGTGTGTTAAGTCGAGTCTTTGAATTTACCTAAATAAAATGACAACAACACGTACGGCCCTTTTTATGTCAGAGGTTTTTTGTGTCAAATATAATTGACAAATTTTGAAGATGCCTTTGAATTTATGTTAGTCACGGGGATGATTGAAAGTTATGAAAATGTTTTTTGATTTTTGATCAATGGTGAACTATAACCAGTGTTTCCGACTTAATCATGCGTGAGTAGGTAGTCTCACGTAATAACAAAAAAATGTATCAAAATCATATAAGTTTTCATTGAAAAAGCATAGACAAATCTATTTGTCGATTGTTACAGTATTTCAACTGGCAAGATTGTAATCAATGGCGTTCTCTAGTGTCAGAAGCCAAGACCCACTTTGAGTCGCTGTGTCAGAGGAGTAAATAAGTAAAAAGAATTTTCTCACCCGCTTTTAGCAAAGTTAGAAACGAACAGCATGATAGACTCTGCTAGCGCCACTTCAGATTTGGTGTAGTTTTTGGGAAAGTGTCCGAAGCCATCCACTAGTGGGGCTCCGAACACGTACGGTAGCTCTTCTCCATGCACTGCTCCGGTTCTCTAAAACAATAACGTAAGCATATACAGGGTTGAAAATAAAGCGTATATTAAGCCGGAAAGAGACTACAGCATTCATCATTATGAACAACTTAATTTATAGAAAAAACCTTGAAATCAAGAAAAAATCACCTCTCCCATACAGCTTGTCGAGTGTCATTGATATTTTTCTATGAAACAGCTGTTTTTTAACCGACTTCAAAAAAGGAGGAGGTTCTCAATTCGACTGTTTTTTTTTTACAGCTGTTTTTGTTCTATCAGCCACTTCGAATGTTTTCTCAAGAATCAAAAATCAAGAAAATCTCAATTTTCTTCTGTAAAATCAAGAGTCTCTCAAAGGATAATGAATCAGTGAACTATAGTGACCTGTCGAAGCTAAATTCCAAACAACCCCGCGGCCAACCGAGGATTGTTTCAATTCAACACGTGCAACAAGGATTGGCCTGTTAGCTTTAGACGAAGATAGTTGGAATAAGATATCTTCTCTAGAGGAGACATTTGCACAAAATTAAAAAAATAAAATATGGATGAGATGAGAGATGATAAGTAATAATAATTTAGATGATTTATATTTTGAAGATATTTAGTCACACAAGCTCACTATATTTCTTTAACACGTTAACCTATTTTTAATACATATTTTTTTTTTTTTGTAAATATTGCTGTTTAAAATGTTCACTACATTTTAGGTTTGAAAGAAGCAACGACATTAATAAAAGACGAAACAAAACTTGCTTCATATTTATAATCTACAGACTCGCATAAAAATTCGTGTGAAGCAGAGATACCGCCACCAAATCCATGGCACTAACTAGGATTTACTCTGAACCTAAAAGAATGAAGACGAAAATGAATTAAAAATGTTTCGGAGTCGTAAATTTTTTGCGTCATGAAATATGAGAGGAAAATTAAAAGCTGCTCCGCGGTAACGTGGCACGTTTGGAGAACTCATTTTCTTTCAGATTTTCAATGTTCAATGGCCTTTTAATAATAGCGGTAAAAATCATACGTGTAACCAATTTTTTCCGTCCGCCAATAAAAAGGTAAAGAGGTTTTATTTACTTTTCGTTATGAGTGGTTTACACAAGAATAAGGCAAATGGGTTGGATTTCGCAATAGATGACTTTAAAAGCCATCCTTACACTTTCAAAGTACTTCTTTGAACCTAAATTCCGGAAGAGCGTCAACGTTGAATGTTTCTGCTCCATTTTTTAAGCATTACCGTGCTTTATTAACCGACTTCAAAAAAGAAGGAGGTTATCAATTCGTCTGTATGTTTTTTTTTTATTTTTTTTTTTTATGTTTGTTACCTCATAACTTTTGACTGGGTGAATCGATTTTGATGATTCTTTTTTTATTAGAAAGCTGACGCTTCCCATTTGGTCCCGTTTCAATTTAGTCCAGTTATGATAATGGTATCTATGAAAAAACCACATAAGTCTTAAATTTGCATTAAGTACGTGCGCGACAAATAGATGAATAACTCAATAGTCGGTCTTTTGAAGTCGGTTTTTGTTTTTTGTTTTGTAAAAATAATGTTCTTGTTTTGTAATTTCTGGTATGAACCATAAACAATTATCAATTTCTCTATTTAAAATAATCTAAACTATTATACTAGTAGTCATAATTGTACTAGGTACTAAAAAAAAGGCTACGGTTTTCTGTTTCTTCTTTTTTCTTCTTAGAGTGCTTCTCTAATTAGTGAAGGTTGGCAATCACCACTGCTGATTTAGTCTTGTCCTTAGAAAATTGAAAGAGTTCAATGGCACTCGTAATTCCAGTCCATTCTCTTAATAATATAAATGAATCGACTGCCACCATGATTTTCTTGTACAGTTTTCCTAACAGGTTTTCCTTCATGGTTAAAGTTCTATGCGTGGACTATCGCAAAACCCAGCATGGAACTTATCATACCCTAACATTTACCTAATTTCAATGCTAGTAAAATATCAAATGCACCAAGAATTTTCACAATCTCTGGCTTCACTATTCTGCAAAATATTCACGAGCTCCGTAAGCCTTCAGAACCTCGCATTGTTCTTTTTGGTTCTGAACGTGATATTTGAATAATTAAAACCCGGTTTTAAATGAATAACTTTGAAAAGGTTTAGTGTTTTTTTGAGTGATTACGGTGAATTTTAAAAGGTGTTCGCTTTTTGGTAACGTAATTTTTTTTCAAGATTTTTTCACAAAGGAAGTTTAATTAATTTGAGGAAATTTTTATTTGAAATTTTAAGTTAACAGGTGTGGTGTTTTAACTTTTATGGTCTCAATGACGAGTACAAAACATTAAGGATGGTGTTAGTAGAGGTGTTATCACACATTAAATGACTTTCGACAGGATGTGGTCAAATGCCAAACTCTATAAATAGATAAATGGATTAACTTTTTTATTTTTACACCAGAAATAACAAACAAAAGTATAACAACGCCTTAAAATTAATGCATCAACTGGCAGCTTTATCGCTAAGCGCAATCTCTTTCAGCCAACTTTAGGATAAATAAGAGTGTTTACGCAACTGGATGATAATAAGCGATACTTATTCAACGGTAAGCAACACGCTTACTCAGGAAGAACACTACAGTTGCTTTTTGCTCATTAGTGAAAGCAAATTGTATACAATTGTATACAAAAATTCAAAGTTGTAAAGCCTTTTAATATCACCAGCCAGGTGCTGCTACCTGTCAGGTTTAAATTTTATGATAATTTTATGCCAATACGTAGTCTGTTGTGCATTTAATGGATTCAATATCCTTTAATTGAACCAATTTTCCCAATAGCTACGATTCCGATTATTTACAACAATTGAGTATTACTAAACTGAAATTCGAATGAAATTTCCGATAGCTCTCGGACGAGATAAGTAGGGAGTCGAAGAGCATTTGAAATACTTTTATTGAATGTTTTATTTTGTATCTACGTTATTCTAAGTTTTTATGTAACTTGCAACATTTAGTTTCTTTGTTTTGTCAACTCTTCAAACTGATAGACGAACTGAAAGCTCCGATGACATAGTAATAACAGTTTGTTACAAATAACAATTTTTGAAGCATCTTTTTAGACTCTAACGCATTTTAATGTGTAAAACTGTATCTACAATATTTAGATCACAAACAAGCTATTGATTTCGGTGTCTTCTAGGCTAACGCTACTCATAGACCGCATCATTGCTTAATATCAAGCAAGATAGCCTATAAACGCAAGCGTGTTAATGAATAAAAAGGTAATTTTAAAAATAAGCTTTTATTGCATTTAATCGGAGTTTTATTATTATTATTGTATATTTCACGTATACCAAATTTCAGCTCAATCGGACATCGGAAAGTTAGGCCGCCTCAAAGCCTCTGACATGGTTTGGCGGTTGTTGTTAAAGGACAAACAACTGGGACCTACAATTTAACGCGTCATCCGACCCACGGTAGCGCTCAGTTGTTAATACCAAGATTCTACCCGAACAAACATAGTTACATACATAGCAAGTTAAACAAAAGCTTTTAAAATAGAATAGATTTGACCCGGTTTGTCTGAACAAAGAATAACAAGGATACAGGAACGATCCTACATGCGTTTACCAGTTCACCTCCATCACCTACATCTCGCATTTTACAGCCCTATAAAATTCCCCTAACTTACCGAAGTGAATACATGATAAAAGTTTTACAGCACGTCCGTCGATTTACGGACGATTTAGTGAATAGTGAAATTAGTTTAGGAGCCTTGCAGTGATTTTGGCGGATCCGGGGTTATATGCTTAGTCTGAAAGTTAATAGTCGATAATGTTTACGAGAGAGATGGTAGAATGGTAAAAAGTTTGTGTGTCGGTTAGGTTTTATACCCGATAAATTAAATATATTATTATTTGTAAATTGTCATCATTTTATGTTGGATAACTTATACGAATAAAAATTACTTACCAAAAACACGACTTTTTACCAAACACTTTTTATTTTAAACATAAAAAAAGTGAACACCTTATGAAACTTATTTACCCAAATACTGACAATAGCTTTGCAATTGTTTTTTAAAAATGTCAAAAGAAACTTTAAAATGGAAACCGTGAGTGTGACTCACATTATACCTATATTTTATCAACAAGATGGTCTGTAAATACATACCTGAGGATAAACCGATTCCTTCGACTGATAATCGAACACATAGAAGAATGTCTTCGTCGGCCTGCCGGGCCCATCTTCCTCTGAAACCGACGGCTTGGGGCCGCCACTGAGCAGATCTCCACTCTGCACCATCGGCGCCACGTACTGTGCATCGGATAAAGCCGCTATTGTGGCATCCCTAGTGTTTATCGGATTCTGTAACAATGGCCGGCATACATTATGGTAATGGACGCTGGAATAACATAATAAAGGTGTGAGCACACTAAGTCGCTTATCAAAATAATTGGGGTACCAACGCACGGACCAATTTTAGCCGCGTCAGTGTGAAAGCAAATGTCGACTACCTATTTAAGAATCTATGACTACAAATTCCAAGCGCATTTTGTTAAATAATGTAATAAAAGAAATAAAAATTGTTTTTACAAAATTTTATATAAAAGTTTTTGTTATAATTAAACACGGGAATACTCACGTAAAAATTAAGTCGTCTACTATGACTAGTTTCGGTCACATTCGGTGACCTTCATCAGGCGAGTTTACAAACGTGACGCGCTCGCGGTTGCGTCTCGAAAAATGTGTGAAAACCACGTTAGTTTCCATAGTATATAAAAGTTGTTTACCAGACGTGGAAACTCAGAGGCAGAAGTCTTTATTTTACAATGGCGGTAAAAATAATACTCAAAGCGCACAAAAGCATAATTGATCGTTGTCATTGATGACAAATTGATTGTAGTGTCCACAACCATCACAAAGAAAATGTGACAATATTTTTTACTTTGTATTGTTTACGGCCTTAATTTTTTACTGAATGATTTTGATGTCGAATTAAATCTATGCCTAATTTTAACCCTAGTGTGATAATAACCTTTTCCATAATGAACACAGAAATATCATAATATCATGCATAATCGTAAAATAACATTATGAATTTGGACGGCGTTTTTGCATAAATATTATGTAAATTGTAAACAAACATGGCATGTTTTCCATCGAAGAAGGGTAATTTTCTAATACAAGAATGAAAAGATGAACATGTAACTGGACAAACATAGCGCTTTCCTGATCTTTCAATGTGCAAACATAATTTGATTGAGATGAGAAAATAATTATGTGTAATAATCATCTCTGTAAAGTCGCAACCCCGTAAATCCCTTTCAAACTTTTTGATCGCTTTGACCAAAGTCATAGAATGCGTTACAGTGATGTGAAAACTATAGATAAATACGTAAGTACGATTGCGATACTAGTCAAAGCGGTCATAATGTTTGACTTGGATTCTACGTTTCATAATAAGAACAAACCTCTACCGTTTTTTCCCAGTCAGTGTATTCATTCACAATGGTGTAGAAGATTTCACTCAGATGATACGTGTACGAATTCCTCACGTATGTCCTGAAATATTAATACTGGTTAGAACAGTTTATTAGAAAAAGAAAAAAAAATATGAAAAGTTAAAAATGGTTATCCTCAATTTGAGCTCAAAATTTGCTGCACTAGAGAAAAGATAAAATCAACAATATCACAAGTTTGTTAGTAAATACGGACCTCAGCATTCGATCTCGCTTATCCGGCTCGATCCCATTTTGAACATCATTCGCTGAAAACTTCCACAGCGCTTCATTCGTCACAACCCCAAATAACAGGTCATATTTATTCTGGAACAATCTTCTCCCACTATCACTGCGTTTCTTATGCATATTGAGATTAAAATTCATATTATTCAAAGGCCCAAAACTTGGGAAGTCGCCAGTAGAATACATTGTTAAGAAGTCTTTTGCAAAATCTGTTTTTATGACCACTCCGTCCACTGAAGGTCCGAAGGCAGTCAAAAAGTTTGGTGGTGATATGTCTAGAGATAGTAGTTCTTCTATGCTGGCTTCTCTCAGGCAGTCTACTATGACCTCGTGGTCTTTTGACAAGTCTTCAGGAATGGTGCAGTTAATGTGCTTGGCTAGTCTTAAAGAGTAGTAGACGGGGTCGTCTACTATCGCCCAGGAGCTGAGAGCTGACCCTGATAAGAGGATGGCTCTGTGAAATAGACCTGAAAATAAAGTACTGTGTTAATTACAATTTTTAAAACCAAAATGTCTGGGAGTGAATTAGTATAGAGGTATTTGTCTTTCCAAATTCAATAATCAGGCTTAACCAATCTGCCTGGAACACTTTGAAAAACTCACACCTGCGTTTTCTCAGCTTAGCTCAGCTCTTTAGTTCTACTATATGTATTTATTTTTACTTTCGTTTCATACCTAATCTTGGGAAGGACTGTTCTTTATCCATCACATCTTTTAATTTACAACTTCAAGAAAACAACAGAAAAATGTTTGTTTGCAACAACACGATACAATACTTAGTAGAACTAACCTGGCATAACAGTAGGAGATATCATAAGAAAGTTTATACACGCGGCTCCAGACCCGTGCCCTATAAGGGTGATGTTTGTCGGGTCTCCTCCGAACAGCGCTATGTTCTGCTGGACCCAGTGCAGGGCTGCTATCTGGTCCATAAGGCCGTAGTTCGCGACTCGCGCTTTGAGGTGCGGAGCTGGATTCGCGTTTAGAAACCCTGTAGAAGGAGAACAAGAATTTTAATTGCTGTTTAATTGTAACTAGCATTCATTATTTACTACGTTTTTGTGCTTTTCATAGTTTTCGTAACGTGACGTGAGTTGATGACGGTTTGAAAAAAAAAACATAATAATAGGGCTATAAGGTATAAAATATAAGTTAAATAATACAAACAACGGATCTAAAGAGTTCAAATCTAATTAGTTCTAATAAGTTGATCACTGTGATTTTTCTTCTGAATATTATACTTTCAAAATGCTCTTCAGTATCTCAGCAGCTTATGAATATCTGGCTCATCTTTAATCAACCATATATAATTAGATAGACACATTTGAGGGGGCCTTATGATCTCATCAAAAATTTTGAACGTCTATCACCAAAATTCAAGCCTCTTTTTGAGCTGTTAAAAAGGTCAGAAAGCAAAGAAAAATAGCAAATAAATAGATAAGACATGAATCATTTAGGAAATACCCACGCAATATAACTTGGGACCTTCCTGTGGGATGGTCAGACGGCACGAAGTGAACTGTCGATTAACTGTCGAACTAAAAGTTTTGTGACAGAATAATAGTTTTATACGATACAGGAGCCAGGTTATAAAATAATTATAGTAGATATTTAATATTGCTGAGCGAAATCAAGAGAAGATCAAGAAAATACGTATTGGAATATGAAAACTCATATTCCAATACGTATTTTTATTTAGTGCATTTATTTACCTAAGTGTTATTTGTGACGATTGATTTATTTAATTTTCCAAATCAAAATTGGTAACCCTAATTATTTTCCGTTGTCTGTTCTATTTTTTACCAAATTACCACAAAACGGTTCAAAAGATTGACAAAATTTGTCAACTATATTATGGTTTAGAGTTCATTGAAAAAACGAATGAAATTATGAAAATGAAATCGCAAATAAAACTTTGAGACACAGCTAACATATACTAGATAACTTTGAATAATTCTGTGCCTCTTGTGCAAAATGATAAAACTCAAAGGACACTACTTCCGACTTGCATCAGATTCCGAGGCATAGTATTAATATTTTACTCTTACTCTTGTATTACATAACTGTACAACCACAAACATATAAACACAACAAAGACCAGAACCTAGTCATACCAACGTAGTAAATAATGAATTCAAAAGTTTCCTCGTTCAGTTCACAGCTGAACCCGTAGTTTCGTTTTCAATTTCTGCATTCAGTAAACATGCCCCCGAGGCGCGGGTCAAAGAGTGCACTCGGATCGAAACAGAATCGTAAAACATGGCGCAAACATGGGTTTGTGAAAGGGAATATCTTTGTTTATAGGTATACTGGGCCCAAGTTTGAAGGCTTTATTTGACAGATCTAAACTAACTAAAAATATATCTGTCTCTGTCATTGCAAGCTATTAGACAAGGACGTCAATAATTTTAGAAAATTTAAGTCTGTCATTAAAAGCCTTCAAACTTGTGGCCATTACGAGTATTATTATATTAGTATAGGTTGACTTTTTGACGTCGTTTGTATTTATACAAACAAATGTTGGGCAAACCTTAGTTAACTAAAGATTGCCTCAACGTGTTTTCGTTTTAATTTTTTTCAGCTGTAGCGTGATGTTATTCTTTGAGCTTAGTTGACTGAACAAAGTTTTTCAGGTGGCGATTCTATTGTACAATTCACTGAACTAGACAGAGAATATCCAGATAAATACAAGAGTAACTGTTCTTTTGGTTCATGTTTACATTTTCGTGACATTTTTATGGTTCATTTTATTATTTAAACGGTGTTGATGTGGTTTTCTAAAACAATAGTCTTCTTTAATTTATTTCTTCAATCTCAAAGAATAAACTTGTTTCCGTCTATTTTTTTTATGGGTAATAACAGGCGAAACCGTTAGCCAGGTAGTGTGTCACGGCAGAACTGCGTGTACATAAAACAACCGGGGCGTGCATTCATTAACAAAATGGTAGTGCGTTGAATGCAGGAAGTGTGGCGTAATGTGAAACGAGATTCTAAGGACTGTGTCGTAATGAGTGCTACGCGTTGAGAAACGTTAAAGGGTGACGTGTGAAGTTATTGTGCGGAAGTACAGCTGCAGTCTCAGACTCAAGCTAAAGTTATTTGTGTACTTAGAATGAGGCGTACTTCTAAAAGAAGAAAATTCGACATAAAGTGGGACTGACTTTATAATTATGGCGTCATTTCAGTCTTTTTTTACACACACTCCTACTTTCGATATACTATAGGTATTATGTTGGGATATAAGGCTTTTTTTTTTCAGGGAAAGGTTTGCGTTTGACCGTCATCTCGCCTGGTGGTAAACAATGATGCGGTCAACGATAGTGTACTCTTACATAAAAAACCGTAACTTGAAGATACCAAGATTATATCGACACACCATAATTAATTATCATAGGCTCACATTTCAATGATTTTTACACAACTCGATCACGCCACCATCGCTCCGCATTATTTTATATTATGACTAGACCCTTACGTGTTAGAGACTTTATTTTGCTGGGTAAATAGCTTGTTTTCAATATTCAACCCTAAAGGTAGAAATATTTCAACAAAAATTGCGAAAAAATCGACATCGTAAAAGCTACTGAAGTGGCAGCGTAGACTAGCGTACTGGAAATGTGAGACTTTTACTTCTTCTGTAGTACTACTTCTTGACACTTTAAATTTTTTATTATTTAGTAACCTATTACTTGATTATTTTGATTTAAATACTTGAATAGACACAATCTAGTCTGTGATACAATTTTGAGTAGCATCTATGGACTAATGAATATAAGATTAATTGTAATCAATACAGAAAGCAATTCGACAGAAGCGAAGGTATTTATTTTGTATCTTTCTTGTTCTTAATCTCATTTCTCAATTAAAAATGAACACAAGATAATTCAATCACTCGAATGCCGCCCGCCTCTCGCGTCACACCTCGAAAATTCGAGTTCATTTGAATAACCGAATTACAAGCGGACGTCCAGAAACCGACGGCTCGTCTTTATATTATAATATGTTTCTATAGCAGTAAGCGATCTCGTTTTAATTAAATTAGGCACTTATTTAATTTAATAAAAACTATTGCTGATCTTAAAATATGGGTTTTTGCTATTATGGCACAGAACCCTAAAAAGGTGATTTATAATTATATTGCTTTTCAAACATATTATAAGTAAAGAACATCCCGTTCAAATAAAGTTAAATTAATAGTATTTTGTATTTTAGAAACTTAAAAGGCTGTGCAGTCAGTATCATATTACCAGCACTGCCAGTGTGGAATGCTTTGCCCGAGTGGGTGTTTTCCGATTGATATAATCTGGGTGACTTCAAGTCGCATGTGAATCGGTTCTTTCTACGCAAGCGTAGTCAATCGTAGACCGCAACATTGCTTACCATCAGGCCTGATAGCGGTCAAACGCAAGCCTACCTACATAGTCTGTTGAATAAAAACATATTATAATGTAGGCTAACTTCCTAATGCAAAAGCTTTTCCTTATCTCTCGACGTGTAAGTCCAAACCAATAAAGTTAAACGTCTAAATATGTCGCAAAAATCCTAAATTTGTCACTGCTCAGAAATTATATTGCGACAAGGTTCCTTCCCTCTAAAAACACTTCAGCTCAACAACCCTGTCGCAGAACGGTTGATCGAATTCGAAGGAAACTCAAGCTTCACGGATCAGAAGTTTTCAGAATACTTGTAGCTGTATTCGACTTCAAGATGTTTGGATAGAAAATTACACTTGTAAATTAATTCAAGTCCAGTGGCCTGAAATCAGCTTTCAATTTAATTTTGGAGAAACTTGCCTAATTTGGAACGTGGAGGTATAAAGTTGGGTGTTTCTTTAGGTTCGGAAAGTTGTGTAGTTAGAATTTTTACCTAATTATTTTTGCTTAAATCATGTCTAAATGTAGACTAAATAATTGTTTAATAACTACAATACATTTTAAGGTATAAAACTGAATACAGTTTGAATTTGCCTTAATTATAATTTTAGCCATACCTACCAGGTAAAGAAAAGTGATATTTTAGGCGTTGGAAAATATTGGCCGTGACATACAGACTGACAAAAATAGCACCTTATGGTGTATAATTAAATAAACCTTTATGGTTTATTTTTGCAACCTTATCACGGAAGTATAAAATAACATTTTCCTTAAAATAACCTTGATCGCTTTATTTCTTTGATGTCACAACACCATGATCTCAATTTCTCTAATCCACGTAAATAAATTATTATCAACATTTACGATACATTTATGTCTTCTACTATATTTTATCTATATCTTTTTGTTTATAAAAACCAATAAGTAAAATGGCTTGAACGATTTGAATAAAATACAGGGTTTTAAGGAAAGGGTATATGTTAGGTTCCATAAAAATTTCAATGACACGCGATAAAATGTATAAAACAGCTGATTATTTTGTCAGGAATTCCAGGTTTGTTGCATAGTAAAATTTGTTCATAATGATGAAAACTATTATAGCCCATTTCGGCTTAGCATACCCTCTCCTTTGAATTCTGTATATATTTTTATGGTTTTATACGTTTTTATACCAGATTAGATTAGCATATTCATTCATTCATTAGGATTCTTTCCAGTGAAAAATTTCAGGGCAAATAAAATATGTATTCTGCAAGTTCAAAATTCTGAGTGGCGCAGACCTGTTATGAGCAAACGTGACGTTTAACATCAGACGAGCGATTTTCTCGTCTCGTCACTCAATTAAATAAAAATAAACAAAAGCACAAAGTGCTACTTACAAATAAAAGTGACCATAGTAGAGAACTCACCCAGCACTCCAAGCCTGAAGTTGAGCGTGACGACGATGAGGTCGGTGTAGCTGGCCAGCACGGCCCCGTCGTAGGGGTGGCTCGAGCTCCACGAGTAGCTCTCCCCGTGGATGTACACCAGCACTGGCAGAGACAGCTTGGTTTCGTCCACTACGATCAGGAAAGAAGAATATTGATGTTTAATTGACCGTTTTCAAATCTATATACCTTCGAAAAAAAAGCGGAAATACACTAGAAATACATTCGAAACAGTTATTTGAAGATGAATTTCCGCGAAGTAACGCTTTATTCATTTTTTCATTGTTTTTTTTTTTGTTCATCGTAATCATCAACTATGTACCACAAACTACTAACGGAGTATTTATTGTCTTTTTCAGTGATTTTTCGCTGCCTGTTCTGACAATGTTATTTTATTTGTAGATTTCTAAAATCAAACAGAAAGTTTGGATGTCCGAAATTTGAGAATTAAATCCCGTTTTCTTTTCATCATCAATTGAATCTTACGTTTAGCCTAACTTTCCTCACAATATTTTTTTACATATAAATAGAAAGTTACGTTTACTTTCTTCAAAAGAGATTATTTTTGCAAAAAAAAAAACATTAAATAATGTCAAACAAAAATATTCAACTTGGATCTTGCATAAATTGTAAGCAAAAAGCGGTCCAAGTAAAGCCCTCAAAGTACATGTCAGCATAAGAGCTCTAAGCTTACTAAAAAGGCTTAAAAATAACGACATGACAGATTAACTGCACATCAAAGAGTCGTACTTAGTTGGATGGCAAAGACGAGATGCTAGTGGATAAGCTTGCATGAAACTGGATGTCGGACAGTACACGAATGTGGACAGAAACAAAGATTCACGGAAACGAGGTATGTTGCGTAGTACCTTTGCAGTAGTTACGTACGTGTTTTACTTATGTATTTCCTTTTTAAAAATTTAATTTTGATCAATCAAACAAGACTGAGAAACTATTTCAAGGCAACTCGACTTTGTTAATAAGGGCATAACATTTTTTTTCACCGCCATTTCACTTGATGGTGCACAATAATGCGATCTACGATAGAGTAGGTACGGTTGCTTAGAAGAAACAAAAAGTTCTCTGTTTTGCTTTTTGTCAGAATTATTTTTCAGTGCTGATCATCAATAACAGCATTAAATTTTTTATCAAAAGTCGTTGCTTTTGTCCTATAGCTTTCTCTAGCTTATGTACTGTAACAAACTGCAGAATCGCGAGCACATGGATAATAAGCAAGCAAGAGAGCGAAAAGTCGCTGGAGGAACGGCAAAAGTTAATAGGTTCGAGGGAAATCACAGAATATTGAAATACGAACTTTTATGCATGATAAGGCGATGCACGTACGATGGAACTCGATGGGAATAATTTGTTATTTGTTATTGTTGTCTACATAAAGAGATAACTTTAAGTAAATTAAATGTGTTTTATCGTTGACAGCGTATTTGTTTACTATAAGGCAAAATGGATCTGAAACGCAAGCCTATTGTTGAATACAAACATATCATCATCATTAGCCTATCTAATATCCTGTCTACTACTAGTCAATGGTCCATCATTAGCCTGTTCTAAAATAATGCCATATGGCACGATATTCTTCCTATCTACCACTTACTATCTATCCTATCTACCTCTATATACCACTTGCCACCTGCATAAGTTTGTCGATCCGCAGTCACTATTCTACAATCCGTCTATACCCCAACTTCAAGGTGAGTTAAATTTGCTATTCGTTGTTATTAGCCCCGTGTATTTATAACAAAAAGCAACGACTGTCTATGTACTCGATATATGCCCCGGTGTCAGTTTTTAAATTAAAATGTGGAAACGATGTAATGAAAACACGGGTATGTCACATTGTTTTCATCGGGACGAGTACCCGATGTCGGTGTTTTCATTACATTATCATAAAATAGGAGTTACCGTGCAGTGATGTGAAATGGGTGGGTTCCCAGCGAGGAACATCAAACGAGTCACATTGTTACTCGTTGGGAATTGTTCATATCATAAATTTTCGTTTAAAAAAAAATTGCTGTTTTCTGGCAAAGCATTATTTTGAAAAGTAGAAAAAATGGCTTGTTGAGTAGTGCTTATCGAATTCTAATACCTTTTAAGATATTAATATAAAACAATAACATGCATAAAATTATATTGAATCACGCTTACATTATTTTATAACAGAAATCAAAATCACAAAAACTTTAACTTTAGGTACTCGTAGTAAAGGATCTTCTCAAAAATTTTTTGCTTGTGGGAAATCTGCGCTTATTCGTGTATTTTGTAGAAGACTTTACATTATTCATGAAGTTTCAGTTATCTTACATATATTATACTTACTTTACAATTACCTCACGTACTTACGTTTCTCACAGTAACCTTACGTAAATCATACTTACTTTGCAAAGGAGCAAATATGTTTAAATACAGGCAATCTTCGCTTTGATTCTTAAGGTAAGGCATCAGTCTTTTTAAATATTCTAATCTGCCTTTAGGCATTTTGTCTAATATGGTCCTATCGTCATCCAGGTCCGGCAGTTTCTGGGGGCAGGCCGGACCCGGCCGATCGGACACCCGGACACCGTCCCACGGGGAGGGGGTTCGAGTGGGGCTGAACCTGAAAAACGAAAAAGCTGTTAAAATAGGTACCTAATTGTAGACTCGATACCTAACTTCTAATTCTACATTGTTTATTTCTATTTATTTACTGACCACCAAAAACCACGCTAGTATTTTGTGAAACGAATGCAAAAATTTGTTTGTGTGTTTGTTACTCGTCCAAGCTTGAACAGTTAGACGGAATTAGTTAAGGAATAGATATAGCTTATAAGCTGAAGTTCCACAAAGGTTACTTGTATCGTCATCACCACTGTTTTTCTCTTTCACGTGGGTAAAACTGCAGGATACAGCTAGCATATACTACGAGTACATATTCCTGAAATGTCGTCCATAAAGCGTCATGGTATTTCGAATCGTTCTCCATGACGTTCCCGTTAATGGAAAATCCAACTAATTACGGTTTTGAACCCGGATATGGCTCGCAAACCCACATTTGTCATGAAAGCGTAGGATAGTACCTACAATCTGCCATAGCACGAGCATTACTAATAACTCGAAAACGTACAGGCATTTTCTCACAATTGCTTTTCAATAAAGCAGTAATTCACTTTTTAATTGAGCAATCATGACCCACGCGACATACGACTGCACGAAATTGACTGGGATTGATTACAGTTCGTATGAGTATATTTGTAGATTAACATCGTGGGCTCGTGGCACAGCGCCATCGATGTATTTGGTACAATAATTTGGCTCGTTAAGCGTTAACACAGCTAGCTTTAATAGCAAAAACAAAACTTTATATAGCAATGTCTAGACATTAGGATACTTAATTGAAGCTTAGGTAATTTTTTTGTTTCAGAGACTGGTATTAAATCATCACCTATTTTGTCGGCATGTTGGAACTAATGGGCTTGTTTTTGCCATACTGTATTTTTGGTATCATTTAGTGCTATTTACTTGAGAAATAAGTATAAGGCTCCAAAAAGGTTTGAAATATTAAAAAAAAAAATTGTAAATGTGGCCAGATTTTTTGAGGTTGTTTTGGTCATTAAAGACACAAGATTTTTTTGACTATTAAAATAATGTTTTCATAGACTCACCTATTCGATCCAACAGGAGGCGTAGCGTATGGTACACCTAAAAAAACTTCGAGAGGACTAAGATATCTGTGCTCATCCATCGCCAAAACAATCCCCTGTAACTTTCCATACTTAGTCTGAACTATTCTACTGCTAATCTTAAACTTTACACTACTCCTCGGAATCGGATCCGGGCTCAAGTAGAACTTTTTATAATCCTCGTAATTACTATACGCGTTGCTCTCACTGGAATAGAATTTACTGTTCAAATGTACGAAATCTTCACTGTTGTAATACGGATTGTTCTCGAAATTGACTTTGGTGTAATCAACGTTCTCGTGTTCGCGATCTTCATAGTTTTCTTCGTTAGGGCTGTCGTTTTGCTTATCACTTACGTTAATTTTAGTTTTAGAGTCTTTATCACTGAAATGTCGCATATTAGTAGTGTTCGAGTTAACCACTTGAATAGATAGACACGTGACGACTATTATGCAGTATAAATTGAAACACGCGGGTTGGTGTTTGATTCTTTTTTCATGGCTTTTTGCGTCGCAATAATAACACATGCTCGGCTCACGGTGAGTCCGCTTTTTATGGAGCTGTCCGTTTTGTAACATATTTCATCATGTTACCATTTTTGTGTTTTCATTTTCCGGTAGCGATCGCTTTTGCGCTTCGTTGTTTGCGGCATCTGAAACAAAAGAGAGTCGCGTTAAATGTTTGTTTGGGAATCAAATAAATGGAGTCTTTTATGTTGCTTTTATATGAACGTCGTTATAGGCGCCACGTACGAACGATGTCCAATAAAATATTATGAACGTGACATCAAATCAACTTGAATAGCCGAAGCGTGAAACAGTAAACCTAATCCTTTCTGTCCAAATAATTCGAAACAATGAGTATCTAGTATAGTAATAGTAAAAAAAAAAACGTAACGAAGAAGGTTATAATCGTTTTAGAGTCGACGCTCAATAATTCCAAGATGGCGCCTTTCTCCTCGCCATACTTATGTCAACTGTTTATAGCTGCATCAAATGCCCCATAAAAATAACTGCCTACAATATTTCAAAACTATATGATTTATTTCAATGGCTTTCCTCGGAAACGACGAGGAGTAAAAAAGGCAAGGAGTAAAAAGTGGCATACTTTTTTTAAGACAAGCTAACACAATAACTGTTATCTGTGTCACAGCTGAGATGTTTTTACGTGACGGCAAACTGGGACGTTCTTTCCCGATATGACAGGAAAACTGCTTCGCATTTCAATACCAGTTAAATATGGAAATGCCCGGAATGTTTTTCTGCAACGGTGATATTACACTGATGTTTACGGCATCAGAAATTGTTAGAAAGCCCTGGAATTGATTCTTCTGCACATTTTCATGGTAAAATGTTTTTGAAATAAAAACCGTATTGGATATTTCCTGGTCGTTTTTTCGTGAACGCTTGAGTTTTATTGAAGCGTGGATGATCGTATTGTTGCTTACAGAAACCTATGAGGTGAAATCGGTAACGTTAGGTAATACGAGTAACAGGAGAGAATGTTTTGGTTTGTGGTGGGTTCACTATTTAAAATATCATTAAGCTGAAACGTTAGAGCAAAGGCCCTTCTGGCAAATTTAGAAACGACCTTCTAACAACGGGTTTAGATAGGGTTGTTAAATGAAAAATTTCATACTCAAAATTTTGATAAATAATAAAATAACATTTATATTTAAATTTATTGTTTTATTAATAATTGTCCTGGCCACTTTTAAACTAAACTAAGAATGACGATTCATTATTGTTATATAAAAAATACTTCTCAGGTTGTTTTCTTCAATACTCGTAAAAATCTAAAAATATATCAAAGATTGAAATAACAATAGATTGAGCTCAATCTCAATTCTTGTAACGTACGTACTCAATACTGAAAATACTTTTGTATCTAGACTCGAAATTGGACGAAATAAAAAACACCTCATCACAATAAGACCCAAAGAATAGACAATCATTTAGAGTAAATACGCTGAATCATCGGATCTCATCCCTATCTAGAGAAACAATTTTCCAAATCGCTTTCCATTGCCCCATCTGTTTATGCTTAAAGCTCATGCGAGGATACAAACGCTCAATGGATGTCTTTCGAAGCAATTGTCTCGGATTGAATGAGGGACAGCCAGCTAACCCGAGGTTAGGGGGTAATAGGACTCGACCTTTGCGGGCACGGGTTTACTGAACGCGGAAGCGGGTGCGAAAATTGGGAGGCACTGCGCTTCTATTGTTTTGAGGTACCTGTGCCGCAAAACACCTGTGTTCTTTTGTTTTCGCAAATTTTCTGAAAGAAACGGTCCTCATAATGTAAATAGGTATTCTTCTTTCAGCTAGACTGGTTCCAAAATCTACTTTTTAAAACAGTACAAAACTTAATTACTTTGTTATTTTATTTGATTAGCTGCACTTTTGATGAAAAAAAATGTAATAACTCATTGCGCTATTCATATAAAATCTGTTAGACGAAACCTTTTAATTACTGTTAGTAAATCTAAGAAAAGTAACAGGTCTAGCATAAGTTCTCAGTAACAACTTTAACTCATGAGACCACTCACTTTGCTCCGATTTCTTAGAACCAATGATTGCCGCTTCCCGCTTTTTCTTCGACCAGCCCTCACCAAGGGTCAGAGTCCTCTAGCTACGTAATGAGGTACTACAGTAACGTATTGAGAGAGAAATGCGATGCGTGTACTGATTGTACTGATAACTTGATTGTGTGTCTGTTCACGTTATAAATGTTTCAGTGGCGCATTTTTGGAAGACATAATCGGAACATAATACTGTTGTCATATCACGAGGGAAGAAATGGGAATAGCTTAGATGTTTATCTCATAAAAGTGTGCTCTTGTTTTCAATTTATGGGAAAATGTTTTGTAAGTGAGCAATATGATATTTTTTCATCGGATGATGAAAACACATCAGATAGTTTATTTTTCCTTTAGGGATTTATGCTCAAAAAGGTCGGTTAAGTAAGATCTACTTTGTAGAACGCTTCCGAAGTAAAGTGGTGGAGAAAGAAAACTTATGCATTACAAAATGTCTACAAACCGTATCGTATCGTCAACTTATCGTGATTTTTAATTTCTGCTTTACATCCGAAATTTGTAAGAACCTACTACAGTCCAGTGGCTCACAAAATACAAAGTTGGTTGTTAGACGTTTTTCGCATACTCCATAAGGTTGAAAATTGCAAAGCATTTCTGTCTAAGAGAATGTCTAACCTTTTCTCCTGCTCTTGAATAATTCACTTGCCTTCGCCCATTCTCTGACCTTTTAGGGTTACCTTATCATCTTCATAAAAACATTCCATTACTGTCAACTCGTTAGGGGTGCCAAATTACCTTCAATTTACTCAGCTTACAGTACCACCCCTTATTTTGCTCGTTTGTACTAAGTAGTAAAGTTTGGAGGCCTCCGTCGTTTTGGGTTAGTGTCATTTTGAAGTCTGATAGGGGTTTAGCTATGAATGTAAGTAAACTTTGCGGGGAAATTGGGTCTTTTTTATGCTAGTTGATTTTAGTTTTGTACTTTATTTACTTTAAATACTAATGTTCATTTAGCTCAGCAGCTAGAAGACATGTTTGAACTTTAATATGTTGAAATAAAATATTCTATATTAAGTAACGATACATGTTTAGTATAAAAAGCATCCTAGTCAAACGACTTTACAATTCTTGCTTATAGACGCAATCTAAAACCAACTTTACTTATTAAGCTTTAAGATAGAGAATGGCATCAGTCTCAGCTAAAGTAATACAGAATGGTTTTGTGACGTCAATTGATGAACCAGTGAAGTTTGAAATTATGTGCTGCCAAGAATTCATGACGTGAAGAAGTATGTTAACGTTGCTCATAAATGTGGAGAGAATGAAACGTAGTCTTGACAAAAGTATGTTTGCTTTTATTATGTGACAAGCGATTCGCTCGCTTGATAGTAGATAAGTAGGTAATGCCTCGCTTGCTCATTATTATCTAGCATTAAAGTTTTATTTAATTCCAACTTTATATGGAAAAAATTGCTAGTAAAAAGAAAGTTGAGTGTAGTAAAAATCATAGCTGCGTAACACAAGAAAAATGACGGGTATTACAATTAACACCAAATTATTGCGGTTTGCCAAGGATGCGAATATCTATACAGAAGTGACTGCAAACCTTCACTAGTCGGAGACACATCCTAAGAAGAAGAATACCGTTAAAAAATTAAGAGTTCAACACCCTGTGCGGCACCGCATTGCGCTCCCAATATACTAGCAAAAAGATTTGATGAATACTACAAAATGATAAGAAAATGCGTGATTATAATATTCTCACTTGATAAACAGAGCGAATATTACTACAAACAAAATTACATTAAATTAGTGCAAATAATTAAGAATTGCCAGAAAACCCAAAATTCAAACCAGAAAGTTTCAATTCTAAACCAAAGAAAGTATCATCACAATCTGAATACCATTTCCTTGAAACTTTGAATGAAACATCAGCTCCAAATAATAAAACCAACCACTAAAACATCAAAACATTCTCAATCAGACTCAAAAGCCTCGCTTTCACGAAATCAACAAACCGTTGAAGACGATTCCGCAAAACGACCGAAAACAAGTCTTTGAATACATCCCGAGAATCAATATTGCAAAGAAAGCAGAGCGGAATAAATACATTTAATTTCTTGAGTTTGAAGGCTTTATGTTCTAAAGTGTTGACAAGATAATATTTAGAGTGCACTGAATTTCTGAAATGATTGAAGCATCCGAGTTTGAAATGCAAACTTTGGAAATTGCTCTGGAAAGCAACTGACTTGAGTGAGAAAGTTTGAAATTTTAAAATTCATATAATATTTCGTGAGTATTTTTGTAGGCATCATTTGACATAATAATGTATAATTTATTGTGTTAGGTTACTTTTTATTTTATAAGTTACGTGATTTTTACTCTAACTAATATTAAAAAAAAAAATCTAATATTTGAATAAAAATAATAGGTAAAAGCGAAGAAAATTAAATCACAGCTGTTTTCAACATCAGAACGAAACCACTCGGTTTAGTCTATTCAAAAATAAATTTCTCAAACAAATCTGCCATTCAAATTTCTTAATTAACATTCGGCAAGATTGAAATATCATTACAAAGAAACACAAAGTCGTAGTCAAAGAGGTGCTGATTTATTTCGTTACGACACTTAATTAAAACTGTACAAATGGATACAATCTGAGCTGTGAGGCACAAATTAATAACAGCTTACTAAACATGTTAAATGGTGAAATGTGAAACCACGCACTTTGTGGCAATTAGTTATTATAATATTTGAATTATTTTATTTTCACAAGCTCAAACGTGTTGTCGATTGTTGTTGTTGTTGATTGTCAAATATCGCAGTTGGAACTTAAATCATACGACTTAGTTCGGTGCCTAAGACACAATCCGCTAAAATTTGCTTAAACTGGTATCACGACTGACGATTCACAGACGATGCAAACTATGAAATTTAATTACAAACAACCGAAAAATGAATAATCAGATTAAAAAAACTCGTAATTTAATTTCACACCAGCTCCTCACCGCGCCTCACAAGTAACGAGGCCAAAGCAAATTTGTTTTGATTGACAAAACTGATTGAAATTATTAATTGCATCGGTTCGGAAGGCTTGTTTTGTTTTGACTTATTGCCGATATGTCACGAGAACTTTCCAATATTCGTTGGGCGGTTAAATTGGGGTTAAGTGAAATTTGATTGGAAGTTGTAATATCTAAATTGAGAACTTTATTGAGTTCACTAACTAGACTAACGCCTAAATTGAGTATTATACCGAGCTAGCTAGACTAGACTAACGCTTTGTAGTCATTATGAAACGCTAGCTGCGCCCCGCGGTTTCACCCGCGCGTTGATAATGATGAAGAAAAATGCCTTATGTGGCACGTGTTACAGAACCTAAACTATCTACATATTCGAAGAAAAGTGTCTTAAGTAGTACCTAAGTGTTTCAGAACCTATACTAAACTAGGTATATACATATCTGAAGAAAAGTGTCTTATGTGGTAGGCGTTTCAGAATCTAAACTATCTACACGTCAAAATTCATCAAAAGCGATAGAATAGCTGCGGAAATACGTGATTCACCACAATACTTGATAACTTATTCACAATTTCATAACCTTTCAATCAATACGTAAGAATCAGCCAGGAACAGAACAAAGAGAGGTCACATTCAATCAACGGCATCAAAAAACAATAAAAACGAAATAAAGGACCAATTACTAAATAGACCGTGAAAAGGATACAAGAAACCGAGCCTTGTCCGAACAAATAGTCGCGGCCATTCGTCCGATTCGACGGTATTAGTGATGTAGCCATGTAGCGGGTACTCACTCATATTATTCCGATGGATATTTGAAAGCCGGTTCGTATGTCAAGTATCAGTTTTGCATATCCGATGGATGAACTGAAAACATTTAGAGCCGTAATTATAGACGAGCCGACCACTAATAACTTTTGAAAGGGGTGACTGAACTATTGGACGAACTTCAGACGTAGACGAGTTGCCCCAAAAAGCGGAGTAAACGTTAGACAACAAAATATTGAAATAAATAAATATTAAAATAATAGAATTTGTTTGACAAAAACAAGGGAGTGTATTCAGATATGACGAGTGATAGTGATGAATGGAAGAAGTGTACATACTGTACCGACCCCACGTAGGTGGGATAAGAGTAGGCAGATGATGATGATGTTTGACAAGAGACCACAATCTATGTATGTAATATATCACTTCGAGTACAATCCTCTTATCTAAATGAAACAATTACAATTGTAATAGCACTCCAATATTCTAGTCAATCTTATTTCAGTCTGTGAGACCAATACATCTTAATTCTCCTTGAATATTGTAATCGTAATTTTATATTAACACTAGCGACCTGGCCCGGCTTTGCCCGGGTATGAAATATAACCCTTGTTACTCAGGGATAATGTAGCATTCTAATGGTGAAAATAAATTTAAAACTGGTCCAGTAGTTTTTGAGTAACAAACAAAAATCTTAAAATACAAATCTTTCCTTTTTATAATATTCGTATAGGTGTAGAATCAGACATCTGTACAACACTAGTAGGGATGAGAGGGCCGGGAGGGCCTCTGGAGGATTCTAGAGGTAAGGATTGAGGCTCTACGTATTTGCTAAGGAGCTTTTGATGCAGGCCTGTTGAGATTACGGATTGGCACATTGATGATGAATTGATGAGCTTGCATGGGTCGGTTGTGTTGTTGAAGAAACATTGGTAAGACAACAAAACAAGTTCCTCATAGGGACTTGTTTTGTTGCCTTACTTATTGAGTGAAGCTGTAGTGTTTGAATTTTAAAGACTGAAAGAAAGACTTTAGACTGTTTTAAGTTTTGGAGTAAGAGTGTGTTTTGTCTAGATTTCAGATTGGTTGTTCTAGAATCTGAAACGGTATAACGTGCCACACGAGCCACTGTAGAGCTTAGTTGGAAATGCCGCTTCGAGAATAAAATTCACGTTAAATCATTTAAAATACAGAATCCCAGTAAACAAAACGAAAATCTATTTATTTGAATAATGAAACAGAATAATAACCAAAAACTTCTACACTTCTCAAAATAGAACTTTCGATGTTCGTCAATCATTCCTACGTAGACAACAACAGTAACTTCAAGTAACTCAGACACCAAATATTGTTATTCAAAACACGGTCGGAAATTCAGAGTCGGAATCAAATTATGGATACGTCTTTGAAACGGTTTCCGAAATGATAAATCTTTAGTTGCACCAACTTCATAACTTCACCGTTCCTCGGTAATTTGTTGCTAAGTTGGAAAAGTTGAGCTCGTGTGCTTGAAATTGAATCAATTTATAATTTAAGTGAGAAATTACGACGGTGATATATTTCAGTTTAATTGTATTGCAGAGTTGGGCTTAGCAGATGGTTTTACAAGAATTGTGTGTTAATTAGAAATTGGACTTAACAGTTTTTAGTTTAGCGCTTGTGGTAGAACTTAACAGCTAGTCCTGACAGATCCCTGACGTTGTGATAACTTTGACCTTAGTCTGGTATTTACAACAGAGCACAACGCGTAATTAAAAAGATTGAAATGAATAGTGGAATGGTAGATACACATTGTTGATTCAAAAATAAAAATACCTTTGAGTATTTGTTTTACTAAATTATGAACTGGCCGTCTACTTGTGAGAAGGCTTCACTTAACGTCCTAAACATTTGAGAAAAAGGCTCTATGAGCTGTCCAAGATTTTAGCCGTAACCCAAACCTACTGATTAGGTACTCTACACAAAAAGCAAATATAGCAAACTTTTCCAGTTTTTTCTCGTTTGTTCTTGTATAACTGCTAAATCTCTACGCAAAGCTGCAACTGACAAGCGTGATGCTCGCTGTCAGGCCGAATCTTTCCTATTTCGTTACTCACTTGCAAAAAACAGACGAAATTTTACTCCGATCGATCCCAGAATCGCAACGCATTCGTATTCGCATGCAAATCGAAGGATTTTGCGTGAGACCACAACTGTACCAACGCGGACAACACAACCCTACAAATGCAGTCACTCAAGCCTTAGCACTTTCAAAATATAGTTCATAATCGCAAACCGCGAAATATGAGTGCTTATTCTGACTTTAGCCACACGCAAGATGAATTTGTTTTGGCTACAAATTGAGACGGATTGCTTTGTTGTTGTGAGGGAGGGTCTTAATTTGTGAGACGCCCGAACTACACGAAATTGTCAACATGCTTAAGTGCAAACATGTATGTTGTAACTAGAAGCTTGTTGTCTTACGGAAATGAGGGATCTTAAAGGCTTTGGGACAGTTTAGTTTGGAATAGGAAGGTTCCGTTTAGGGTGTTATGTTCGTTGGTTAACTAGCAGTTTTAAGTAGGTCAGCACAGTTAAGTAACGTTGCCGGTTAGTCCGAAGTGATTAACGCAAAACTGAACTCCTACTTCCATCAGTAACTGTTTTGAGTAGCGCTTCTATGTCTAGGAACTTTATAGTATAATTCTGTCCATGATGTTGGTCAATGCATGCTGTTTCGCTCGCGTATATTGTAAGAGTAAATTATAGATGCTCGCTGGTTTTTACAATAAATCCTCAAATTTCGTAATAAAGCTAAGTACCCATAATAGTTCAAGCGGCATAGTACGCTTGGGTACGCACTAAATCTAAAGGTTACTTGTTGTAAGACACGTTTTAGTAATTTAAAGTACACCTATACCAGGAAAATAAGAAAAATTTTTATTGACAATCAATTTGACCATAATAAAAAAATCCGTATTAAGTGACCCTTAAATTATTTATAAACGGTTCCTTAAAAAAAGCTTTTACTTCATTTTACATGAATTTCAACCACTTAGGGCTTTTATCACAAAACAGTTCACTAAAATGGTCGGTATTTTTTATTTTTTCTCAAACAAGGTCCAAGTGCTTTAATTCGCCTCGTGTTTTCTTAAAAGCTTTTCCAACTCGCCACATGGACTGAAAAACCGTTTTGTCTATTCCGTTTTATAAAAAAAGCTCTAAAATAAGTGTCAAAGCAGTAAGAACATTCATCTTCCATTCAACGCGTAAATTAGCGAAGTTGCTAACTCGCTTTTTTCGGCCGTTTATCCTTAAAAAACTTCTGAAAACATAAATACAGATACACGATTAAGTTCTACCTTTTGTAAGAATAATAAAATATTTAGAAAATGTTGTACTCTGTAGATCATTTTTAGACCACATTTATTTTCAAAGGTGTATTCCGATAGCCAATTATTATTTTCCGGGCTAAGCGTATTTAGAATACTACTTATCAAGTACTTATCAAGTGAACGGTTCTTTTCCCCGACAATGTACTTCCACCAAATGAGATTCTGTATCACAATTTTTATTTGAGTACTGTCCACACCATGCATATACCATCGTTGAGTCGGGAAAAATAGGGGGTGAAACAAGGGATGGGAAATTTATTCATCGCCAGAGGCCGTGTTTCGGGTAAATGACTAGACCATCGGGCATTTGGGACCGACGGCCCGACGCGGAGTTAAAATCGAATGGGAAGAATGGGACGCTAGCTAGGACGAATTAACTATTGGACTTGATAACTGGAAACTCTTATTATAAAGTAGACGATGTAATCATTTATGTGTAAATAATAACAACTTCTTCATCATCATGTTGGTGCAGAGTCGAGGCTGATAACGATTTTGTGCATCAGTTTCAAACATAAAGTATAGCTTTTACTGCGCGGCACAACTCCAGCGATCAATCAGTAGGTAAAATAAGATGAATTAGACAGCGATACAAGCCAAATAACAGCTGCCAAGTTAGTTTTGACTTACAAAGTCAGGAACAAAACTAATATCTTGTTTTCGCTGACGCTCGAATTCGTTCACTTACAGCTGTTTGAGGAAATATTTCTGAGGTTTCTGAGGTTTATGACAAGATCAAGCCAAAAACACCGAGTGACGTGTCCTATTACTTTACTTGTCTATGTTTGCTAAGACCCCGCGCCGCACTAAAGGGCGTTCTATCCCCGATATAAAAGGGGAAATTGGTTTTAATAACGGACTCCCGATAAATATCAAAGGGGGACGTTAGATGAAAAAATTCGTGACGTCGGCATTCTATTTTTCATCTCGAAAACTCTGAAGTTTTTAATGAATTTTCAATGAACTCGCAGTAATCAGTACTCTAATACTGTTGGATAAGCAAACGAATTTTGGTGATCAGATTTAAATAATAAATAGAGGCGAGAGTTTGGGCAAGCGCGAGTAAGTGTCGAATAAGTGTAAGAGTTTAACTACTCAGCACAAGTTTTCTGCGCTTCAGATATCTCATAACTGGTGGGATTAGTTATCGGACATCAAACTAAAAATCGTACAGAATCCACTACAAATTTGTCTGATACTGATATGATGAAATATTCTGAAAAAATATAAAGAAAACTAATCACTAACTAACTATACATAAGTAAAAGTTTCAGACAATAAAAGTAAACTCCTAATGATATTCCGATAAAACATTAACCAAAATGTACAAAGGCTCTGTTTTGTCTAACTGTTAGTGTACTTACGTCTCTTATCTGCTCTACATTATTACATCTCTACATACGCTAGAGATACCCTAGAGTCCTAGAGCAAGGCTGTTTGTACACTAGGCTCACCCAAGTATCGCAGACTAACTCGTGACTTTTTTTAGGACGTTTTGAGCATCATAGTTGTCATACCTGCCTGCTATGATTAAAAAGGATGAGTCAAGGATGAGATATGATTATATAAATTAAACAAAATGCTAACCATACAGGGTTATATAGAAAGGAAATGCTAAGCCGCAAAGGGCTCATGGTACTCATCATTATGAAAACAACTTTTAAAATGGGACCAACCCAGAATTCGCGAAAAAAATAAGCTGTACCATACATTTTGTCGAGTGTCATTGACATTTTTCCATGGAATAGCTGATTTTTTTTTCGCGAATTCCGGGTTGGTCCCATAGTAAGGGTTGATTATAATGATGAATACTATGAGCCTTTTTCGGCTTGGCATACCCTTTTTAGGTCTTTGGCGACAATTCAACAATTGCTACATGTCAACGCCAAACGAGTGTTTTTAGCTCATTATCTGGCGGCCCTTGTTGCTGTTTGGTGGTTTGTGTCGCCTCATGTATGAACTGTTTTTAAGTACAGTTACTGTACACAAACTTAAAGCGATATCAAGGATCCTAAAGAGTCTAGACATTAGTCTAGATAGGCTTCAAATAAGTGAGTTGAACACGTGTGTGTGGGTTAGCCCTAACACACTGACAACTGAAATAAAACCAAATAGTTTTTAGATAATGGAAGCCGTAAAAGTAAATGAGAGAATCCTTTGAAAGTGATATGAAATGATAGCTCTATTTAAAAAACTACCTACGCTTTTTTCTAAGTTTTAAATAGTCTTCGTTTGTAAAATAAATAAAAAATAACTAATTTGGAAGGCAATTTGCAAAGGCTAGTCTAATATTATACTCAAAAGTTTTATCTTGATTTATTGATGTTGAACTCAGTTATGCTAAGACTGGTAAACAAATTTGTAAAATATAAGGGTACTTTTACACTAGACCGCATATATATTCAGTTTTAAGACTAAAAAAAATTACTGAAGCCATAAAATTACGATCAGGATGTCTGTGTAACTTCAAGACTTGTTATTTTCTTGAACTAAAATGCAAATGATTTAATCAAAACTGATGAAAATAAACCACTTTAAAAACTCAATATTCAAATGAGACTTCTGTAAAAGTAAAGACCTTTGCACAATGCACACCGTACGATTGACTCGAAGTAAAGTAATGAAATGAGAATTTGATCGTGCCATGTACGGGTTGCACGGTACCTAAGTGGAAATAAATGAATTAGATTTAAAATAGATATACCATATAAAAAAGTGCTTTTTAAACGGTTTTATTTAGCTCACCCCGTTTGTTTTATTTATTATTTATTATTTATTATTCTTTCTTGGGTCAAATTAAGTAATTCAAATTTCACCCTCTTCCTGTCAACCGATTAATCTGAAATTTTGTATACACTTTGGATTTTAGTGACAATACAATTATGTTTATTCATTATCATTATAAATTCAAGATGGCCGCCGCTACAAAATGGCGGATAATTTATGTTTTATTAATCCCATCAATATGGGTATCAAATGAAAGGGCTCAACAAGCAGAATACAATATACTATAAAAAATTGAAATCCAAGATGGCAGCCGCTACAAAATGGCGGATAACGTAGGTTTTATCAATCCCATCAATATGGGTATCAAATGAAAGGGCTCAACAAGCAGAATACAATATACTATAAAAAATTGAAATACAAGATGGCGGCCGCTACAAAATGGCGGATAACGTAGGTTTTATCGATCCCATCAATATGGGTATCAAATGAAAGTGCTCAACCAGTATAATACAATGTACTATATAAAATAAAAACTAAAAACTAGAAAATAAAAATAGGAAAAAAAAAATTTTAAGTTAAACGGTTTTATGTTAAAAAAAAAAACATATGGGGCAAGAAAACCGTGGGACGTGCCCCACGGTTTTATTTTAGTCTAGTCTATGCATATGTTTATAATTCCCACGACTGTATCTATTTTATTATTTTTTGATTTTTAGTACATTTATCTTAAAAATTGCAATGTATGTTTTTTTTTTTAACATAAAACCGTTTATTTTTACGGTTAGATCAATCAGGTTATTGACCATCGCCATCGCACTAATATCGGTTGAAGTTTGGAACTTAACAATACATCATCATCATCAGGGCACATCAATCCACTTCTGGCCCACTTCTACCTAAAAAAACGCCATTAAAAGTGAGCATACGCAAAATACTTTTAGTTAGAAAATCAGTAAGATGAGTAATTGAGTAAGAATAAAATTATTTGAGGATTAGATAAGATAGTATCTATGAATTGCAGAGAAAAGAAATTACTTTATATCCACGAAAAATCTATGCGACTTTAAAATTACTCATTGTAATATAAAAGTAAAATTCCAAAGTCAATGTTTATAGTGTGCAATCTTCCTTATGTATTTTAGATTGAACGAACAAAATGAAAATGAATATTTATCAGCACGAATGAAAAACGGGGTTTAAGGCAATTATTCTTACTGAAGTCCTAATAGAAATAGATAAAAAACAAACATTTATTTGAATTTCATTCAGCCATTACCTTTTTATTCCACTGCTGGTATTATATACGCCTGTGTCATTATGCCATTTACAAAAATCTATGCGACTTTAAAATTACTCATTGTAATATAAAAGTAAAATTCCAAAGTCAATGTTTATAGTGTGCAATCTTCCTTATGTATTTTAGATTGAACGAACAAAATGAAAATGAATATTTATCAGCACGAATGAGAAACGGGGTTTAAGGCAATTATTCTTACTGAAGTCCTAATAGAAATTGATAAAAAACAAACATTTATTTGAATTTCATTCAGCCATTACCTTTTTATTCCACTGCTGGTATTATATACGCCTGTGTCATTATGCCATTACAATATATTGAAAGAAAAAGCTTTTTTTCATGTTATATTGAGTGACGAGACGAGCAAATCGCTCGCCCCTGGTGTTAAACGTCACGTTCGCCCATAACAGGTCTGCACCACCCAGAATTTTGAACTAGACTCTGCGCGGCACACCACTGCGCTCAACCTGAGATATAAGATGTTTAACCTTCTACTTGTCCTAAAATTTAGGTAAGAGAAAATAATAATTGAAGCAAGAAAATGCTCCTTTTTGTTTTACCAAAAACACCCACTAACTAAAACCTACCTCTATCGGTAGAGGATACTCATAAAGGAGAACGGTCGAAATGGCATCGCGTAATTACAGCCCAACTGGTCATAGCGAGCAAATCCTTTTAGGCGAGCAGATGGCAAACAATTTGCCAGACCCACAACATGTACTATATATATATACCTCTAAAATGTTGTACATCTAATGGCGACGTATTTATTAGTTAGGAAGCAATGTTATTAGGTTTTCTTTTGGAAGTAGATAAATTAATTATCAATATTAACAATTAATTGTGTTTGATACATTAGAAAAAAATATCAAAATTGTGAAGAAGATTAGTAAGGTGAGATGAGGTGAGCAAGGTTAGTTGATGTTCAAGGTCAACTAGGTATTTGTAATTGGTCTCCGACGGACAACATGGTCTTTGGATTTGGGTGTCCGCGGATATAATGTATAACTGAGCGCTACCGTGGATCGCATGACACTTTATTTTGAAGACCATTGTTTTGACATAATAACAACAACTGTCCTATGGATATCTACTAGCGTGATTTTGAAACATTATGTTGTGATTAACACGTAGAGCAAAACGACATCGCTTCATGGTTGATATCCCAAAAACTCGTACGAAGCGCTTTGATTCTACTTTTATTGTGCGCACTGCCAGAGTATGGAATACTTTGCCCGAGTGAGTGTTTCCCATAGATATAATTTGGGTGTCTTCAAGTTGTGAGTGAATCGGTGCTTTCTAGGCAAGCGTGCTCCATCGCATCATTGCTTACCATCAAGCCGGATGGTGGTCAAACGCTATCATGTAATTGAAACAAGAACATTATTTTTACAAAACAAAAAACAAAAACCGACTTCAAAAGACCGACTATTGAGTTATTCATCTAATTGTCGCGCACGTACTTAATGCAAATTTAAGACTTATATGGTTTTCTCATGGATACCATTATCAGAACTGGACTAAATTGAATGGGAAGCGTCAGCTTTCTAATAAAAAAAGAATCATCAAAATCGATTCACCCAGTCAAAAGTTATGAGGTAACAAACATAAAAAAAAAACATAAAAAAAAAAACATACAGTCGAATTGATAACCTCCTCCTTTTTTGAAGTCGGTTAAAAAAGGGGCAACCGTTGAAATCAAGCGCACGACGCGCCGCGGTCCGCAGTGCCAGGCGTCACACTTGTTATTCCCTGTTGTTATTTGTTTCACTTGTTGTTAATGAAGATAATCGAATGTGATCGAAACTTGTAATAGACGACTTAATTTTACGTAAGTATTCCCGTGTTACTCATAACATAACAACGGTCCTATGTCAGAGCCCCTCAGGCAGTCTAAACACCGGGACTAGAAATTCGTCCTATACAAACTTACTTACTTACTACTTACCGAGTCAATATTTATAAAGATCTTTCACATAAACTGATCGCATAAGATTCGTCCCGACAGATAAACGCGATAATCCTTCCCCTTTGATAGGTTTGTTTGCACATCAGTTCTGTTCAGTCACATGAAACATGGAGGTGTAAGTGCTGTTACGTAGCTACAGTATAAGTAATTTACGTACGTACGGACGATATAAGCAGTATACGGTATAAATAAATGGGTCCAATATTTACGTAAAAATATTCTCTTTACTACTAAATTGTTTTCACAAAATCTACATAGTTAATAGTAATAGTTTATAATAGTTTTTGTAATGTATAGTTATTGTCATATTAATACAAAGAGTTCATAATTTAACTTACTTAACACTTAAAGTTGCCTAAATAATTTCCGATAGATTGTTTTTTCGATAAATACTGATTTTTGACATTCGTTTTTTCTGAGCTTGTGCGAATTTAAGCGATTTTCAACAACAAAAAGGTCGTAACTCCAATGTAGCACTATATTATAGAAAATCACTGAAATTCACTCAAGCCCAGCAAAATGCACTTATGAGCCAGACAAACATTAATATTCCCCAAACGTACCCTTACTGTAATACTACATGAAATACGTTTGAAGGAATTTTACCGGACTACTAGCTTCCTGTTATGAACGCAGGGAAAAGGTACCCGATTTATATCGAGGCTTTGCGCCGATACGAATGCCTAATGCTCTGTGTAGGAGAAAGAAAATATTCTTTACGAAAATATCGAAGAGGAAATTTAATATTTTTTTGCTTCAGATAGTAAAGGAATATCACAATTGGAAATGTAGGTATCTATATTTACAAAAGCCGAGTTTATTGTAGTCAGGTGGTGAGATGGGGTTTTGTTAGTATAAAATATGCAGTTATTTTGGTATCATCATTGTAGTGGTAGGGCTCTTTTACTGTAGTGGTAGGGCTCTTTTGCAGAGCCCGCCTGGGGAAGTACCACACCTTTGCCAGTTATTCCACCGCCAAGCAGTAATGTGCAAACATTACTGTGTTCCGGTTGGAAGGGCATTGTTTCCAGTGAAATTACAGGGCAAATGGGAGATTAAACAACTTATATCTCAGGGTGACGAGCGCAGTGCTGTGCCGCGCAGGGTTTTGAATTCTGCGAGTTCAAAATTCTGGGTGGCGCAGACCTGTTATGGGCAAACGTGACGTTTATCACGTTTAACATCAGGCGAGCGATTTGCTCGTTTCGTCACTCAATTACATAAAAAAATAAAAAATAAATCATCATCATCAACCTTTTTCTACCCACTCACTGCTGAGTATAGGTCTCCTCTTCAACGCGCCATCCTTTCCGGTCATGTGCCAGACTCATTCACTGCCTTCCTGCCTATTTTATGTATGTAAGCACGATTAAATTTTATCAAAGCACGTTTAACTCAGCTATGTCTGGCTGGTCGAAACTTGTTTCTATTTTTTATTTAGATAATAAGCATGAAAATGTATAATTATAAGAGACCCGTATAGTTTTAATTGTTAATTTTTTAATATTTTGTTTTTAATTGATTACTGATATTCGACTCAAAGAGAAGGTGTTAAAAACCAGTTAAGTGATAGTAAACCAAATTTTATCCAATCTTTCGATTCCAAAGCATTGTTCTCTTAATCAACAATCACTTGAAACCTTTTTTAAAGCAAATAGCTTAGATATTTCCTTCCCTTTGCCACAAGGCTCGCAGATCGCAAAATCCTCTCCCATTCAACAATGGCTGCCAAACAATGAAAATTCGAAAGCATCCAACTCTGTTTACCAAACATCGATAGTACGTGGCGTATCAAAGAGCTCACTCGGCGGCGCTCGTTTCAATCGACGTTTTGACTTTCACGTCCTATAAGCTCGGCCGTGGTACGGCTTCTGTGGAAAATACGTAGTGCCTACGCAGGACTCGATAGAATAATGTTGATATATAGAATAAAAAATCAAGATGACGGTCAAATGCAAGCCTATTACTCAATAAAAAAAAAAAAAATTATATTATGTAATTTTTTTGTTTGCTCTAAAAAATATATTCGAAAGACTTTTTTTTTGACAAAATAAAATAGTGTTTTTAAAATAGCCTTGAATTTAGACTTCCATTTTTATACATTTCACCTGTATTTGTTAATTTAGCTACGAATGTAAATAAATTATGATAGCTATGATTTATATACAGGGCAAATGGGAGATTAAACAACTTATATCTCGGGGTGACGAGCGCAGTGCTGTGCCGCGCAGGGTCTTGAATTCTGCGAGTTCAAAATTCTGGGTGGCGCAGACCTGTTATGGGCAAACGCGACGTTTAACATCAGGCGAGCGATTTGCTCGTCTCGTCACTCAATTACATAAAAAAAATAATAAAAAAAAATATCACTCGTCATACAATAATTGTTTCTCCTAAATAGCTTAAGCTAATGATGATTCCATCAAATACAACGGCATATTTTTCGATTAACTCTGGGAATGACCGTGTTACAATGAAAGTAGCAAACCGTAGGTCCTAAATAATTGTAAAAAAATATTAAAGACCCTGTCATTTTATCATATTTTTCTTTAATTATGAGGCATTTTGTCAAGGAAAGCGCTTAAAATGTAGCGTCAAATTAGCGGCAGTATTTTCTTCACCCGCCGAGGCTGTCGGCAAAATTAATTCGCGTTTCACTTTACATGTCGACGAGTTGACAACTTAATCACAGAATAAGGAAAAGAATTTACGACGACTAAAAAGACATTACCCTTATTTTGGACAGTTGGGTAAAATCTCTTGGATAGACGCTTTTAACGTACGAGTAAATCGATTTAAATGGCTAATCTACTGAAAGAAACAGTACATATTTTGAGTTCTAACTCCATAGCTAGACTTCGCGTTGAACAATGTAACACTTCATAGCACTTGTAGCAGTGTAGAGCTTCGTAGCACTTGTAGTCATGTAGCTGCGTAGCACTATTACAATTCGTAGCAACATAGCGTTTCGTAGCAATATAGCTTTGTACGTAGTTACAAGCTACGTAACAACTTAGTAAGGTGACGCTGAGGTTGCATTAAATATAAAGTAACGTTTTTGTAAAAAAAAAACTTACTACAATTTAAGCAATGTCTTTGTAAAGAGGTCTACGAGTATTTCGGGTTTCTTCTTTTTCAAATTTTGATCTTGATCGATGAAAGCAGAATACAGAGTAACTGTTACCACAAGGCTTCTCTACGTTTATAAATAAACATGTTACAGAGAGCTGCCAATATTTTTTTCTCACGTTATTTGTTATTCTGTACTGGTACTTTCAGTTACGTGTCTGTTATTCTTACTCTGTGACGTCAAAGTCGTATTTATTTTGAGAAGGTGAAACGGTTGAGCAACGCTGCGACGTATATTTTTAACACAAACAAGTACTTGGAGAGATGTTGTTTCAAACTCTTTGAGGTAATGTTGTTGTTGTAACTGTTGCGAGCTCGTAATACTGTTTGATATTATCGTATGATCTTATAAATATTTGGTTTCGTCTTTGAGATTTTTTTTATTTTTCTCAATTTTAATATAGGTAGGTACAGGTTTTTATTTGGCAAATGGTATCACATCACTTTCATTTTAACTTCTTATGTATTTATGTCTGGAAAAAAAAACAATTTTATCCCCACTTAGAAGATAAGGCTAGATATATAATATATTAACCGAATTATTTTACCAATTAAAAACGTTTACAACTTATAAAAATTGTTGCAAGCATCAAACTAAAATTTCAACAAAATATGACCCCAAGAATATCATTATCCAACCAACTCAGCCTTGGCGCGGGGAAAATTTTCCGGGTAGTAACTTTCCGCTATCTCTTGATTCAATAATGCAGAAAATGATATGTGGGACACGTCACCTAGAATGTAACAGATGCTAATATTTCGTTTAACCTTAAAGGATTTGGATGAATATACAGCTGGACATGAAATCTGCTTTACTTGTGTTACAAGGAATCGAGTACGGTAGAAAAGTTGCTCCCGTTTGGGCCCTATTCTGTCGAGTGAGACATTATCTCGGTCTTTGACGCTCTTATTAGAAATGGCATGACAGTGATAGTGATGGAGATAATCTCGAAGTATCCATAATATCCCTTGGTAGCCATTTAGTCATTAAAAGAACGTCATAGTGATGAAAAATCTAGAATATTTGTTTTATTACTTAGTTTGAAAACGTTAAAATTTTGAAAGAAGTTCATAATTAGCGGGTGTAAATGGGTTAAGTAAAGTACAATTTTAAATATCAGACAAATTTCGTACATTGTGATTTACAATAGATAAAAAGACGAGGACTAACTTAGACAACTGAAACAATTACTTGTCACAAATCTTATTGGTAGCTCTGTACTTACAAACAAAGTGTTAGCTAATTCTTATTTTTAAGTACTTAATTACCCCGTGCACCGTGAAAGTTGAGTATGAGCAGTTGAATTTTTTTTTTATAATGAAAAACCTTCACGTCCCTTATCTTTTTTGTCACAGTTCAGGGGTATTTACGTTATGAAAGCATAGCTGCAAGCTCGTAAAATTGGGGTCGGAACGCGTTTTGACAGGCCATGAAAACTATTGCTGGCGCTGTACTGAAAGTAAATTGAAAACCGGCAGCTTCTGTCAAGCTACGGAATTGACTTGTGAAAACTATTTTTATAAAGTTTATTTTGCGTTGCCTTTGGTGCAATTTTATAAGGTGCATTAATTTTTATTTGCATAGTTCGGTTTTGTATTTGGGAATTGGAAAGCAAAATACGAGTACAACTATTATATATTTAACTTTAATTCTAAATAGATTATGCTTATAGATCTACCAAATGCTTTATTATACTAATATATTGGTAGCTGTAGTCAAATCTGCACTGCGAAATTGAAACTGCTCTACGTTGGGCGCCACTCATATTTCTGATAATATTTTTTGACTAAAATACTGTTTTAAACACAAAGCATTTTCGTAGTAACAAGACATTATGATTTGTTCAACCAAATTACTGTTAAACGTAGTGATAGGTACTTCCATTTGTATAATAATGTTTCCAAAATGTTTTGCGGCCAAGTATAACCCCACTCTCACCATTCGTTCCTGCTTAAAACTCACTCATTCGTCACTTAATAACAAACCCACATTTTATAACCTAACCAATCTCAAACAAAGCTCTGTCATAAAACAAGCTACAATATTAAATCTCGAATCCATCACCTCAAGGCACTCCGTGAAATTAAATATAAGAAAGTCACGGGAAGGTGACAGGCGGCACCTGCGTACGAAAAAATGAAATCGCGTAATCCCATTCGGTGGGTAAGCCTCTTAAACTGTCAACGGCGGCGATTATGAGATACAGCGCAGATGCGGCAGCGGTAAGCAGGACAAAACAAATATTTAAATTATGGATTAGTGGTGGACGTGACGGTATTCACGATAAGTCGTTAGGCCGGGGCCGTAGCCGCGTCAATGAGGATTGACACGTTTGATGGGAGCCGATTAAACGGATGGGCCTAATTTTGTTTATGGAGCGAGGCTTTGAAGTTCGTGAGTGATTGAATTGTTTGTCACGTATGCAAAGCGGTGGCGTATTGAAAAGCCATTTAGGAACGTTTTGGGTGTGACAAAATTTACAATGTAGAAATACGGGATGTTACAAGTATTCATAATTCTGCACTTTCAAAATAACTACTTAGCTCTCTGAATTTACCTCGTTTTCTTCTAAAACAATACAGGCAAATGTATCTTTTAATTTGTTGTATATATTTTTTGACCTACTCTATTCGATGCTTCATTATTGTTTACTATTAAACAATAATTATGATGATAAGACGCAAATAAAGTCGGTATTAAAAAACAGTACAAAATTGCCTATATTACTTAGATAGAAAAGCGAAAATCAAAAATCCACTTCAAAATCACAGAACATCAAAAACAAGATTGTGCATCACACATTGCAATTTGTATTCTCAAATGTCTCTACAAAGCCTTTACCCCCATTAACTCGTCATGCTTCAGTATTCACCTCGTTTATTCAATCACAAAGAGTCACAATCACAAAGGCTGTGATCAAACGTACCCGAACGTAATACTGCCTTAACACGAGCACGTTTCGCGCAAATTTTCCTATATTACTGCGGTTGTACTCATATTCCAAGTTCAATCTCCAAAAAGATTACTTATTCATACAATACTGTACAGCCGGTGTTAATAATGTACGGAACACATTCATACCCATCAAATTAATTCTCTTCCGTTGCCAAGACTTGGGGTTGGAATATTAAGTCGTTTTAGGTCAGTGGGTTTTTTATGAGAAAAAGTCATTGTCGACTTATTGAAACGTTGAAGGAGTATTAATTTAATTCGGAACATTACATTTTCTCTTAACTTATCCAACAAAATTTCTTAGAATTTATTGGAAACTGAGGGACAATAATGTAATTTCGATTGAGTCGATTGTTTTGTTTCAGCGTAATACGAGTGAAGTTTAGAAATTAAATATTTTTGTAGAAGATAAATTTTGGGTTACATTTAAAGTGTACCATTATGATCCCTTGATTAGGTAAGTATAGTTAGTCACACGTTGGGCGCCAACTAAGAAATAATAAAATAAATATATTTATTTATACCCGGACATTTATTAGAATGACGTTTCTTAACAAACAAAGAAGTAACCACATAAACCAGCTAATACCAGTTCTACAAACACATTTAGAAATTAATGGTGGTCCCAATTTGGGCGCCAGATATACCTGAGCTCGCATATGAATAAGCGTTTCACGGTTCCCTCCCAACGTAAACAGAAATGGAAGGCTCTCTCAATTCAACCGAACTGTTTATAGGGCTCAAGACGTATGTTATGTAAATATACCCTCCGAAGGTATATTAAGTCATCTGGAGGGTCCCACTAAAAGCCAGGCCCCAATTAATCGCAGGGTATGGACTACATTGTGACACAATGTAAATGAAGTCGGGGTATTATTTGAGACGTCATTATAGTAATTGTGATTCATATAACGCGAAGTAAATATAATTTTCAAAGAATGCAAAACAGGTTTGAAATTTGTCTGAGCTCGTACTCGTAGCTGTACCAATTTTTTCATAATAGTTCAGCAATGTATTGAAGACCTGACACTACTACATTGAAACTACGGAGTCATACAGAGTCTGTCAATTAATTCTGTCAATATACCTAATAAATAATATAATCCTTTAGGTATATTTAAATGTAACAAAACAAGATAACAAATAATTATGGCCGATTTTGATATGATTTTAGTGAAAGTCACTATCAAACTAGCTATGTATAATTTTTAGCTTTGCCAAAGCTGATGAAACGTAGAAACTTTACCAAAATTACCAAAAAAATATAATTTTATTACCAAAGAACTAGTTTTTCTATGCTGTCTGTACTTACAACACTGTGACGTCATAATATGAACGACTCTCTGCACTTACATTAATTATTTGGGAGCCCAAGTTTGGTCAAGGCTATTAGGGAGTTACAGAGGTGTGGTCTGGCCAATTTGCTGGGCTTATTGCAGATAGCGACTTGAGTGTTAGTTATAGCGTCTAGTTTTCAGAGAAACAAGCGTTCAAAGGTAAATAGTTGCTAGTAGGATATGGGTTGTTTCTTATAAACGCTGCTTAGGAGTTGCTAAGATTGACAAATCTACTGCCCTTACGAACAGTATCGGAACTGCAAAATCACGTTTTTTTAATTCACCAACCATTTGTACCAAATGTAGAAATATTATATAAACTTTTAGGAAAACAAATAATTCTAAATTAGTTTTTTGAAATGTTTTATAGGTCGAATAAAATTGATACTAACATTTCAACTTAGTAATTTAGGTTAAATTTCGACTTTAAATTGCTCTCCTGTTAAAACGCCATTTACAGTTTCGATACTATTCGTAGTTGCAGTCGAAATGTCATTTAACTTGTAAACAATATATTTGAAATGTACTGCGCATAATGTCATTTAAGTTAAAGAAAACTTTATCAGTAAGCCCAATGATATTAAAATACTTTGCAAACACACACATCATACACATCATTACACGATCTCAGTTTTAACATTTCTCTTTGTGCCTAATTTTCTATTAAAAATTATTCTACCTCAAAAACGAAACCTCCAACATCAAGAGATCAGTTTTTAATAAGTCTCTAAGCTTTTAGATTACCGGGATCATTAAAGAAATGCTTTCAGAGGAATTTCTTGAGGATTTTTCTCAATGCCGCTTTGCTAGACCACGCTTTTTGAATCACAATTGGAATAACGAAGATCATTCAAAAGCCACCTGTCCACAATATCGTATAATTTCCATTGAAAATTACAGGATCTCATTCGTGGATAAGTTAATTTGACTGTGAGAATTGAGTGTTTTTCTTGAAGTTGTTTGGTCTGATAACATTTCTGGTTTAGGATTCTAAGTATTTTCTGCTTTCGATAGAGGTTTGGTTAAATCCACGAAGATGAGTCCAATTATTTATTCATGCTATTGCTACGCAATGGGTTGTGTTGCTGTTAGAGTTGAGTAAACTTTGCTAAACCTACCTATTTACTTTATTTATAAAGTTTTGCACAACTTTTTAATGAAAATAAGACACATTTGAGTTGCAAGCAATTATTGTTGGATTTTATTTATTTTTATTATCTATTGGTTAGAAGACTTTAAATTTGTTTTTTTTTTAGTTTTTAATACTGTATGTGATTTTAAATATTACCTGTTATGTTTTATGATTATTTATGTTAAATATTTATTATTTCAATGTTACACAATATTATAACACTCTATTGACATCATAAAGTACAAACAAAGAAGGAAATTCGTCTTATTTTATTATTATTTCTTAAATCTCATCCAAACCTTCCAACCAATCGAATCAATAAAAACGTTCAAAATGTCAAATCAATCACAGAACTGTCATCTGTACAAATAAGGAATTGTTCACACAGAAAGCGGCCACGCGTTTAAGCGTTCGGCGTCCGCGTTCTGCATTCGGTTGTTACATACACACGTGCCCTTGCTATATAGCAGGCATGCTAACGTAAACGCTGAACGCTTGAACGCGTGACCGCTGTCTGTGTGCACAATCCTTTATAGGTCCGTTGCAAATCCCTTCACTATTCTAGATCTATAATAGGTATCACGAGGAACCCTTGTCACAACTAAATTAATTATTGTCTAATCTAATAAAAGCCCTAGTTAGTCACCCAGTCTCAGTACAAGCTACGTAACTATTCATTGCTCAGGCTAAAGTCTTTAGGGAGTTGTACAAAATTTAGTAAATAAACATCCTCTCTAAACTGAAACTTGATGCGGTTGGGGTAAAGTTGTTATTTGCTTGTTTGCTTGTGGTGGGCTAAGTGGGTGCTTACATAAGAGCGAGTTTTGGGCTAACCGAAGATATCGAGGTCTGTAACGATTGTTGTTTTAGAAAAACAAGCGCAAGTCACGGTATGAATAAAGTAGAGAAAAAAGCAAATAAACACTAAAAACATGACAAAAATCATAAATCTCAAACAGATCACTCAGTAATAAAATGGTACTCAGTGTCATTTAACAAATAATTGAATATGACTTACAGACAGACACCGAACTCACGTCATAAGGATTTATTTACCTTCTGGTACGAATCCCAAAAACAAGCCTTGGGCCCTGCTGCTAATCTGCTGTCTCAATCACTCTTTCATAGTTTTTCGAATGAGAATAAAGTGGCCGAGATAATATCGCAAATGTAATCTAGCTTCTAATCTAATCTAGAAAATTGTTAAAATAGATACCTAGCTCCCCTAGCCAAGTCACAATTACATATATTGTCGAAACGTTATAGAAAACTAAGACAATGTATGGAAATGACATTTCAGATTCTGTCATATAATATGTGTAGAATTTATAAATAGATTATAGAAAATCTATAGCGTTTCTATTATCGAATTGCAACTTGACTAGAGGGGCTGGTCTTTTGACACTTATAAAAAAATGACGTGTGGCACTCGGGGACTGCCGCGGTAAAGCTATTGCATAGCATTTTTTATCAACTTAAGCAATTATATCTAATTATAATTATTTCATTAACCAATGCCACCTAGAGGCGAGTTGCTGAACTAAAGAGACAAGCATCATATTTCAAAAAGTCATTAAAAGTTTTGCTATTCATCGATAGATGGCAAAACTAAAAAGTATCACCGCTGTGCCGGTCGGAGTGGGTGGTCTTAGGCTTAGGTTATTTTCGTTACGGAATTTCTGGATTTGGCCTCCACGCTCAAGGCCCGCGATAGAAGCTATGCAATAGCTCAAAACCTCAAACCTGTGGAAAATTATAAACAGCATGTAAATCTCTGTATGAGCACAGAGACATAAAAAACCTGGCAATATACAACGACTTATCACACAATTTAAACGAGCATAAAATCATAAAGCATTTTATGAAGATGCCGCCCAGTCTCAAGTGACAAAGGAAAAGTCACGCATTTCTTTCTTTTGGTGCCTTTCGAATGGACTGTCGGAACGTGAATTATTTCAAGAGCCATCTTGTAGAGTTTAAACGAGGTCTTTTGAAATGCTGTGAATTGCGCATAAAGGTACGCACGACTTCATTAGTATCGAAATTGGAGTTTAATAATTGTTTCGACACTAGCTGCGCCTCACGGTTTTAGCCGTGCGGTGGTGATGATCAAAAGTAACCTACGAGTATGTATAAAGGTGTAAGCATTTTTTTTATATTTCAAATCATCGAACTTCGTTCAGTCGTTTCAGCGTGAAGAAGTAACATACAAACAAAATTTTATATATACATAATTATGTATAATACCAAGCCGGAAGACGTGAAAAAAAATTAGCAGTTCCATTTCGTCGAGTGTAATAGCAGTTTCTTTTTTACAAATTCCGGGTTTGTCTCATTGTAAAAGTTATTCCAAATGATGAGTACTAATGAGCCCTTTTTGGCTTAGCTTACCTTTTCTCCACAACTCTGTATATGAATCTAAACATAATTATAATTATAGGTAATAAGAAAAACAGCATATCACAATTATTTATTAATGAATCAGTCTATTCAATTTCCACACGCAGGTGGAAATTCAATTATATTATATTGACATCAAAGGAAATTGCGCCCACAAAAGCCAACACATAGCCGTTTCCTGAATGGTGTTCACAGGAATTTAGTAATTAGACCGTCTGATACGGATTCCAAAATCGGATTTTGGAAGGTAATAATTTGTATGTTTAATTCGTTATTATTAATTAATAATTTGAGAAGCAAGACAAATTGGGTCGCTGTGTTAAAAAATTAAAATAAATTTACCTATTTAAATATTAAATACCGGAGAAATAATATTTTAAATTTGCGAGAAAATAATAATAATTAATAAACTGAATTAAATTTTTGACAGCGAAAATTTTGTAATGGCATTGTTTTATACGATTCCAATTTAATTAAACAAATATAACAAATATAAAATTAGTACAAAATATCCTGATAGTCATGGTCTTAACAATATACATAGATAGACAATTATAGATAGAAGATATAGGCATACTCGTATGGAAGCGAACAAATTACAATTGATTTATCTTTATAGTTTTCTCAAATGTACTTTGGTAGTCGTGAAAATGTTCCCCGATAATATCAGGTAGGTATTTAATATAATATATTAGAGTTAAAACAAAGGTAGGTGGGATCTTTTATGGCCAACTTACATGATAGACTAATTGGGCTAGAGTCGGAGTAAATAATACGATGAAAAGAAACTAATAGAATACCTATATCACAACCAACTAATTATATTGATGGTTACATCACAGTCCTCAGAATACAGTAGCATAACTACAGCTGCTTTAACAGATAGGATTATAAAGCAAGCCATTGTTACAGCACTATTCAGTGAGCAGAAAACGAGCTCTGAGGGCCATTGATTTGCTGCCTTATAAAGAGGAAAATAGCACGAAACATCTATTGTGTGGACGAAGACGTTCCAAGCTAATTAGCTTCAAGGCTTTTAACGTAAATTTATTAACAAATGAACACACAAGGCGGTTGAGCGAAACTAAACCCTATAGCGGTACCAACATATATGTATCTATGTATACGAGTAGTGGAGTGTGAATATCTTGCTTGAAGCCGGTTAGGTGAGTTGATGGTCGAACACAGAATTATTCTCAATAAAGAAAACGAAGTAAGTATCAGATTAAAAGAGCATTTTTTCTTGCATTTAGTCCAAAGCATGGATTCAAAGTTTACTGCACGTTTACAAAGTGACAAAATATTTATTTTGATAAGCTATTAAAAATTTAAAAGTATTTTTGTATAAAACAATCTTAACAGTTTAATAATGTTTATATAGCGAAAAAAAATATTTTGTTGTCAATATAATGTGTTTTACAGTTTGTTTTGTTTGTATTATTTTATTGCGTGTCACTTTGTAGTTTTTGATTTTCAGTACAAAGTTGAACTTGTCGCTTTAGCTGTTGGTTTAATGGAATAAATAAAAATTACATATGCATGAGCTATATATTGACTTTAATAGTTTGTAACAAATAATCTGAGGTTAATTATTTTCGCCACTACCTTTTATTGTAGACTTTGCTTTGAAACTTACCTGCATTATTAATGTTGATTTCAAAACCCTTTCACCAGCAACGTTAATCGAACAACCATTTCCAATGTATTAAAAATTCAAAGCACGTGGTGAAATATTCGAAACAAGCTGGCTCTAGGAAAATAATGTTTGCTTCTAAACTATAAACTTGGTGGTTGATCTCAGTGGAAACTTTAATAGAGTTTAGTTTCAAGCTATACTCGTAAAGTGTTTGAAGTTTTGAAATAAGAATACAGTATGATTTGCAATATATTGTGAAACTGCATACAATATGAAATCTATTTCTACGAACCGTCTTGAATAAATAAAGATATTATTGGAAAAAGGGCTGTTTTCCTTATTTAAATTTTACTAGACCGCGTCTTTGATGATGATTTCAAGAAGAATTTCAAGATATTTTAGTAGATATAATATAATTATGTCAAGCAAGGTGCTTCTAGTGACTTTTTTACTGAAGACGATAATGCATGCCAATGCATCATTTGGTGTTGTGGCTGCCATAAATAAAAGATTCCCAAGGAAGTGGTCCGTCCGCACTAATAAAAATACAGTAAATACGAAACTTTGTAAACTTCGAGTTGATATGCAGGTTTTGTGTGAATTTGAGAGAAGTTTGGAGTAAAGATTGTTTATAGGATATAAGCTGATATTTTGGTCGCTTTTATTCCAATCAAATCGACGGTTCCTTTAGGATCAGACACTTAGGGCTATGAGTTTATTCTACGTTTTATTACTATTCATTGCAAACTGTACATCAAAAATTCGTTAATTAAAAAAGAAATACTCAGTTTATTTAAGAGAAAAATATGAAGAAATCACCTCGCTCTACTTTCTTCCAAACTTCAGAAGCAAAAACAAGTGTCAGGAAAAACACCTATCAGGAAAAGAACTCGTCCCAACTTCAAACTAGAATGCGAACACTAACTGAGTTTCCTTGCGATAATAGTCAAAGCGCACCTGTCAGCCTCCCAGACCCAGTTTCAAAACTTAGTTGTCACAGTCGCCTGGTCTATACCTAGATTGTAGCCTGTGGAAAGTTGGACAGTTAGTCAAGTCGCGTTTAGAGTTGTCCAAGTGAAAGCTCTTCGTTGACTGGACGAGATAAGTATCTTCTTGGGATAATTTTTGCTACGTCTTTTGGAGCTTTGATATTATCTTCTTAGTTACAGCTTTAAATTCTTGGTGAACCCTATGATAATATTACTCCTTGAACTAATTTTGGGTTCATTTATCATGTGAAACTGTGACATTTTCTAATTTATATTCAGATCAAGTAGATTTATATGGAAAAATGTATTTGCATTTGTAACATTATGGTTACATAGTTTGTGTTCTTCGTAGAAATAAGAAACAAATACCAAATGTATTATGCTTTATTGCTTTATTAATAATAATGGCCTAATAAAATTGCAAGTCCTTGTTCTTAGCTGATATTTATTTACAGTGAATATTAAATTTAATCTAACTAATCAAACGTAGCATTTGTTATTAAGTCTCAGACTCCGATACTAAGATTCAAATTGTGTAGCTACCTACCGGAGCATAAATTTAATTTACTTTGTCTGTAGCAACGATAATGAAAATCGAAAACAAAACAGTGGACGCTTAGCGGGGCGCCCAAAATGGGGATTAGTCGCCTTAAACCAGGACGGCGAAATAAAGGTTCCGAGTATTTATAGTATTATTTTTATGCATTTCCAGAAGTAGGCTGAATAAAGGCCTTACATATGAATTATAAACACTGCTTAAAGTTAATCACCGCTTTAAAATGCTGTGTCAACTTCTTGCTCCAATAAATGTCACGTGCGATCACAAGACGGAGAATTTTAAGCATGAATTTAGACATAGCAAGATTTTTAAACATGTTAAGACCCTTTATAAATATCTTACTAATACAATTACTTTTATTTATTATCAGACAGCACGATCCACTCTCTAAACTAAACTAACTACTCTATCCTAAGCTAAAGTACTACGAGTCTACGGTACCTACAGTACAGTAGTATACACTATACACTATAGTGTATAGTGTATACTATAGTGTACATATATACATATGTGTGTATATGTATAGTAGTAGTAGTATAATAGTATATACAATACAGTCCAATTTCTTGCGACTAGTTAGATTTTCCCCTATCTATTTCTATACCTTGCAAACACCAGTGTGCCAGCCAAGACTTAAACCCGATGACATTTCACTCAGTGACGTCATATTTTGAATTACATCTGGGAAAACTTAATGTCCTAAAATACATTGAAGGCAAATATCATAATGTATATGGTTATAAGGTAAGGGTATGCTAAGCCGAAAAAGACTCAAAGTACTCATCAATATAAAAAACTTTTACTATGAGGTCAACCCTGAAATCACGAAAAAATGTCACCATATAATTATGTACCATTAGTATGGGCCATCGGTGTTTTTTTCGTGATTATTGTTTTGACCCTATAGTAAAAAAAATCATATTTATTAATGAGTACTAAAAGTTCTTTTCGGCTTAACATCCCCTTTCCTGATAGCCATTATGAATTATAAACTTTTATAACGAAGTGGAAACGCTTATAGAAGTCTGCCAGAATTAAATTATATTGAAAACAAGTGCTTCTGATTTTAATGATTTCAATAAATGCTTAAATAAATAACTTTAGCAAGTGTCTATTTTAACTGAATGCTTTTTTGAGTCACAGTTAAAGAACTGACTCCGAATTAAATTGCAGCCATTGTGCTAGTTTTTATTTCTCGTATTATCACCAGTTGCAAGTTAATGAGCTCGAATGGAATTAAGGGTTCTCGCTATTTTACATGGTTGCTGTTTTGGGTAATTTCTTTGCCTTTTAGAATTAGAATTTTAGTAATAATTGTGAAGAAATATTGCTGTTGTGGATAGAATTGTAAAGGATAATTATATTAAGTCTAATGTTTGGAAAAGGCTGTTACTGTTTAGGTATATATAATAGATCTGAGACGTTTAGATCATAATTGCTTACTATCAGGCTCAATGGCGGTCAACCGCGAGCCTATCATTAAATAGATAGAAATAAATGCTTACGTGCCAATTTTTTTAACACTTTACGGTCTGTGTCTTTACTTTTGGCTTTTTGTTTGAAATTCTGATGACAAATAAAAGTGAAACATTTTGCAATCAAACAAAACAATGCTATGTTTTTATACTAATAGTAGTTAGACTGGGTCTGCATTTAATTGTCAGACATAACCCATTTTTAACACGCTTTTATTAGCTTCACCTGTATGTTTGTATGTATGTTTGTAACCGACTCCTTTGAGCGCGTTTTTGACCCACTTTAAACGGTCAGATTTCTTTCAAACTTTGTAGATATATCGAGGACCGATGACAATACACTAAACAAAGCGTGCTTTTTAGTTTTTTTAACTATTAATTATTTTATTACATTTCACTTTCTGCTCTCCACAAGGCTTTTAGCTCATGTATCATTTTATTTGGTACCAATAAATAACTATGACTATGACAAGGATAGTATCCTGCGTCGGGGATGCCATGGGACACACACAATTACAAAGACAACTAACACCCAGACCCAGAACAGATATGTATTTAAATACAATACAGATATAATGTTCAAACAGCTGCCCGGCCGGGAATCAAACCCAGGACTTCTGGCTTATAAGGCGGGTACACTACCGCTGCGCCAAGGAGGTCATCTACTGTCTAACATAACGTTTAGCTCCTAAATCCGCCGTCAGCTTAAAACAAATATCAGCTTTGAGTCATAAAATATCAAATTATATAACTAAGTTTTATAGCTCTATTTGCTACGAACATACAGCGGGCTCCATAAAAAACTTAGTTTACTGTCGGATCAAAATGAAAATTTCTCAAAACTTTCCTCTATTTGAACAAATGCAGTAAAAATGTCATATTTGCGAAATGCGCAGCTTTAGGATGTCTTGTCTAGACTCATCTGCGGAATTTAAAGAATTTTTCTAATATCAGGTCTGGAATGGAATTTGAACGTAGGTATCAGACGGCTTTGTGAACATGGCTGAACATATTATTTGTGAAATACGAGGCTAGACCAAAATAATTACCAGAAAATACTATAGGTAAGTACTTATTTATAAAAAAATATTAAATTCGAGACTTGGTTTGTTTATAATTATGTTATGTTTTCACGCATGAACTACTTGCGATATTTTGGACACACGGTAATCAATTAAATAAAAGAAGATATAGGCTACATACCATCATCATCATCGATTTTCATCACCATTCACGTGAAATCGCGGATCACAACTAGTCATTACGAAAATTAACATACTTTTTTTATTTTTTAACTCGCACAGCCTAATAAATTGAAGGACGATGTTCTTAGTCATTATATTTCTTATAATTTTGTAGAAATATCCGTTTAATAACATACAATAATTGAGTACATATACATACATATTATCATGTTAGTTGGTAGGTATAGCTTATAATTTAGATGTATTAAAATGAATGGTTAGTTTGAACAATAAGTGAGGTTTCTATAGTTTACGAGAGCAACTATGTAGCCCAGCTAGTATAATACTTCTGCGATAACAACCACAGTAGCCAACTATGTATGACAAAGAACACAATGCATACCTTTATTGCCCGCGCTCCACCGAATAGCTCTATTCGAAAAAGGATCGATCACCATTTCCTTTCCGATTCATCCCTAAAATTGTTCCCAGACAATGAAATAATTCGCTCCATTTGAACTCACCTGTACTGTCCAATTTCATCAATAAAAATGGGTTAAAAAATCGAGAAATTTGGCACAGGCCGGTTGTTACCGAATGGAGGCAGCGAGGCGACCATTTAGCCTGAATGTCGAAAATTTTGACGCAAAAATGTTTCGGCACTCACTAATTGCTCCGGCGTCGAAATAATCACGACTTGGAGATAGTTTGCGAATTCTTTTGTCTTATATTTAGTCAAGTTTCAGTTCTATTGTTAGAAAACTCAATTTGCTAGCGCGAAACGTTTGCAAAGTTCTTTGTGTATTTTAGGCGGTCGCTGGTCGCAAACGTGGCGAAATTGAGTGCTTTTTATTTGTTTGCGAAATTCAATTGTTTTCTATTGGTCCCGTACTTATACAGAAGTTACAACTTACTGAGTTCCCTCTTTGTTGAGTCGAATAACTTTTGTAATACATTCAAGCGAAGGTTTGTGAAATATTCATCACCGTTATCAGATCCTACAGTAAGTGAAGATACTCGTATATCTGAACGGAATAGAATAATAAAAATTACAAAAAAATTAATTTTCCTCCATTAAAGAATATTTAATAGCGAAATCCAATCGTTTCCCATTGGGTTCATTTTACAAAAGCAACAACTCCTGGAACTGTCGTTTTATTTGACGTAAAGTTTTGTAAAGCATTGAAACATTATGATGAATAAAAAGTTTATAAAATATTCACATCCATTATCGGCTATCGGATGTTTTCCTGGAAGAGATAAAACAATAAAGAGGATGGAAAATCGACGCTTCATTTTTATTCTTTGAACCGATAATAATTAGAGAAGGGAAATACAAAATCGCACTTAATGCTTGGTATGTTTTCGTATGTTTGTAAATTTGTAATCAGCTGAGTTACATTTGTATTACTGGTACATTATGTAATTAAGTGGATTAGAGTTTTCTACGACATGTAATGTAAACGTAGTTTTTAAGGGTTCGGTATTCAAAGGGTAAAACCCTATTACTAAGACTCCGTTGTCGGTCTGTCTGTCCGTCTGTCACCAGGTTGTATCTCATGAACCGTGATATTTAGACTGTTGAAATTTTCACAGATGATGTATTTCTGAAGCCGCTATAACAACAAATACTAAAAAACAGAATTAAAATAAATATTTAAGGACTCCCATAAATCAAACATATTTTATTGCCGTTTTTATAGATTGCGGTACGGAACCCTTCGCGCACGAGTTCGACTCGCACTTGCCCTTTTTTTATTTGATCAACACGAAAATTATTCTATGAACAAAATACTCGTTTTCTCTATGTTAACGGGTGAAACCGCGGGCGTAGCTAGCACCAAATAAGCGTGCGATTATAATGATCCTTCCGAGAATTTATTGTGGCTTTCCAAAGGAGATTCGATTGCTCAGATAGTACAATTCCATTTATACGGATGAAAAAGATAGGGTAATGTATTTTGTGGTAGCGCAGCACTGAGTTCGCAGGGAGAAATAAATTGGAGACAATAATTCTTTATGTACCTCGAATATCGACTATTCCCTAGTTGATATCCGAGTTTTATAACTTTGTAAGACGAGAAAGAAAGGACTTAAACTTTGTTATATAAAATATCAATGCAGTCAGTAAAATAAAGTAAATTTCGTGGCTAATTCTAGTGTCAGTTATTATTTCACTCCAATGGCTCTTAACAAGGCTTGGCGGTGGTTATCAAACAACCAGGGTTTAAAAATGTATCATTTGAACCACGGTAGTGTTCAGTAATAAATGCCACCCACGGTCACCCATCCGTAGACTGATCGTGCTGTCCGCCGCTAACATTATTTTGTAAATTTTCTTATATTTGACGGTGTGTACAATAAAGGGTATATCTATTTAAGATCCCACAGATGTTTTTATAAACTTCCATACAGATTATTCCGCTCATAAAACTTTATCAGCACATGAACACCATCTATGTACATTCGGGAATTAATTCCCAACTCCAACAGCGAATGAAATCGTCCAAATTTCCCAACATTTCGGGGCACGAGTTTTATTTTTAAAATTTTGTTTTACTTCTCTTGCTCGAGAGGAAAACTAAAAGGGCGAAATTATAAAAAAGCTAATTAGGCAGAACGAGATATTCTTTGAGCGCCGAAAAGTTAAGAAATTTAAAATCGGCCAAACCAGAGAGAAATCTGCGTGTTGTAAAAACATGACTGTATTTTTTGCACGTAGATATTTCTACCAATTATAACTTTTACGTCGGCTCTCACGAGGGCTGTGAAAAGTGGATGACGTGGCATCTAAAACGAATAATTTTAAACTTTGTTATAAAAGATACAGACCATTACTTATTTAGCTTAACTTTAAGAAATAAGAAAAAAGGAAATGAACGAGCTCAATTATCATTATAATTATATGAATTATTTTGATTAATACGTCACTAAATCAATATGACAAAATTATTCATTTTCATTAATTATACTGTTATATTATTATATGGCCAATAAATCACTATTATAATAACTAAATAATACTAGCTGCGCCTCACGGCTTCACACGAATGGTCCAAAATAAAAAGTAGTCAATAATTTATTTTCATCAAATTAGGAAAATATCATTGGTATACAATGCAGTGCTTAGTAATTATAACCTAATCAAAGCATCCAAAATTCCACTAGAAAGTTTATTATCGCAGATAAGTCTGCGTTTGACAACCAATTATAAGCAAATCTAGTCAGAAATGAAGCAATTTAAATTAAAAAATACCTACCCCCCTCCCCTCTTACATTGATGCTCCAACGCTGTTATTTTTAAGGAAAATTTGTTACGCGCTTAATTCACTTCCGACCTGTCATTGCTATTCGCAGTTAAACTCCCGAGTAACAAATACAATAAACTTATTACAATGAAACAGACAAAAGCACTTCACACCTTGAATTGACACATTGTTTTGCCATGGGATTTTTGTTTCAGAAAAGTGTGCGGTTTTAATTATCGTCGAGTTGTAAGTGATTATTATTTTGTTGCAGAAGGCTATCGCTGAAATAAATGAGATTCATATACTTAAATAAAGAGTCCTGCTACATTATAATAAAGTTAATTTTACAGGTTTATATCTGTCAAATTAATTACGCGCAAAGTTTCTTCTTGATCATTTCAGAATCATCTGTTTAACACACTTTAACACACTTGTTTTGGTATAATCATATGCCAAGCCGGAGGATCTTAAGATTCGTGCACATAACGGTCCTTAGCATGGCGAAACAACTTTTCAATACAACGTATTATGCGGCGGTTCTCTCTTGCGTGCATCGATATAGAATGCATTTTTTTTCATATCGATGCTTGTATGTAATGCTTCATGTAAAATAATCCTTCTAAAAGGATACAGGATTTGCAATGCGATGCGCTAGTGTGCAAGTGTATACCTACTTATCTATTTCTTAACCCGTGGAGCGCTTAGTGTATCTACGCATAGATCTTAAGGATTTTGGTCGGGTAGCGCTTAGCGTATCTACACATAGATACACAAGCGGCGCGCGCCATTTGTTTATGTTTTACTCGGTATCCGCTCGTTATTGGTCGGTTCTCGTGATTTATACCGATAGCCAACATAACAATCCCAATTTCTATCCAATCCTAGCAGTGTAGTAGGAGTAAACAAACCAAAAAAAAAAAGATTACCCAAGCATCACAATTTGGTCGAACTCAATGCGCCTATGCGATTTTGTGACCTATTACTGCTTGAAGTTTGGAGCTTACAGAAAATGGCTGGAAATCGTAAGCGGTGAGTAATGTGTTGTATTCTACTAAATGATATGTGTGGAATGTGTTAAAAGTGTTACATTTAGTGTTCGTAGCCTACTTTTTGAGAATAAACGGATAAACTTCTATCACGCCATCCGAGCCGGTCAATGGCCTTGGCCGTTTCTATTGATAATTCGCGAAGTGTCGATTGAAATATCGAAAATTGCCTGTATACCCGTGGGTAATATATCTAGTAACATGTTCAGGTATACAGTTTCTCATTTTAGTGCGATAAACTCGTTATTTCAACCATTTTTGCAATATTCATTGGACGCCATTTTGTTCATTTCTCGCTCGATGCCGAAATGTACTGTCGGCAGCATAATTTTTCGTTTCGTTTTTGAGTTTTTGTTTTCGTGAAAACTATTAAACTTATACATACTAAGAAGGCCTCAGTTTCATGTTTCGTTTTTATTATTGGATGCTATTTTTTAATTATGTGTCTAATATTGATAATATTGACTATTTAATAATTATATTTTTTTATGTAATTGAGTGACGAGACGAGCAAATCGCTCGCCTGATGTACTTTATGTTACTGAAATTACATTAATTACACTATAATTAAAATGCATTCATAATATAGTAGATAAATCGTAAATAACAAATGTTTATTTTGACAGTTTGACTTTTCAGTTTAGATATGTCAAGATTTATAAATAAATTGGTTCATAAGGTCATCATCATGTTCAAAGTTTTTGTTTTGTCGATTTTTTATTAAAAATATTAACTTTTACAGACTAATACAATTTATATTGTTTATCTTGATTTTAGTTTAGCAAGACTGCGGTCAACCAGTTTTGATTTGAGGCGGTCACGATCCGTGACACCCTCCGGGCATTCTCAGCGTCCGTCCGCTTCCCGCCGTGCCCTACTCACTCCGACTAACAGGTAAGAATCTAATATGATTATTTAATTTTCTTCTAAATTTTTACACTTGTTTCCTTTACATTTATAATGTTATATACTTTGAATAAAGGTCAATTTGTTTTTATCAGGAACCGAGCATTGGGGGTCCTCAGCACACCGGGGGGTACACTCAAATTGACTGGAGAAGTCGTGCCAATCGAGTGTACACCCGGTGGTTACGTCCGTCGCCACGTCGAGTCTCCACGTCCAATTATAACGTTAAAATATGTTTTTTTACAATTTACAATATTTACATAATGTAGGTAATATTATTTTGAGAACAATGTAATACTGTAATTCTAATTTCATTTTGGTATGATAATGTTGTAAATTGATTGTAGACGCCAAATTCTCAAAAACTGTAATAAAATAATGAATAAATAATATTATGGCGATAAGGTCGCCATTGTACTGCCGAATATTTAAATTATATCTATATCTTAAGTCATTTTTATCATCGGTGTGCAATACAACATACCTTATATTGTATTGTAATTTTTATTTTTCGTGCATTTGGAAAATCATTATATTTACTTGTAAATAAATTATTTCTAAAAACTATGATGTCATAATATTATTTCGTGAGTATTTCATGTTAGGTGCCAAATTGCCAAAACCAGTTGAACAAAATACGTTAAAATTTGACTTTTCTTCTAATTCTAATAAAAATGTATCTAAAAAAGTTTTTTCGACATAAGAATACACCTACTAGGCACAGTTTTCCTTCTACGCATTATACAGACCTACTATGTTGACAATAGTCTTGCTATAAAATAATAATATAACTTTTATATCACGTTCAATTATTTCGTAAATTTAGATTTTTTTTTCGACAGTACATTTTGTCACAGAGGTCCGCGCGATCCGCGCTAACGGATGGTTTTTTACGTCCCGCGGTAATTTATATATTATTGAAGTGAATTATGTTTATAGGAGTGAAATTAATACTAAAACTATTTCAATAAGTGTCCTCCCTTGTTGTAAGAGTGCAGTGAGAGTTAAATTCGTATGTGAACATACCATAATCGTGTCAAATCTAACTAAGTGTAACGAAAAATTTCTAAATTAATTTTTCAACACCTGATTACTCATAAATGGTAAGTCACACATAATACAACTATACAAAGAAAGAAAGTATGTTTCAAGCGCTTTCCAGTGATATATATCTTATAGCATATAATTAACGAATACATCGAGAATTATCCATTTCCGTGTCTCGCTTACGTTACAAAATTTTTTTTGCAAAATGCGCTGGCGCGTCCGCGCATTTGAAAATAAATACCTCCTGCGCTCCACGGGTTAAACCAAATCTGCCGGGTAAAACGGGCCTACCCAATTGCCGTGTAAAACAATAGGGTACAGCTAGTCTGTCGTAATTCAGTTATAAGATAAAATAAAACGAAGTGAAAGAATTATCCTTCACTCAAAGACTGAACAACAAAGTGGAGGAATTTCATTTGAATAATTGAAAAGAGCTCTTATTTAACGTCTCTACAGTTTATTTTCAAGGCCCTTAAAATAAATCTTATTTGCATTGTTTCGGATTCGAATTGTATTTTTTTAGGCAGTTATATGGAAATAGCGATAGCAAATATCACACATCATTATTATATATTTTTGTAAAATCTAATTAATTTTGTTTTATGTTATACATACGAGCTATTTTGAAATGGGAAATTGGTTCCGCAACACACCTACAGGGATTATAGTCATACTGTGAGTGGGTGTACAGCGGAGGTTAAATGCGGACCATTTTGTCAAGTTATAACAAAAGTCGGGCTATTTTTATATTAAATTAATTATTTTACTTAAATAGTAGCACATAATACTATTTATTTTTTTACCCACACACTACAGTATAAACACCTAGTCGAACTACGAGTGCTACTAGTGCTACGAGCACTACGAGTGCTACGAGCGCTACGAGTGCTACAACCGATCACCGATGTTAAGCAACGGACGACACCGTCATTCTTTGGATGGGTGACCACGGGTGGCTTTTACAATAGCGCGCTACTGTAGATCGGATGAGTCGATAACATTCTGATAGAGACTCATTGTAGGTCCTTGGCATTTGTGCTAAAACAACAACCGCCAAGCCATGTCAGATGCCTTAAGGCGTCCAAAAACTGACGCCAGGACTAGCCACTCAGCTTAAATTATTTGAATTCTACTCTATGTATGTACTCAATCAAGTCTACCTTAGTATGATTCAAATAAACTTGTTCGCAATATATCACCAAAGCTCACGTCATAGCCAGTCATTGGATGGGTGACCAATAACGGCTTTCCAGCCTACTAATGCAGTCATTCAGAAGCCACGATCTAGATTTTAGGATTTTTGGTGCTAAAACAAACCTTGATAAAGCTAAGACCTTTGGGTGGCCCTAACTTTGCCACTGGTCCCTCATGACAAACGATTTCATATAGTCTCTTCATTTCATGTTAAAAAAGCATATGTAACTATCTGTATCTCGTATATGGCTAACCTTGAAGTAAATAACTTACTTTGCCCCACCCGACCAGCACATGACAGACATAAGGCAATGTTTTTTACATGTAACTAAATTACTGACAGAGTCTGTAAAGCGCCAATCAAATCACGCACAGCTATTCAAATGTCCATGTAATTCAGGTTTAAACTTATTTAGAAAACCGCAAAATAATTTCAATCTAAGAGAAGTATCTTCTCTTTTTTTCGACAGAAAAAAGTGCTAAGCTGTCATGTTCTTGAAAAACGCACATGTCATCTAATTTCTATCTACGTACCTTTTCAAAAATACCGCGACATAGCATCCATCCCTACATCACCGTCTCCAAACCACAATCACGGTCACTTATTTACTACACTCTTAATACTAAACAGTCACAGATATAGTAGAATTATGTCAAGGAACTCGTAAGTATTTGATTTTAAAATTTCACGAAATACGGGTAGGTATACGCAATCAACAGCGCGAGACGTCCGTACGTGGCGACGGCCGCGCGTCAACTGAAAATGCTACTGAATATGAACCTAATTTTCGCGGTCGGGTGGTTATCGCGAGTTGCTTGCGGGTAAGCCTTTGAATTGATTCCTGCGAATGATAATAGATGGCGTTAAATTGAATTTTACTAGCCCTTTGAGTGTGAAATTACGTGGAACTCGTTTGTAACAGGTAAAGGCTAAACGTATGACTCAAAGTTCTTTGCTTTATAAATTAAAATGTTTATATTCGTTTAACTCACACAAAAAAATAAAGGTCACGTAAGTCAACTCAAAAGTTAAAATTTTATTTATGACACAACCTTATTTATTTGAATTCGTACCTAAACGGAATTTAGTTGAAATTTCGGTTTCGAGCGGCTTAAATGTGAAATATTTTATGCTTTATAAAGCAGCGTTACCGAATATTTTCATAGAAATATATCCCTCTTAGGGACGCTGGTATTATTGCAAATGGACGCGTGGTCCAAACGACATGATTCTCTTCTAAAGGAAAATATGTAAAGGGAATACACTAAAAAGCTGATACAAAATTTGGACGTCAAAAAATTTGTTTAAAGCATGTTTTACAGTGCAGCAATTGAGCCATGTCCTATGAAAAAATCAACAAAATTGTAACAATTTTATTGTTCACTAAATATTTCTGAATCTGAATCTGAACAAATCTTCTACTGAAAATTACTAAAATAATGTTAACGTCTATAGCTACATGGCGTTTACTAACAGGTGTGGATAAAATCTACTTTATTTGATGAGATCGTGCCACGTCTACTGATTTAGAAATGACAAAAATACTTTAAACGAAATATTGTTCGACTCATATTATGTAATAATTGTTACTTTGCAATACACTTATGTAAAATAAACAAACGACGGGTCACCTGATATGTGGTCACCGCCGCCTATTACACAAACACATAAGGCATCTTCAGTGCCACTAAAAATTCTTACTGTTTAAAAAAAAACAATTATGGTTTTAATGGTTTTTGTTTCAAATCGCTCTGCGCTTTTTACTTGCGCCACAAGCATTAGAATTCTCTAAGAGCGGAATATTTTTTGCGCAATGGACACGATTTAGTATCACTTTTATTTGTTTACACAAAATGTATACGGGTTCTTGCGAAATATATACCTATTTTTACTGTTCTTTCGTTTCTAAGCCCTTTGTTTTAAGGTTTCGAATATTTTAATTTGATTTTCATGTCTCCAAGTATAGGATTGTTTGGTTACGAGAAATAATCTTTGGCATAGCTATTCGTTACTTGTTACTGCTCACGTTTTTATCCGCTTTAATGCATGGCATTTTAATTTCCGCGAAGAAAAGTAGTCTATGTATAAATTCAGGATTAAAATAACTTTTACATAAATTTTCATTAAAATCCGTTAGGTCGATTTTTCGTGATTCAGAAACAATCATTCAAACAAACAAACTTGTCCTTATTTAAAACGTTAGTGGAATAGTGACAAGTAGGATGGAATAGGTCAATTTCTGGTATAGCTTTTCAGCATTAGAACTCTTCAGTCACCGCGCCTTACTCTCAACTTGGTTTCATTTCGCTCGATTTTGAAGAAAAGCAGGAAACCGCCAAAATTCAAATCGTTAATTTCCACCGACTTTACAAAAAATAAACTTAACAAAACACAAGCAAAGCTTTTTGTTTGTCTTCCTCAATAACCTTAAGTACAGTTCCGAAGTTAATCTAAATTAAGTCATGGTCAACCGTTCTAAGCTGCGAAAACCAATTTATCTTTGACGTTATACTTTAAAGCGCTTTTGGGACTGCAGCGGATGAGGAAGAACTTTGTGCGAGTGAGTTAGAGAAGGTATTTTCGTTTGAGTTTGATTTGCGTTTTCATAAATCAAACTGAGTAATGAAATATGCTGTTTGTTCACAAAAGCTTTCATAAATGTTTATGAATTATGCCATTTTATGCGGTAAGAAGTCAAACAAATAATAACCAATTAATTTAAAAAATAAAATTTCTACAAGCTATAAGCTGAATAGTGATGTTGACCAGATAACAGATAGATAATATTGCTGTTTTTTAATAGCTAGGTACAGATAGGAAACAATTTTTTTTGTTATAATATTTCAAAAAATGTTCTAATTTGACCCGTGATCATATTTTGTAACAACTAAAAAAAACTAGTTGTCTATCATTTTTATTACGTTCTACTAATTATCAAAACAGGTAATTAACCTACTAAACACTTCCACAAATAAACAGGCCTGAATTAAGGACACATAAAACCGCCTCCTAATCACCTACCAACTCTGCACAGAAGCCGTCCAAGCACACGGATATCTCTGTAATTAAAAGTTTAATGCGGTCGCAGCCTCCACTCTATTCTCCAGACGACAGACGTATGGTCATTTTAAAATACGCCCGACACTAATTGCGAATAGCAGTACGAGGACCTACTGGGACTAAAGCAATACGGAATTAAAGTTTGGGATTCCAACAGAAATGCTTTGGGGTTTTAAAAGCATTTCTTGTGGCAGAAAAAGGATGTAAGTTCCCGATAGAATTGACTCGGTTTTCCAATTAACTGCTGATATAATCTGCATATTAATTGTATACTTAAATTTTTATTCTACAATAGGCTTGATTTTAACCACCGTCTCGCCTCAAATGATAAGCAACGATGCGGTCTACGATGGATTACGCTTGCCTAGACAAAACCGATTCACTCGTGACTTAAAGATACCAATCGGAAAACACCCAGTTGAGCATTGGATTAAATTGCAGATTTCATATTTTATTTCTGAACAAAAATCCAACGACACAAAATAGCCAAGTGAACCAAAACCACAAACGAACGAAGAAACGAATCCTTGCAATTCAAAATCAGTCACGCCGTTTATGACGTAGGAGATCACTTAGTAACAGACAAATATACCTACACAGATAGATACTCCATCAAAAAACGATACCTTCCTTTTTAAAAGTGACTAAAACCTCTAACATCAGAACTCCCATTCAGCCCACACGAACTGACTCTCAGTAAGTATAAAGTACCAATTTCCAAAATAAGGTACGTCTTTGAAGCCACATCGTATTACCATACATAATGCTCAATACCCTAATCTGGCATCTTTCCATCACTACTCCTCACCTTAGTTCAATGTAACGCGACACACGCCAGCGAGCCATTTTAGCTCTTATAGCAAAGCTGTTAATGGTTATTTTGGGCTGCGCGTTTTATAAAATAGCGGATATACATTAAGGAAGCGTAAGAGCCTGCAAGACGGAATGTTAAGCCGTAGCTTTGGATTAGAGCGTTATCTATGCGAATGGTGGCCACGCTCTGTGTCTATGTGAAGGAAAAACCTCTTATTTTACTCAAATGATTTGCTGGACCTGGGGGGATTCTGAGTGAAATGCATTCACTATAACTAGATCTTCGTTTTCTTGCACAATACATGTCTAATTTCATTTTTCCTCCTCCTTAAATCGTGCTCCTCATGTCTGAGGGTCGTGAGTCGTGACCACCACCTCTAAATAATTTATCTCTTACGATGTTGCGCCAGCGTTTCCTTAAAGAGCATCGTAGATCGACGTGTTGAGAGCGGAGCGAATCAGATCAGACCAACGTATTGGGCTGCGGCCATACAATTCGTATCGGGTTGCAATTTCATTTTTAGTTCCAGTTAAATAAAAGTAGAGAAAAAGAGACCAAAATTTTTTGGTTTTCAAAAAATTTGGTTCAAAACAAAAAAGTAACGTATGTGGATTAAATGAAGCTGTGTGCTGTGCTTGGTGAGTTTAAATTCTATGCAAAAATGTTTCATCATTTCTATGTTAAAGACCCAAACATCTATAAAATTCAACAAGAATAAGAGAGGAGAGAAAATAAAAAATTAGAAAAATATTTGCTATAATTTTTTTGCTTTGATTTTTAGTTTTTTTTATTTGTTTTCGTTATTCTTTACCTTTATTGTAATGTAACTTTTTACATTCCAAATGAAAACCTATTATTGAAGTCATTTAAATAAATCATAGACAATTAGACAACCACCCGCGAAATTCCCAAATAATTGCCACACTATCCAAAGGAAGTGTAACATACATATTCAGCTACGTACGTACGTGTTTGCTTTTCATATTCGCTCGCTTGTAAGTGTTTATCTGTTGTGTTGGTGTTGGTAATGTGTATTTGATTTTGCCGTCACAGAGTTGTTTGGACAAATGCTCGTCATTCTAGTAAGATGGAAGTTATTATTTAGTAAATTAATATATCGAAAGTAAGCATTGGGTTCTTCAAAAAGGCTGTTGATAGAGTCATAAAAGTCGGCGTATCTGTGACGCCTCCAGTGCTGCATGTATCCATAGGCGACAGCTGTTATCACTTACCATCAGCTGACCTATTTGTTCGTATGCCAAACAAAAAGGAGTACAATTAAATAAAATGTTGCATGTTAATTACTACGCCTAATGTTTTAAAGACAGTTAGGTACGATTTATTAGGCACATTTTAGTTGTTTTTTATCTAAAAAATTAGAGCTAGCACTGAAATTACTTTTTACCCAAATTAGACAGGATTGTAATTAAACTAAGAGCTGTCTTTACCAAGCGTTCTGTAATGCCATTAAAAAGTACATACTAAATTCCTTAGATACGTTATCTATTTGTGTTAGATACAGTATGTTTATATTTATCTCTCTTATACTCGTAAAGCGCTGGGGGGTGCATTTTTGTTTGGCACATGGAAATTCGCTCATGAGGTTAGTTCCCAATAAATCCGTCGGACTATAAATTATCAACCAGAGATCGATTCTATCTAAACAAACTATATATACGTAGTTATAATGATCTTAGGCATCGATCTAGTGTAAGGATCTTAGGAAATATATATTACTTGTAAAACCCGATCTATTTTATCTTTTTATAGAAAGAATAAGCTAAACCACAGTACATAAAAACTTTCGAACAAAACTTCCACAGACGTTTCATTTATGTTATTTTTTTGTTACACAAGGTAATTTCAAATTAAATTTTCTCCAGAATTCGGTAATTTGAGGAAATCTTTTTTCCACAGGAAATGAAACATAACCATAATGGAAAAGAAGCGAGTGTTCTTCTAAAAGTATAATTTTAATTTACAGCAGAAATTATAGGCGTATGTGCGTAATATGCATTTTTCATTGCAGGTACAAGGTACATACATAAGGTGTAACTACTGTATATCACCATTATCGTCAGCATGTAACGACCCACTGCTGGGTGTAAAGCACCTCTCTCTTGTGCCGTAGGATATTATTCGTCGATCGCAAGCTTATTTTAACGTTTCGCACTCATAGATCCCCACTAGGATAGCCAGTATCGAGGATGCCATGCAACACACACAAAGACAAGGACAAATAACAGCCAGACCCAGAACAGATCTTTAAAGACATCATTCAACAAATATCTACCCGGCCGGGAATCGAGCCCAGGATTTCTGGCTTAGAAGGCGGATATACTACCGCTGCTGCTGACCCAAACAGGTCGTCATACAGGTTTCTTATAAATCTTACTTGTATTAATTTCTTTTAAAATGTTTAATATGTGAAATATAGAATACATTAAAATGTATCAAATATTCTTGTCACAAAAAATTAAATAAAAAAATATCTAGATAATTTTAACAACTACAAAGTTTATATTTGTCTAATTTCGCAGCCAGGCTTATGCCCAATGAAGCTAGTTGTTTTCAAAAGATCGTAGTTGCAAAGATACCAAGTTAGTTTCAACAACTAGTATTTTGATAGTTATATCATGCTAAAACTACATTGCTATCAGTAACAATATAAACCGAGATCGAACTCCGAAATAATGCCAAGTTTACATAACATTTCAATCGAAATGTTCACTAATTAATGTATTCGAAACGTTTCCCGAAAACTAGGAATTCATGTTTCAAATAATCATCAAACTTACTACGAAATTCTAATGAGACATAATCTCTTACTATTCAATTAATGTATAAATTAAAGAGCTGGGTCGGATAAATTAACCAATCAGCGATGTTATAGTGTGCTTGAAACTAGATGGCGCTGTTCATCTTTCTTTAACTTTTTGTAAAATAAGACTTAATTAAGGACCATAAATACAAGTTAAATCACAAACGAAAACGGCATCGCAAACTTTGCTGAGATTGGCAAATACTATTCAACTTTAAAAAAAAAAAAAAAAAGTTATATTATAAGGTTTGGTTAGGTTGTAGGTATTATTACGTTATTTATAAGGTTGTATTGTCTCAGATTGCCAAGTGCAATTCAACTTTTCCTAAAAATCAAACAATAAAGTGCAAAGTACTTACTAATGTCACTTGCAGTGTTTTTTTAATAACAGTTATCGTATTTTGTAAGTGTCATCTTATTTTCAGTGTAGGTAGGAAACTTTCTTCCAGTAAACTTAAACTGCGCTCATACAAACGTTGTTTATTCGAGTATTTTTGTGAGAGCAACGCAAAATGGACTAAAAGCCTTGAGAGTGCTTTAACACACCCTAGACAATTAACGAGCCTCTATGCATTGACCTATATCTAAATTTAGATTTACTTTAACCACACAAACACGAAAAACATTTTTATTCTATACGCCATAGCGATCATTTTTCTCTGACAACGACTTGACGTGTTTGGTCACCACGTTCTATGTTCAGAATAAAGTAGTTTCTATTTTTAGTCGTCTAGAGTTCATATTGGTCATTCGTTTCTGTTATTCTTGCTCATTCACAGCTGTATTAAATAGAGCTCTAATACTTACTAATATAAGGTGTAATTTTAATTGGTAATAGTAGAATAGGCAATAAACCTAAGCATAAGTTGCGGAAGAGGAAATGTATGGCAATAATAGGGTTGGTGATAAGTTAAGAAGATATTTTGGGTCAGTTTTTGGCCCCTCTCTGTAAGCTAAGTGGTCGGTCTTATTGTAATTATGTAGTACTAGCTGCGCCCCGCGGCTTCACCCGCGTTTTCCGGGATAAAAAGTAGCCTATGTGTTAATCCAGACCATGAACAACCTTCATTCCAAATTTCATGTAAATCCGTTCAGCCGTTTTTGCGTGAAAGAGTAACAAACATCCATACATACATACAAACTTTCGCCTTTATAATAGTAGTAGGATATTCAAAAGCTTTCAAGAGCAACGAATATTTTACTATTGTATTCAAACTACGCTCGGCTTTGCCCATTGTCCTGCAATAACCGTCTATTGCTATGGTAATTCAGGATGTAAGTACTTCTACTCCATAATACAGGTACTTATCTATTCACATATTGCATTCAGGAATTGTAAATTAACTTAAACGCTAGTGCTAATTCGCATAACGAGCTAACTTAATTTACCTACATACTCCCGAAAATGCCTAGCTCTTTCTAAGCTGTATATTTATAAATGTTTTATTTTTCTTTGTTTTTATTTGCTGTTTTGTTGTTATTTGCTATTTTGTGGTCACAACCAACCACCCAACCACTATAAAGACATGCTATATCTCAGGGTGATGAACGCAGTGTTGTGCCGTGCAGGATCTTCTTAGAATTAAAAATTCTGGGTGGCGCAGACCTGTTATAGCAAACGTAATGCTTAACATCGGGCGAGCAATTTGCTTGTCTAGTCACTTAATAGCATAAGAAAGCCGTTATTTATTTAGTTCTAAACATCTAACCATCTATCTGAGGCCGTTTCATGATATTTTTTGTATTCAATGATAAGCTTGCGTTTGACAGCCGTGTTGCATAAAAAACAAAACCTCTGGTTCTAAACAACCCACACTAAAGATCAAAATTCACCCTCCTTTTCTTTGATAATCTGCACAGTACTAGCTGAAATTGTCTGAATAATTCATCAATAAAGTTATCACCTAACTTTTTAAGGGCGGAACCGAACCCCTAACGACCCAGAAAGTTCTTACAAAAGTTTAAAAATACAATTTTGTCGTAAATTCCGATCTATCGTAAAGATTAAAGAGAAAGCGGAAGAGCCATTGTAAATTTTATGAAAAAGAAAAAAAGCCAAGTATGGGATGTAAAATGTAAATTATAGTTTAATTCATAAAATTAACCTTATTATTATTTTTAGTTTCTGAAAAAAAAAAATGAGATACATACAATTTCGCTATATCAGATGATGTTGTTTGTTGCTGATGTTGTCAATGACCCATAATTGTCAATAAAATGACTCCTACTTCCACTTCTCAGTACTTACCTATTTTAAAACGCGTAATAATTATTTTATCCCCACAAACCCTGTAAGTGCTTTATTTGCTTTCCGTTTTACATCTTTCCAATAAATTGACGAAGCGCCGCCGACCGCTCCGATGCAACAAATCATGGATCGCCGAGTTTGATTAAATCCTGAATAAAACCAATATTCAATTCGCGAGGAATGGCAATAAATGCGGAAAATAAATCGCTTCTATTCGTTTCCTATCAATTTTTCGCAAATTTTATGATTGGAAAATTTATCAGTTTTTCTGTGTAACCATTAAAATTGTAGAAAGGTGTTTTTCAATGTAATGTTGTGGGTTGTTAATAAAGAGGTCGCCATTTAAGGTGGTTGCAGTAGCTTTTAAGTATAAAGTATGATGCATCGCATCGTTGGGGTCAAACGCAAGTCTATCAATCTATATACTCGTAGGTATTATATAAAAACGTTATGTTGGTTTGTGTACGCTTCAAAAACTCAAAAAGTTCTGCACTGATCGAGCTGAAATTTTAGCATGATACTAGCTGACTCGACAGACGTTGTCCTGTCAAAAGCCATTGCGTAACTATAGCAACCGTAGTATGTTGATGCTAACTTGTCAATTTATAGTAAAAATTATCAGTATATATATAATTTGCAATAAATTAAAATTGCGACTATAATTTGAGATTTAAACTATCCTATCTCTCAAGTTGGATCGAACTGCACATGGTGTGCGAATTTTATTATAATCGGTTAAGTGGTTTAGGAGTCCATTGAGGACAAACATTGTGACACGAGATTTATATATATTAAGAATATAATATAATACGCATCAAGGATTGTTTTTATCTAATTTTTTTTATCCACAGCGAAGCGTGGCAGGGAACAGCTAGTGAAAAATAAAACTCTCATATAAGCTTTAGAGTTATGTTAAAAAGTAAAGTTAAGTTGTTGTTCAAAATGTTTTATTTATTAAGAAAAAGTAAGTCAAAATTTAGAAACTGCAAAGGGCAGGAACTCACTGAAGATTATCCCATACATAGGAGTTCCGTGAAATATGCTTCCATTTATAGGGCCACGCCATTAAAAAGACAGAAAATTACAATAGATTATACCATTACTGCACACCAAACAAATTATAACAAAAAAAATAAGACTTAGTAAAATTGCATTTGATAATACAGAGGTGACCTTATCGTCCAAAGCGATTTCTTTCCGACAATATTTAAATAGACAGAATTAAGTGAATTAGAATACGGTGGTATATAAAATACTGCCATAGAAAGTCACTACGAGTAAATAAGGGCTATATCAACCTACTAACCTACATTAACTACCTAACCTCAGCGACATTGATGTGTGCTCATCGGGCCCGGAATTTGTCACGTCCGCCGCGAGACCCGACCTATTTCTCATGAAGAAGGCGAAAAAACATATTGAGGAATAAATAACTGTCCGATGTGAAATGCTCAGACGATCGGGTTTAGTGAATTCGATAATTTTTTATTCAGTCACATCTTAATTTTACTTGCAGTTTGGTAGATTGTTTGTTTTGGTAGAAGATATTTTTAAGGATTTCAAAAGTCCTCATGATGTGGGTGGCTTAAGAAATAAAATTGAGATACATTTACTTATCGTAAATAAATCCGCGTTTGACCACCAAATTGCTTGTAATATAGTACTTTCAAGACGTGAATTATGCATTTTCTTCTTGATTCAGGTTAAGTTTCATTTACCTACACCAGGAAAGTCTCAAGAAAATTATGAGTGGGCGCTTGAGATGACTTACCATTTGAACAGGTTGGACGTTGGACGGTTTAGCGGAATACTAGCAGAGCCCAGCTCTGACGCAGCACGAGATCTGCTCAACTGTGTGTGTCAACTCAAGTGATCATCTTTCCTTTTTTGTTTGTTTGTTCACTATCTTTTACCATCTTTTTTTAATTTAAGGGGACTGTCATGTATATTATAAAAGTCCCAAACCAAAAATAGAAATAAAAAAAATATATATACCTTTATATATTATGAGTAAAACAACAGCATTAGGTACCTACAGAAATTAGTTGATATTATTATTTATTTACAGCAATTGCGTTGTTTTATACTTTATACTAGAAATGAAATCGGAGTGCATTGTAATGCATTTACCACATTATACTCGCACATGTCAGTGCGCTAGAAAAAATAAAAGTTATTCAAATAAGTATGATTGCTTAGTGTTTCGTAGTAAGCACATAATCCGATAAAATTTACGTAAAAATACATGGAAATGTTAACACATAATCTACTACGGCGAGCGTCTAATGAGTAAAAATGCTTTAAAGAAATAAAGTTGAGTGAGGTGACACAATGTGTAATGAAACTGTGATCTCCATGTTCGTGCTACATAGTAACTCAATGTTCACTTTTTTCAATTACTTCTTCAAAGTCACAAAATTAGGTTCTCCGCAAATAATGTGTAATTCAATAAACTCGTAATTATTTTATTGTATCTAGGTGTGCCTTAATTTGAGGAAACCTTTTGTATTTTATTAATTCAACACAGTCCTTGGGTTAATTAAGCAAGACCCAGATTATGTGTCGGGAACACGCAATTTAATAATTAATTTAGGTTATGCAGGTTGCTATGGAAATAAAGCTTTGTGATTTTAATATCATTTAATTGGAAAAAAAATTAAAAAGATCCCCACTTTTTTTGTAACTCGGTTTTTAGGTGCTCTAAGAGTGCTTTTACAGCATTTTAATAATGTATGTTTATTTAGGTGTGCGCATAAATTCCTACTATTAGAAGAAAAAAATTAGAAAAGCGCCATCTATTGTTATTCATTTGAACTTCATCGTGGCGGAAAAAGTTCACGTAAAATTTTCTACCCCTTCATTTCAAAGTTTGCCTTCAGAAAGCGCACACATGACTTAGTTTCGGAAAATTCAAACAGATGGCGCTTATCAAAACTTAATACAATCTATCTTTTTATTTTTATTTATTTTTTAGTTAAGACAGGACAACGTCTGTCGGGTCAGCTAATCTATACTTAATATTATAAAGAAGTAAAGTTTGTGTGTTTGTATATTTGTTAAATTGTAAGGGGTAATCTCGGGATCTACTGAACCGATTTTAAAAATTCTTTCACCAATAGAAAGCCACATTATTGCTGAGTGTCCTATGCTATATTTATTACCTGAAAAATTAGGGATCCTTACTAAAACTTCAATATTGTAACCCAAGGTGTAAAAAAATTATCCATAAAATGTCTTTCATCGCATACGCTGCGGAAACTATTGATGATAGACCTGAAAAATGTTCTACAATATTAAAGAACAAATTGATATCTACAAAAAACGTCGCGATACCATATGTCCAACTATTGTAGTTACGTCACTATAACTACTTTTTTACATTTTAAAAGTTGATAAAAATGCCGACTAAAATCAGACCATGTTTTACATACCTTTGTATTAATCCTTATCTAAATAAACTATTTAGTATTTAAAACTGTTTCAATACCTGAAGATTTCTTTTTGAATTATTTAAATCGGACATTCCGTTCAAAAGATATTACGAATTGAGTTTAAAATTGAAGAAAAATAAATGCCGCGTGCACACATCTATGAAATAGATTACCGCGCGGCTGAGTCCTGCGGTCGTCACCCTTACGTGCTCCTACGCAGCGGACGCAACCGACATTGAATATTTTGACTTTTCTCATTACATTTTTGTTCCAGTTAAAAAGTTATTTTTAGAACTACTTATGAATTATCTTATTTAACTTTTACTGTTTAATTTTCATCGTACTCTTACAATTTTTATTGTAAGTATTTATCAAGTTTTTTTTCAGAACTACCTACTGTTTAAACCTTTCGTGACTTATTTCGTATTTTTATACTTTTACATTTGTTTTAATTTTTATATGTAGCGCCGAACGTTCACTTCGTAGTACCTACTACTAGCAAAACAAGAATGCGAGATCATCGCAGCAATACGAACGACAGTCGAGTGCCAAACGCTCGCAGTGCCTTGCTGCAAACAGACTAGAAAGGGATCGTCCATTAATTACTTGAGACTCGAGAGAGGAAGAAGAGGTTCAAAAAAACATCACGAAATATCAGGACGGGGGTTATTGTAGAGAAATATCACGTGTTTTTATTTTTTCGTTTGTTTCTGAAAATTTTAAAGATAATTTGTACCAATAAAAATACACGTGATATTGGCCTGGGGGAGGGCGGTAATTTTTTTAAAAAAAAAGCAAATCTAAGACCATAACCAAACTAACTTTTCCCGCGACTTGGTACTCACGGAATTCGTTTATCGCAAATCCCGCAGAAAATGTTTTTTCTTTCGGACAGAGTTACTTTCGAATTTTGTGTTAGCATGCAAATATAAATTATACCTACGTATAACCCTCCTTTTGGCAGTTAGAAATTAAAACATAACACTCTGTACTAAAAAAGGATTATTAACATTATGCCCAACGAAATGGGCACGGGTCAGCTAGTCTATTATAAAATTGCTAGCAATTCTTGTACCCTACATTAGCCAAGGCCACTTTGTGAGAGTTTCTCTTCTCTCGTCAACAAAACTAGTTATTCTTATTTGTTAAAAAAAAAATGTTTAATTCACGAAACAAAAGTTTTTTTTGGAACTGAAATAATTCATAATAAAATACTATACTGTAGAATTAATTATGTTTTTAATTATATTAATTTTACACATTTTAATTTATTGATTTTGGTAGAACTTTGACTCTCCTGCGGGAAATGCTATTAATAGTTTCGATACTGTACATAGGGGCAGTCGAGATTTCCGCTGAGCTTCCGTTTGGTTTCACTTTTCCTTCACTTCCACAGACTCCACTAATCTATGTCAATTCACGGCAGCCAATGAATATAAGATTAATCGCGGGCCTATCTCAATCGGTCCCTTTTTGAATAAATAATTGGGACACCCTACACCCTATTGCTTTCTCCCTCACACAGCATAGCGAGAGAAAGAGACAAAGCGAGAGCATCAGATTTTATGTATCGTTCGTGTAATTAAGTTTTTAAATTGGCTTTCCTTTCACGAGCTCTTATAAATTGCTGACCTGTGAGGTTTTATTTCAAAGTTCAAAGAATAAATAAAGAGAGGTTCTGTCGTGATTTCAGAATTATTTTTGGGTATTTTTATTGTTAATTTTGGAAAATAATGAACCAAGTAAGTATCTTCACTTCTAACCTTTTCCAATTACATTCTTACGTAAGTATTTCCGTATTATTAACACGCTTTTATTAGCTTCACCTGTATGTTTGTATGTTTGTATGTTTGTATGTTTGTATGTTTGTATGTTTGTTTGTATGTAACCGACTCCTTTGAGCGCGTTTTTGACCCACTTTAAACGGTCAGATTTCTTTCAAACTTTGTAGATATATCGAGGACCGATGACAATTCACTAAACAAATCGTGTTTTTTAGTTTTTTTAACTATTAATTTTTTTATATTTTAGTGTAGGGTTTTTGCTGTCTGTATTTGTCATTTGCTTTTTTGCTTATAAAACTTATATCTATGTAATTCCCTACCAAATTTCATCCAAATCCGTTCAGCCGTTTTTGGTTCAGTAACAAACATACAAACTTTGACAAAAATAATTATAAAATACTGGTTGACTGGTTGGACACTTGACATATTCTAGCTTATCATATTACTTAGCATGTCAAAACAATTTTTATTATGGAACCAACCCAAAGTTCGCGGAAAAAAAAATAGCTGTTCCATAGAAAAATGTCAATGACAGTCGACAAATGTATGAAACTTTTTCGCAAATTCCGAGTTGCTTTCATAGTAAAAGTTGTTCATAATGACGAGTATAATGATAACCTAGAATATGTCAAGTGTGCCTGTCAAACTGTATAGTAAGATTACTTTTTACCAATAACACAGTCGACCTAAATACCTTTGGGTACAGGTATTTCCTATCTAAATACATACAGTTTAAGTATGTACATACACAGGGTTATTCATAAAGGGTATGCTAAGCTGAAAAGGGCTTATAGTACTTATCATTATGAACAACTTTTACTATGGGACAAACCCAGAATTCGCGAGAAAAAAATCAGCTGTTCCACACATTTATCGAGTGTCATTGACATTTTTCTATGGAACAGCTGGTTTTTTTTCGCGAATTTCGGGTTGGTCCCATAGTAAAAGCTATTCATAATGATGAGTACTATGAGCCCTTTTCGGCTTAGCATATCCTTTATACAGGTACTTGGTCGATGGTAGTCCGACCCTGTGTCCGGTCGGAGGTCAATATTTTCATTCGAAATGTATGCAGGAACGGTTTGAATAATTTTGAAGTTATGCTAATGTGGCGAGGTGAGTGAGATGCGGAAAGTTTCATGAACAGAAAATATTTAATGAAAGAGCGATTTACAAATACTGAATGAAATACTGTTTGTGGGTTTAATTGTGACGTAGCTATGTAAGTTTGTTTTTTAATTTTATGCTTAATTTGCTGAGTTATGAATTTTTGTGAATTGCTTCTACTTTTTTGTTTAAAATACCAAAATTATTTATTTTTAAGGTCGAATCTTCCAGGTTTTCCTTTCTAGTATTCAAGGATTAGCAATGGTTTATTTGACTGTTCTAATGTTGTGAATTGTTGGTTTTTAATTTGGGAATATCGTGTTTATGGATCCGCTTGTCTTATCCCTATTTTTGGACCCTATTCTGACACTGTGATATTATCTTTGTCACTCTTACTCTCATGACATTTTTAATGATAAAGACAGTGACCGAGATAATACAAAATAGATCGCCTGTTTATTTTACTTGCACAGTCATTGAAATTCATTTTAATAAGTATACTTTCTAAATTAATCATATCTTACAGTATGAAGTTAAAATACTTAATCTAACTTATAAAAAAAATCTAAGCTAGCAAAACAAAACACTTGAAGACTGTACGAGCGCAAGAAACGCCCGCATGGGTTTATTCTATGCCTCGAGCACCACAAATGCAATCTTGTTCCGACCATAACAAAGCAAGTTAATACTACAGATAAAAATAGACAGAAGGACAACAAGATCATATTCAATTGGGTCGCATAAAAATTAATGACATACGAGTATGTTATTATAATGACATACTTTAGTTACAAAATACATGAGTAGGTACGTAAAACATTAATACAAGAATATTTTCTAAAGCGTGCAAAGGGATTACAATTGATAAAGACTGGAAAGCACACGCGTAAGAGGAGACCTATACTCAGCAGTGGGTGGAAACGGTTGATCGTGATGATTCGATTTTAACAACACCATTTCAGTGTAGCAAATCGGCGTAGCACATCGTCGTAGCATGTCGGCGTAGCATTTTAGCGTAGCACATACTGGCATGTGAAAGATACGAAATTTCCAAGCAACCATCGGCGCGTAAGTAACTAACTCACCAATGATTGGTTAGGTAAGTCTAAGTAGTATTGCCTGATTTATCCTTCTGTTCCCATTTCATCCGTAATAATACCATCAAAGACGCGCAAGTGGGGCAGTAAAAACACTTGGACGTAACAGCACGGCGTTAGCCTCAAACCGAATTAGGAGACTGTCTCTCGAGACGAGAGAATGAATATCTTCATAGTTATGGTTGATATTATGAGGGCTGGTCTGAAATGAAGACGAAAGCGAGTCTTGGTCGTGGAAAAATACGACGGTTTGGTACAAGCCGCGTTAATAAAAAAGGAATCGAAACGAAGCGGTGGTAGTTATGTTCTTTCAGTTGCTCTAGCAATATTGCAAGGTTGTGCGAGTGAGATAAATGGTTAGCGCTGCATTGTCAGATTCGTCTTTTTATTGGTACATGCCAAGGTTAAATGTCTTAATTTATATCTCATCATACTGATAAAATAAATGCGACATGTAACTTAGATCTGTATCTGTTTATTTGATGAGCTTAATTTTTTTTCCGTCTGATAAGGCCGTTGTGCAAATCTCATACATTTTTTGTCGCTAAAAATTCGAAGACGTTTTAAAAAAATTGTCATCTCATCATGCTAAATAACCTAAGCCAAAACCCCAACCAACCTAAATCAATTACTCTGTCTAGAGTTTGTTCTTCTGTGATATAATGTCACAAGGATATTTTATAAAAATTACATGTCAAATTTTTTTAAAATTAAATTGAATCAAAAATCTCTACATCTCCCACCTTAACTCCAACAAACAGGATAAGGTAAAGATTCCCTTTGAACGCGGGTCACTCCCGCGGGAGAAACCGCTATGTTTTATGATAATCATCTAACGTGATTTATGTACGCTTCTTATTACAACTGGCATGGACTAATTACAAATGAAATGTAAAGAGCTAGATCTAAATTAAGCAGTGTTTTGTCCTACGTGATTTTTGATGCCACAATTTTTTTACAGAATTTATATCGGTTTATCAAAGAAGTGTGGAAATTTAGCACGGTACACGACGTCGCGTTTAGTGCAAAAATACTAATATTATGTTTAAACATTCTTTGGAAAAAATGAAATTCAGACTAGGGTATTTCACGAATGTGTGTATCAGGTAAAGCATACATTCCACTCACGTTCTTGTAAAATATCGATAAACAAAGCTGACAAAATTGCATAGCTCTCAGAAACATAGTTGTGACTAAGTTGTTTTTAGGTAAAAAGCAACCACCAAGCTATGTCGGAAGTCTTCTTAGATGGCCTTTAAACTTTAACACCAAGCTTAGCTATTTGGTCTATATGAACTAACTTACTTTAGGTAAAAACAATCTTTGCTTACATTTTATCTAAGCTAATACTAAGCACATAATATTCGTAACTTACTAGTTATGTAGTGAAATAGTGTGTCTCGTCGCAACGCTTCTCTTTGCGTTCCTTAGCTCACGTGAGACAATAGGATTAGGTCTAAATGTAGAGTGTAGGAGTAAAAACTTAGGAAAACTCTACGTAGGTGAACTCTACATTATTTTTTCACGCCACTTTTTTGTATAGGTAAAATAAATTATTAGAATATATTTATCACCCATTTCTTTTGCATAGAATTTTATTTTTTTTTTTTGTATCGATCAATGCGGATTTATTCACGATATTTTTTTATTGAAATGTATTATAGCAATATTAGTTCAATAAGGAGTACTAGTAAGAAGTTAGTAGTTAACGAAAGTTTTAAACAGTAGCTAAGTACAGACGAAATATTTTTTTTATCGATTAACTCTTAAGACAAAGGGTCATCTTTTAAAATGATGTAAACAATTTAAGAATAATTAATTATAATTATCGATTCATTATTATCTTAGTCGAGACTAGTATCTACTCGTTTTACATAAAGCTTAATGTTTAATTTCCTAAAACGTTTATCACAGAACCACAATAAAAACAAGTTTAAATAATAAATGAAAATATACCGAAAGCTAAAAATCACTTGCTAAACTTATGTTTTATTAAATTAAAGTCCAATTTACAAATTGGAGTAAACTACAACTAAACTTCACAGACGTCAAGCAAAACTTACAAAACAATTTTCGAATACTTAGAAAATCAAAATAATTTAACTTCCAAAGCCGAATTGAAATTTAATAAATAGGTCATCAAAATAGAGCCATAAAATATTAAATTAATAAAATAAACACTTTTGGATGGAAATAAGCATGAAACAGCCTTTGTGTGTTTGCATTGTCAATAAAGTTGCTTTCAAAAGCGCTACCAAACTTTTGTATCTAATAATATATAAGCCCCATAATCATCATCATTGTGATTAACCATTTTTAACCCACTGCTAAGCATGGGTCACCTTTTTATCGAGCCATCTTTTTCAAACCGTTTCATTATCGTCCACTGTCTTTCTTTCTACTATACAATGTCATTCAACCCACAAGCTGAAAGTCTGCCCCATGGTAACTAAGCTAATATAACACTTAAAACTGTTGTTATTAGATTTAGATTAGATTGCTTGCGACGAATGTGAGCACCCTAACAAACCTGTAGTGGTTTCTTTGTGTAAATTACTTTTTACTGAATAAATGTATGTATTTGTGTAAAATAATAGTTAGGCAAAAAAGCACCTTGGGCAAGCCTACATCTAAAAACATTTTTTTTTTTTTTATGTAATCGAGTGACGAGACGAGCAAATCGCTCGCCTGATGTTAAACGTCACGTTTGCCCATAACAGGTCTGCGCCACCCAGAATTTTGAACTCGCAGAATTCAAGACCCTGCGCGGCACAGCTTTGCGCTCGTCACCCTGAGATATATTTCACTGGAAACAATGCCCTTCCAACCGGAACACAGTAATGTTTGCACATTACTGCTTGCTTGGCGGTGGAATAACTGGCAAAGGTGTGGTACTTTCCCAGGCGGGCTCTGCAAAAGAGCCCTATCACAACAAAATCTAACTGCTTTATTAGTTTCTAACAACTTGGCTTCCATCTGGCTACAAAGTTGTCCGCAACAAAAACTTGCATAAATTGTCCGATCGCAAACAAGAGTGCGGTTGAGAAGTACGTAAAGTGTGATTGCAGAATCTGTGGCTAAGCACCGGTGTACACACGGGACACTCGTTTAAAGAGCCATCAAATAAAATTAAAAAATACCACTCTATAAAAACCAATTTTACTTACTTTATTATTTTTATTGGTTAGAACAAAAATCCGAGTATATGCTTGGTTGTTGATTAGTTTACGCGTATACAGTGTACAAAATAGTTGAAGCTCAAAATAAAATCGAAATATTAGAGCTACTAAAAATGTTAGATAGATTATAACTTTCAGTCCTTGGCGTGTTGCGAGACAGCAGATGATGATGTATGTGTGCATGGCAAAGACTGAATGCCTGTAAGACTGACACTGTAAGGACTAGCTAGCACCTATTTTTTGGCAAAATAGTGACGAAAAAAAAGCTCGCATAACGAGTAAAAAAAAAACAATCTTACAATATCAGTTATTGAATAAATAGATATTAAAAAGGCTCAGTGAAAATGTCTTGTGACTTGTTCGCCAGAATGTAACTCGTCCAACTCCGGTAGCCATCCATCCCATTTTGAAAGTTGCAAACTGAACTTTAATCCTGACTAACGTAATTGCGAAAGTTCAAATACAAAAGCTTGTTCGCGGCACGCGCGATTTACTGTCCGACATTTCGTTACTGATGCGGTCGGACCTTCGGAGTATCTGAGAGAGTTTTGTCTTGAATGTGGAAGCTTTCTTTATTTTATAGAAGCTATACACTGAGAAAAATGTCCATCTAAATTCCGCTTTAAGACTGATGAATTCACTTCACTTCACACAATTCATCAAAATTCCGATGAATTCACCTAAAGTACGGAGCATTTTTCTCAATGTATCCTTCTAGTATTATACCTTAGGTATATACATGCAGAAATCAGATCATGTGTAAAATGTAGCCTATGTTAATATAAATTTTTGATAAGATTATACATCCAAATCCGTTCAGCCGTTTTTGCATGATTTAGTTACAAACATCCAAACGATGACATTTACCTATAATATTAGTAGGATCAGGTTAAACAACCAGAATAGGTGATAGTCCTAGTGAATGCCAATCTCCTTCTAAAGTCTCACGCTGCTCTATAACAATCAGCAGCCACCAAATTCTCAATCTACGAGTATTCACTAATCATCTCTTTACCCTTAACCCTCCTAAGTGGGGTCGGCACAGTATGCACATTCCTTCTATTCATATCATTCGTCATGTCTGAATTCACTCCCATCCTTTTTAGCTGTTTAACAAACACTCCCTCAATCTGCGAACAGTCATCAATATCTTTAAAACCAACTACCACAAAACAGTGTTCCCCAAAACCTACCAATTAGCCATTGTGATAGCACTTAACCGACAAACGCCTACAAATACCATTGGATCGGCACATCCATTCTGATTTATGACGCCATTGGCTATTGTTTGCGTGCTCCGTGCTCCGTAGTCCGAGGGCGTGGATCAGTTTACCACGGGACATGGATCATTGATTTACAGGGTTATACAGAAAGGGTATGCTAAGCTGAAGAGGGCTCATAGTACTTAACATTACGAACAACTTTTACTATGGGAGCAACTCGGAATTCGCGGAAATAATATAAGCTGTTCCATAGAAAAACGTCAATGACACTTGACAAAATGTATGGAACAGTTAATTTTTTTTTGCGATCCCGGGTTTGTGCCATAGTAAAAGTAGTTCATAATGATGAGTACTATGAGCCCTTTTCGGCTTAGCATACCCTTTCTGTATAACCCTGTATTTGACGTTGGTAAATTCTGAATCGGATTACGGTAATTGGTCAATGTATTCTTGATCAACCTTAACATATTCGGTTTACCTTAGTATAACGTAGTATACTTCTTCTAGGCATTTTATTCGCTCTAGGGAGTTCAATGGTATCCAAACTTCATCATTATATTTTGTAAATTATTTTTAGAATCTTCAATTTTAAAAAAAAAACTCATCTTCTTGTCACTGCTTGAGATCTAATACAATGTTTTAAAATAATGATTTTATATTACTTACGTATTACTGAATCGGATACCCTGATTATACGAACGATCACATTTGGTATCGTTAGTTTTCTAGTTTTAGTTTTATTCTTTGGTTTACTTTTATTTCATTTCATGTTCCACGGTAGATTGGTCCGCTTTTAAGTGGATCGTGGCCGTGGTCCGAGAGCCGTGATTGAGGGCCACGGCCCGATTTGATGTTTATAGCAATTCTGTTTGGAGCTTAACGACTTAACAATTAATCAATGAGATAGTTACCAACTTTGTTTCGAATGCCCTACGATTTTCTTTATTATGCCTTTCGGTTGCAACAGCGTGGTGATAAAAACGTTGATGATGAAAAGTGGCCTTTTTTTGTTGACGGGGGGGGGGGGGGGGGATCTTAGAAAGATACCCGGCTGCTTTGGGGAGCAACCGGGTTATGTGAGGTTACACTCACTAAAACCCCCTCGGTGGCCAGCCTCAGCGCTTGACAGGGCGCACCAGGGTCTCTGACGAACTCACACTGGTGCCCCCTTAATCATCACGTTGCCTGAGGCACCATTCGCAGGACGTTGGTCCTTTTCCGGCCCCTACAACCGTTGTCTTCCCTGGGCTCGTTCGAGAAGGTAGCCAGATCCCCAAATCTGACCACCCACGAGCCCAAAGGCCCCCCTTTTAGTCGGCTCTTACGACAGGCAGGGGATACCGAAGCCGCATTCTAAGACCCCGGCTCCAGGGTTGTGGCCTATACAGAACCATAAGAAAAGAGTAAGCTAAGCTGAAAAGCGCTCATATTACGCATCATTTTGAACCACTTTTACTATAGGACCAACACTAAAATAAAAAAAAATGTAGTGGTTTTTTTAATTTTGTCGATTTTATTGACATTTATCTGTGTAGCTGATAGCCCTTTCCGCTAAGCCCACCCTTTCCTTATAGCCCTGTATGTATGTCTATATGTAACTCACTAATGAGCTTGAACCAGTTACATATTTATTATGTAGTAACTATTGTTTATTCTGTGCCCCGCCTCCAAACATACCAACAATATTTTCCGCAAACATTCCCACAACATAATTATAATTAGGGACATGTCTAATTGGTTCTGCGACTCGTATAGCAAATACGTTGTAGGGTATTTCCTAGTGACATTATTAATTAAATCATGCTGCCTTATATATAGTACCTTTATGTTGTCAAAGTTAGCCTTAACAAAATGTATAAGTCTAAACTTACAAGTTTAATTCAAGGCAAAAACATGACGTTCGAGAATTGATAAAACACAAGCCATACTGTTACAAGCCATACTGTTATGCATTTAAAAACTTAAGTTGTAATAAACTAATGTAGAAAAGAGATTGAAAATTCGTTAAAATAGTTAGAGGACTTCTACTGCAAATAAACGCTTAGATTTAAGCCAACGCCATCCTCGGAGGCAGCTACCCCATTCCTGAAGCACACAGCTCCGACTATGCAAATATTTTGACAAATGCCAGCGTGGCGCCGGACGCACTTTGTTATCTGATCTACAATAGCGGCCGGATTGCGTTGACGGCCATTGTTCTGCGGAGTTACGAGTTGAAATACTACAACACTGCCTGTTTTGGTAGGTGAGATAGAGTTCTTCCTGAATTGAGGCTGCGTCGATTTACCCGATAGCCGATTTCCTTTGAAATGTTATGGACAAATCAAATATTTGGTGTTTGGATTTAACTCTGCGCAACGGACCGTTTGAACGCCCTCAATTATTGCTATAATAGCCCAGAGGTAAGACCAAATTGCCTTGCATTCGACTATTGAATTTTCGTATAGCAAACAAGCGTTCGACAAATTATGTACTACTACACTAATTTGCTTCCATACTTCTCTGGTGCAGTAATCCAAATTGGTTTTTAGTCTCCGATACCTGATAATGCCATTGATCTCGGTCTTGTGTTGACTCTTGCCAGCTTTGGCTGACGTTACCAACTACACATTATCTTAATAGAAAAATATTCCAATGGTCGTATGAAGTTCCTTCCTTCAGCTCGTCACTGCAGCTAGTTTTAAACAATTTACGTACCCGCAAAAAATATCTCTTGAAATCGCTTCTCAATATAGAAGACACCTCTAGTTCTGACGTGAGCTTGATAAATCACCTTTATTACTGGATTTGTCACGGGACCCATCGATCATTCTTAATGGGCTTAGGAGATTTTTACAGTAAGATGTAGTTTGTAAAGTTTGTTTGTAACTGTTTGTGCTGGATCATTTTGTAAAATGACAAAAATAAAACAAAATAAATGTGATGATAGTATTGGAGAGCTCTTTGGTTCATTGATTTCTATAACCATCAATATTATATTTAGGCGTTAGTTTATCAGTATGTTTGTTACTTCTTCAGCGTTCTCGGAGTAAAATGAGGTTTGAAACAGAGACATCATTATCTCTTGATTTACATATAACACACAACAATGCAGGTATAAACGTAAACTAAAGTTTGAAATTTTGTGCCAACATTTATTTCTACTCATTCCTTACCTACCTTTTTCCTTTTACAAAATACCCTGCTTCATTCTTATAACTCGATCATTTGTTTTGCCTAAAGCGCCATTTTCACATGTTATCACCAAGGTAAGACAATAATTTATTCATCCAAAAAAGTATTCGTTTTTGTTCCAATCATGAACATGAAGATAGCGGCTTACCTTGTTTATTTATTAAAATATTTTTTTTTACATTAAGCTTTATTCTAGATACAGTGAAATTCGTCCTATTGACAATAGAACATTTTAATGGGTCTAAATCCCAAACAATTTAAGCTGATGTATCTTAACCGAGCCGATTTTAGATAGCCTACAAAAGTTTTAGCTAGAACTTTGCTAACATAAGCAATCTATTTAGGTGTTTCTCCAACGTAAGGTGCTGATCCAGTCCAAGTGATTTTTGCATCTTGCCACCTAAAAAAAAAAAAAAAGAATTGAGAAAAATACAGGATTGGAAGGAAAGGGCTTCTTCAATTCAACTTTAAATTTAATCACCCCAATGCAGTGCTGGGATACTGTCAAACCCTTAAAAAGCGATTAGGCCGTATTCCAACACGCTTGCCAAGTGCGGATTAGCGGATTCATGTACACCATTGAATTTCTTCTCTAGACGTATGCCGTTTTCCTTCACCGAAAAGTCATTGGTATAATAATTCGTACATGGGTACCAAAGAATCTAGTCGGTCAAGTAGTGCGAGTCGGGATTTCAACACGTCACTTCCCAAACGCAATGCGGTTGATCTCCCATTGAGCTACCATTATTTTATAAAGCTTATTTACTTGGTATGGATAAGTTTCTCCAGCGGAGTAGCGCTGATGTCATCATTCCTCAGATGTCCGGCGCCCTCGTCGTGCGCGCGCGTGTCCACGCTCAGCACCACGTGGCAGCCGCCGCAAGTGTAGTACTGGATGTCGAAACTAAAAATGAATCAAGAAATCGTAGTATACGAGTAGGTGAGGTTTTATTGTATTGTCGTCGAAATTACACAAGTATACCAAGTTTCAGCTCAATTAAACACCAGGAAGAGTTCGAAATTCAGTGGCAAGATTTGACCTAAAGAAACTAAGTATCATTAAATGCAAGTTTAATAAAAGTTTGTAATAAATAATAGTGATGGATATTTTCACACGATGATTTTGCAAAGAATTTGATAAGAAGGGTAAGTCGTCGTCATCAGGACGCCTGTATAAAATTTACTAAGAAAACCCAATATTCGCGGAAAACTTTGTTCCTGGGCCAGTATCCTATAAGTAATATCGCTATACTTACCGTCTTTCAGCATGATAGTTCCTCAACAGTTCCCGGTTTGTATTGAAGAGGATCCCAAAGTGTCCAGAACAGCTTGTCACCTGAAAAATTAGGAGTAAAGTTTGATATTTTTCAACTCAGCGGCCAGTGGCGCGACTCTGTACCTCACATAATTTTAAAACACTCTGATGACTTTACTATGGAAACTAACGTGGTTTTGACACATTTTGTTATAATTAACACGGGAATACTCACGTAAAAATAGACTCACTCTATTCACTCTAATGACGTTATGATGAAACATTCTGAGTGAATTTGAATAATAATATACTAAAAGCTGTATCATCTTAGGAACGACTTGCTTTTTCATGTTGCTAAAAAGCTACCTACATGTTCACTCAATGCATGTATTATTATAGAGATAGAAAAAAAACTAATACCCAAATAGGTAAAGCAGGTGTTTTCAGCCGCGACCCAGGGAACTGCTTGTTTATGTTATTTTTAGAATTTTCTTCTCCACCGTACCACACGAGAAGACCAACGGGGCTTCGGGACAGAACTCCAAACTGCGGCATAGCCTGAAATGTACAGAGCAACCATCTAGGACCCAAGCACTTTGATATTTTCACTGGGCGTAATATTACTTTTAACATTTTACTTAGTCGTTACATATTCCACAGTTTCACGTAATACCACTTTGGCACAATTTTTTTTATATTATTTAGCTCTTTAGCACATCTGCTCTCAAAACTCATAACGACTTCTACTCTGTTTACTGACCAATTTTACCACGCCTATTTCCTAATTGCTCTCAACACCTCGGTCTACGACGCTCTATACATTGCTGAAGACAGAAAACATTGGCGCAACATCGTGAGACAGAAACTATCTATTCTGGAAGTGGTGGTCACGACCTTCAGACATGAGGAGTACGATTTGAGGAGGAGGGAGGATTTCCTAATTGAATTGTCTACTCCTATATATATATGAGTGTGAAACGTTTATTTATTTGTCTATTTAATTATTTTTATTGCTTATGTACCTATTGATATTCACTTACGTAATGGTCTTCATCCCCAACATACAGCACACCGTTGTGAAGATACGGCGTGGCCCGTCCAGTCAGCAGCAGCGTCACCACATTCAGAGAACCTTCCACGTGAGCCGACACCAGGTGGGTCAGTTTACCGTCGAGGTCTTTCTTCACACTGTTAATTATAAAGAAGCCATTTTTACTTCACATAAACTACTCCAACATTTAAACAGTCACATATTAAAATTGTATTTTTCTTTTTCTCGTTTAAGAGTTTCATTTATATACAATTTTTGATGAAATAGCACAAATGCCCCTTCATATTTTGGTATTTCTTAACAAGTAAATGTGCCATTGTGCTACGGGTGTAATAGAAATAAATTATTTTGTTGTAGAACGGTGTTATAATTCAAATACTAACTTTTCACATCCTCTAGATAGCATGGCAGCATACAGAAGAAGCAGAGCACCAGAGCCATCCTCCGTTTGGAACTGAGGGTAGTTTCACATAAAGTTCATTTTCAGAAAATATTAAATTTCAAGTCAAAACACATGTCATATGAAACGTTTGCTCACCAAATACAAATACCGCTTCAGAAATATTTGCAGATCTTCCAAGCTCTTGAATTCAAAAATGTGCAGCTTGAAACAGAAAAAACTATATTGTTGAATGTTGAAAACTAATTGATGCCTGGAAATAATACGTAAGTTTTTATATAATACTAGCTGACTCGACAGACGTTGTCCTGTCAAAAGCCATTGCGTAACTATAGCAACCGTAGTATGTTGATGCTAACTTGTCAATTTATAGTAAAAATTATCAGTATATATATAATTTGCAATAAATTAAAATTGCGACTATAATTTGAGATTTAAACTATCCTATCTCTCAAGTTGGATCGAACTGCACATGGTGTGCGAATTTTATTATAATCGGTTTCGTGGTTTAGGAGTCCATTGAGGACAAACATTGTGACACGAGATTTATATATATTAAGATTATGTCTCCATATTCCAGAAAAAAGTACTACGGATATTTAGACACCACGATAAGTCCTGCCACATTAAAAGCAAGCTTAACAATACCACCTGCCGACCTTCTTTTTCTTATGCAAGCCTGGTAGTTGATATCACCAAAATGGTAGAGCTACGACAATGTCTGTAAACTTCTGTTCTAGAATGAATAAATCATAATAAAGACAAGTTACAATAGAAATAAGAAAATAGTTCTCACCTTTTCAGTAATCCCATCTTGGTAGTAAGACGAGCTATGCTGCACATATACCTCCCCACTCGGGAGTGCTACCAGCGCCTTGGTTTCCACCCCCGCCTGGTGGTTGAAGTCGCCGCCACAGCGCCAGATCATCTCACTACAGGCTCGCCAGAGGGCCTCTTCTTGACGCTCTTCTGATGGACGAAGGTACCTGTTGGGTAAACAAAAGTAAAGATGCTAGTAGTTTGCTTCAAACGGTACCTTTACATCTAGCTCCGTTTGTTTATAGGTGTCTTTCTTAACGTAGTATTTTGGACGACGCTGCACGGCGAGGGAATGTGAAACGGAATGTAACTGCGCGACGTACTAGACGGTATGGACCCCGTGGTTATATAAATTAGAATGATAAATTTTCTAAATTTTGTACTTAATTACTAAATTTAGGAAACCACAGGCATAGATTGTCAATTTTAATTTTAGTTAAAATGTGTTTTTAATTCATATTTAGAGATACCTAAGTCTTTAATGCATAAAAATACATTGCACGGGAGTACTCAGATATTATTATTGAGTCAAATACTTTGACTATAGTTTCGACCAGCAATAGGTATTTTGTATAGGTATTTGGTAAATAGCCACAAGTGACCATAATTCTCAGTCCGAATCTTACAAACCTCCCCAGACAACAATACATTTCAGTTATCAAACTTGCAATACTGCGACCACCATACATCATAAGCAAAGCATTGGAAATAGCCGATATTTAAAATAAACGAGCGAAAGGTTTAGAGCATAAAGTCGTTCATTGTACGTAAAATATTGGTAGTGCATAGTTCAGATTTATGTCGAAACACGTGGTGTGGCGTGGCATAGGTTAGAATTATGATCGGCGTTTGGAAGCTATAGTGTGCCTTCGCGTTCGTGTTAAGAGGTTATTTTGAGGAGCGAGAAAGAAACGATCATGATTTATGGAGTGGTGATATTCATTTTAATTCATGTTTGAGTACGTGAGTACCTATCTACCTACCTAGTTGGAAGATAAATCAATCCGCAAAAATGCCCGTCATCTTTTCTACTACAGTAGTTTAAAGTAAAGTATAATAGTTAAAGTAGGTCTGGCCCTGGTATTAGAGTTTTCAGGCTGCAAACAACAACTGAGGCTTGCATTTTAACGTGTCATCGATATCATCCGATCCACAGTAGTGCTCAGTTGTAAAAGTCTTGCAGACTTGAGACTGACTTACATTATTCCTCTTGAGGTTATAAGGGCATATTCCTGACAAGTGTGATAATATAGAAATTTTCATCGTACCCGACTTAGGTACATTTAACTTTTAGAGCATAATTCTAATATCGAAACTATACATAATACCTTTGCAAACACTTTAGCATAGTGAGGAACTTAGGTCGTTTATTACAAGCTCCAGCGTGATTCCAAAGCGCCCGCGATATTTACCCTGTCTTCTATGTTTCAGAGAAATATTTTGTGTAAGGATAACATTTACAAAATACGTGCACTATAATATGTGTTAAAATTTGTTACTTTGACAATGTTTGCCTTTTATTTTGTGCAGTTTATTACACTGATAAATAAGAAATTATACGACTTTTTCCTGTCTCTAACCATTTTTGAAACTCTTGAAAATTCGTGGTGCAAAGAAACCATTTTTGAGTTCTTACGTTTCCGGAGGTACTTCCGATTTGTTGTCCTTAGTTTGCGGCCTTGAATCAAAAAGCAGCCACTTGATCATGTGCGCTTGAAGCACTGAGAGTAGCGACCTGAAAAAAAAAATAATACAAACATCCGAATTGAGAACCTCCTCCTTTTTGGAAGTCGGTTAAAAATGGCATAATTCACAGTTTATTCGTTATTACTTAATATTATTATTAAATCTATATTAACACTATAAATCAAGTTTATCAAACTTGTTACCTACTAACCCGATGAACATTGTTATAGTTAAAATAAACGCTTATTATTATTATTATTGAGAACTGTCCGCTTTGAGCCTTCGACTGAATAAATGCATGTAGTACAAATAAAAAATGTTTGGTCTTACCTAGCACCATTCCGAGGAGCAGCAAGTCCATAAGCCAGCGGCTGGTCAGGAGGCCTCATGATGAGCGGGGTCCGGATCCACTCTCCCCGGGGCGGGCATGATGCGGAGTTGAACGCTGTCACTCGGAGCTCCTGGGAAACATTTCAAGGTTGTAAATGGGTGTAAAGTCTTCTAGTTTCCTGCACTTTTGAATCATAGATCAATTATTATATGGGTGTGGGCTATTTAGGGGCTAAATCTTATTTTATGTACAAAGTATGAATAAAACAAAAAAAATACATAATTATAAACAACCACTAATTAAGTGGCGTTTTAGTGACTTAACAAATATTTGTATTTTGTGTTTTCTGTATGATTTTAATACATTCTTCAAAAGCCAATCTTATGAAATCAAATCTATGCAACTAACTTCTGTTCGCGTTCCAGTTGATTTGTCAACCAGTTAATGCTTTATAGGTACAGCACATAAAAGTTGGTTCTAAAAAATAGGAAAACCTAATCCGATTTTAACGAAATTTCAAGAATTTTATCCGGCACCTCATCTTGGTCAAACGTATCATGTATCTTCTAACCCGAGTTTCCAGTATCTCGTTCATCAAACTCACCCCAAGATGTTAAGTTTCATCAAATTCATTACGGAGCTCTCAGTTAACGAGATTACTATCACCAACTTTCCTAACAGCATCAGGTATCGGGGTAGTTTCTAGACTGGATAATTTATCTTAGGGTGGAAAATTTAGCCGGTTTTGGAGTAACAGTATGGAGTCTTGTCGAAAATAAGCAGCAGCTTGCGGTTTTACACGTCATTATTTTATTATAATATATTATTAAGGTAAGATAAGTTCATTTCCACTAAGCGGAGTTTTAAAAATAAATGGCAATTCTTGAAAGCTTACTTGACAGATTTAAATTGACTGATGTGTTGATTTTACCGTCTAATAGATCGCAATGACAGAGATAGCTTTATTTTTAGTGTGCTCAGATGTGTTAATTAGAGCCTTTAGAAATGGCGTCATTTCTTCTTTTTATTTCGTTTTATTTATCTTATTTCATTTTTACGTTTGTAATTTTAATAATAGGTTTTAGAAATATCTCATAACATTTGTGTGATTTGTGTTTAATGTTGTTTTTCATACTGTATTTATTGTTGTCTTCAAGGTTGCTACTCCTTTACTTCCTAACTTAATATCCTAAGACTGACACTCAATAACCACAACTGAGTTAAGAGACTCACTATATCCGCCACTAGTTTAGCTAAGCCTCTTAGATCGTTTAGGTCTTCTTCAAAGTTGTACGGCCAAGTTTAATGAGTTGGTCGGATCTTTTAGAGGAATTTACCTTGGCCATGGAATAATACAAGCTTTGGCTGGCCAATGAGTTGTTGGTGCAATGGCTTAACAAAGGTGTGGCTTTATTTGTTTGACAAACATCATGCCCCATGGCGCGCAATAATCACCATCAGGCTGGTGGTGAACCAAAGCATCAAAAAGTGTAGATCAATGTCATAATTTCATGGGAATTCCTAGGTGAGGTGTTCAACTTACGATGGCCAGTGCTTCTGTGATCGGTGTCCCGCCAACGACAGCCGGCCGAGCTCCGTTGAGAAGCTTGCTCCGGGCATAGAGTACTCGCTCTAAAATAAAATACACAAAAATATTATAGAAAAACAAGAGTCACTTTAATACTAAAAACATAGTTACGAAATTTTTCATGAGAAGGTAACACTTTGTTTTAGTTATTGCCTACGCATGGTATAAAATATGAAACCAAAAATAAAAATGTTTCTGACACTTCGTACATATACAATAACCGGGGCAATTTAGACATCTGAGCTTACATTAATTCGCACCCAGCTGAAAATTGGTAGGATTGTTCAGAACACCATCATAAATGAAACCTAAAAAGTCCTCATCGATCCGATACGTGCAAAAATTTTTACTCCGGGTAGAAGGTCACCAAAACGGGTATTTCGTGATTTTCTCAAAAACGGTACAAGCTACGAGGATACTGTTCAAGACAAGTATGTTCACTATAACATTTTCTGCAGTATTGCTCTTAAACGCATGTTGATAGAACTTATGGTTTTCGAGATATGTCGATATTCATTTCAGACCAGACCAAAAAATTGACAATTTCTCTTAAGATGCCTCAGTCAGCAGTAGATCATATAACAAGTTCGTAAATGAGTTTTCCCGAAGTTTTAAACATTGTTGAATCCGACAATCTCAAGAAACATTTTGAAAAATGACTCCTTATAAATCTCAAATCGGATAAATGATGATGATGGTTGACGGAAAATTGAACCCCTCGTATCTCGGAAACGGAAAGAGATAGAGGGGTACACCTGGCTTTTAAAATGTAAATCAAGTATGGACCTTTCTAGGGAAATGATAAAAAAAGATAGCCGCCATACAAAAAAGTTTGACAGTCATACAAATAAACAAAAAAAAAGGAAATGCTCATAGCTGTGGAACCGCTGTAGATGGATGGAGTGTGCTCGAAGAAATATTATAGAGATTTATAACGACAATCGAGATTCAGCAACAAAAATCCAAGATGTCAGATTTCATATTTCCGTCAAATTTCAATGGATCTTCTAAATTTTAAAGTGATCCTAGGCAGGTGTTATTTTGGATCTGGAGGCTCTTGAGGTCCTTAAATCCATTCCTGATATGATTTTTTTTTTTGATGAGAAAAAAAAAATCTAAAAAAAATTTGTGACCTTTTACCCGGAGTGATTTTTTTGCACGTATCGGATCAACGAGGACTTTTTAGATTTCATTTGTGATGATGTTTTGAACAATCCTACTAATTTTCAGCTGGGTGCGAAGTATTGTAACTTCACTCCTTTTCTTTTGTATGGCAGCCATTTTGAAAAATGGCCGAACCAAAAAAATCATTTCAGGAATGGATTTAAGGACCTTAAGAGCCTCCAGATCCAAAATAACACCTGCCTAGGATCACTTTAAAATTTAGAAGATCCATTGAAATTTGACGGAAATATGAAATCCGACATCTTGGATTTTTGTTGCTGAATCTCGATTGTCGTTATAAATCTCTATATTATTTCTTCGAGCACACTCTATCCATCTACAGCGGTTCCACAGCTATGAGCATTTCCTTTTTTTTTGTTTATTTGTATGACTGTCAAACTTTTTTGTATGGCGGCTATGTTTTTTTATCATTTCCCTAGAAAGGTCCATACTTGATCTACATTTTAAAAGTCAGGTGTACCCCTCTATCTCTTTCCGTTTCCGAGATACGAGGGGTTCAATTTTCCGTCAACCATCATCATCATTTATCCGATTTGAGATACAAGGAGTCATTTTTCAAAGTGTTTCTTGAGATTGTCGGATTCAACAATGTTTAAAACTTCGGGAAAACTCATTTACGAACTTGTTATATGATCTACTGCTGACTGAGGCATCTTAAGAGAAATTGTCAATTTTTTGGTCTGGTCTGAAATGAATATCGACATATCTCGAAAACCATAAGTTCTATCAACATGCGTTTAAGAGCAATACTGTAGAAAATGTTATAGTGAACATACTTGTCTTGAACAGTATCCTCGTAGCTTGTACCGTTTTTGAGAAAATCACGAAATACCCGTTTTGGTGACCTTCTACCCGGAGTAAAAATTTTTGCACGTATCGGATCGATGAGGACTTTTTAGGTTTCATTTATGATGGTGTTCTGAACAATCCTACCAATTTTCAGCTGGGTGGGAATTAATGTAAGCTTACTCCTATTTTTTGGTCTAATTTGCCCCGATTACAATGCATCATGTTGGTTTATTATTTATAATTTGTATATTTTTAATTAGCGCCAGTTTAAAAAATACTATTTTTTAAAACATCTATCCAGTCTTTAATTTCTCTAAACGTATTAGGTACGAGTCCTAAAACAAAAATTTTCAGAGAACACAAATTTCCAAGAGCATTTATATAGCTCTACTAGCTGACTCGACAGACGTTGTCCTGTCAAAAGCCATTGCGTAACTATAGCAACCGTAGTATGTTGATGCTAACTTGTCAATTTATAGTAAAAATTATCAGTATATATATAATTTGCAATAAATTAAAATTGCGGCTATAATTTGAGATTTAAACTATCCTATCTCTCAAGTTGGATCGAACTGCACATGGTGTGCGAATTTTATTATAATCGGTTAAGTGGTTTAGGAGTCCATTGAGGACAAACATTGTGACACGAGATTTTTTTATATATATTAAGATACACAAGGAATAATTATATGGTACTCTCTAACAAGAGCAAAAATTGCACTGTCCTAGAAAATATAGAGGACTTACGACTTTGCAAAAAAAAATCTACGCAAACTTCGCTAGTAATACTCGTTCAAGGTTACCAAAATATCTCCACTTCCAAAACTAGCCATTAGAAAAAGTCCCCACAACTCAACATTATTCGGGGTCGATCCGGCCAAATCCTCGCTATCTCACATAAATGGACCCTCGGAATCCTGTTAGGGCTCCATTGTGGGATCACAATACATTCCAATTACTCCACCGGGAGGTCTCAGGGACTCCTGCTGGTTTGACGCTGGTGCCAGCCGTTTTGATTTTGTTGACAAACGATGCCTGTAACTGATTAGGTTTTGAATGGCATTCTTTTTAAATTTATCCGATAAAGCGTCATTTGTGAGTCTTGTAACGTTTTTATTCTATTGAAAACGAAAAGAAATAATAGTCAAATTGAAATTAGACGTAGTCAAATGTGTAAAACTTACAACATAAGTGAACACAGAGAGTAGAGTAGCTTGTCGGAAATAGGTAGTTCATGGTTGAAGATGATGAAAAAAGCACTTATTTTTGAGTACGGTAACTATGTTTCAGTGTTTGTGATGTAGGTACTTACGCACCGTAGCATTCTTCTTGTGGTGTACCAAGCGCACTTCTTTTCAGCATTTCGAACTCAAAAATAGACAAAGATTCACAAATATCAACCTAGTTATAAAAAATTGTGTTTATGTACCTACCTACCTAGCTCTGGACTAGAAACAATATTACTTATTACTTGTTATATTTTTTTAATGTTCAACATGAATAGGTATGTTATTCAACGATGACGATGAACGTTTGTTATACTTTTTCTAAGGCAAAAATACTGAAAAACTCGGACTAACAACCTACTCGCACCTAGTCTTCAAACTAAAAGCATCCAAACCTCAAAACCCTTTCGAAACTCCTCTCGCATTTTGACAAATGATACAACTACGGTCGGAGATACGAGAGGGTCAGCCTCGATAATGACCCTCGGAACTCGGAGTAAGCTCTCGAGGGTAACGAGACCGGACGCTGGAGCACTCCAGCCGAAAGTATCGGTGTTGAACTTGCAAGTTTCTGAATAGGTAAGTACGTACTGGAAGTTTAGATTATAATCTTCAAATTATGCTACTAAATTTTAAAAGCGAAATAAAGTATTTTAGAAATTACGCTGTGAGCCTAATGCAATTATTTTTTTAATGTTTAAAATTTGCTATTTACCAAACTAGAAAAATCTACGTAGCAATCAGTAAAAGTGACTTCTTGTTTCATAAATTAATTTTAGGAGAATGACCGGAATTACAGCACCAGCCGAGTTGCATTAGCCAACAATGTTCAAATTAAATACAGTCCAAAGAAACTAGGTACACTTAACCTTCAAAATAAAATATAATTGTAACAGATTGTGTAAAAATTGTTAAGAGGAATCTATTCACAAAAAACGCGTCTTCAATCTACCGGATAGTACAGAAGCAAGGCTTGAAATGCAGTTGCCGCAGGTGCGATATGTTTGTAGGTATGTGTGCATTTGTATGTATGTGTATGCAGAATAGGTGTTGCCTGACATTAATGCGATTCAATGAAGGTTGCAATATGCCAACAACAAGCTTTGATTGCTGTTGGAAATAGAAACGATATCGCTTGAAAGCTGGGTAATGGCTTTAACACTGAATGTGAGTTAATATTTGAAATTCTTACTTACTCGTACCTTGAAGTTTACAAGTTTTTAGAAAACATTTGGAGAGGTTACAAAACGAATCTTTTCTTTTTGCTGTTTCAAGAATTTTTCGTTTCAAAATAAAAACAATTCAAATGTGATTCTGAATGTGAATTTTTCGTGATACTTGATTTAATAAAATTTTGAGAACCCCGAGTAAGTTTAAACTGGTCAAGGATGGATTCTCAGAATACTGTTTTGTCAAAATTATCAGTAGAAATAGTTTTCACTAAATCATCAATAACATTCTAAAACCTGAATTCAATCTAAATAACTACAAAAAATAAGTTTAAATTCTGAAACTCTCGTTCTCAACAAAATGAATGCAAAAAATTTAACGTACTGTTTCAAAAATTACCTTCAACCTTTGTTGGCTGTGCAGAGTTTTCACGGTTTACACGATGCAACATTTCGAGAAAATGTTTCTACAAAACAAACAAAAGTTAGTATAACCACATTAGCCGAAACGAATTCAAACTACGACGCCATTTACTTTAATTGAATTCAATTTAAATGAATTTGTGCAAACATTTTACATAATTACAAAGTTTTGAAGCTTTGCAATACAAGTACCATTTATTTGATACATAAGTACACAACAATTTTTAACTGATTTATTTCAACACCAAATAGCAAACCAAAATTATGTTATTATTCAAAATTTACTCAATAAATTTCACTAACACAAAGTTTATTTTGGCGAAAATTATTTGTTACAGGAAAATTGACTCTAAAACACACATTATCCATTCAATTGATTTCTAATTGGACCGTTCCGATTGTCAATCACGACTTACCTTGTCAAGCGAGCTCACTATCACTTTAATATGACAGCAATATACACGTCAAGCGACGAAAGGTGATTGTTTCAAAATGGCAGCATTGTTGGTGCAAGGCAAGTAAATGATTCTTGTGGTAGGTAGGTGGTAATAAAGAGGAACATGAACGGCGAAAAGATAGGGTGGATAAGGCATGTTGGCAATATTTTAAAACTTTAGACACTTTTGAACTCCAAACTAAAACTGTTTTAAAAGTGTTGTTATCGCTAACTTGTGTTGTTTTCAAGATTTCTTTAAGGTTTATTTTGAAGGTATTTGTTACAAAAAGATCTTAATATTCTAGATTGTTCGGATGTTTTTGAACAATAACCAGTTTTTTATCACTTTTAGTTCCCATTGACAATAATCTATACAATTTTTATGAACAAAAGTATCTTTAACTTCTCAAAGAATAAAATCTGTACTATTATGTATTGTGTTCTGTGGTAAAACGAACTACAAAGTAAAAGACGCGTGATTTAACCTGCACAACACCACTAATCTTAAATAAAAGTAAACCTCCGCCCTCGCTCCCATCTTTATTCCCGAAGCAGGAAAAATAAGCCGCAGCGCACACTTGCAACTTTATTCCTGCATCGCGCAAGATTAAAGTCATGCCACACCGACGTTATAGGAAATTAATCTTTTATTTTTAGCGCCAATACCGAGCTCACACGGTTGTAAGCGTTCGTGTGTAGCAGCAATAATGTGTGCCCGCCATATTTTAAAATGGCGTCGCGTTCGATTTTTGAAATAGACCGTTATTTTGTCTTTTGAATTTTATTGTTTTCGTGTTGATTTATTGGTTTTGACTCATCTGAATATTTCATTATTTAATTTCCATGATAGTTCCTGACAAATAATGAAAGCTTGGTTAATTGGGTTTACCTACCTGTAGACTTTTTCTCAAGTTTTTGATCAACCATTTTTTCCAGGTTTGTGAAAATTCACTGGATTTTGAGAGACAAACGGTTCTGTCTAAGAAAGCAATTATTGTACTAACCGATGGAGAACAACTACCCGAAACTGCTTGAGACACCTTTAAAAGATGAACTTACAGCGGAAAACCACTTAAAGATCTAACTTGCAGAATAGACGGATAACGTCATAAACATCTGGTACGTGATTTTTGTATGTGACTAAACTAACAAACATAATTATTGTTATCATTATATTTATCATCATAAACAACTTTTACTATGAGAAAAACTCTGAATATTTTTTTAATTTAATTTAAATTTAATTTAAATTCTCGTTGAGATTATATTTTTCTACATAACTTAAAAAGATAGTAAAAGATCAACTAACTCTTAACACTGACACAATTGTCGGATGATCTTTGGGACAAAACTACTACCCAGTAGATGGCAGCTTGCAAACGTGCTTGCGGTAGACCAAGGAAGCTACGGCGGAATTATCTCAACAAGCATCAGATGGACTGACCGACCATTATTGCTCAGGGGCCGTACTGGAAGCTTTTAGCGCGAGCCTAAAATTAATAATCCTGTATTTGGGTCTCTTTCAGTCTGTTAGAAAAACAGCGAGACAAAAACCAACGCGATCAATTCAGACTCGAGCTAGAAGTTCGTGTTACGACTTCAAGACCGAAACAAATGTAAAATGGGTAGAGAGGCCAACCATAAGACATGTCGGGTTCATAAAAATAATTACTTGTACACTACAACGCGTATGAAAATGAAATCAAAAGAGATGATAAAAAAATAAAAAGTAGTTGGAGTTTTTTATGTTATTAGGTGACGAGACGAGCAAATAGCTCGGCTGATGTCACGTTTTTCCATAACAGGTACGCTACCCAGAATATTGAATTCTTATAATTCAAGACCCTGCGCAGCACAGCACTGCGCTCGTCACCCTGAGATATATAAGATGTTTAATCCTAAGTGCCTTTTCACACGTACCGGTTGCCGGGTAGCCGGCGCCGGATACCCGGTGTCAAATGTACCCGCCTGCCGGATAAATAACGCCGGTACATGTGAAAGCTATGTACCATGCCCATACACTTCACCGCCGGGTAACCGGCGCCGGCTACCCGGCAACCGGTACGTGTGAAAAGGCACTATTTGTCCTGAAATTTCACTGGAAACATTGCCATTTTTTAGTTGGAACTAAAACAAAAAGCACCACGTTATTTTAAAATACATAAATATTTCATTGTTTTTTTTTATTGGTTTTGTTTATTATTTCTTGTACCAAGCCCCAAACAACGAAGTGCGCTGTTATGCATTCATCAAACTAATCGACAAGATAAGCGGCAACTCGCAAACGCCGCAAGAGATCTTGAGTTTATACCTTTTGTTTATCTTTGCCGTTTTACGCTTTGCAGTACTACTTTTCTACTAACCTAGTTAGAAAGAGGACTAAGGTGGCTTAAATGGTTTAACAGTTGCTTTTTATTTTGAGATCAGAAGTAATCCGGGTTTTTCAATCTTTGTTTTAACTTGTTTTATTGTTTAAATTACTTATAACTGGTTGTGCGCCGCGGTTTCAACCGCGCAGTAAAAATGACGATGATGAAAAGTATGTGTTAGTCAAGAACACAGATGACATTACTTCAAGTTTTTACTAAAATCGGTTTAGTAGTTAAGGACATGCGTATTAACAAGCATACGAGTACACACACACAAACTTTCGCATCTACTACATATTATTAGTAGAATGATTTCACAACTCTTATATCCATGAATAATTCTTGTGATCCAAATACCACAAATAGGCTATTTGACACTATTAAAAATATGCTACGAAATGTGGTCATTCTATTAGGTAATAACATAAAAAAACATATTTATCTCTGTTTTATCCAAAAATATTTATAGATTTTTTAAAATAAACAAAATAAATTCTAATTATTTTTTAAAATTCTTCAGCCACAAGAACGCTCTGTGATTGGCTACGCCTCGCGTGACGTCACACGCAGGTAAACATTGTTTAATGCTAAGACACTTTGTGTGATTTTATAATGTACACTTTGGTACAAGTTTGACGTTTGTCAAAGAATAAAGTTTGCTTACTTGCCTGTGACGTCACGCAAATCACATGTCGTCCGCCATTACCGAAACAGCGTTTTTAGCGCGAATATTGTAATTTAAATTTTAACACAGTATTTTACGAAAAATACTGCAAATTTCGCAGAAATATACATGTGGTTGTAGTATTATTGGTATTGGTCGTAGATAATTAGAAACACTTTGAATAATTAATTAAGATTTATTAAGCAGCGTACAATGAGAATGACATGACATGAGATGAGTAGTGTTGCCAATCTAATAAATATAACACTTTCACATAGTGTGGCCATTACTAGATCTGAATGTACAACAGTGGTGTAATTAATTATATGCCAACGAATAATTTAAAACAGTTTTCCAAAATCAGTCAAATAGCCTATTGTCATTATAGTAACTTACATCCAATTAGCCCTGTACAGTGTACAATGTGTTAAAATATGTCACATTTTGTTAACCCTGATCAATTTTTTATTATCAAAGGTACTGTCAATCTTTTTTCAGGTCAACATTTTACCAAACAATAAAAATCAAGATCATCAACTTGACAAGCCAACAATACTTCCAAGTATCAAAACCGTTCACCACAATAGCGATGCTTAGTAATCCAGCCCTTGGAAGCGAAGGTCGCTGCATACGCGGAAACACCACATCATCAAGCAACAATTAATGGATTTTCATTTTCATTTTCCATTCAATTTTGCAAACTCAAGTTGTTTAAAAGGGTTCAAAAATAGATTATAAGGAAAAACTATGAAGGTGAAGTCACGTTTAACAATACATGCTTTAATTTTCTTAATAAGTTAAAAATATTTTTGGTCAGCGAAAATAATACCAAAATTAGAATTTTGAGGGTAAGTAACATCCTCTGGCTACTGGGTGAGGTTCCTTAATACTAACAATTTATTCGAATATTAAAAACAAGCATTATTATAAAGTACACTGACGTTATAATATATGTTACGTTATATCCTCGTTTTATAAATTTTGCAGGTTCTTTTCTTCTGTTTGTTTTTATAATAATAATAAATGTATATGTATATTTCAAAAAGCATTGTTACAAAAATATTACAAAACTCGATTGGCAGCTAAACATGATTGTCACATAGAAATATTTAAGTACCGGAGTAGCGGTCCCCAAACTAGGCAAAGTCTGCATCTCTAGTTTCAACATCCTAAAAAACAAGTAAGTATGTAAAAATTGTCTTGTCTCACCATAACTTCTCCCCAAGTCCGGCGACAGCTGCATGATCCTCTTGTCGATGTCTCCAATACTGGTCCTGACTTCCTTATTAGCTGCCAAAGCATTATAGTCCATCTCGTTCCGGCAACGAGGGGTTTTATTGTACACTAGGTATCTTGTTAACTGGTCCATTGTACACCTTAACGTTGGATGTTAATTAAGTCTAATTTGCTGTGGCAGATTTTATAAATTTCGCTGTTTATTTAAAATTAAACTTGCAAAGGATTTTAATTTAAAAATATTTAGTCTTGCTTTGTTGATGCAGATTTTAAAGATAGTTATTTTTAGAACAAAAATCAGAGCTTGAGTTTTAACGAGTTTGTTAAATAAAATATAAATTAGTCAAGTTAAATTATTGAAGAGTAAATGGCCTTACTCTACTTAAGTTTTATTATTTGGTTTTTATAGGAAACAAAAGAACTTCTGAAACTTTATGTTAAAAGGAAATTGAATGATATCAATTCCTAACTAAAGAATTTTGTAACAAGAGACTGATATTATGTAAGAACCAGAACTAGAATTTTTCTCAAAGTTGTTTTATTTTATTCGGTGCTAAACTTGGACGAGGTTTTATTCTGTGAAACTCTATAACCGAAATTTGTTCAAATAAGTTTCTAATTTAAGTTTATTGTCAATTGTTTCGAACACGATATCGATTTGCAAAACTGTATTCTATTTTCAAAATGATTAAGTATTGTGAAATATTGTAACAAAACGGCTACAAATGACTTTGCAGTGAGGTGTGTTCTCGACAACGACGTATCACGGAGTAGCTGAAAGGGTAGACTAGACGGTGACTTGAAGTAAACGTGCACTTAGATCAGGAATTCCTATGTTCCACGTACGACAATTTGCACTGTCTTGCTGTCTACATTTTCAGGTAAAACTGTTACCTTCTTTACTAACTGTAAATGTTTCAGGTAAAGAATCATACATAAAAGTGTGACTTTTGTACAAATTAGTGGTTTTAGGCTGAAAGAGGCCGTTATAATGTTTTTTTTTTTAAATTTAATTGATGTTATTTGTGTTTTAGATTTACAGGCGATGTGGACGCTGAAAAACAGCCCTTAAAATTAAGAATAACAAACGAATTTTGACAGTTTTACAATTTGTAACAAAAATGTCAAAAATCGTTATGAAATTTTTTTTAATAGTGCCTAGAAAATCTAAAACAACATTAGCTGCATTTTACAGAATGCTTTGATTTATCGTGCAGTGATTTTTATAAAACTAAAAAAATTAAAATCGTCGGAAGACATCGGCAAATGCTAGTCACAGTCTTCCTAGGTAGGTACTCGACATTTCAATGTTTCGTGTGAATAGGAAATAGTTTCTTGTTTGGAAATTGGCTCCTATTTAAGCTTGCATGGTGTGAAACGCAAGGCTATAGAATGCCGAGGCCATGACCAATACGAGATTAAATAGGTTATATGGAAATGGGTAGGTGTCAAGGTTAACCTTGTATTAGTACAGGGTTATTATCTATACGGTAATCAGCCAAAAATCTAGTGTATTGCGACTGGATATAAGATTGTCTCACGGGATACTATGTTATACCTAGATATTTAAAACAATGTGAAGAAATCTCTGATATAAAAACTGTAGAAATTAAATAAAAAATTAAGCAGATTGGACCCAATTTACAACTTATTACACAAGGACTTCAATACTTTTAAACTAATTAGATCTATCAACTTAGCCTTCAAACTAAGGCCTACTGCAATATTGTTTTGGCTATCTTTTTACAATTTTATCTACTTAACGCAGACAAATAATATCAAGTTACCAATCTTAAATTTACATAAATTATACTCAGTAAGACTTTACCGAAAATAATAATTACCTAATTAAAATTTAACAGACTATTAAAAAAAATTTGTAAATCTCAAACCAAATTAAATAGGATCAAAATTAGTTACACCTCCTCTAATTATGACAGGTACGTGTGGAACTGGTTACTGTAGGTCTGTAGTGTATATCGCGTACCATGCCACGTGTACGGAGACTGACAAGTGCGATAAACTGAGCGGCATGCCTCGTGGTACGGAACAATTACAAATCATTCTAATTTTGCACCCTGTTCGTTTGAACTTTAAGTGGTTTAGATACTTTGAAATTAGGAAAGATTAGTTTATTAATTTTGCTTAATATTTAGTGATTTGATTCATAGTTCAATTTTAGATAGACATTTTTGAAGTATCTCAAGTGGCGTAAATTTAGCAGCCTACCTATAAATACGTAATTTTTGTGTTGTTAAGTGAGGCCCACACACGGCAAGCTATAAAGAAACATACTACACGAGACCTAGTGCGCCGTAGAATACGAGTATGTCATAGTCATGCAAATTATGTAAAACAAAACCAAAACTCAACTTACATTGTTTATTGAAAAAAAATACTATCCTCTGGAGTCAAGATTATTATTTTGTAGATTTTATTGAATTTCTACACAACGCTTTTCTAATCATTTTTTTTTTGTTTTTAATAATAGAATTGTTATATAATTTTATTCAAGTATCAAGTCCATTCCATCCGCGACACAGGCGTTCCTGTCAAAAGCCCGCGGTAGGCGATAAGCGTGCTGCAGGTGTTCGCTTTACATACAAATGAAACAGTTTCATTAATTAGATATTACCCGCTGTATTTACATTACGGTAATGAGTACTCGTAAATTTTGCAGATAACGATCCCCGAAATGGGTTGAAAGTTATAACGTCTCTTAGGTTTGAATTGATTGGGTTGTCTAATGTTTTTGATTACGATCTGTTTGGCTCTGCGGTAGTGCCGATGAAAGAGGTCCCGGGCTCGATTCTCGGCCTGGCAGATGTTTGAATGATTAATTTAAATATGTTTTCTGGGTCTGGGTGTTAACTGTCCTTGTCTTTGTGTGTATTCCATGGCATCCCAGACACAGGTAATTCTAGCGGTGAGCTATGAATGTAAAACTTAATTTTTTATTTTTTTCATTCGTTAATTCGTCATTGATTGGTATACTTCAATGTTTGTAAAATTCAACCAATATCATATCATATGTATTAGAAACCATATCATATCATATGTATTAGAAACCTAGTTATAGCCTAGATATCAAAAATGTAAATTGTTTTAGTCTTCTATGTACACAAAGTGTAATGTAAAAATGTAATTATAAATATTTTATTTAAATATATGGGTACTTTTATTTGACTTTATTATGATCTTTCTGAACGTTTAAGTGTGAGAAAGCAAAATGTTTTTCAAATCTTTTCCATGATGAATTAATCTTTGATTTGCTTTGATGTCTTTAAAGGTGGGTGGAAAAAAGGATTAATTATTCCAAAATTCACTCCCGGCGGGTGCGCTGGTTTTTTGCTTATTTTCGACGGGGCGGGTTGCGGTGAGATTTCAGGATATGGACACTAAGCTGAAGACCAGGGTTCTCGGACCTTTATATGAGAAATGATAGTACATACCAATCCAGCGTTCTACGAGTCCATAGTCTTGGCTTGAAGCTAGGTTATCGGCGTGAGCGCATGGCGCCTGCACATGCACTTTTGAAAACGCAGGTTCACAGACCACTTCACTGGCACTTAACACACTCAAAAATATGAAGGGACACTGTCTTTTCATATAAGTAATATATATTTAATAGTTTTAAGGTGTTAACACAGGAGTTTCCGTATTTGTTAATTAATTAGGTAAATGCAATCGTCAGTCTGGTGCGGTTGACGAAGAACTGATTCGACGAGTTTTCGAACTCACTCGTCGTTAGTTGCGGTGGCGCCACATTCGGTTATCCGAACGTGAATTGGCATGTTCTTTTAAATCTATCATGCACACATAAAAAGAACCATCCCCCCGGCCTTCAGGAGATAAAGAGAGCTCCTGAACTAAAAGGACAAGGGTGAGCTAAATTAAATGCGGATGCTTGTAAAACGTAATGCGGGTAAAGCGGAAGTATATCCAGTGAGTACACATGGACGACTATAAAAATAATAATAAAACAGGGAATAAACTAAAACTTATGACTAAAGCAGCCTAGATAGGCGGGCGTACATATAGAAAAAATAAAAAATATATATATGTGTATATAACAACAATAGAAAATTATTGGGAAGGTAAAACACACAGTTTTACCACAGGTCGAACGTAGGTGACATTTTGTGTGCGTACTGAAAAAACTATGCGTATGATCTCGTCTGACAACTTTTCCGTTTTGAGAAGGACTACAGTGCCTTTAGTTACCGGATTAGATTTAGTGTCGCATTCAGCGTGCGTTTGAAGCGAATTAAAATGCTCACGCCTCCAACATTTCCAAAATCTCTGAACTGTGCCATCTATTAAACGTTTATTGCGAACTAAATCTACTGAATCTAGGTGCGGGTTAGAATGAAATGAATCTAGCGGACCTGGAGTCAGGCCATGTGCAGGTATAAGAGCTTCAAGCTCCACGGTATGAAGGTTCAGTACGGTTATGTGTTTAGAGTTGAGTATCCTCTCAACTTGTGTGAAAGCGGTAATTAATTTGTAAGCGAGAAAAATGTTACTACCTACAGTTCGATAACACGGAAGCTGCGTCTGATCTGAGCACGCGAACTTGTTCAAAAGGCGGGGTGTAAACATTATGCGGAGAAGTCTGACCCAGGACGACACTTGCTCGGCAAGCGTGCAGAAATAAGCTTCGAAATCATTAGTAGCGATAAAGGCATTCGATCGTTTTTGAAGTTTCAGAAACTTTTCATCTCGTGCGAGGTCAAAGGTCAGCCTTCTGATCAGCCTAGTGTGGAATTCGACATGAGCCCGCGGGGGCTCATGAAGCCATAGCGGGTGATCTGACGATTGAGCGGGAGCGAGACCGCAATATATGCAGTTGTTAAAGTTCGGCGCAATCTCACAATGATGTGATTTTATAGAAATAAAATTGTTACGTATTTGAGCGATGGAATTTGCAACGGCAGTATCGAAGCAAGGCGGGGGCGAAGAATCCCGAGAAAGGGTTGAAGCGGTTGATGCGGGAGTTTCGTCAGAGAGACGGCGGCGGGAACAGACTGTTTTGATATCGAATCGAAACAGCTGTGCGAGTAGCACTGAGGTACAAGGCGCTACGCGTATTAAAGAAATTATCTTGAACAGAGCAATAGCGACTGGAACACAGAGATGCAGAGGAGTAGCGGTTTGAGTGACGTCATTGGGTCTAGCGGCGGATTGTACACGGAGGCACTGAAAAGCGGGAGATAAAAAGACCACAATCGGTCTTGCGGGGTGTGATTCACGGCGGTATACGAAAGCGGGTGACAGAGGGACCACAATTGGTCCAGTAGCGGTTTGTACACAGAGGTTCAGAAAAGCGAGGGATAAAGGAACCACAGTAGGTCCAGTAGCGGTTTGTACACAGCGGTATGCAAAAACAAAGATCAGGGTGACCATAGCAGGTCTAGCGGTATTTTGTAAACAGCGGTGCGAAAAGACATAAGTCAGATGGACCACATCGGGTCCGAAAGCGGGTAGTACATATCGTAAACATGGATAAGCGGAATTCACAGATGTAAGTTTGTACTTTAAATTAATCGCGGTTAAATCTGCCGATAAAATCGGGCCAGAATGCAAACAATCGTTCGGTGAAACGTTCGTGTCAATGCATTTGGCACTTGCATTCAAAACAACGCGAAGCGGTTTGTCCGGTCGGGAAACGCCGTGGTGAGGAATGACGTAATAATCTTTATCAGTAAGTGCGGGAGCGGGTGCGATGATATTGCGTTCGAGATAGTCTCTCTTCTCGTTATCATATTCTTGTTTTAAAGCGGTATTAATCTGAAATCGGCGTTTGAACGAAGACGGATGGCGAGATGCGTTTTTTGAAGAGTCGTCTAGCTTAAAGGTCGACTCCAAAGCGGAGGTTAAAGCGGTGTTATTATTATCAGTAGTATTATTGCGGAGTGTGTTGAAAGCGGAGTAATCCTCACATTCTTTCTCAATTTTATACATATGAGTTTGAGTCGGCGCTGACTCAAGTTCGCAGAACTTTGCAATATACGAGTCAATCGAATCGTTACTCGACGAGAAAAAGGCGTGATTGTTATCATTGCGCGCGGAATTATTTTGATAATGGAGCGAGGCGATTGAACCTAAGAGTAGGTATCCGAATGCAGTTTCTAATAAATCGGGTTTACCAGGCGGGCCTAATAATTTTGCGGGTCTTAAAATTTGCATAAATATTTCGGCGCCTAGCAGAATATCTATCTCAGCGGGTTTATTGAAGTTCGGATCCGCGAGCTGTAAATTACTTATGTAGGTCAAAGGTGAAATGTCAAATTCACAACTCGGCAAATTACTAGCAATAGTTTTAATAACGAGCGGTTTTATTTTTAGGCAAAAGTTTGCGTCGTAATCAGACATTAAAGTTAAATCTGTTATACCGATTATAGATTGGGAGCTATTGCCAATTCCGTTCACAGTTTGTTCAGAATTATCATGGAAGATGCGAATGCCTAATTTTTTACAAGCGCGGCGGGAAATGAAATGATTTTGTGAGCCGTTATCAACTAAGATTCTAACTTGACCTATAGTTCCATCACTTTTTCTTACGTTAGCAACAGCAGTGCCTAGTAAGACACTATGGGTTTGTCGAGGGTTTTTTGAGTTAGCACTCATACTACAAAATGAAGCTACATTAATTTCAGGTTTATTAAAAACCGAGCTCGAGGACGCGGTAGCTTGTTGTTCCGTGAATTCTGAACTATTGGCGCTGTTATCTATGCAGCTGTGTAAGTTAGCGTTAGCGGTCATAGACTCGGCAACAGGTGACCTGTTATCAGTCAGGAAGCACAAAGTACTATGATGCGATTTCTTGCAGTGGAAACATCTGTTTTCGGACTTACACGTATTTGTATTATGTTGTAAGCTTAAGCAATTAATGCAGGCGCGTAATTTTTTGATATAATCGTAACGTTCGCGTGGAGTGAAGGTCTTGTATTTTGAACATGCATACAGTCGATGGCTTGAATCATTGCATAGCGGACAAGCGATGTTGTGCACTACGAATGAGCGCGGGTTATTTTTAGGCGTAGGGATATGCGATTTGGGATTTGGAGAAGTAATCACGTTATTAGTGTTGTCACCTGTTCGATTTAGAACTTTTATGCGATCACGGACAAAAGAAATCAAGTCGTCTAAAGTAGGTATTTCTTTGCCGCGATTTTCCATCTCAAATAGGCGTGCGGTTTCTTTATCTAAACGATTTAATAACGCGTGTGACATTACGAAGTCACATAAATCAGTTAATTTTAAGTTATTTAGCGCGAGATAAGAGTTTGAAAACTGATCAATTAGATTTTCCAAGTTATCAGCGGTGGCGGAAGCGATAGGTTTCAATGAAAACATTTGACTTAGATATGTGCCGGCTAAGTTTCTTTTATCTTCGAACTTTGACACAAGTGCGTTGTAAATCGTTTCATAGTTTTCTGCGGAAGGTATAAAACCGGCGTAAATATTTTTAGCTTTGCCCTTTAATTTACTTGCGAGGTAAAACATCTTTTCAGTTACAGAAAGAGATGGGTTCAAATGAACAGCGTTTTGAAAAGTTGCGTAAAAAAGCGGCCATTCTTTGTTATTGCCATCAAAATCGGGGATCTCTATGCGAGCTAATTTAATTCCTTGAGAGGAGTTATCATTATTATTCTTAAATGTCATAGTCGACTTAGGTATGTGTTGCGAATGTTTACGTTTGATGCGGCAGTAAAGATCCTCGAAAGCGAGCCATTTGTTGAAATCTGGTACTGAATCTTTGTTTATTTTTAGATAAATTAGATTTATATCTTTCACGCATTGTTGAAAATTACTTCTAATTTCATCTAATGTTTCAACGGAACAAAGGAAGTCCTCTAAAGCGTCAGGATCATTCAAATCTTTACGCGAGTTATCGTAAATCTGTTGTATACGTTCAAAATAAACTTGTCGTTGAAATTCAAGAACCATAATTTTCTGTTCATTTGACGAGGACGTCATTTTTTACCTATTTATTTGAGCGATCGAGTAAAAACACAAGGCGACCGATGCGGCGCGCGATCGTTCAGAGATAACGTAGGAATGCGGTGAGGTGCGAGTGCGGATAATAAACTATTTATTTTGCGGATTAGGTAATATCGATGCGAAACAATAAAATATAATGCGGCAACTAAACCAAAGGAGTTCTTCTATGTAGGTAGGTACTTTGGTTTTAATGGCGGGGTTTTAGACTGACGAGCACACAAAATGGCGGCCTAGTTGGCTGTATGAAATTGCAATTTTAAGGCGATTTTAATGAAAATATGTGTAAATATAATAGATAATAATGAAAATAAGCAAATCCGGCTCGAAGGACCATCAAATGGGTGGAAAAAAGGATTAATTATTCCAAAATTCACTCCCGGCGGGTGCGCTGGTTTTTTGCTTATTTTCGACGGGGCGGGTTGCGGTGAGATTTCAGGATATGGACACTAAGCTGAAGACCAGGGTTCTCGGACCTTTATATGAGAAATGATAGTACATACCAATCCAGCGTTCTACGAGTCCATAGTCTTGGCTTGAAGCTAGGTTATCGGCGTGAGCGCATGGCGCCTGCACATGCACTTTTGAAAACGCAGGTTCACAGACCACTTCACTGGCACTTAACACACTCAAAAATATGAAGGGACACTGTCTTTTCATATAAGTAATATATATTTAATAGTTTTAAGGTGTTAACACAGGAGTTTCCGTATTTGTTAATTAATTAGGTAAATGCAATCGTCAGTCTGGTGCGGTTGACGAAGAACTGATTCGACGAGTTTTCGAACTCACTCGTCGTTAGTTGCGGTGGCGCCACATTCGGTTATCCGAACGTGAATTGGCATGTTCTTTTAAATCTATCATGCACACATAAAAAGAACCAAAAGGCATACTTAATTTTTTAAATTATATCTTAGGTTGTTATTAATTCAACATTAATTTGTTATTACTTACAAAGTAAACAGACATTTTTACTGAAAACCGAGCCCAGGTTCATAGAAACACAACCTGCTTTTTAACGACTTTTTCTGATAATGAAGAGATAATATGTGATGTTATGAATTTTAAAAACAGAAATGGTTCCGTCAACAATTCTTAAAATTACAACAAACACCTAGATTTATATTATTAAACGTTTTTATTAGGTAGAAAGAAACGTTAAAAACTCACCATGATAAAAAATACTGTAGTAATTCTTATTCTGCCTTATGGGAGACATGAAGACTTTCTCCCGTTCACTCACGACCTCCGCCATGTCTTTCCCTGCACCTACTCCACTTCTAGACGAAAACTGACTCATTTTCAACGCTATTAAAAAACTAACTGCTCTATCCAAGAGTAAAAACGCTAGAGACGACTTAAAAGCTCGAAAATTATCGCCATATTATGCGAATTCTGCGAGAATTGTCCTCGTGTAGCTGGGATTCTATTCTTGGACGCTCGAGATTTTCTTCTCCACTCTCCCTGTCATGACGTTCGTAATGAGTGCGACAAGGACCGAGATGATACCTCACTTTCTAGAATTGGGTCCCTGACCCGACATCGTTACGTATAATAACCGTAGGAAACATGGGTCTAAAAACTTTGGAAAGTGAAGTGATAAAGTGAGGAAAAAATGAGAACCGCAAACAAAATGGTAGGAGAGTAGTTTGGAGGAGTTTGTCACATAAAGCCGCGCCTTCACAGGTGAGTTCTCGTTAACAGCTTTTGAGCATGAGTTAATTTGATTTGTTTTTATTCGTCTAGACCGAATTAAAGTTGTAATAATTTATGAACCATTCCAAATTTAAAGTCCCTAGATTGTATTTTAAATTCAGCTTTAGGGTTGAGTCAATCGATGTTTAGGTAATCATCATCATTATCCACAGCCAACTATATCCTGCTCAGTAAAATCCTTTTTCTTGTTGTGTCATTAATCTCGGTCCTGTGCTAATTGGGTCTAGGTTTGACGCGATTCTAACAATATCGATGTTTAGAAGACTTAATACCGCCTGACTACTTCTACCTTCTATTTCACATCAGCAAAGAACAAAGTTTCAAGACTCTTTCTTAAAGTATTTCTGCAACCGCTTAAAAGGCGACAAACCCTATAACTACAAACAAGAATTACTTAATTAGTAAAGAAACAAGTTTTAAATACTCACCTTTATCCCTAGAGATGTGAAACACCTTGTTCAGTACCGCGGGTTTTTTCTCCTCTTCGTTTTTCTTCGCATTTTGTGTTAAATTCATTTTGACGGTTTTCCAACGGCTTGAGACATTTTTATTCATTTTTGATGGAATGTTCGCGTCTTGCATGAAAAAGTTTTAAGTGCCTGTCGTATTTGAATGAAACGAATACTGAAGCTCGGAGGCGTTGGCAAGTGTAGGACTGTAGGTAGTGTATTATAGGTATGTACTTTTGTGTGTTTAATGGGTGTGTGGCTTGCGCGGTTTTGATACTTTTTGTATAAAGTAAAGCGAATAAGTTACTTGCCTGATGGTAAGCGCAACGATGGTTTATATGTGTAGTTTATGTTGTCAAAAATTTTAAACTTACATATTGTTAGCAACTTGCATACTTTAATTAAATGCTTATAATATATTATGTTCTGTAAAGTTTCTACCATAATATCACTCATTTGCCAAACAGCGAACTAAAAAGAAATTGACATAATTGGCATTTAAATAAATATTTAATTAATATTGTGAAACAAATCTAACCTTACCTTGCAAATATCTTAAATACCTTTCTCGCATATTTTTTTTTTTTATGTACTCGCCATTGTATAAGTATCAAATCTCGTTGGTCCTCGTAGCTCAATTGAAGAATTGTATAAAAGGATTTATCGTGGCAAACGAAGGTCACGTTTAGTCCCATTATGAGCCCAACAAATTGTATGCCTCCATTGGCGCCTTAGAAAACTATTATCGTATTGAATAGGGGTCTTTACTATTAAGTGGGGGTGTGAGAATGAATCAGAGCAGCTATAATGGAGGTGATTTGCATAAATATAGTTTTGCAGTTTGTTGACTGACTCTAATTTTGCTGTGTAATGAATTAAATATTTGCGTTGGTTGTAAATTAATTAATTAATACATAATTATGTAAAGCTGGTTGGTTTAAAATTAGCGAAATGCTCTTTATTTCTTCGCCTTTCAAATAATGGACTCTACTCTACTATCAGAACGCCCTACATTAAATACCTTTTAATTATTATTGTTCCATATTATAAGTTTCAACATGAGATAAGCAGTTTATTATTCTGATAGTTTGCCATTATGCACGAAATACCATTGGGTGGGTTCATCTAGTTTTACGATACGTTAAAATCGACCAAAACGGATTTTTTTTTATGAAGTAAGTAAAGATCATCACTTCTGGAACATACTAGAAGTGTTTCGCATTTTTTTGTGTCTGATTCGTATTTTTTTTGTTTTATTTTATCCTAAAGAAATGCTGATGAATAGACCTATTTATCCTTTACGTAGATCCTGTTTTATTATTAGAGACACGCGCCAAACGGTTCCGAACTCTTTATCTCAAGCATGCTGAGAATAATTTCGCCTCTAGCACGTTCTAAATAAAGCCTAATTACTAAGACCCGGATAAGCGATACCTCACGGGAGCTAATAAACCGGGTATCACGGACATAGTGAACGGAGAAGGATAAGTTAGGGTGCTTGGCACCCAAAGGATTCACAGAAAAGTGTATATTATATTTTACCAAACTTTATACAAGATGACGACTACCTGGTTTAGCTCAGTGGTAGCATGTGCGCCTTCTGAGTTAGAGGTCATGAGTTCAAATCCTGGCCAGGGCAGATGTTTAATCATAATAATAGCTTCAAACTTTTTACATAGCACTAAAAAGTGCTATGGCAAACGCTATGATTCAGTTTTCAGTCTACTTGTAAAATTTTTTCTCTATTTGATCACGACTAGACTTAAGAATATGAAACTAAAACAAAATAGTTTGAAATAAGGAGCTGACGGTCATCCATCTTTCACAATTGTTTTACTTCCTAGTGAGTAAGCATGGATAGAAGAAGGACCTTTGCTTCGGAGTGGGACAACATGGGTTCACAAAAAAAAATTACTAACGAAGAACTCTCTCATAGAGTAGGTATTAACTGCCAATTATTTTATATACCTTATATTTTTCACTAGCTTTTCATTTACCAAAAAATAATCTGCAAAGTAAATCTTCTGGCTCCATTACTCTGCGTACAGAGTTCGACGTCGGATGAATGTGCCGGTTCAATCAACGTCGGTGCGAACGTCGCACGTATTTGTTAGGTACCGAAGTTTTACCGGTTTTACTTCGGCACCTATCGAGTCGAGAGATGCTAATTTTTAAAACATGCTTCGTGAAAGTTCTGCAAAATACAACCCTGGTAGTTTGGAATCCTAGTGGGTAGCTATAATGTGTAAAACGTTATTTAGTAATTTACATAATTGGTTTACTGGGAAAAAGGAAATCACGTACATGAACGATGCACTACGCCTTTTATTGGAAATGTTTGTTGTAAAAATTAAACCGTGCAACGTGTGCATTGTGAGGTTCGTAGTTCCAGTTTGTATATCATACTAGCTGATTTCCTGGACTGTAACTTCAATTTCGCACAGCTCGGTCTTCGTTCTCACAGGTTTAGGACTTGAAACTGGGATTTGGCTTGCATATAGAAAGATGTGTGTAATACAAAAAAAAATGTAGTTGTCAAAACTCATGGACCGCGGAGTCTGTGATGGATAATAAATATTAAAATAAAAGCCTTAGACAAATCAGTGCAGTTATTCTCAAAATTTGAAATGATATACTTAAAAGTCAACATCCATATATTATTTTTGCTATAAAAAGATGAATAGTTAAATACGTACCTACCTGCACTACGAGTAGATCAAATTGACTAAACGCTATTGTAAACAATAGGAGAAAAAGTTAAAACAGTTAAAAAAGGTGAATCTGTTAAACTATACCAATTCACTTCAACCCGTACTAGAGCTCTTCAAATGTAGAGTACAATTGAAGAAAATTTAAAACACTAGTTTCAATCTCGCTTTGTTTTACTGGGCCATAAACAATCGGTGCACAATCGCAACTGAGTTACGCGATGCACACGACCGGATACAACACTTTATTGGGCAGATCGAGGAGAGACGGATGTTATTGCTGGGAGGGAGATTGTTTTGATTTGTTACCGAGTGGTTATAAATGGAGTCATGGTAAGGTAAGGATTGCGTACTTTTAAACACTGCGCGAGTGACTGTTCAATTAATTCTTTCTCACTAATTACCTCGTAATAATTACTTCTTACTTACTTATAATCTCTTACGTAAAAAATATCTTCTTACTTACTAAATATATATGTACGTCCTTCTTACTAATTACTGCTTACTTACTAATTACTACTACTTACTCAGCATTTGAGATCTTTGCTCATGTCAGTAAAGTAATTTTAATGCTTAGCTTGATCGAAGTTAGCGGCCCTGTGCTGTTGTATAAACCTCCTTGTATGACATAACATCTGGCTTCTCTTATAATTATCTAGTCTAAAATTATTCTTCTTGGTCAAAAACGTAGGTACAATCTAGACAGCATCTGAATGCATGATTGTAAAAACCCCCCTCAGACCAAATGCAAAAGTTTCAGGAAATCAATAAAAACTATCTGGTGTAAAAAAAATGTTCTAAATGAATTTATTTTTCTAAGTATTTCAATAAAGTAAAACAAAAGAGACCACATGCTAATTTCTTATACAATAATTATAATTAGTTTTTTTTTAATAATTTTTTGAAAATTTTGGATAAGGTGGGTTTTTACAGTCATTGTTTACGAGGTGTGTTTTTACAATCAAAGTCCAATTTTATTTTAAGTTTATTTTGTTTAATTTGCTTGGTTTACATAAACAACGAAGCTATTACTTAAAAATATGCACAAATTAATCCAATTCGTCATTTTCAACATGATCAGATTATAGGCCATTCCAAAATTTCGTTCCAAAACTTTACTTTTTCTTCCTCTGTTGCAAACTCAACGCACTTTTTTAGGTCTTCCATTTTCTTTGAGTTTATGCTGAGCTGCCTTGTTCCGTACGCAGGTTCTTGTGGTAGTGGTACGACAATCTGTGGCCTCATCTTCAGCAAGAATGTATTTTTCACCATTCCATCAATGTATTCCATCGTTGTTACGGGTACGTCGCTTCCAACTTTTCAAAATTTTAGGTGATGGAACTTGGAGATACTGAAGTTTACCTTCTCTGTTCTTGGTACACGTCGGTCTTTGGTTTCAAGTGACAGTGCAGTCTTTTTGTAATATTGAACCCACCACTTTTTGTATTCTATTACATCCTCTCCGCTTACCAAGTGAACTGTGAAAAAATCACTCTGCCTACTTGATGATATAATCAATTCCACCAGTTCATGTAAGCTGTACAACCTGTGTTTGCGACGAAGGCTCCGTTTTATAATCCCGAATGCTCCGCACATGGCAGAAAAGAATGACCACGCATAGGAAAAATCTGTTGTATTTTTTTAAAACGTCCAGTGTCGACGAGGGCCATGTTCATTCGAACTGCTGTATTGTTCTTGTTCTGCCCTGCGCAGTTATCGGAAAAAAGCATTAATTCAGTAACCTTCTTATCGACATACTCTTGGACGTAAGTCATAATGAAAGAGCACACTTCATTGGGCCCCTTTTTGGCTTGCCCTTCGTGGTACAGGAACAGAATCCTGGATAAGGTGTGTAAAAACACACCTTATCCAGGATAAGGTGTGTTTTTACGCTCATCGAAATTTTGATGCCCTCATCTCTGCGGGAAAGAACTATGACCGAGGTGTGTTTTTACGCTCAATCGATCCGTCTTGATATAGGGATCATTTTTCCATCATAAAAAGGAATTCGAAAAAAGTGGTCTGAGGGGGGTTTTTACAATCATGCATTCATCTGCATTACTTTATTAACATCAAAAGCCTTCTTTATCTTATTGGTGGGTATACAGGGCTATAAAGAAAGGGTATGCTAAGCCAAAACAGGCTCATAGTGTACACATCATTATGAACAATGTTTACTACATAGAAAAATGTCAATGATACTCTAGAAAAGGTATGGAACAGCTGTTTTTTTTTTGCGATTTTAGCATTGGTTTTGTAATAAAAGTTATTCATAACGATGAGTAATATGGACCCTTCACCGCTTAACATACCCTTTCCTTATAAACCTGTAGAGATAGGCCTCTCTTTCGCCGTGCCACGTGTCTCAGACAGAACGAATTAACATACCTACTTATTCGCTAATTGAAGTGGCTGTACACCAAGTACGCGTGCCCTGAAAAGACTCAGTAGGTACGCTCTGAAGTGTCCTGCCCTGCCCTCAATGCACGGCGTACTACTGAAGTATTCTGGGCTCATTCTCTATTGTGCAGCTCGCAGTGTAGTGTGCACTCCACTTCTAATGCAGTACCATATCGATAGTGCTTCTAAAGATGTTGTACCCACACATTGCAATGGAGACCGGGATACCTATTAGGTATATGGATTACTGTTAAAAATATTAGTTTGAGCTCCAGTTTATTGAAGTGAAAACTTCTTTAGCGGCGTTGTACACTTTTTTGGAATGGGTAAAAAATGTTAAACTCGCGACAGGGTCACGTGACCTGATCGAAAATTCGTAAGACGGATGGAGAGTAGACAGCTAGTATCCCCCTCTCTTTCTACGGCGCGGCGAAAATGTATGCCTGCGCCGGCTGTTTCGTTTAGGCGGCGCAGGGCGCTTGCGCGAATGTTCTAATTTGACAGTTATAGTGTTGTGACCTAGTGATTATAGTGGACACGATATCGATTCATTTTTCTATTAAAATAATTAAATCAATTCGTGCAAAATTATTCCCTAACCATTCCAAAATATCCAAAACGCACAACGTTAATACTTAAGTTTTCACTTCTGCCGGCACTCCCGGAGTGCAACCCGTCGTTTTTTTCTTTCAACTAAGAATTGGGCGTGTAAAGTTTTGCACTTAAAATGTAGGCGCTGTCAAAGTTACAAGATTTATTTTGATTAACATTATATTTTTTAACACAAAATCTGATAGTTAACGTGACGACACAGCTTTTTAGATGTTTTTATTTGCACAGTTTCACTACATTCACACAACCTTTTTTGTAGGCACTTGAAACATTTTACTTACGTCATTTTTAATCCATTATAGTCGTCACAAAATAAGATGCCCGTTATGACGTTTGTCATTGCGACGTAACTAGTGATGTCACCATACGACTCGGTACTCGATACTCACGATAAATCAATTCAAGTTTGTATGAGTATTTGATCGATTTGATTTTGTATTGTAAAGTACATTAGATTAAGGTTACGATTCGAAAATTTAACTTAAACTTGAATATTATAGGTACATAATTATATTAAAATGATACGAAATGGTGCTCAATTTGTCTTTTATTTAATATTTTTAGTTATAATAACATTCATTCAATCACAAAAAAAAAAAAAAAACAAGAAAAACGAAAGTGATTGAATCTTCATTCAATAATTTTCTTCGGATGATGAGCCAAAATCGTCAGTTGAGCTATCGTCACCTGTAAATATAATATCTTATATCTTCACCTGTATCTGAGGCGGGACTCTATCTTCCTTTCTATTTGTTCTGAGGATGCCGCTTGGTCAGAGAAAAGCCATTCTACCTCTATAGAAATTAGTATCGCCAATTCAAAATTTTATTTACGACTCCAAGCTCATCTTTCTTAGTAAAATCAATTCACAATATTTTAATTACCATTAAAATCGAATGATGCTGGTGAAATTGAATAATTAAATGGTTACAACTTACAATACTAATATTTGAAAAAAGAAGACTGAGAACGTAACTGTTTTTGAGAGTTTCGTTATAATTTGACATTGCATGCTACCATAAAGTATGCGCGAAAAGCGTTCCAAGTTACATTCTACGGTCTTTCTCAAGTGTTATAACGGGCATCTTATTTTGTGACAACTATATAGTGGACCCAAGTTTGGCTTTTTATGACAGATCAAAATTTTCTAAAACTATTGACGTCTTTGTCTAATACATTGCAATGATAAAGACAGATATATTTTTAGTTATTTTAGATCTATCAAATAATTCAAACTTCAAATGCTTTATACATATTTGGCTCTGGAAGAGGTTTGTAAACTCAGTCTAAAAAGTGCTCTATGTTCATGAAATTAAGAACCATTTTAAGTACTCTCACCATCATCATCCATAGCTTTATTTACTTATCTGCTGTAAATAGGTCTCTCTCTTATTGCTTAGTCTGTCTCTTAAACCGTGGTATTTTATTCACGAAAATCTGTGAGAACAGATCGAATGTTAACCTATTTCTTCACAATAATTATGATAATTTAAATCCTTCAAGTTTTAAGTTTTTTTAGTTTCAAGTTTTTTCCTTTAAGTTTTCCAAAGAGCGATAACTTATATCGCAAAAAGAATAATATGCGAAAAATAAAACGCGAAATTTCGACATTTGCTAGCGTAAAGTTCGTGGGAATTTTACCAAGAAATCGGATTTTTATCAAGAAACCGAATGTTATGGTCTCACCATATATCATTATTTTAGCCTCGTCAGCGCTCGAGTGGGCAAAACTTCTGGGTTTGCCTAATATAGGAGTTTGCTTTATTTTGAGCCAGTTGAGCCCCGCAATTTTACCCGCCTTTTTTGAGAATAAAAAGTAGCCTTTAATATTAATTTAGGGTACCTAAGTATAAGCTACTTTCATGGAATACAATACAATAACTCTTCATACCAAATTTCATCTAAATTCATTCCGCCATTTTTGCATGTTTTATCAACAAACATCCATACTTACAAACATATAAACTTTGCCATTATATCATACTGGTTATTCCCAAAGGTTCCCAAAGGTTGGTCTAGTTCTGCACGTGTTTTAAATCAAGGATGTATAATGGGCACAAGTTTAAAGGTTTTGTTTGACAGATTTAAACTAACTACAAATAAATTTGTCTTTGTCATTGCACCCTATTAAACAAGGATATCAAAACTTTTAGAAAAATCAGATCTGTGGAGTAGTCTTCAAACTTAGGCCTAATAATATGTAGGTATATTATTATTCAGACTAATATTTTAAATGCCAAAGTTCATTATCAGAAATCATTTGTTATTTCTTTGCGGTGAAACAGTATAACGTTTTTTGAAATTTTTGGTACTTATGTAGACTAAACCACACTTTATAATCAAAACAAAATTCTGAATAAAAAAAAAATTTATAATTTTTTTTACTAAATATATTTTATTATTAAAATACATAGCTACTTCTAAAACTATTTCTATAATAAAACTAGCGGCCCGCCTCGGCTTCGCACGGGTAGACATTAATTTTTTAAACATTCTGGGATAAACGTAGAGTAAATGTGTCTTGATGATATTTGAGCACGCAATTCAATGTCAAGCGCTAAGTACCTATTCTTAAATTTTCTAATTTTCGCGTAATTTTTTTTTTTTCTTAAGAACCTTCTCCTGACAATAACAAAAAAAAAAGTGAAATCGGTCCAGCCGTTCACGCGTGATGGCGTGACCATGGGAAATAGGGATTCATTTTTATATATATGTATATATACCTAGATGACAACTAAAATTATTAAAAACAGTCAAGTATCCTTCTTGTCAGTGTCCATTCGGAACATGCTTGTCGCCATGGTCGGCCGCCGGTCATAGTTCAGGTTGAGTTGGAACGCTTTCGACTCTTGCTTGCTGAATATGTAGCGGCTGAGGTGACGAGCTGCTTGCGAGCCTATGTACTGTGGAAAGAAGTTTATGAATTAAATTAAAATTATTATATTAGGTATTGTAGCTGCGCTCCGCGAGAGTATGCAAGAGAGAGATGTTGATGAAAAATAGCCTGTCTCTTTCTGACCCCTGCCTCTTAGCTGTGTTTGCGGTTTCATCCGCGGGAATGATAAATATGGTGAAAAGTAACCTTTTTTTTGTATCTCTCAAAACTTGTTTGCAAATATTCATGATGGTCGGTTGAGGCGTAAAAGCGTAACAAACAAACTCACTTTCGCATTTATAATAATCGGTAAGATAACCTCCGCGAACTGGTAAGAAACAGTGCCAGTTTCAAATGTTACATTGTTAGGTAAAATTCACAAATTTTTGTAACGCTCATGACGCTTTGAAAAAAAAATGACGATAGCTGCAAAAGTCAAACTTACTGTTCGAGAATCATACTCCTTTCTCAATTGTCTTATTTGGTGATCCATAGGACCCCAGTCTTTGTCAGGAATGAACATGAGCTGCCAATTCTGTAAGTAAATACATAATTTTATCGAAAAAGAAAAACTTACTACACAATACACATTCATAAATATTTCAATTATCATTTTACGCTCATTTACATTAAATGATCATGATCGCTATTACAATTAAGATGATTAAAACTGATAAAACAATACACAATAAATGTGCCTGTCAATTTTGATAAAAACATGCTTTAAAAATAGTTGGTCAGAAAAAGCGATAGTAGCTCCCCCACTGCACAGTTAAGTAGTTTCGTACCCGTTTATCTATAACCACGTATTTGTAAGTGATGCAGATCATCCCCGCTACGTAAGGCAGGGCCAGGAAGCACCACTCGCTGGAGAGTAGTAGCTGGTTCAATCCTCTGACTTGTGATAGACATTCTATCATGATGTATAATTTCACCTGAAAAAAGAACTTACTTATCAGCTGATAGTAGTGGCGGCGTAGGTGGGGGGTGGCTGGGCCAGTCCGCTCAAATGCCAAGCACCAGAGGGTGACAACAAAATTTCAATTACTGAGATAATGTAGAGTTATACCTATTTTAAAAACAAAAGAAATATAATTCAGTAAAAATTAAATGTTATTTATATAATAATTATTTTTAGGGATACGAGATAAAGATTATGAAGGTCTTTACAAAAAACTCGGACACAAAAAGCTGAGAAAAAAAATATGTTGTGTTTTTTAATTCAAATTTATTAAATTTTTGCTATTTTCAGCTGCAGCAAATGTGACTGCATCTCCACATCCAGATGTAACCAGATCCAGATGTAACATCTAGATGTAATCAATAGGGCGCTACAGAATATCTACAGAATAATCATTTCTTGTAGATCTAACATGGCTAATAATGCTGTTACTTACAAAATAGAATAACGGCATCAGTCTCCACACAAGTTGTCTGAGCCTCGTCGGTGGAGCTCCGAAATGGAATAGAACGTCATCAATCAACCTACCCACTGGATACATATAATAAAGCACGAAGATTTCGACAAAAGTCACAGTTACTTTAGTATAAACATAGATGAAAACTTGCATCTGAAAATAAATTATCAAAACTAATCAAATTGAGACACGCATAATGGTGATAAATTATTAAACATAATTTAATATATACCTAAATAATTATGCTAATAAGATAGTTTAAATATATTTATAATATAAAGAGAATGAAAGATAGTCGTACTGGAAATAACAAAAATAGACTGAAAGAGAATAATGTACGACAAGTGGTTGTCAACCAGGAAAAGTCACTTTGTAATGAGCACTTTAAGATAGTTAGTTACTTTTGGTATCGGGTAAAATAATATTATTTTGTAAAAAATAAATTCAGGCAGGCCAATTACCAAATATATGTAGGTATGTGTGCTTCGGCATTCGATAAGCTACTCGTAAGTAAGTAAGATATATTAAAACAATAATTATGATAATGAATATTGCACCCTACTTACGTTTTTAGTAATGTAAAGGTATATTCCTAAGCAAACCACAGTGCTCATTGCATTTACAATCCATTCTTTTAGAAACGACCATTCACAAATTAATACTTCGACGAAACAATGGTATGTTACAGTCTGCAAGAAAATAACAAATAAATTACGCTGGAACAAGAAAGAGTATTTATTACAAAATAGGGCGGTAACTTTAATTCAATTTTTTGTAAAAAATTAAATAATTCACTTGCTATTGACTTTTTAATAAATGACTTGTAAAAATATTAAACCTGAACGCAGCTGTAATGTATCTAAGGTTTATCAAAACAAACTATTTCAAACCCTAAAACACCCCTGTAAAAGCCTCGATATTTGCTTACACCACATTCCAAGTTCTGATTTATCACAGTTTGAAAATTAAATGCTAATAAAAATAAATGTCTAAAGTAAAATGTCATAGTACTTACTATTGCAAAAAAATCCATTAAAAAGCTCATAACAAGAAAACCCAATGTATACAGATCTCCCCAATAGAATTGCGAGAAAAACAGCGGCCAGTAGTAAAACCACGAGTGCGGAGCTGTGAAAAGAATTAACTGTTTTCCTTTGGCAGCTTATGAGATTAGTTTGTTTCGTCTAATCTTGATGGCGTACCCTACTGCAGAAAGTATTTGTATTGTTTGAAGATGATGTCAACTCAACGCCAGCCAATTTTGATAAGTGAAGGTCGTGGAGCAATTATCTTTCCACCGTTTTGATCCCACGAGAAAGTGATAAACAAAACATATCCATTTCACAACCAAACTTTGATTTTTTTTTTCCAAAGAAAATCTGTCCTGAGCTCGTACTCAGCTAGCAGCAATACGAATCGGCACGGGCTGTTGTTAGAGTCACGCCGATCATCGCAAACCATCAGCACTGGTCGTTGAATATACATAATTACTAAGGAGCCGTTTTAAGCGCTGACCTCCGCTCGAAATGGCACGCGTGCTGACATTCAGCGTAACGTGCGCCAACGAACAGTCAGCGTGACTCTTAAGCGAGCGTTTCTGGTGTGAACAATAAAGAGTCTATCTTTCTATCTATGTATCTAAAGTCAGCGTAAAATATGAATGTGCGTTTATCGCAACTGCATATGTGGAAAATGTTCTTCACACCGTCAATTAGAGCTTGAATCACCCGTGGGTATACCATTCAAAGCGCAAGCTTCAAGATATCTGTGTAGGCCTTTACGATACATACTAAACTGTGTCAGTTGCAAAGGTGCTCCAGCAATATTCTTGCAGTGAACTCTGACTCGATTTGTCAGAACTGCTCTAAAAAGGTAGCATGCAGCGTTTGACAAGCAGAGCATGAAACTATCATGACTTGGTGATATCTGTAAACATAAATTATTTTTGAATTGGTCAATACATTTTTTGAAAAAACGTAGCTATGTCATGTGTTATGTTCAGTAGTGCCCTAAGGTGGTTCATCATTTATCATCAGAGTATCTACCTCTAGGTACTTGTATCAATTATCCAGTCAACTCAACCTGATCATCTAACTTCCGGAATACCAGAGCCTATAGTCTACCTTCGAAAAGTGATTAGGCCGTATATTCCACCATGCTGGCTAATTGCGGTTTGGTAGATTCACATAAGCTAATGACTTTCTCCGGGCCTATACTTAGGTTTCCACTCAATATGGTATAAAATTTCGTACATGAGTTCCAAAGAGAGAAGGGAAGAGAGAGAAAAGAAGAGAAAATAAGAAGAAGAAGAGAGTCGGGGTCTACCTCTTGAATGCAAAGCGGCTGGTAGAGATAGAATCCAACTAACCGACGGATCTAGACTGACACAAACACGCTTCGTGAAACACGCGTCTATCTCGCTCTGTATGCCAAACTTACCACGGTCTAGACTGAGACGAAAGCTTGCTTCGAAAAGCATGCTTGGTACACAATAAAAAAACTTACGTTTTGAGTACTTCTTGCAGTCAGAAAATGGACCACTGGAGGTGCAGTTATTGATTCCGCCAAGAAATCAATGTCAGCTGCCTGTAAGTATATTTTAATCGTCATGCTATCTATTTTTTATTCTTCGAATAAAATGGAAATATGTATTTGATTTTTTGTGACTTTTCGCATTGGTACATTTATTTCATATTACTCCGGAGGATGATCACAATTTGTTTTTGTTACAGTTTATTTACACCTCTATATGCAAATTACTTATTTACTAAGTATACAGATTTTATAGGTGCAACTAATAGTCGTACTAAGCTACATAATAAGTGACAGATCTAAATTACCTAAATTTAATTAAATTAACTAAATATATATCTGTCTTTGTCATTGCAACCTATTAGACAAGGACATCAATACTTTTAGAAAAATTAGATCCATCTTCAAACTTGGGCCCATTATGTACCTACCTATGCAAAAAATCATAAATCGTATTTAATTTTGTACCGCTAAGGCGTCAGATAAATCAATATCAGAAGCATGAGGCAGTTCCGGGACATCGACTTCATACAGAGAGGAGTGCATCACATACAGGAATATTGATATTTCCACAAGCACCGTGAACAATTGCAGTCGGTGTAGCATCTGAAATAAACATTTTTAACCGACTTCAAAAAAGAAGGAAGTTATCAATTCGTCTGTATGTTTTTTTTTTTTTTTTAATGTTTGTTACCTCATAACTTTTGACTGGGTGAATCGATTTTGATGATTCTTTTTTTATTAGAAAGCTGACGCTTCCCATTTGGTCCCATTTCAATTTAGTCCAGTTCTGATAATGGTATCCATGAGAAAATCATATAAGTCTTAAATTTGCATTAAGTACGTGCGCGACAAATAGATGAATAACTCAATAGTCGGTCTTTTGAAGTCGGTTTTTGTTTTTGTTTTGTAAAAATAATGTTCTTGTTACAAACAAAAACATATTTTTGCAATTAATATTTTATAAAAGGTGGTCTCTTTACCATCAGGCTGACCAACTGCTCGTTTATCGCTTTATATCCGAAAAAAGATATCTTTGCTGCATAAACAACGACTTGCGTGTCCGCGGATACTTCAGTGTGCAAGCGCTGTGGGTTATTTCTTTTTTTTTTATAAATAGCGCCATCTTGCGCTTTCGCTATGAACTTGATACCCTTACAGAGCATTTGCAGTGATACAGCCTTACTAATAAAACCGACAGATGTCGATATTTGTATAACCATCAGTACCTACTTAATAAGTATAACTTGTTAAAAAATTAAAATATATTTTTAAAACGAGTAAATGAGGCGTCGCCGTCGGACGGCCTTCACCTCGTTGGGTCGCGGGTCGATCCTGGACAAGATTAGCACAGGACCGGGATGAGTGGCGTACGAGAAGAGAGGCCTATACTCAGCAGTGGGTGATAACGAGCTGATGATGATGATGATGATGATGAATCTATGCTACAAACCATTCAAATTATGAACAGCGAACAGACAGTACGTATTATCATGGACTATTGAAGAAAATTGGGAGCAAAGTCACCATGAATGAGCCATACATATTTTCAAACGTAAATTATGGTTATAATTATGTTTTGAATTACCTTCCAAAATAATCTTTTGTACACCAAGTTGTGCGTTATTAGTATAGCTGACCACAGTATCAAGAAATAAAATAATGTTATGAGTGGAGTCAATGTTGAACACAAAAATTGTCTGAAATAGAAATGATTTGTGAATTCATAAAGAATCTTACTTAAACATCCTGACGCTCCTTTCAATTATCTTGCCTTGTTAGGATCAGGATTTATTCCTAGTGGGAGCTATGAGTGCGAAACGTTTTTTTTTTTTTTGTTTGCGCACATGACAATTCACATCAGCTAGAAGTTGTCAGAACATTTTAATCATTGATTTTTAGCAGTAAAAACCCCAATATCCTAACTTGCTATATTTATCATAACTAAAACATACAACACACATTTCATCTTTTTTATTAGAACTGCAGTGGTGTGGAACTCGCTGCCGGCGTCTGTCTTTCCGATAAAGTACAACCCGGGGTTGTTTAACCGTAAAGTGAATAGGTATTTCCTAGGCAAACGTGCTTTATCTCCGACCACATCGTCGCTTCTCATTAGGTGAGAATGTGATCAAACGCATGCCTAGTTCATTGTAAAAAAATACAAATTATGTACAAAAGATACAAGTATCTACCTAAAATGTTCAACTTGGGCCAGCTGAAATTTTTCCCCATTCGCTGCCACATAATATTTCTCCTGAAATATCCACGTTGTGTTTTTAACCTTTGCAGTAAACTCAGAAAGCTCCAGACAACTTATGGTTTCATTTCCAACTTTATACGTGTAATGATCACACCTAAAAAACAAATAGGGCTTATAAAGCCTGCTTAAAGTTAATCATTGCTTTAAGTTCTCCGTCTTGTCGCACGTCACATTTCACGTTAGCGAGAAGTTGTCAGAGCATTTTAAACAGCGACTAATTTTAGCAAGTTTATGAGCAAAGTTCATAAAGTTTAAAAATATGTAAAAATATATTTTATTTATATAAAATAACAGTAATTAATCAGTCAACCAATAGGTACCTGTTCCACGGATTCTTGTGGGCTAGACCATGCATTAAATATCCAAAAATTAATAACATCTGATTAAAGCAGGTCAGGAGTTCGAATATAGTTGCTAAAATAAACGCGAACTTAGAACCTGTTGAAATTTTAAAACATTCTTTGCATAATTATGTAAGTATCTAAGTATACTGAATAAAAAAAATATACAATGTAACCTTGTGAAAACTCGGAATGTAAACGCGTGAAAACTCGGATAAGAGATTTATTCGATACTCACCGTAGAAAAAGGGCACCATTTTCGAAATAAATAAGTGTTCTTCCGGTGAATACGACGCTAAAAATAAATTTGAGTACGTATGCGGAAGAGTCTTGAAAAAACCGTTGAAAATGTAAGTCCAGAACATTCTGGAAAAATCATAAAATTAACTTTATACAGAATGATTACTCATTCTGATGAATTCTGATGAACGAGCCATTCAACAAGAACATTATTTTTAACACGCTTTTATTAGCTTCACCTGTATGTTTGTATGTTTGTATGTTTGTATGTTTGTATGTTTGTATGTAACCGACTCCTTTGAGCGCGTTTTTGACCCACTTTAAACGGTCAGATTTCTTTCAAACTTTGTAGATATATCGAGGACCGATGACAATACACTAAACAAATCGTGTTTTTTAGTTTTTTTAACTATTAATTTTTTTAACACGCTTTTTCTATAAAGTTTCTTTAACTTTTAATACCGTTTAACTTACAAATGGTAATTTCGTCATTCGTGTCAGAGAACAGAGTAGCGCAGTGGAAGCGTGCTGGGCTCGTAACCCAGAGGTCCCTGGATCGAAACCACGTGCTAGAAATCTTTTTGCTCAATATTTTTTGTTACGCATCAATTTTATGAGGTCTGAGGATCGAAACCACGCGGCTACAAATCTTTTTGCTCAATATTTTTTGTTAGGCATCAATTTTATTTTTAATTTGCTTGAGCAGACGGCCAAAATCGGATAACACCAACACATTTGTACATATTAATAATGGTTAATAGTTAGCAAATCGAACTAAAAAGCGAAAAATAAATAATAGTTAAAAAAAACTAAAAAAACACGCTTTTTATAAAAAACCGAACTAAAAAAATAGAAAATAAAATTTTATAAATTTAAATTAAGAATAGGGTTGAAAATTTCAATAAATATAAATTAATAATAGTGTAAATAAATAAATATATGTATTTTATTTTTTTAAAAGCGTGGGGTGCTTTCTAAGATATTATCAAAATGCTAATCACTCTACTCATGTCTGTCAATACAAAATGTATCTACAAAATATATAATATCTATTGACCCATGCACCCCACGCTTTTTAAAAATAAAATACATATATTTATTTATTTACACTATTATTAATTTATATTTATTGAAATTTTCAACCCTATTCTTAATTTAAATTTATAAAATTTTATTTTCTATTTTTTTAGTTCGGTTTTTTATAAAAAGCGTGTTTTTTTAGTTTTTTTTAACTATTATTTATTACCAAACAAAAAACAAAAACCGACTTCAAAAGACCGACTATTGAGTTATTCATCTATTTGTCGCGCACGTACTTACTGCAAATTTAAGACTTATATGGTTTTCTCATGTATACCATTATCAGAACTGGATTAAATTGAAATGGAACCAAATGGGAAGCGTCAGCTTTCTAATAAAAAAAGAATTATCAAAATTGATTCACCCAGTCAAAAGTTATGAGGTAACAAACACAAAAAAAAAAAAAAAAAATGAATTGATAACCTCCTCCTTTTTTGAAGTCGGTTAAAAATGTAAACAAAACCCCTTAATATTTGAGAGTCGGTCCGCTGACAGATCTGCTGACAGCAACGGATGACATAACTTGAATCGTGTTGCTTTGCAAACGCGTGTTTTAGGGATCCGTATCCAAAGGGTAAAACGGGACCCTCTTACTGAGATTCCGCTGTCCGTCTGTCTTTCTGTCGTCACCAGGCTGTATCTCATGAACCGTGATAAGTAGGTAGTGTTAGACAGTTAAAATTTTTACAGAGATAGCTTATAATCATCAATCGGCCGAACCAATTGAAATTGAAGATGATGGTGAAATGTAGCCTATGTTTTAGTTTAATGTTTTAATCTAGGTCATGCATGCTATCTCTGTTCCAAATTTTATCAAAATCGGTATAGTAGTTGCGGAGATACGTGGTAACAAACATTCACTTAACACACAAACTTTCAGATTTTCAAAATCAGTAGGACTGAATAAAATACTACCAGGATAACATAACATAAGAGAAGAAGACTAACATGTTAAACCCATTGAATAAAATACTGCCAGGATAACATAACATAAGAGAAGAATACTAACATGTTAAACCCATTGAATAAAATACTACCAGGATAACATAACATAAGAGTAGAATACTAACATGTTAAACCCATTGAATAAAATACTACCAGGATAACATAACATAAGAGAAGAATACTAACATGTTAAACCCGTTGAATAAAATACTACCAGGATAACATAATATAAGAGAAAAATACTATCATGGTAAACCCATTGAATAAAATACTACCAGGATAACATAACATAAGAGAAGAATACTAACATGTTAAACCCATTGAATAAAATACTACCAGGATAACATAACATAAGAGAAGAATACTAACATGTTAAACCCATTGAATAAAATACTACCAGGATAACATAACATAAGAGTAGAATACTAACATGTTAAACCCATCGAATAAAATACTACCAGGATAACATAACATAAGAGTAGAATACTAACATGTTAAACCCATTGATTAAAATACTACCAGGATAACATAACATAAGAGAAGAATACTAACATGTTAAACCCATTGAATAAAATACTACCAGGATAACATAACAGAAGAGAAGAATACTAACATGTTAAACCCATTGAATAAAATACTACCAGGATAACATAACATAAGAGAAGAATACTAACATGTTAAACCCACCGGTCGCCATGCAAATAATTTGGCATTTGTTCGGTGACGTGGTGTAACTCCTGTAAAATGAATATCTTTCTGCCTTTGTTGACGGGATCATGCGACGTATGGAAGGGTATTCCACCTAAATAAATATAAAAAAATATATAAGGCTATTTAATTAGGCCCAGTAACATAGGTACACTACTAAACTTATTTATAAGTATTTGGTTCTATGTACGAGTATAGCAAATTTCTCTGCGTTTGGCCACCTTTGTGTCGTCTGTTTGTAACAATGGAAATCCTAATTTTCCTAATGGAAAATAACAACACACTAATATAAGTGATATAGGTAGGCTTTATAGTGGCAAACCGGAGCACCAAGCACAAAAGTCCGGACATCAGCTAAATATGTTATAAACTCACATGTGCTAATATTTTATCAGAAAGTCGTTGCTTTACTTCTACAGATATTTTCATCATTAACTAATCTCATATCTGTCCACTGCTGGAAATAGGTGTCTCCTAAAGAACGCCACATGGCAGTATCTTCCGCTGAAGAATGATAATAAGATTCAAAATAATAATTGCTAATAATAAAAATTAAATCAAATTGATAGTAACAAAAATTTCTCAAGTATCTTTATCGTATGTCTTAACCAAATATAAACTTAAAATCATACCTGCTGTACTAAGTGCAAATGAAAGTTTTTGAACTGCAAATACAATTTCGAAGGATCTTTTGAGAGTGACTCGACTGAAGCCGATCTGGGCCCCACCGCCCACGACGAGGACACCTTACGCAGCTGTTCCTCGCTGCTGTAGTCCAGACGCTCGTCCATGCTGCTAGGTAGTAGCTAGATTTTGCATTTTAGAGATATATATACGAGTATAATCCAACCGATGGATAGTGCAGATAGATCTCTTTCTCTCTTTTGTGTATACGCCAGGCAAAAGTCAAGTAATAAAATGTAAGGCACAAACTACCGTAAATTAATTAAAATGTATTACGATAATCACTTAAAAATACGAGTATCTAAATTATAACCTCGAAATCTCATAATATGACAGAATAAGAATGATCACAATTTTGATTACGATTATTTATACCAACCTTAGATTATCTACCTGTAGATGGAGCCATGGCGTGGCCGCACTTGAAACAGAAATAGTTTTTTGTGGTGTTGCCTAATAGGATGGAAAGTCCCAAACATTAAGTAAAAAATATTATGAAAAATACTTGATCGTGAACAGACATTATTAGTACTTACCTGTAAGTACTTCGCGGACTAAATAGTCTGAATTAGCACATATTAAATATTAGCTTTAATAATTCAACTCTTTTGACTTAGTCGTATGAAGTATAAAACCTCGCTTTAACACTAATAAAGTATAGTTTACACGAATCCAACATTGGCTGCCAATAATGACGGAAATAGATTATTAAAACGCGACCCGACGACACGCGTCGACACCCGATGTGCACCGTGCACATTACCAACATGCTGGCGTCAGTCCTGCAGCAAGCCAGCGTTGGCCTGGCCCCTGTTGTTTAGACGAGGCCATTCATTCACGGAATTTTTCTTCGGGTGTGCACACGTTTGTAGTTAAAAAATTTAGCCAATGACTGGCGAGATGCGTCTACACGTCTGAGACGCAGAAGGTTGCGGGTTCGATCCCCGCACGGAACAAATATGTTTGCATGATTTTCAGACATTTGTTCCGGCTCTGGGTGTTTTTCTATCTATAATAAGTATGTATTTACAAAAAAAAATCATACAAGTAGTTTATTAGTCATCTCGTTACCATAACACAAGCATTAGGTTGCTTAGCTTGGGACTAGATGACGCTGTGTGAAATGTCCAACAATATTTATTTATTTATTTATAATTAAGGCCGAGGTTTTGTATCAAATAGTTATGTTTCAGTTTTGTTCAATCGGATGTATGTACTGACGAAAAATAAAAAAATATGATTTATTTGGGTAAATTTAAGTAGCCATTCTGGCAGCCCTGAACTGTTCATAGTTTCAGGTTATTTTATTTTAAGATAACACTTTTGAGATTGAAAACACGTATCACTACTCAATGTTCTTAGCTCAAATCATTGAATTCATTACAAAACATCATAATCGATGATCATCTAGCGTTATATTAACGAAAAGAATGATAATTTCGCCTACTTACGTGTGAAATGTTATTCCTTCAATTTTTCGCTCACTCCGGCTTTTACAGCCAAAAACACTGCAACCCACCATCGCACTAACAATAAATAGTCTTCCATCCAATTTATATACGCAATAAACACTTTAAATTCACAAAATCACGGAAAACTGCAAAAGACACCAAGCTTGTTTGTCACAACCTGTCAAACTCAGATCTTGCCAAACAACAAAAACCGGCCATGTTGACAAAGACAAAAAATATAAACTGTGTCCTTTTTATTTGCATGGTTCTGACAATTAGCGATCTCGCTCTATCAAAGAAGGTAATTTTTATGGTTATATCTATAGGTAATAAATCTATGATACCAACATTACACTTGTCAATCTGCTTCATTATTTTACTAAGGAGTTGCGATTAAGATTAATATAACAAGTATCTACTACTTGGAAAACCCATTGCGTACGATATTTATGGGTACCTAATACTCAAAGAAGAGACAGCGGAAGATCGTGATCTATGGCGTTCTCTGGCGTCGGAGGCCCAAGACCCACTTTGGGTCGCTGCGCCAGAGGTGTAAGTAAGTAAGTACTCAAAGACTAGAAATCTTAAAAACATTTAAAAGAACCCATTGCATTCGACACTGAAACTTTGGATCATTGAAATATAATATAGTTTCTCAAAGCTTTCGGCTGCACCATTGCTTTGAAACCGCATCTTAGTGTTTTCGCAGTTTTCATAATCATTGGTAACTTTGTACTATGCCAGTTACCTAGATATTTTTGTTTAATTCCAAAGGCTTAACATTTTTACAATTACATGTTTGTTTAACTTCGAGTTCTAACAGCATTAAACCATCAACTGCACCTCATACACCGTAGGCCGCAGTAAATAATCGAACCTTCTAGTAAAGTGCTCTCGAGGCGCCCACAAACTGCTTCGTTCGCGTACCACATAAAATATTAACTCATTCCGTATGAGCTGATTCAGAAATACCACTACTAATGGTGTTTCTATTCTTTCTTAACAGAAATATTAGAAAGATACGCTGGCGTAAAAATAAACAGATGATACTCGTAGATCGAACTTGTTTAAAGATATGGTTGTTTAAAGCCAGGAAGAGCTTTGCAAAGGTTTTACTACAATCCATGTAATAATTATACAATGTGTATGCACCTTCCAGGTGTGTTACAAAAATACGCAGTAAATGATCTGTTTTGGATTCTTCTAAGCTTTCAGTAGATGGCATACAAAAGCGAGTCATCGTCGTGTTAGTTATATTATTCTGATCTAGAATTAATACCACCACTTCTTGTAAGAGCCAGAAGATAGACCATTTTTACTTCATAAAATAAGGTTTAAACTAGTAAAAAAATTATAGTTTAAGAAACTAAAAAACACGCATAGTCATCGGTCTTTAACAGGTGTGCAAAGTTTGAATTACATCTGATCGTTCAAAGTAGGGCAAAATCGAGCTCAAAGGAGTCGGTTAATATAATTATACAGGTGAAACTAATAAAAGCGTGTCAAAAATAGCAGTAGCCATGCTACTTATTCGAATACGCCAAAATGGCGCCGCCATCGGAAGGGGTAAGGATTCCTCTCGTTTTCTATTTCGATTGTATCACCTGTATTCTAAAACAAGTAGTAATATCTCCGACGTTGTCAGGAACCGTCACAAGGGAGCCAAACGCTACGATATTAACGGGCTCACTTCATCACGCCGATTGACGACCCGACTGCCACGTTCTGCGATGTAATACTACAATAACATCACATAAATGTGGGTATTTGTGTGTTAGCCTAAATCTTTGTTGGTCAGATTTGTTAAAGATAGAATATAAAAGGAGTAGATACGAATGATGAACAAGAAGAAATAAGAGAGCCGCGAGACCTCATTTTTATTCTGAGAAACGAAATGTATGTGGTGAAGTCGTAGTGTTGGTCCGTTAGTATCTATTTTGAAAGTATGCATTACCTGCTACCTTGGTCCGACGGCCAATGTTCAGATACCAGGTGCTTTACTCGTATGTGGGTAAAAAAACTTAACTTACAGTCTGACTACTTATTTATGCAGCTCGAAAAAGTGTCGATACGTTCCTCAAAAAAAAATGTAATTGTAAATACAAAGGCGGGAATGCACTAGATACATTTGAAAACAGTTATTGTAAATACAGATAAAAGCGCGAGGTAACCGGCTGTTTGATATAACGTCACTGGATAGCGATGGATATTAAACTGATGTAAAGCGTATTGAATACCCTGATGTAATCTATTTTAATGCTGACGGTAAGCTTTTGTTCTCATTTTATTCGTTCGTAGTATTATAAGGATAAATAAAGCTTTGCATTTATAATTATTTATAAGGTGTGTAATGTGAAACACAGCGCACTTGGCCAGCGTGGTGGAATACGGCCTATTTACCCTTCGAGGGTAGACTTGTATCCCAGTAGTGGGAAGATTAACGGTTGCTGATGATGAATGTGAAACACTAAAAGGCTCTTAATGTCGAAGTGGCCAAACAGGCAAAAAGAGCTGTAATAAGAAATGATGCTATACATACTCGTAGCTATACTTGCCCTCAAAAGAAGTAGAGCACTTCTCCAGTAATAACTGTTATTTTATATTATATTATTATCTAGAATTACTACTTAGCATCAAATCTCAGAATTTCTCTATTCTATTTTCTGCTGCAATCACCATTACAAACAATACAGCTAAACATATGACAAGGCTTTCAGGATAATTATCTGTATTATGATAATAAGTTTTTGAAACTAAATAAATTCATACAGAAACAAAGTTCCATCGAAACTGCAACAGATGTAAGCTGTAAAGCGTAATTTAAGCGCTGCCCATTAAAAACTTCGTCATTATTTCTTCGGGGACCGGAGCGACGAACTGCGTATCATGGACTTAGGGACAGTGGTTTAGGTTAGGTAAGTTAGTGATTGGGCTAGGTTGTTTAGTTGGTTAGGTACGATTTTAGAACAAGTGTTTTATCACAAGTATCTATGGACATTGGAAAGGTACTTTTATAGACATTTGATTAGCAGTTAAGTTTAGCATAGCTTTTCTATCAAATACGTTGTACGTACTTGATAGAAAAATGTACAAGAAAAAGAACTATAATATGTGTTTGACAGAAGTTTTGCTAAGCATACTGGTCAAACGCCTTGCCTCAATACATATTCTCTAAACGTCTATCATTCAAACGTTCTTGCCGAGTAAAAAAGTTACTAACGGGTTGATTACATGTAACGAGTGCAGTGGCGAGACAGTAATTGGGCATACTCGGCCGAGCAAACAAGTCATAGTTCTAGTGACTGTCTCACCACTTCAAAATGCTTATACAAGCTGAGTACTCGGCTGAGGGTACTTTCTCGCCACTATACTCGTTACGTGTAATCAACCCATTAGTGGAAGTAAGAGACCTTGTTCACTGTTTCCGAGTCCCACTGTGCGTTTCGGCATTTATCTATCTACCGCAGCTACAGAAGTTTAATTAAGAATAATTCCATTGTGCCCATTAATTGGACTGCGCAACATTTGTACAATATTTTGTAATTGTGGTTTTTAGGTGATAATGTTTTTGGTGAACGCTGTTAATTTCGAGTCTGCTGAGTAGAGGTCATTGGGACTTTTAGTAATTTTATTAATGGCTTGACAAACATTTAATATAAAATTTCAGTGAAACTGATTGTTTTTTGGATAAAAAAACACGTAAAACTCAGTCATTTATTAGTTTAACATGTAAGCATACTAGTTCAATCTTACTATGTACTACTTTTTACTGTACCTAATACTATAATTGTGAACGTTTGTATGTTTAGATATTTATTATACGCTTAACGGCTCAACGGATTTGGATGAAATACTTTTTGCGTTTCGGAAAATTCAGCGGCTTCTGTAGGAATAGGCAAAACGACGGGGCGTAGCTTGTTTGTACTATTTGAGCTTGATTGTAACTAAATACTTCTCACAGTCACCCATCCTCAGACTGGCCGGAGCGAAAGTCGCTTCACCTAACGATCGTGAAGCTACTCGTATATCTCTTCTGACCACCTGGTATCAATCACCCATAGAACTGGCTCCTCAGCCTAAGCATAAACCAAACAACAAAGACCTAATAATACGTTACTAGTCGAGTAACATAAGCTCTTCTAAGTAGGCTGGTTAAGTTAAGATACGAAACACACGAACATTTTCTTAAAATATAATGTGTGCTTGCAAACCTATGTAAAGTGGAAGCATCTCCGCTTAAAAGGTCTCATATTTTATCCGGTCCCCATCTGAGGTCGCCAGATAGCGTACGGAACAAGTAATGGCACAATTAAGGTGACGCCGCGACAAAATTCTGTCACTTTTACGATCTCACTGGCAATTTTACGGTTGGTATTTGACGGAATACAAGAAATATGCGTTAAGACAAAGCGGCGGGTGTGAGTTGTGGCCAATTTCGGGAATTTATTTGCATATGCGTGCGGTGCAGGGTGTTTTGGAAAAATAGGGTTTCTTAAGTGGTATTAAGTATTTATAATACAACTGAGTAGTCTCTTTAGAGTTTAGACGAACTATTCACTCACCTGGTACTAAGGGTCACGCTTGCATATTGCAGTTCAGTGCTATCCGGAATTGAATATTCGTTTAGAACTCCGTGAGTTTTCCTCCATTTTGTTTTCTAAGCACTCATTTTTCTTACGTCAGCGTCAGTATCACAGTTCTAATAAAACCTTACCATCAATGTCACTTAACTTCACTTTATTACGCCATTTTACTTTTACATTTAAAACAATTTCTTCTAAGAATATCAAGCAAACTACATTACAAAGTACTATGTACCATAATATTACTTTTGTGCAAATTGTTACAGCAAGAAAGAAATACAGGGCATTACTATGCTATTAGTAGTAATTCAAACTCCATTCCAGCTTCATTTCTCTGAACATAGCGTATATTCATAACATTTTTACTGCGGCTGGTAGTATGAAATTGCAACTATGAAATGGTTATGGCGTTATAAGAACTTATATAATATTCTTTACTTACTTATTTACTTACGTACGTATGCATAATATTATATTATGAACCCTATGCTTGTGAAGTAAGCTAGAACAATTAAGCGAGCTGTTCTAGTAGATAAAATATATGTGGGTTAAAATTGTTTTCTTGTTTTTACAGGATTATTATGTGTTCATTGATAAATTACGAGTATTTATTGTTTTTGTTAAATACAAAACATTTTCTTTGTTTTCGTTTTTTTTTATTTTTCCGGTGTACCTTCCCACCTTCCCATACTATACCTAAGCCTTTTTCGGCTAAGAATATTTTCTCCTACTCTGTGTTGATGGTAAAATTTTATAATTTTAGTCTTCGTTTAAGATAAAAGGCAAAAAAGGTATAAAATCTCTTGGGCTTAAGTATAATTCATAACAATTTTTATGATATTATAGAGTTTGCAGGTTGGATGACATTGTTAAGAAATGGAAGGCAGTCTTACATACTAGATCGATGAAGGCAGTGGACAAAACTAGAATAGTACTAGAAAAGATAGCGCCCTGAAGATGGAACCTATATATTATGCTCTGCAGTGGGTGGAAAATAGACCATGATGATGATGATTATCTAAAGTAAAAGTTTTTCTTGCTTAAACATAATTAAGTTATCTAGTGGGAATACGAATAATAGATAATATGTAATAATAGCAGCCCTGAAGTCTTACTCAACAAAAAGCTATTTGTAGATATAATGAGTATATAATATATTAAGGACCTATTATTGCACATGCTTAATTTTCTCAAGATCCACCAAAAACAAGGACCTATAATAATTCCTAAAGTTAAGTAAATTTATCTCTAGCTTAAAAGTTCGCAAATTTTAAGCCAGGTGATAAATTTCCGCGTTACTTATTCAAAGCTAGTATATTTTATGCAAGTATGCAGAAGTAGACCAGCTGAGGTAACTGTGCAATCGCAATTTGGTTATAGTCGAGTTGGTTGAGCATATTTTTCACTAAATGCGCAGGAGATTTTCGAATTTTTCTTTTTGATTGTTGTTTGTTTTCATGATGCACACTATATCACTAAGAAGTTAGATATCTAACTGGGGAAAGGAGAAGTTTTACTCACGTCGACATATTATAGTGTGTGGATTCTTAAATATAGATGTACCGATAGCATGTGGTTTTTGCTGAATTGAAAAAGATCTTATATTTAAGGTGCATTAGTGCTGTTTTCTATCACTAACTTAGATAGTAGTTATTAGCACCAATCAACATAAATATTAAGTAGTTGATACACATCTTATTTGTTTACACCAATCACTAAGCTTTAGCCATTGCCAAAGATTAAAAAAGAAAAAAAATTAAAATACTTGATTTTAAGGTCTTTTCACACATTTTTCAAGATTTCCAAAAATAAACAGCAAATAGCAGTCAAGTGCGCCTCCAATTTCGCTCCGCCGAACATTTTCATTTGCACCTCCTCGTCTCCGATGCCTGTACGTTGCATAACACTAAATAAATAACTTTTCACTGTGAAGCTAGTATGGGAGACTGAGGTCAGTTTGGTTACGACTACGAATATTTGTCTAACTGTCCTACAAAATAATAAAAAGTTGTTTTAAGCTATCCTGTTAATAATATAAATGACAAAAAAAAAGTTGTAAATTATGTGTTAAAAAGGAATTATGTGTTGCTTATGTCCTGTGTTAATTTATAGGATATTATTTATTCCAAACAAATAATAGTTTATGTAGGTAGCGGGTAAAACTGTCAAAGGTAGTTAAGAGTGAATTTGTCCATGAAACTTGTCAAGATCAGACCACTGATATTCATAAGATAGCTTAGCTGCTTTGCGTTTGTGAATTCAAGTTGTAGCCGATAAGACCCTCCAGGTATTGGCCTAACTTAATGCTTTTCGGATCGGAATCACCGTAGGGCATGGACTGTTGTCGTCTTTTGTGGGCATTTCTAGAGGGCGAATATAGCCAAAAAGCCTCGCTTTAGATAATTTTACTTTCAATTCCAATTCTCTATCCTCCGTTTAATTCATTTTTATTTATTTATCTGTTCAGTACGAGTAATTAAAACCAACCGCAACTCCTATTCTACACATTCCACGAAACTAATATCACCGTAGTGTACACAGTTACCGAATAGCAGAAACTGCGCTCAGAGCAATACTTTTGAAACTCAGTTTACTCAAAGCGCCCTACATTTTGCACTTTAATTTTTGAAGACTTGCTGTGACTGAATTATTTTAACAGTATTTGAAAGATTGCCATTTCACTGCTTGATTTATGAAAAATTTAAGGCTACGTTTGATTATCATTCCGATCGATAATTATGAAGAGTAATTGATTATTTTTTATTTTTGTCAATAACCACTCACGAAAATGAAATCCAAGGGATTATACCACTTTAGTTTTGCTAACAGAATTTTATTTTTGAAATAAATTCAATATAATATATAGATAATGCTCCCCAATACCGCTATTTATCAGCAAGTGTTAACTGAGAAGTAGCTTATTATTATTATTAAAAGTATAATTGTAAAATAATCACATTCCTTTAGATTTTATTCAAAAGTCCTCATTTCAACAGTCTGACGACCTGTTTGGCTCAGCGGTAATATATCCGCCTTTTAAACCAGAGGCCCCGGGTTCGATTCCCGGCCGGGCAGATGTTAGATTGATGAATTTAAACGTCTGCTCTGGGTCTAGGTGTTAGTTGTTCTTGTCTTTGTGTGTGTTCCATGGCATCCTGACACAGGATTATCGTAGTGGTGGCTATGAGTGTGAAACGTTTATTTATTTATTTCTTCATAGTTTTGTGAGCTTCTGCTTCCAAATCGAGTGGATTTCCGGTCACTTTTGTAAGGTTCCTTTCTTTATTACCTTAGGCTTCCTACCCCTACTTATTTCATGGCAATTAGTCCAAAAGACTTCATCTACCGACACAAGTTGTTTGAACAGTAGCTGTTTGTTTTATACCTGTAGCAAGGATGCGAGAGGCCTCCAGCCATGTTTGCACGGTTTCGGGAAACGGCCGGAATTATGTTTCAGGCGCTCGCAAACTCGAGTTCAGACAAAATAATTAAACTTTGTATTTTTTCTTTGCTACAGTTATTCAAAATAGTATAACCTTATTTCATATTACTTCGAAAACAATCAAGTGGCTTTATTCGCAGTTTTTAATTTTTTTATGTTTTTGTTCATATGCAACCTTTAATCCTCCCACTGCTGGGATACAGGTCTACCCTCGAAGGGTGAATAGGCCGTATTCCACCACGCTGCCCAAGTGCGGGTTGGTAGATTGACATACGCCTTTGAATTCCTTCTCCGGACGTATGCCGGTTTCCTCACGATGTTTTCCTTCACCGAAAAGCTAGTGGTATGTAAATTCGTACATACTCGTAAGTCCCAAAGAACTCATTGGTACGAGTTGGGGTTTTAACCCGCCACCTCAAGATTGCGACGCGGCTGTTCTCCCACTGAGCTACCACGGCTTATGTTTTTGTTATTGTGATAATATTAGCATATACATAATTATGACTATAATACGTACATACGTAATACGCTATAATTTAATCTCTCGTTAAAAATAAGTCAACAATAGTAATAAAATTGTACTCTCTTTTACAAAATAGTCAAACATCTTGTATATTCTAAATACTATCCACCCTTTGACCCTTCAATCCAAAAATATCATTAAGCATTCAAACAAAAATCAAAACAGGCTCAACAAATAAAACCTCGAATACCCGCAGTCCGTACAAACATAATCCTAACCATACGCAAAGAAATGCTAAGTACGTATATGATCCTAACCGGGCCACGCGACCGGAAACTGTGTATAAAGAAATAAATCAGGGTACCCTGAGATATGCCGACGGCAAATCTTTGGGGATAACTTCTTACGGCTCGAGGAAAATATTATTTTGCTAGTAGCGTTTTTAGTGTGACTTTGTCCTCTGATTTAGTGACTATAACATAAACTGGCTGCTGGCTCGTGTACTGTAACTGTTTTTTATTTAGTAATAGGCTTGCGTTTGACCGCCATCTTGCCTGATGGTAAGCAATGATGCGGTCTACGATGGAACACGCTTACCGAGAAGAAGCCGATTCACTCGCGACTTTCTACTGAGCTAAGGAAAAAAAGCTTAAGCTTAAAAGCTTCTTTATTAAGCTATTGCATAGCTTCTACCGCGGGCCTTGAGCGTGGGGACCGTATCCAGAAATTCCGTAACGAAAATAACCTAAGGCACAGCGGTGATACTTTTTAGTTTTGCCATCTATCGATGAATAGCAGAACTTTTAATGACTTTTTGAAATATCACGCTTGTCTCTTTAGTTCAGCAACTCGCCTCTAGGTGGCATTGATTAATGAATTAATTATAATTGCATAAGTTGATAAAAAATGCTATGCAATAGCTTTACTGCGGCAGTCCCCGAGTGCCACACGTCTTTTTTTTTGTTACTAATATTACTACTTATTTGTTACTACTATTTGTTATTTTAGTTTTTTCGCGAAAATAGTCAAATTTGACGATTAGTTTGCTCTGAAATTAATGAAGTACCGATGATCACTAGCTATACATACTGTACACGTTTACATACTTTTATTGTACTTACACTGACGTTGTTCGAATACCTATTAAATTTAAGATTCCGATAAATGATTACAAACTTCGAAAAGTTCAAGTTGTATAAAAAGTTCAAGTGCGACTTGTGAGACACAAGTCAAGGTAAGTTAGTGTACCTACTTATGTTGATGAAACATAAATACTACGATGATACTTCCGCAATTGCATTCAATTTGGATTTAATTTGAATAAAAACTTTGCTAGTTATTTGCTAGGTAGTTGTAGATACGTACCTACACAATTTTGTTATGACTACACAAGATTTCTCACTAACCGCGTCAAAACAATTACTCTAAAACTTAGAGCTCAAATTCCCAGACCATCGAAACTCAACAAAACCCAAATCATTCCTCAATAGTAACTCCTTTATCTGAATCGATTCCATCTGAAAAATTGTCTCTATCGCCGGCCATCCATCACGGCATGACTGGCGAAACGGTGTCATCACTCCTGATGAGAAATTGATGGAGGATTGTGCTTACATGCTGGATGGTTAGCCGCTTTAATGTGTGTAGTTGGACTAAATTATGTACCTATTTGTAGCCCAGAGATTATTTTGTTTGAAGCAAATTGATCGCAGCTTTCGAAACATTTGGAAGCGTTTGTGCGGCATGGTAGTACAGATAGCACGAATTGGAAAACGATGAATTATTGAAATGAAGCAGAATGATTTGTGTTGAATGAAGCAGAACGTCAAAGTAGTTAAATCATCATGTTATTTAATTGTATTGTTTGATAAGAATTAATAGCTCGCTATACAGGGTTATAAAGAAAGGGTATACCAAGCCGAAAACATAGTACCTACTCATCAAGATAAACAACTTTTATGGGTATTGATGGGACCAATCCGGAAATCGCGAAAAAAAAAGCTGTTCCATGAAAGATGTCAATGACATTAGACAAAATGAATGGAACAGCTGATTCCGGGTTGGCCTCGTTAACTAGCTGTCATTTTTAACCGCCTTCAAAAGGAGACGGTTCTCAATTCGACTGTTTGTTTTTTTTATTCTGTGCTTATATCTACCCAGTTATCAAAGCCAAGAAGAGACTATAGAGCTATCCATTTCATAACAATAATAACACCGTTTAGTCTCACCTTATCATCCATTTAGGTAAACACAGCGAGGCGAGGAGCTAATGCGTAAATTGATGTGCAACGCGAGGAACACAGGAAATGTGAAAAAATCACCAGTGCTCACATGATAGTGATGTGCTGTTTGTGCATAGTATCATCGATATCGATAAACTAAAAACTAAATTAGTTTTTGTTCAACGTTATCACTGACCAAACAAAATGTAAGTATCTATTTTTTAATATGGTTCCACCGCAGGGCAAAGGTCTCTCTTCCCTAATTTCTAATTCTCAATTTTATTCCAGTCCTTGAAAACAGAATCCAGGGAAGTAAAAAGAGTCCAGAACAAAATAATATGAAAAATACGATATGCTAGTTTTTTCAAGATCATCAGCACATCATCATAAAAACATTTTGAAATATTTAAAGGAATCTAGTAGCTTTTACTTCGGACTAAGACTTTTTATACAGGAAACTTCCGGTTTCTGAATAAAAGAGCGGCATCTATACTGAGAAATTTATGAAGCATATTTAAATTCTCAGCGCGCTTTCATCTATACTAATATTATAAAGAGGAAAGATTTGTATTTTTGTATTTTTGGATGTTTGTGTGGAATAAACTCAAAAACTACTGATCCGATTTCAAAAATTCTTTCACCATTTGAATGCTACAATAACCCAAAGTAACATAGGCTATATTTTATTTTATTATTTTTTTCTTTTTTTATCCACAGCGAAGCGTGGCAGGGGGAACAGCTAGTCGCCACATAAAATAGTTAAATAGTAAATAGTAGTGCAAATAGTTTTATTTTATCGCACTAATAATAATTATCATAAATGCGTTTTTATACATGTTTGCTACTCCTTCACAGTGAAATGGATGGATGGATGGATGGAATTAGATGAAATTCAGAATAGAGATAGCTTATTTTTGAATAAACACATACTACCTCTTTTTCAACACCGTGTGGGTGGAACTGCGTGGCGCAGATAGTATAAAATATATTTCAATCATTCTAATTACTTTGAAGCCCACACACATACTCCAGACTACCACTGACAGTTGACCTTTAAAGCCCTTCAGATTTCAAAACTATCGATAAAATAATAGTCTTCGTTAGTGTGTACATTCGTACATCACTACTTCTTAAGGAGACATTCCATGTAATCCGTATTTATTTTATTTAGTAGCTAAGCAGGAGTAATGTGGTGAGGAGAAAGTGCGAACGGGGAGGCTAATGCGATTATTTTACGACAAACGCTACATGGTAGGAATTATTTCGGAAAGAAACAACACATACAAAGACAACATTTCAAACATGGCTTTTAAAACACTGCCACAAAGAATCTAACGGTATGTTACCGTAGCTTTTTATAATTCAGGTTAGGTGTGTTGACCATCCGACCGGCGAGAGGGAGAGACGACTGGTAAGAGACAGCGCAAGATCGTGATCTATGCAGTTCTCTGGTGTCGGAGGCCCAGACCCACTTTGGGTCGCTGCGCCAGAGGAGTTAGTAAGTAAGTAAGTATTGACCATCTTCACGACACCGTTACTAAAATTCTCATAAATATGACTCTATACTCGTTTATCGTAAAACAAATCGTTTAATCTTTTCGACAATACTTACAAATCAGTTAGGTAAGAACTATATTGGGTACAGGAGACTGCAAGCCACAGACAGGATTAGATCAATGCATGCAAAATTACTTACCTATTCTGTCTTCGACTGGCACATTCACAATATTACTGACTGACTGACTGAATGTTCACATCATTACACATAAGCGGTGTAAGTATTCCAAAGTTTCATACCTACCCTTAACTCAATCCGCCTCGTCACGTGAACATCAAATAAGCGAATTAGTCCAAAATTCGAAGGGAATCCGATTGTGAATAACCGATGTCCAAAAACAGCTTCCCATTTCACTTTTACGTATTTCTGTAACACTTATCGTACAGGCATAGAGTTTAAAATGGCGAGGTAAAAATTTTGGAGTCTGTTTTCGGTTGGGTCAGGCAACAATAATACACTTCGTCATACGTGTGTGTCACATGTCAGAAGATAATTATCGTTTCTGACAGTACAATCAAATTTTGGCTGATTAAATTCCCGTATTGTGACGTCAGCTCTAGGGGTTTTCGTTTAGAGTTAGCGTAAACAGCTGGTAAATAAATATCGCTATTGAAAGGTTTTTTGGCAGATTTTCATGCTTTCACAGACAAGACTAAGTAAGTATATAGGCGTTGAACCAGTTATAGTAGATCGAGTTATAAAAACTGGATAGGTTATACTAGCTAGATAAACAGGGGTATATGGAAAGGGTATGCTAAGACGAAAAAGGCTCATAATAAGAACTAATCATTTGAACAACTTTTCCTATGGGGACAACTTGATACTCGCGAAAAAAATCAGCTGTTTCATGGAAAAATATCAATGACACTCTTAATTGTCCAAAACGATTTGAGTCACCAAAATGGCTCAATCAAACATTACTAACAGGAAGCTCCATTAAAAACTGTTATTCAAATCACAGTAGCTCTATGAATGCTAATCGGTTACCCATTCAAAGACTAACCAAGTTTGCTGTTGCATAAAATTACTGATCACGACTAACTAGGTCAAGGGATGCGATCAAGTTTAAACTATAAAAATAAATTGAAATATCAGCCATAAATAAAACAGGGTTGTAAGGACCAAATTATCTTTAAGCTAAAAAAGCTCATAGTACCTACTCATCATAAATATGAGTATTTTTTACAATAGGATGAACACAGAAACCGCAAACTAGATTTTTATAGAAATATTTCAATACGAGTAATGCTGGACAAAATGTATGGAACAGCTGATTTTTCCGCAATTTCAGGGTTACTTTTTACTACAGTAGTAAAAATTATTCATAATGATGAATATTATGAGCATTTTTAGGATTAGCATACCTTTGCTTATAACTCTTTATAAAAGCACTATATCTTTGACGCACCTATATTATTGGAAACCCACACAACCTACTTCCAAAACTATTCACGCAAGTTACCCCATTGTCACGACTTCCTGATACAATCTTTCCGTGTAACTCAAGGAGCATAGAACTAATGTGGCCCGCATCGGCCTACATTGGCCTACATTGGCCCACTTGGCCCCCGTAAAGGGCAGATAAAACGCACCCTTTCACCCACGTTTCTCTAATTTAGTACAGAGATAACGATCGCCTTCTTCGGAGACGGGACAAGCTAACTTTTGGAAGCGAGTTTGTTTAGTTGTTTGAAATTAAGGCTTTTTAAATGCAAAAGTTTGATTGCATTTCTGTAATGTTGCTGCTACTCAATTCCATACTATCTAATAAAATCAATAGTAATTGATTTGCCGCTTTGTTATCAAATTAAATACACTGTATCAACATAACATTATTCAATTTATACGAATTTCTATTAATGAAAAAAAACCTATGACAAAAAATGCATAAGTTTGCGTACGCTTGAAAATACTACTTGCATATTATTTAATGTCAGTTTTAAATAATTTCTTTTTTTTAATACAATTTTGATGTTCCTATCCAATTTAATACAATTATTTCCGAGACAAGCGACACGGTGAGAGAGAGGCCTATACCCAGCAGTGGGATAAGGAAGGTTGTGGGATGATGATGATGATTTCAATCACATATAACTGATGTATAAACAAAATTTTACGTAAAATAGTTTTCCATTACTCTTTACCATTACGGGGAAACCGCGCCGCAAAGCCTGAGCTTTACATCTCGTTCGTAGAGCTTCATTGGTGTTTAATATTGTAAACGAATTATGCGCTTGCAGTAAACAAGTTTTTTAATATCGCCGCTTCAGTGGAAGTTGTATTTTTTGTTGGTTTATTACTTTCGACTTTGGTAAAAGTACTGCAGTAGCGTCACTTTGCCTATTTTATCTTTAATACTGTTTATTGTTTCATCCTAAAACTAACTTACTAATTTAGTCCCACTAGTATTGTGTACTATTCTTAAGAGTATTTCTATGTTTTAGTTTTGCTAGTCTTTTAATTATCGTAGAAGTATGAAGATCTATTAATAAGTAATTCATTAAGTCACTGTTTTCAAATATACTATTTCTATTGTATCTATGTTGTTAGATGAGCTTTCGCGAAGTTGGTAGCGCCTGATTCAAAAATTATCTAATTCTCTAAGTGATTTTGTTGATCAAACGCCAACTTCACGACCTTTGCACATAACTACGGCTTGTAAACAGGTTTGTGATAACTTCTTAAGATTTCATTAGATAAGTGAAATGACAAGCTTCAACAAATAAAAAGGTACTTAACACAAATTTATTAACGGACCAAAATACAACATCTTTCATCTGACTGGCAGTCTGTGGCTTTTGGAACCGTTAGATTATCGGGACATTTCGTGTCAGAAGACCAGCACTGCCCTCCTCTACTGCGGCAAGTGTTCGATGATTTGCCAACTGAAATTAAAATAAAAAAGTAGTAAAGTAAGCAGTTATAGTTTTCGCAGTTACTAGTAACTAGCTACTAGATACTACTTAGATACTCGGCCTATATGAAATAGGCTAAAGGCCGTACTGCAAACTCTAAAGGGTTGTTTTGTTGGGTTGCGCCACTGTACTCATTACATTACACGTAATGACAACTCAATCCAGTTCAGGCGAGACACTGTAATCACAAGTCATAGTGACTGTCTCGCGTCGTCAAACTGTTCATACAAACCGAGTACTCGGCCGAGCGCACTAACTCGCTACTGTACTTGTTACGTAAAATCAACCCATTAGTACAAGCCTGAACTGAATTGAATTTATTTTTGTCTTGTTTTTCTTTAAGCTGCCTCTGGTCTTCGTTAAGCCTCGTTTCGCTAGTAGTGGTAGGGCTCCTTTGCAGAGCCCGCCTGGGGAAGTACCACACCTTTGCCAGTTATTCCACCGCCAAGCAGTAATGTGCAAACATTACTGAGTTCCGGTTGGAAGGGCATTGTTTCCAGTGAAATTACAGGGCAAATGGGAGATTAAACAACTTATATCTCAGGGTGACGAGCGCAGTGCTGTGCCACGCAGGGTTTTGAATTCTGGATAGCGCAGACCTGCATGTTATGGGTAAACGTGACGTTTAACATCAGGCGAGCGATTTGCTCGTCTCGTCACTCCATTCAATAAAAAAAAAGCTGGCAGAGCGAGACCGCGATTCAGCTCAGACTCGTGCTAAGAGTTTAAAGTACTGCTCCTTAAAAGTTAAAAAAATAGCAAAAACAATTGTGATATGAATGATTATTACCAACAAATGTCATGGTCGATAGTATTCTACATCTTGAAATTGAATTAAAGTTTTATTGATTTTAAGCGCCTACTCGTATACTGTGCAGCGTATTTTCGGCCTCTAGATATCTTTACCTAAAATACTAAAGACCTTGCGGGATAAATTCGGAATCAGCCTGGCGTGAACTATTTAAGGATTATCACACCTGGTATAACATATTTTGTGATCGAAATAAATGTACTTTTAGATACTTTACTAGAATAGTGAGTTGAGCTAAAATGCTCAAGTCACTATTCAATTCAGAATTCAATTTGCAATTTGAATAGGCTTTAAAAATTCGAACATTTCATAGTTGTCAGAAAATAGTACTAAACAGTTTTTTTTTTTGTTCAAAATATCCCAAATGAATCGTTTTGAAGGCACTCAACATTGAATTGAAAAGTTTTAGTAACTTATAATAATTAAAATATCGATGTTTAAATATTTACCCGAATAACAGCACTCCACTCCCTGATCCTGTTGCATAGGACACAGGCCTTTCAACGCCTCCTTTCCATCAGGGCACTCGTTCTTCTGCAGACATATCCCACCATTCAACGAGCAAGGAATCTCGTAGAACGGAGAAGGAGCTTGTTCACTTGGGTATGGTGATGAGGATTCTTTGCCTGAAATAAAAGTGTTTTGACATGTACCATAAGATGCGAAAGAAACAAAGAAGAGAAAAACTGCGAGGGCCACGTCACAAACTATATGGATCATAGAATATGATAAATACGGTGACTAATACGGGATAAAAATCCAGTCAAATTCAGAAGTGTCTCGTTTTTTAAATCTGTTAAAAAATGGGTATCATCCAATTATAGGATTTTAGTTATATTGTTGTGGTAGCGCTCCTTTGCAGAGCCTGCCCGGGGAAGTATCAGAACCAGTTAGAGTACCACACCTTTGCCAGTTATTCTACAGCCAAGCAGTAATGTGCAAACGTTACTGAGTTCCAGTTGGAAGGACACTGTTTGCAGTGAAATTTAAGGGCAAATAGGAGAGACATATTTTATCTCAGAGTGACGAGCGCAGTGCTGTGCCGCGCAGGGTCTTGAATTCTAAAAACCCAAAATTCTGGGTTGTGCAGACCTGTTATGGGCAAACGTCTCGTCACTCAGTAGCATATAAAAAAGTAATTGCCATAATTAAGTTGAAATTAAGAATGCGTAAGTAATCAGTAATCACACCAACAATTGCAAATGCGATTTGTGAAGGTATAATTGTGTGTTTTTTACTTTTTCACGCTTAAACGGTTCAATGGATTACGAATAATCACGATGTTTGAAGATATCTCATACCCTGAATATTTTAAAAGGTACTTTTTAACCCAAAAAAATTGACAATCCTCGAGTGACGGGTGAAACCTAGGCGCGAAAAAAGTATAACCCAAACTTTACTATTTTCACTTGTATTAATTACTCACCTCCAGACTTATGACCACTGTAAGGAACACACCACACCACACAAACCAATGACGCTACACACAAGAATTTAGCCCACATTCTTACTACAAACACAGGTGCTCCAACTAACTGTAAAAAACACTATGACAACAAATCCATTGATATAACTAAATTTATAGCAGCCCGTATCACAGAGACTCAGCAGATAGACAACTCGGGTAAGGAAATATATTAAGACAAATAGAGACAGTGACATTACAGACGTCACTTAAATCAAGTTAGTAATAGCCAGTTATGAACGCGAAAAAGGAAATGATTTATTTACTTCCGTGTAACATCGATCTATAATCCGACTTCGGTGCCGTGTAAAGAGAGAACAGCACGCTGCAATGAATTGATTGACGACCTATTCGTACGATACTAATTGAAGATCTATTTGTACTTGGTTTTTGTTTTAGCAAATGCGCAATAATCAATTATTACTTAATTGATTTCATTGACCAACAAACGCGTAGTGCTATTAGACCATTTTTGTTAAGCGGTGCTTTGATTTTTCTCATTCTAAAGAGGCGACAGAATGAAAATTGTGTTATGAAGAATTATTTAAAAAACCTTTTAATAACTTTCTACTCTCCTTTTTTTTCATACGACGAGAAAAACAAAGTGGCAAATAAAAAGAGTAGCAAATAGGTATGGATGGAAAAAATATTCTAATTTTAGTAGGTTCTCAGTCCTCGTGGATTAGCTCGCAGTTGTACATCTGGTATTTTCTGTGCTCTACCCGTATGCATGTTAATTCTGTATTTACGTTGATAAGGCAGGTTTCTTTTTATGGGTCACGTTTGCGAAACAAATATCCGCTATAGTATTGAAGACGGGATATGAGACAAGGTACCTGAATAAAGGAAACGGTTTAGATAAGGATTTTATGAGATGGATGTTTTTATATGTTTTACTTGAAGGTCGACATTGAAGAGCTTGCAAATAATGTTGTGTTTACAGTTTACTCGTATTTCGAGGATGTTGAGGCGGAAGAAAGGTATGGTTTATAAGTCATAATAGAGTAGTTTGGGTTTTTAATATTATAGGTGTTTAAATAAAGAACGATGTTTGCGTTTGAGATAACAATATTTTTATAGGGTTACATTGGTATCAGTTTGGTTTTACTCATTCAATTGAAATAACTTTTGGTTTTATTATGTTTATAGCTAATAAATACCAGTCTTAATAGTCGTTATCATGATCATATTCAAATTAATGAAAAAAATATTTAAAAAAAATGTACAAGTAGGTACAGTACAGATTAGTTTGTAAATCTAAGCCTAAACAAGGTAGGATACTTCTTCTCTTATACTCAAGTTGCTCGAAATAATTTCAGTGCTGTTAGATTGATGTCTAGACCAGGTAATGGTATAGCAAAATTTACAGTGTTTGTATTATTAATCTTTCCAAAATTACAATGATGAGTATTACAATTATATCTTCATTGTCGCGCTATTTATCTAACCAAAAACAGTCAGCTATTATCGCCTCAAATATTAAAATACAATTATTAACTTTTGAAGCACGTCCCGTTTTATTGGCGACCACAAAACAGGAAGTTGGTAACAGTTTGTGCAATTTGAAAACTCAACTGAAAATAATTGGTCAGTCGTGTAAACCGTTTAACGAATTTAAATTTACGCTTATTTTGTGTTAACTTGTTCATATTGACTTTATGTTGGACCTTTTCATAATATTATAATTTAAACTGGACAGTAAAAGTTTTGGGGATTGTGTTCTTTGGTGTTTATTATATTTAATTTTGTTGTAACAACCCTTTGGGTTTCCGCGTGTTGCAGATTTAAGTTTCGAAACAAGACTCAGTGTGTTAGAAAATAAGACTCATTATAAAATAGGCAGGCGTCTTTATTGACAAAGTTGTAACGTATAAAAATAATCTTGATGTTCATAACTATAAGACATTCAGTTGAGTAGGAATTATTGTTAAAGAACATAAATACATGACACGTTTTATTTTCACTAGTTGACTCTCGGTACTTCAAGCTCGGAGCATTTTGGAACTAGGAACCGAGGCTCGGCCTTCAGTATAGCGCGTAGAAAGTTCACCTCGATTAGACGAATGGTTTAAATATGCATGACACAAAGAAATATACGTTCATTCTTAATTATTTATAACGTAGATGACACAAATACAATTTAGAGTGATTAAAAGTCGTCACATAAAAAGAAAAAAGCGCATGTGAATATTATATTAGCTAAATCTTAACATTTTAGAGTCACTGTTTGTTTATATCGCGTGCAAGCGATAAACATACAAAAATAAGCTATAAATACTGAAATTAATACCGTAAAAGTGCGTGTGGTTATAAAACCGCAGCACCTGAGCCCAGACCGACGGTTTAATTACAAATTTGTGATACATTTTCTCTGCTCCGGTAATTCAGGTCTACTCTTTGTGCTGAACGCAAACGTAATTTGCGTACGTTTTACAACTCCAGACAAAATTATTTCTAACTCGTTTCACATTATATCTACTTTACTTATTAATGGGATATTCTTTTATTATCTCCGCTGAAATTTTGAGTTAATATTGATTAAGTTTTACTAGTCATGTACATCGTTTAAACGAATGTATCCACTACATGGTATTCCAAAACATGCACGGAAAAGAATCGGCAATGAAAGAATGGCCTTCTTTTGATTTGTCATAAATTCAAGACTAAATACAAGCATAAGCTGCGTATCGAGACTTTCTTGCGTATCCTTTTATTATTCCGAGATATAAAGCATCCATTGTATTTATCTAGGACATAAGCTTCTTCTTGCGAATTTATATCTGAATCCGTTGTTCCATTTGAGCGTGAATAAATAACAAACATACGCACACAATCTCTCATTTACTAAGAAACATTTGCAATTTAAATGTTGGAGTGATTCTGTAATTTAAAAGTATTAAAAACTGTAATGCGGTGTTAAGAGCGTTAAAAAGACTAGATGACAGCAGCCCAAGATCGCGAAAAGTGAAGTGCCCTGCAGTGGGACACTAATGGTTCAATATAATATATTAATTATAATCTTATAAAGGTGAAAGTAGGTAAAGGTTATGCACTAACGATTTCAATTCAATTCGTCATACTTGCCGCTTATTGGCTTAGAAAAGTTGCAATGAATTACCGTCGTATTTTTTGAGTTCGGTATTGTGTTTTGGCGGTATACAAATATACGGCTATTTGCCTACGTATTAATGACTTACCTCTTATTCTCTTAGTGATTTGAGGTAAAACTGAGATAGAGAAAACTTTGTTAAGGGTTTTTTTTAATGTTTTAAATAAGATATCGCTGTTTGGCTTAGTTCATTGGATGCGTATTTCTTTAAGCTATCCGATGCCATAAAAATCGACTTTTCGATTATTTTTGAGATGCCGCTTTTGCGCTTAGCACGGCAGTATTATAAAAAAAAAAAACTATGAAGTTGTTTTTAAGGTTCTCAAAGTTGTCACTACGTGCAAGGAAGTGTAAACACAAACATTGTTCGTGCATCCTTTGTAATCGCGCGAGAGAACACGTCATTTGTACATTATAAGCCTAAGTGACGAATTACTCTAACCGCCCTTTTGTTTCAAGAGACAAGAAAATCAGAATGAGTTGAAGCATTTAATTAATTCTATGGCGGTACGGCCTTATTGTGAAACTTTAAAAATCTGAGTGCATCATTTCGCAGTAACCAGTATCGTACAAAGAAGATTTTCTCTTTTGCCGTAACTGGTTACGAGACTCCGGTTCCGTACGCGGCCGAAGGGATATTAACATGACATTTAAAACTTCTAAAACGGCCTCTACTTACAAGTAAAGAGCTATACTAGAAGTAGTTGGAATGTTTTATGCCAAACCAAAAATAACTGCGCCGCAAAAAGGCAGTACCTCTGTATTTCCACAACCTTTTGACCAATGTTTCTGATTTTCAAATTAACTCCAGTCACCAGGAGATAAATATAAAACCATTTAAATGCCGCTTTGATTCGCTTCGCTCGGTCAACAATCTTTAAACCATGGAAACTAGCGTGATTTTGTAATATTATGTTATGACACGTAGAACGTTACGCTTGTAATCTCCTGATGAAGATTACCGAATGTGATCGAAACTAGTCGTAATAGACGACTTATATTATTATTACGTGAGTATTCCCGTGTCAATCATATCGTAATAATTAAACCCATGATCCGTGAAACATCAGTGGTTGGTGCGTTTGGATTTCACGCCGCAGGCGTCAGTTCCGTCAGTCGATTGGTTTTTGGTATTGTATGGTGTCTATTGCGTCTAACAGTGTATTCCAACGACCTTAATTGAGAGCAAGTTCCCAATTCGAGGCAGCCACGGTTATCATTTACGATTACACCGTCATTTGATATCGGGCGAGATGTAATCGAACGCCTAAACACAGCAAAAAAACAACTATTTCAGTGTCAAAAATTCAAAATAAAACGTTTTGGATACATTTTATTATAAATACACGGGACTACTTCACCTGTGCCTATTTTATATCTAACTATATTTCAGCTTATTTCATGTACAATAATTGTTGTCAACTCAATCAATTCTAACCCTTTTTTTGGGTTCCGTATTTAACTATAGTAATATAAAAATTCTCACGTCATTTTGATAAGATAATTATGTAGGTACATTACCTAATTTATATGTATAATTGTATACACTATACATAATAACATAAGCGAGATGGATTTTATTTAATCGCGGAGTATTCATCAAACCTTTTCACGGTTCTCAACATGTTTTTTCCTTAGTGGAAGTAAATATAATTCTTCGGATTTTAATTTACTCTAGCAACACTCCCGTTTCCGCGTTGTTATCGTTTATTGTTTGATCCAAGAGTGAAACTCAGTGAAATATGATTTTTGTTGAATGGGATAAATATTTATACGCTATGAAGCGGAGGTATTATTTTTTGACAGGCTATTTTAAAATGTTACATTTTAATACTTTTTTTGTTGGTAAGTTTGTATCTTTCATTCCCCACAAAAGTACCTAAGCGAATTAAGAGAGACAAAAAAAACTGAATTATTAAACCGACGCGACGCAAAAAGAGAGGTGTTATAAGTTTGACCGCTATGTGTATGTGTGTTTGTATGTGGCATCGTACTCTTAATAAACAGTTGAAAAAATTTAAAAGCGGTTTTTTTTAAATCAAGTTTTTAGCGGTAGATCTCAGAAATGTTTTATCAAAATTGGTTCAGCCGTTTCAACACTCGAGGTTTTTAAATTATATGAATTTTTACCCCACAAAATTTCGAGGGTTTCTAAATTGCAGCTAAAACTAGAAGATTCTGATCTTGGCAAAAACAAATTGTCTTTTCGATTTAACGGAAAGTTCAATCGTCAAATTGGAAACAACTGCAGTTTATCTTTGATCATGCTTTTGAAGATTTTAATTCGAGAGAAAGGAAACTTTCTTGTTTTCTGCGAGTTCCTAGTGCTTAGTCATAGAATTTGTTGCACTAGGAATAGTCGCATAAATTTAAGTTTGAAACGTTTTACTCACGGTATGGCAGTAAAATAGCGTCTTGTTTCTCTCGTCACCTAATTTCATAAATAAGTATGTATAAATAAATAGGTATACATGCCTATAAATACAGAAATAATATATTTTTGCAAAATAGAGTTAAGTAAACTTTATTCTGACAATTTTGTTTCATTCGAATTCTTCACAGGTAAATCTTTCGTAGTGGTCGTAGTCTCGTTTCGTAATAATCGTAGTGGTAGGGCTCTTTTGCAGAGCCCGCCTGGGGAAGTACCACACTTTTGCCAGTTATTCCACCGCCAAGCAGTAATGTGCAAACATTACTGTGTTCCGGTTGGAAGGGCATTGTTTCCAGTGAAATTACAGGGCAAATGGGAGATTAAACAACTTATATCTCAGGGTGACAAGCGCAGTGCTGTACCGCGCAGGGTCTTGAATTCTGCGAGTTCAAAATTCTGGGTGGTGCAATCCTGTTATGGGCAAACGTTACGTTTAACATCAGGCGAGCGATTTGCTCGTCTCGTCACTCGATTACATAAAAAAAAAAAAAAAAAAAAAAAAAAAAAAGCCATTCATAGTAATGTTAGTCTGTCATAGTAAATCTCAGAGTTTTCCTACTGGGTATTTTTGTATAGTCTGGGCTGATTAATGACGTAGCGAGACAAAAAAAAACTATGGTCTGTAGCACGAGAAATGTTTAAAAAAGGTCACTTTACACGAGTTTCAATTTGGAATCGTTAGTCCGCTGTTTTCTTAATTTATTTTTCTAATTCTCAGCTTAAAATGAAAACAGCCAGTTTCGTTGTCATTTTTTCTTTTTATTTTAAAACGGCCAGTAAGAAAATGGAATTTTGTATTGTTTTTAACTCTATTATTCTGAATTTTAATTTACAAAGACTTTTTACTACGTAGTTTGTAAAGCGAGATTATGTTAGGTCTCTTGTTAGTTTTTGTTGAAGTGAATTTAGTAGGTCAGTTACAGAAATGGTTAAAGATAATATTGGTACGTAGTATTGTACGTTTTTTAAATCGAATAAAATATTCCTGGGCAGTATCAAATAAAATCTGTATGCATGTGCCAGAGCTGGTTTCATTCACTCTGGCTGGCAGGCGTCAACACAAAACCACCAAAACGAAAAAGTCGAGGCCCTTGTCTAACAATAGAACTTTCCAGCCTCACAACACAATACATAACCTATTGTAATCAATGGTTGAATAGCCACAGTTAGAAAGATAAGCTATAGACCTAAACACACATTTCCAGTACAGCACTGACGTCAGCGCTGAACTATGATTAATAACGGTTGATACTGGATAGTATAATTAGCGCTAGTTATCTCTCTGAGCAGGCGCGGCTGTCGCGCTGTGATGTTGAATCGAGCCTGCATGGGGTGGTTGGAACTATTGGAGACATTGTGTGGTAAAAGGGCGGGTTTGAACTCGGCTTAGACTCTAAATTTTACTTTTAAAAGAATATATTAAAGTTGCTGGTTGGAGTTAAGTAAGGCATCAGTTTGGTAATGTCCTTGTAATTTTGTTAGGTTGGAAATATAATCAATTTGTAAATTGTAAAATATGTTTTTATAAATAGTAGTTCATAAGTTTTCTACTCAACATTTTGACTATTCTATTAAGCAAACAACTGCCAATGTCGCGCGTGGTCCCAAAAACCGGTATTTTTGCAATTTTCTCTCAGTTACAACCGTTCTCTCAATTCGCACTTCCAGCTAATGTATGCAGGCTGCTCCATTTGAACGAATAAGGGACGATCTCTAAATTGGTGAACATTTGTTGAAAAAATAATGTATTGAAAACACTGGTTTTTAAATTATTTTTTCACATTTTAAGTGCATTATTTTTTTACGTGTGCTCGCGTTGTTTTGTCAGCCGGAATGAGATCTGACCCAGGTACTAAGTTAAAGCGAAATCTATATGGGTGTAGTTATAAATTAATTAGTTTACTTTAGTTTTATTTTAGTACCAAAAAAGCACATGTCAAATTACTTTAATATCGTTAGTCAATTAAGTAATATTGTTAGTCAGGCTGTAATAACTTCTCATAAATGGTTTTAATACCATAGTCTTCAGTAGGAGTTATACAATTGTATATTATACAAGTGTGTTTCTAGTGTGACTAAATAAAATTTTTGATTGTCGCATTTTCTGCTTTATCGTGCAAAAGTCAGATGTCATATAAGTCTATAAAAATGGTGTCATAATATGAGGTAAGTGTCATAAAATAAATAGGGACGAACCTTTTAACCCTGCGGTGGTCTATAACTCGCATCATTTGCCAGACCATAGCCAAAGCAGACGATTCTCAGAAATAATACCATTATCATTCCTTCAGACTCTGTACACACCTGGCCTCTTAGGGAATGAAGCTACGAAACGGTTTGGAGAATCCAACTTCTGATTTAAAAAAATCTATATAATATTATGACGACATTATATTTGTCTTAATTTTCACTCAGTTTTGAGAGTTTTATTACCAATTCAATTAACTAAGCAATCATATCAATTACAAGATTGTTGAATCTGAATACTTTGAATCCCAAAACATACACAAAGTTTCCTATTTTGCGATAAGAGCGATTTAAGTAAATATACCTTTCTTGACATTTAGATCATGTTAGTATGGCCTTGGTCACTAGCAGACTGAAGATTGCGAACTGTGGTGGAAACGCGATGTTAATGGCCAACGCATGCCATCTCGCTTGTGCCTACTTACGCATGATATAAACGAGCGGGATAGCACGCATTGGCCATTGACACCACGGTTACATAATAAAGCCCCTAGTTTGGCAATGATGATTTCGTATCTATAAAAGCCCACACAGCTACTCTTCTACACGTTTCGCACCTCCATGTCCTACAAAACTAATTGTAGCAAATACAATTTGTACGTATTTGTACTGAGTATGGTCTATCCGTCACGAGCGATCCGTCGAGTGATTTATTCTACTCGTTGTGCGGGACGTCGAGTTTATTCTGATTTATAGTCCAGGTGATTAGCAGTACTTGGGAATGGGTTGACGATTGTTGGAATGATGTCATGGCTGATCGGTTGACGACATGATTTTAAGTGCGTAACGCTAATCATGACACCGACAACCATGACCCTGTTGTTTGTTGTTGTAACTAGAGGATTATCGTGTAATTGACGTATGTCGCTGCAGTATGTTAGGTACTCTACTTTCACTTTTACTTTTTACAGAAGTAAACAACATTACAGAGTTTTGGTATTATAATTTAAGGAAAATAAATTTTGTATTTCAAATCAAATTTAGGCTTGCGCCGTTTTGATGATTGAAAAGCCCAAAAATTTAATATTTCGTTGAAGCACTCACGCTATTTGAGGTATAAATCTCCAGTGTAGAAATTGAATACTTTTATGAATTTGTGAAATACGCATTTTTCCTGCATATACCTATCAAGTTTGGAACTATGTAGTCGAAAACCCACCATTTAAATCCTCTATTCATTTGAAAATTTCATCGAAATAGCGTTTAATAATTCTCAAAACACGAAATGCTATCGGTCGAATTCTAACTGTCTCGTATTTCCAGTTTTCCAGAGAATAAAGGCGATAATATTCCAAAAATATTAGATTCCTGTCATTGTTCCAAAAGGACCAATTTGATAATGCATATAAAGAGGTACAGCCAGCTGGAGGACGCTCTCTCGTTAGCTAAAGTGAGTTTCGATGTACCGACAATATACGCGGTGCATGTGGGACTTTTTGTGTATAGAAGGGTCTTTCGCAGCTTTTATAGGGAACAGCTTGGGATGGACTTAAGATAAAATAGAGTCGTTTTTTTCCCTACAAAAAGTTTCGTTGCTAATTATTTCAATAAACTTTTTTCAAGTCGGCAAACTTTGTTCACATAAACTTAGCTAAGTTTGGAGATTTTATTTTGGCCTTATAAAATGCAGTACGTAATTTAATGTAATTAAAAATGTAATACCTATTTTGTAGCTTAACTTAATATCTATATTTGAAAAGTACGTTTATTGGATACTAGCTGTTAACTGCCACGCTTTGCTGTGGATAAAAAAAAAAAATAGCCTATGTTACTTTGGGATATTGTAGCATTCGAATGGTGAAAGAATTTTTGAAATCGGTCCAGTAGTTTTTGAGTTTATTCCACACAAACATCCAAAAATACAAAAATACAAATCTTTCCTCTTTATTAATACGACGAGTATTAGTTTATATAAAGTTTGGGCTCTACAATAATTTATCGTTAAAAAGTGTGCGAACGCATATCTGTTTTTTTCTTTCAATTTTTCAGTCTCGTAAAAGTATTGTGTACTAAATTACCCAACCCTGTATATTTCGTTAGGGAATACGGGATGCTTCTACAAAATCACTCCATTCTTATGGCGAAGATTGTCTGGTATTTTTTGGCCATTGCATCAAGAAGATACTCTGAAAATGTTTCGCGAAAAAAAGGAATATAAAAAAGCTGTAATTTTTCCTTTTATCAAGTCTCGTTCCTTTTCAATACGATTCAAAAGGCTTTAATATCAACATCGATTTCAGGATCTACTTTTTCATATAAATATCACGTCCAACAAAAAGGTGTCATATTACTGAAGGATGTGTATATCTATGTGTATATTCTGAACAACTTTTACTGTCCAACCCTAGAATCGAAAGAAAATGATGTTTCCAACAAGTTGATTGACCTTCGAAAATTTAAGGAACAGCTATTGTTTTCCTAATTTCAGGGTTGTCCAATGTCCAATAGTAATAGTTGTTCAAAATTATACACTCTTCAGTTTTATGCACTTTTTAGTTACACGTAGTATAAGCTCACAAAATTGTACCTACTAATTGGTAAAACTACCACAAGCTTTGGTAGTTAAGCTGAGCTGTGAATCCTGTACCCGTCCGCTCGGATGGTTAGTTAAAAGCGGGATTTAGTTTCGTTTGTCGACGTTGAAAAAAGAGATTTGGGTTCTCGAATAATGCCAGCTAGTTGCCTCCTAGCCGTCGAAAATAAGTATCCATTTAAAAGGTATTGTAATGGTAGGTGTTGAAGTTTGAAGTGCTTGCAGCCAGAATTTGAGATTTTGTTAGGCCCAGTCGGTGTATAATGTATCTTTACTAATGCAGAGTAAGCACTTATAAAACATCTTTCGTAAACACTTTATTATTTGTTATTTTATTTATTTTTAATTGCTTTTTGTTCTGTGTGAAATAAATAAATGAATTAATAACGTTTGAGGTTCAAAAACTAAATTTATTTTTAAATAGGGTACAGACACATAGATGTGCGTCTATTATATTTTTCAAATCTAAATAAATAAGTAATTTGTAGGAGTCAAACCCTTCGACCGATTTTGCTCATATCCTTTAAAGTTTTATTAGTATGACTTGTTTGCAAAATTTAATGAAGATCAGATAAACGATACTCACGTTAACGTTGTACAAATATATTATGTACCCGTACATATTATAATTATATATTTTAAGCATCCAAATACCAATTTGTTTCTCTTCACTCTGAGACCTCACTTTGCTCGGTCAAATATAAAAAGAACTCGACTTAAAATTACTCTTCATTTATTTTTGCTAAACAAAATAAAGTTACCAAACACTAAAAGGATTTGTGGCTAAGCTAAACCTTTCCTAATTTATGGCCACATTTTTACCTCCACTGTATTAAATTTTCATTAGTGTCAATATTACATTTTCCAGCATAAATATCACTGAAAATGTTCTCTGAAAACTTATTACGCTTCATTCCCATATAAATTGATAGGGCAATTAATTTTACGAAATTAAATTTTCAAACTGGAAAATATTTGTTAAATAAACCGCTTCATTAATTTCGGAAATTAACTGCGATAGTGAAGTCTTTGAGTTTTGTATTGTTATTTACTTATTTTCATTGTTATCATAATAAAATATAGAGGAGACAGTTTTTATTTTGCCTTCTTTTGATTTGAATGAGGTTAAACAAAATAATGTTAGCATAATCATTTGTTATTATACTATTTATTTTACCGCTTAATAATCTATAAGTATTTAGGCTGAATGCTGATAGATTACTATGCAAAAATAGTCAATTTACCACCTATAATAGTGATGTCATGTAAAACAGCCACAATCGAGACATTTTGCCGATACCATGAGACAGTGTAGAAACTGTATTTGTTTCATGAATATTTAGTAGTTTAATTGATAAGTGATATGGGATTAGGCCGTATTCCACCACCATTAAGACCATAGATGACACCTAAGCTTTACTAAAAACGTTACAATACTCGTTAAACACTTCAACCCATTGACAAATTCTATCTATATATTTCATTTCGCAAAACTACTACCCTCAACAAAACCTATGGTTTATCATTAGGTGGCAATTCGAACCGACCAATATAAGGTGATGAGTGCTGGAGCCGGCCAATCATAAGCGTATATACTTACTGTGTCATCACTCTTTGATTTTCACTTTTTAAATCTTTTCACTTACCTAATTCCTATTTTCTAACAGCCTTGAATTCTAAATGAAACTTGAAGTATTTTTCCAACAATAAAATTCCAATGAACTATTCCCCGCCAACGCTTATAGCACCCACTCGAGCCTAAATGAGTTTGGAACTGTTCAAATAAAGAGGATTTAATCATTAATTAATTTGCAACGAACTACGAGTAAGTACCCCTATATCGTGTACGTGGAGAAAATAGATTTACTATTTACAGTGTAAATGGGGCGCTAGCGGTTGCCAGCTTGGAGATGAGGGGGAAGGGTTTGAGTATACCGAGGAAAACCAGTGGGAAAGAGATGAATATATGGTAACAGTTGCGTTTTAAAGGGTTGATATTGTTAATTTTCCACTCTCTATTCTTCTTACTGTACTAACAAAGATTGTTGTTGTTTATGACATGAATAATTTTGTGACAATTTAATTCAATATCTACACTAATAATTACCAATGATAAAGTTTGTATATAATAATTATGTTTGAAGAGGGTGATGATATATTATTAGTATTACTAGCTTTTTTTTTTTGACCCAGGGAAAATCCTTTATGGATACCACGCCCGCCCCGGGGGAGGCAGGGTGGTTATGTGGGAGTCTCCGCCCTAGGGGCGGCATACCCACTAAAAACCCTGGGGTGTTCGGCATCCGCCTGATGGGGCAAGGTGGGGTCGCGTTAGCAATCGCCACCTCGCCCCGGCGATGGGCCCGATTAGGGCCCCCTGCGCCTATGGAGGAGTGACCCTGTTCCCCAGGATCACCCCCCAGACAGTCAGTGTGGGGTCGTGCAGGCCGGGAGAGTCCCCCGACTCTCCCGGCAACCCCACTGCAGAGGAGCGAGGAGACGGGCGAACCGCCTCTTCGCTCCCCCGTCTGTGCCGGAGCAGATCAGATCGGGTGTCGTCCTCTCCGACCCGCTCCGCAGCCTCCTTCTGCGTCATCACCTTTTCGCAGAAGGAGACCCCGGCCTGCCACGATCTCTCGCCGCCGAGCATGGCTTTCACCACGCTCGGCAACGAGAGATCCCGGCCTATGTAGGCCGAAAGCGTATGCCGCTGGGGGGCCCCATGCGGCACACGCTTCCAGCGCTTCCCTCCTCCTTTCCTTGCACTCCCAACCGCAACCCACATGCGGCAAGGAGCACAAGGAAAACGCCATCACGCTGTGCCCTCTGCCAGTCAGAGGGACACGCGGATGGGCCCACCGTGTCGGGTTATTGGCCACCGTGCGGTAATACTGCATAAAAGCTGCAGTATTGCCGCACGCTGTTGCCCAGGGTGCACCACGTGGAGGTTACCCGACCTAGCACCCCATAGTATTACTAGCTGACTCGACATACGTTGTCCTGTCTTAACGATGACTATTTAATTCGAAGTGGTAAAAAAAGCCATTGCGTCAATTCTATTGTCAAATGTCAAAAGTTACATTAAAAAAGTTTACATTGTCCAAAGCGCTATGTGGTTTAAGCATTTTTAAATTTTCTAATTTTTCATGTTTTTTTACTATAAATTGAGATGTGAGCTATCCTATCTCCTAAGTTAGATCGAACTGCACACGGTGTGCAAATTTGATTGTAATCGGTTAAGTAGTTTAGGAGTCTATAGCGGACAAACAACGTGACACATAATTTATATCTTATATTAAGAAGAAGATAAGATTGGTCCGATTTTAAAAAATATTTCATCAATGAAAAGCTACACTATCCCTGAGTCCCCAAACCTACGAGGCCAAAGCCTGGGCAGCGCCGGGCGCGATGTTCCGCGCATAAAATATTTCTAAAGTATTCATGTAAAAAAATATCATATTGCGATATTAATCAAGGTCAACACAACAGATAACAAAGACAATTTGTAAAAGTAGGTAGGAGTAATTTGGAAGAAATGTGAAGCCCCGAGCGAATCTTATTCCCAAACTCTTATATTTTTTTGGTATAAATTGTTTGCATTACTTTAATTTTATTGAGTTGACATAAAGAGAGAATCTAAACCTAGAATTTAGTGTAATAGGTACTCAACTAAAAGACAGGACTCGTAGCCAAGAGAATAGATTACAAGTAAAGTAAGGTGGTGAGAGAGTGGTGGCCGAGGCAAGGCAAGCGAAGCGTTGGTCTACCGGCAGCGAGATGGTTTGACGATATTGTCAAAGTTGCGGGTCGAAATGAACTCGAATGGTGCAAGATCGAAGCAAAAATGCATAGTAAAAGAGAAATCTATACCCAATAGTGTGATAAAAAAGTCTGTGTATAATGATGATGATGACTTAACTAAAATAATTTTAAATAATAGGCTACGTAATTTGAAAAGCTGAATCTGTTAAACATGTACAAACTTACGGCATATAACCTCTTCGAGCCATACTAAGATATTATTTTACCCCATCCTTCGGCTGTAGTGTGTACCAGCCCTAAAGAGTTAAAGTGTAGGCGGAACTAAATTAAATTAGTTCACTATCTTAAGATATGGTCCGTCCTTTTCGTGGAATTTAGCAGGCGCGGGCGTATCAGGGTGAAGTGGCTTTATCTTGTTGTTTGGACAAACTTTGAGATGTCTGCAGCTTTGCTTTAAATTAAATGTTTTAAAATCAAGTTTATGATGCTTTGTCTAATTACAGCTTTTGAATACTTCCGTGTAAAACCTACATGTACCTTTAAATCTTGTTTTTTTTTACATTTATTTGTTAAATCTGAGCGCGGGGTCTAATATTGCTTCCAAAAGTTGATTGTTCAGCTTTATTTGTTATATTTAGTATATTTTTTTAAATCTAAATTATAGTTTAGCAGTAGATAGTTTTAGTACCTAATCTTAATTGTCAACGTGTCATTAAATAAGTGAAACAAATAAAAGACTGATAAATAAAAATACACTGCACATACTTCATCTATCTATATATATATAAATGAAACCCGTTTTCCTTGGTCATCGCATCACGCGTGAACGGATGGAGCAATTTCACTAATTCTTTTTTTGTTGTATTTTTTATTATTAGGAGAATGTTCTTACGGAAAAAAATATTAAGAAAATCTCTCAGAAATATTGAAAAACCCTAAAAACAGCCCTTTTCTTTTTCCCATACAAACGTTTTCTAACTAAAACGAGCTTTATTGCTATTGTATAAAGTTCATATTGAATTGCAAGCACTCACTGTTGTTTAAGCAATGTAGGTATGTTCCTAACGTCCAAGAGTCAATTTGCACTTTATTACCTCTGTACAAAGTTCAAATTCAATCATATCTATCAAAACTGTGCGTTTTATACTGATAATTTTTACTATAAATTGACAAGTTAGCATCAACAAACTACGGTTGCTATAGTTACGCAATAGCATGAGAATAGAGGTTATAACAAAGAGTTCCTATAATTATTCTCAACACTTTTGGTCACGCCATCACGCGTGAACGACTGGACCGATTTCAATTTACTCTACGTTTTTCCAAAGTCTACCCGTGCGAAGCCGGGACGGGCCGCTAGTATAAGTATAAAATTGTAAATAGTGTTTTGTGCAGTGTTTATATTTAATTAGGCAGTACCATAGAGAAGTACTATAAGGCAGTACGAAGTCTGCCGGGTCAGCTAGTGTAAAATAATATAGTACAAGCACAAGCGGTAAGCCAATTCATAACTTTAGAAAATAGTAAAAGTATTTCCCACTTTTTTCCATTTCCCAGTGGCTCTAAAGAAATAAACCTCGCAATAAACCATTCGCCTGTCCTATTAAAGGGCCTAATTCCTTCGTTATTTCGTTCGCATTCGTGTGACCATTACTTTATAAAGAAGTAGGACAGGAATGGAATTTTGAAACTTCTGGAACGGATCTATGCAATTGGTAGTAATAATGTATATATACTTTTATGTTTTATCTCAACATAATATTGTTTATTGGTTTTGTCTGTAGGTCAGTTTGTTTTGGAAATTATGCCACAATCATAGTTTATTTTATGGGCATCTTATTTGGCAGTCAAAAATTTTGTGGTTTATTAATTCAGATCGGTTCTTCATTTCAGAGACACATGACATGACGACGAGACGACGACGAGACGAGTTTATGATAAAAAAGTAGAACTTTAAATCTGTTTTGTCATACCGCAAGGTATTTTACAAAAAAATACGAGTATAATATGTGGACAACGAAGTATTTTTTATGTTCGACGTACAGTATAATTAATTTTTTTGTAAAATAAATTATCTCATTTCATTTAGATCAAAAACAAATAAACCATTTTTGCACATGACCCACGTCATCATATTCAAACTTCAAACTTTTAAGTTATCGAAATTTTCGTTAAATCATGGCAACTCTAGCGATATCTCGTTAAATCTCCTTCATGGGAGATTTACCCACTAATCCAATGTAAATTGCTGTTTATAGGATAAGACACGTCATCGCCGTATTGAAGTAATCTCGCAGAAAGCCGTGATGTGTTTAGGAATAATCAGATTTGAGACGTTAGATTAATGCCCTGAATTGTTAGAATACTCCGCTTATAGACTTGCAAAAACAGGTACTTAAACTTAAAAATAATTCATTATCTGAAAGTGGAAGCAGAGCATTCCTTTGACTTTTGGTTAAGTCATTCTTCATAAGCTGTGGGAAATGATTATTATAAAGGTATATTCAGGTCGAAAGTAACTATGTTGTCAAGTTCAGAGTGTTTAGATTTCCTATAGACAAGCGTGCTCCATCGTAGACCGCATCATTGCTCACCATCAGACAAGATGGCGGTTAAAAACAAGCATTCCGTCAAAAAAATTACGTAGAAATATCATAGCGCATTGCTTTCCAAAAGTGATACAAGACTGATATATTCTCTTTTTCTCTGCCAGAAATCAGAACGCAGACAAGTTTTTGTCGATTTCGAAAAAAATTGGAAGCAGTATAAAATTGTACTCCAACGTACCTACAATCCGTTTCATAGAATGAATTGTAATTGCAAAATGCCTTCTTGATTAATAAACTCATTACCATTAGGTACTACTTAAAACTTTAAACCATAGAGGAAACGTTCAGACAGTTTAGACATAGACTAAAACTTAGCAAGACTTCTCTCTAGTTCAGGCAATGGCCTCGCGAAGCAGCTTTGCACGGGAGCTTGGATGGGTTTCATAGTCTAGGAGAGCTTGTCCGAAATATCAACCGACGCAATTATAAAATCACAGCAAATTCATGTAGGTTTCCATTTAGCTTGATCAAGTTCCCCTTATCATTATTTTAAGCAAATTAGCAATAGAAAAGCAAAAAGCTTGGTTGTCGTGGTGGAAAAACCACAAAAACAAAATATGCTAAAAAAGATTTAGAGTTCTACATAAAAAAAAAAAAATGCAAAGTCTTGGTTTATTAGTACTGGCTTGCGTATTTATTTTATTGAAATATAAAGCTTAAAATTTATAACCAAGCATCTAACTGTGTTTTTTTTGACAGTCAGTTCCCCAGACTAGATTTTTTCACCATCCGACCATGACCTCACTTAACCACGGAAAATTGTACTCAAACAGCCATCTTTTTAACCAAACCATAGCATAATCCATGTCTATTCAATTCCCGGACAAGCTCCTAGATTGCTTTTAGTGTTTCGGTGTAATATTAGTTTCAACAAAGACACTTGTCGGGTAACCACGTCGTGGTGCCAAATATTATGGCGGTGATTTTCGTAATTACCTACACAGAGCGTTAGCAGGGGTTTCAGTATTTTTGGATACCTACTCACTAATTTGGGTAGGATCTGCTTACAGTAGCCATTAAAGCGGACTTTCAAATATCTTAAAAAAATAAACACTGCTTAAAGTAAACCACAGTTTAAAATGCTCTGAAAAATTCTCGTTGTCGTGAAAAGTCACATGCGAAAACAAGACGGAGAATTTTAAGTAGTGATTAAGTTTAAGCATAGTTGTTAAGTAAGACCCAAAGTAGTAGTTGATTAGTCAGTAACGCATTTTTTGTATCTATATCATGTGTAAATGTATATCTTGCAATGTTTGTTAGAAGGCACCTCGTCGACGTCTAAAACTCGCCCAATGGACCAGTTCGCCCCTTTCAAACAACGTTATAGTGGTCGATGTACCTATCTAATTTTATGTTATTTGTACAGCAATTTCTCTTCAAATCTAGTTTTATCTAAATTAAGACATGCAAATGTAAATTAGAATAGGTACATAATCATCAACATATTGAAGCATCAGTATTATGGTACAGTTAAATTAGTTACCAGGTAGGGTGCTTAAATTGGTTATTAGTTTATCAGTTTTTTGTTGTTTTTTTTTGTTTTTTTATGTGTTTTTTTGTTTTTTGTATAAACGCCTTATTAGGCGATTCAAGAAATAGGTGGTTGAATAACATATTTTGTAAGTACAAAATAAGTAAATATCAAGTAGGGTAAGACAGTTTATTACATTTTGCAGTAAACATCTTTGTTGGATTGCTAACGGTATAAAAGCAAAATAATTTTTAATCTCGTCGAAGTGAGTTCAATACATCTCGCTCGGGAACGGCTGGGTGGAACTTCTTGGGACCTATTCTGGAACGAAGGATTTACTTTACAGTAAGAGGCAAATTTATTTTATCTTACTAATGTTAAAAATGTCAAAGTGTGTATGTTAAAGTGTTTGTTACTTAATCACGAAAACACGGTTGAACGAATTTGGATGTAATTTTTAATAGAGGTTACCTGGATTATTACCTATATAGGTAATTTCCTCTTACCTCGGAAAACCTTGAATATTTTCTAAATTTTCGTTATACGTCAAAGTTGTGCTATCCCCACAGAAATCCAAATAAACAATAGAAACGCAGACTGGTAGAAACTCAACGTCAACTCAACTAAATTCCGGAAATTATCGCTAAATCCTAACAAACAACTCAAACTACTTATTCCACTTCTCTTCCAGAATATAGACTGCAGTCCGAACCAAAGCCGCAGTCATCGATCAATTACTGCAGCTGTCCAGTACTTACTTGCAGCCGTACTTCTTGGACGTACACGGTTGGATTTCGAAAGATCTTGTTTTACCCCTTTGAGGCATTTGAATCTAATAAATCAAATGTAGGAATCAGCACTTAGCAGGTATTATAACACATAATTAATAACTATGTTTTAAGATACAAAACAAATAGGTACATTGGTTAGGTCACAATTTTGAGCTTAGTTTTTTTATGATTATTTTAAGGACTTCTAGACTGCAAGTCCATGACAGCCCTATCAAACCCTAACACACAATACAATTGACTAAAAAGTTATCTTATTAACCAATTTGGTAGATTAGTTATGCTAGACTGACTTAACGCCTGGAGAAAAGGATAAGTTACTTAGAGAAGTTTACTTCTAGTTGACATCTGCAGGCGTCTTCTTAGATAATAAAATAAAAATATTAACCTAAAAAATTGTCCTTAGCGTTATGTTAGTGTATGTGTCTTTTTACAAATATAATTCAATGCTACTACACATACGAATTTAGTTTAACTAAGGACAAAAACAAGATCCAAAATACAAACAAAAATCATGCCATTTCATCTTACCTTCATCACTTGCAAAACTTTTCCAAAACAGATGTTTCAAGAAACTAATAGCTTCAGAAACCCAAGCTGTTCCGACCAAGAAATCAGGAAAAAGCGACCGAATCAGGAACTATTTCAATTGGACTCTCTATCCAAGTTATCCGATCGAGTGTGGAAATGAATGAAACGGTTACAGCCAATCTGCGGACTTTAGGAAAAGTAGGTAAAACTTTAGTACGGGTTTTGACACTTTCGTACTGAAGTTGGGAAAACGCTCAGATAAATCTAGTGAGGAAGAAAGAGCCGTGCGTTATACAAAGTTATAAGGAACGGGTATGCTAAGCCCAAAAAGGATCAAAGTACTCATCATCATTATGAACAACTTTTAGTATGGGACCAACCCTGAAATCGTGATAAAAACAAAACAGCTGTTCCATAGAAAAATGTCAATGATCCTTGACAATATTTAAATTTATTATTAGTAGGTGTTACACAATTTGTCTTCATTTGGATCTCTTTTGTGCTGTCTACTTTTTTATATTGTCCGTATTAGCACTTTATATAAACAAGTATGTAACTAGTTTTTCCCTATTTTTGCTCACTCAAATTGGAGGAATAAACAATAAAATAAAGTTTATTGTTGCTAAATTATGCTAAGTAGACTCAAATTGCGTCACGTGCGGGCGTTACATTTATTTTAAATTACAACGGTTCGTTTACGTATTTTGGAATTACTATGACCGTTCTAAAACAGTTTTATTATTAGCGTCATTAGTGCGAAAGTCCAATTTTCCTGGCGTTGTATCGGCGCAGTCACAGCATAGCACTTTAAACTTTAAAAAGGATCCGTTCAATTTTTGTTGCGAACAAAATTTTGCCAAGTTAGTGTCAGTTCAGAAAGTTTTCTTTCAGTTTTATACGTTCATCGGTTTCTCGGAGAATGTCGTATAGTTAAAGTTACTAATGAATTTGGCTGGGTTCTTGGACTTTACCGTTGGCTGGCTTGGAAACTTGTGTTTGTATATACGGGGCGTTTCTGAATGGTGTAGTAATACTTAAGGATGTTCTTCTACAAAATTTACATGTCAAAGTGAACCACTTTTAGAACACAAGTTTGCCAAATTCGAGAAAGAAAATATCGAATCTCCATTGATCACGTGACTAAATATTTTCTATGGAGACTCGATATTTTTTTCTCGAATTTTGCTTACGTGTGTCCTAAAATTTGTTCACCTTGACGTGTAGAACATCACCAATAAGTGTTATTATTACTCGTAGTACTACACCATTCAGAAATACCTTGTATAGATGATTAAAAGGAAAATGTATTGTGTTGCACCACTATTACGTGTTACATGTTGCTTTGAAACATGATATATCAAGCGAAGCTGAGGTTCTGGGAACAAGACAGCATTTATACCCATAAGTTTAATATATTTTATAGATAGATAGATAAGCTCTTTATTGTTCACGCCAGAAATTACAAACAAAAAAAATCATAGCACTTAAAACTAGCACAAAAACTAGCGTCCTTATCGCTAAGAGCGATCCCTTCAAGCTCTATCAAACGATAACTTGCTTACGATAGATTCAATTTAAGTTAAATTTTGCAAAGAGCACGTCATGAGCGTACTATTTTAATTTTGTATTTGATCGAAAAACTAAACAGCGATTGGTTTCTCTATAAACTCTATTATCTCCACTTTGTTCGATCAATCGAACCGCAAAATTAAACCCCATCTGCAATTCACCTCATCGTAAAGCAATTAACTTTTTTTCTCTTTAATGTGTCAATTTAAAACTAACCTCATAAAACTGCAACGCCTGATATGATTTTAATTAAACTTGTCGACAAAGACTGGTCCGTTTGTGGGAAAAGTATTTTTATCAGTTCCATATGAGTTCAGTTAAAATTAATACGAGTATTATTTCAGAAGTTTAGACGAACTCCTAGACCTAGGAGTTGGTCTAAATTTAACTAAAATCATTAAAAATTAAGAATTTGCAGAAATAACTTCGTAATGTGGTATGTGTAATTCTAAAGAAAACTTAATAATGTGTCATTTTGTGACATAATTGAGCGACATTTTCGCGTGTAAAATATAACATAATAAAAAGACATTTAAAAAAAAACATAACCACCAAATGATTTTAATCGTTTAATTCAATTCAATTCAAATACTTTTATTTCAGACATTATAACGAGTCCATAATTTGTTAGTATAAAAGAAAAGAAAATGACTTACAAACTAATGTTATTAGGTATGACAAGATTAGAACTAAAAATCAATACGTCATGTACTTACGAGGCATGTCGTGCGGAACCATAGTCCGCACGAGATGCCTCAGCACAGGAGCTTGTGGGTCATCAGCCACTACTTTCAGGATGCTGTTGTCACTCCCTCGAAGCCTCCTCACCAGAGACGCTACTTTCTTCCGCAGTACCGCATGGAAGCCGTCAGTCTGGGTTTGAGCAAACATCCATGAGGCACTGCAAAATCGAGGGAGTTTCAACATCATCCTGAACACATTGTTGTATTGGATGCGCAGGGAATCCTGCGATCTTTTCGAACAGCAGAACCACAGACCACCCGTGTACATTCCCTGGCAATAAGCTTTAAAAAGCGTTATTTTAACCTGGTCAGTACAATGGGCAAATATACGGGCCAGCATGTTCCCGCGGACCGCCAGAGCCCTGCGCTCCCTCTCAACATCATCATCGTCTTTAAGGCTGTCGGTCAGAATATGCCCAAGGTATTTGAATTGATACACCCGGTTTACGCTCATGCCATTTAGGGTAATTGAAGGGACGGTGTCCGGGCACTTACCAGCAGCCTTAAAGACCATGAATTCACTTTTTTTAACATTATAAATTAGGCCGTGCGATGCGGCATACCTCTCACAGACCCTCAGCATCTCTCCGATAGACCTCGCAGTCGGGCCCAGCAGCACCATGTCGTCCGCGTAGCTGAGGTTGTTCATACAAACGCGGCAGCCGACACGCACGCTGCTGAGCTCCACTATGAGGTCATTTACATACAGGCTGAACAGTTTTGGAGACGACAAACCGCCTTGCCTCACACCACACTCCAACCTGTATGATTCGGAGAGGGTGCTTGACCACTTTACATGATTGGTCTGATTCGCATACCAATATTGAAAGATATACAATAGCTCTGCCGGAACACCCCTCTCCCTCATCTTTCTCCAAAGCTCATCATAAGAAACGAGATCAAAGGCTTTGGAGAGATCGAGAAAACAGGCGTATAATGGAGTCTTTCGTTCTGTATAATATTGGACAGTATGCTTGAGAGCCAGGATCGCGCTTTCCGTGGATAGTCCGGGCCGAAACCCAAACTGAGCGTCATGTAGATGTAAGTATTTATCCAGGCACGACTCAAGCATACTATCCAATACCTTGGCTACAGTTGTTGCGAGAGAGATGGGGCGATAGTTTCCCTTGTCCGAGATATCTCCTGTCCTGTTCTTCACTATGGGCACCACTGTTGTTTTCATTAGGTCATCAGGTAAATATGAGTGACTAACGCACATATTGAAGAACATGGACAGGACTCTCGGCAAGTGCACGCCCGCATGTTTCAGGTGCTCGATGCTAAGCCCATCGTGACCGGGAGATTTACCTCTACTCATACCTTTCACTACATTCTTAATTTGTTTAACGGTAAACTTAAGTAGAAGCTCGTCTCCACGCTCGACGGGCCCACCATCGACCACCCTAGCTGAAGGACCCAGTGGCGACCGCACTTTAAACTGGTCCATAAACAAATTGGCTATCTCCCCAGGGTCACTCCTGCCACCGACATTCGCTGGGAGGCCAGGCCTAACATCCAACTTACCCGTGGACTTCCAGAACTTACTAAAGTCTTTTTCTGCTCTTTGCTTAGCAATTTCGTCCATTTTTAATTGCTCCTTGTGTTTTTGACACCACTTGAGCCGTCCTTTAAAAATTTTGCGGGAAGCGCACATATATTATGGTCATATAAAATGCCCACTCTAGGTCGACCATGGTCTATCCACTCTTGGTACTTAAGCCTGGCATCCCGATGCGCCTCTCGCACATGCTCATTCCAGCCACATACTCTCCCTTTTTTGTTTTGTTTAACATTAATCTTCCTTCTGGTTTGTATTGCCGCCTCGCTCAATATATTAACAATTTTTTCGTACAATCTATCTAACACTAGTTTATGTTTAGGCAAGCTACAAGCCCCGAAACTGCAGGTAGCAAACTCCGAAGGAAAGTCTAAGTCGCGCAGGCCCTTATTACATAGTTCGTGGTATTTACTTATCTGGGACTTGTCGCGTTCCCCCCAAATTACTGCGCTACGAGGCTTATTCTGAGGCACAAACAAAGGACTAACTGCACACAACCCACACTCAACGTACAATGGCAAATGATCCGACACAAACACATCCTCAATGATACCTACGTTTATAATAGTTTGCCAAGCTGATTGTGAGACAATACAATGGTCTAGCCAGCTCCCCGTTCTGTGAAAGGTGTCAAAAAATGTGAATCTGTCGGAATCTACCCCCAAAATTTCCACGTCAGCACAAACCCACGACCTGTCCACACAGAAATTGCATAGTTCACTAAAGAACAGTTTACCGGGATGCGCATTTAGGTCCCCTAATATAAATACGGTTTGAATATTGCTACCCTCTTCTATTGCACTAATTTCACTAAGTATCTCAGTAAAAATAGGCAAATTTTCACTTGATTTCGTTGGCATATAGACACAAAATACTAAGATAGAACGATTACTAATAGATGCTTTAATAGCTAATAATCTAGTACTACAGCATTCTACAACCGACACGCTATCAAAGAAACCTTTCCGCCAGAGGATAGCCACACCCCCATATGGTCTCCCAACCAGCAATTCGTTATCACTGACTGAACTTTTACCCACATATTCAAAATCGGGTGACACAGTACCCAGTAACGACATGTCGTGATTGAGAAGCCATGTCTCCTGAAGACATACTATATTTGATGACTTACATAACTTCCTTACGTCATCAATTGAACTCTTAAAGTTTTCACAATTAAAGTTTAAAAATGGTGGAAAATTTTAAAAACTTACATATTATAATAAACTAATGTTCTTATCTATGTGTTTTTTGAAAATCTGTTGTAATGTTGTAATATATTACCACGATTGTGGACGTAAATTGTGACCACTTGCCCAATTAGCATCAGCTACCATTTTTTCTAACAAATAAATTGAACAAAACAAAAACATTAACATTGCGCAAAATCACACGTACTCAAACATAAATATTATATTGCTTTGGCACCAAAAAAACATCGTTGATCCCCAATATGTTATTCTCCGGTCGAATAATCGCAGAAAACCAGCGTAATTGGTTTGGTCGGCTTAACCGCTTGCTGTGTAAGCGTAACGAAATATCCTTTGGACGGTATAAGAATATTGTGGTACTGGTGAGCGCATACGCGAATTTATCGAAATATTATAATAATATTATATCTCTTGTGGTTTCATTCGTGCGGTGATGAAAAGTCTTGGACATACGCTATCTCTATCCCGGCCTTTTCTCTCTTAACGATAAGGTCGCCAGTTGTTGCACTCATTTTAAGAGTTATAATCATCAGAGAACAATGAAGAGTTTATCTATCAATCTATCCCAATTTTTATCAAAATTGGTTTAGTAGTTACGGAAATAGGTAGCAAACGTTTACAAACACACATACAAACCTTTGTACTCCTTATTAGTAGAATTAACCTATTACCCGCTATTCTGGAGGAACTGTTATTTCCGGGATAAAAGTAACCAACCTTTGTGTTAATCCAATGTATAACCAGCCTCCATACTAAATTTTATACAAACATCTGCTGGTAAGGGAATCGAACCCGGGAACGCTTGTCCATAAGCTAGCCATGCTACCACAAAGCTAAATTAGTCCGTTAACTAAGCTTCTAATAGACGACCTTATTGCTCAAAGCTAAATTCCAAGTAATCACATACTTACACTGAGAAAAAAAATCTGCTAAAAAAATGATGAATTCACTTAAAGTAGGGAAGCATACTGAGTTCACCAAAAGGTTCGATGATGAGCACCAGCTTATAATAGTTGTCACCGTAAAAACTGGTGCTAATCATCGTACTTTTTGATGATATCAGTATGCTCCGTACTTTAGATGAATTCATCATTCTTTTAGCGGAATTTAGATGGGCATTTTCTCAGTGCATCATTTACCAATTTATCATACGTGGCATTCATTATCAGACAGACAACCTTGTACCTCGTTAATAAACCGTTAGAATAAACCCAGTTATTACATTTGACCCAATTTATCATTATGTTAATGTACTAAGTTTCCCTTTTTGCGTAACAAAATCCGAGTAACATTTTTCTACCCACCAGTTTCATATTACCAGCCCGTAGTACCTTTTGTTATTATCCCGTACAAGTATAATATTTTCGTTCATAAACTTCTTGATTACCTATTACGGTTATAATACAGTATTATTTCTACCGTAAAAGCTCGTCGATTGATCAAATTATACCTACAGATCTTTCGGCTTTGGCTCAAAGTCTTTGATATCTTTTGAGATGATTTTTCACTTAGGTAGACTTGTTTTTCTAATATAATTTATAGAAAATGGGTGAAAACAAATCAAAAAGAATAAAGATTTAACCCTATGAAAACCTAGATTTTTTTTATACGTCACATTTGCTCATAACAGGTCTGCGCCATCCAGAATTTGAACTCTACACAATTCAAAACTCTGCGCGACACAACACTATGCGCGTCATCTTTTGGTATAAGAGGTTTAATCTCCTATTTGCCCTGACCTAAATCAACTTTTTAGCCAACGTTACAGCTCGGTTTTGGACCAAATGAAATTTTATTAGATACCTTAATTACAGGACTCTCTGCGGATCATTGTAAAGGACTCTTAATTAAGTGCTGGGAAGCCGCTACGTTGTTGAAGAAATTAAGTCCTGCTTATATTAATTAGGTTTAGTATCTCGTTATCCATTTTGTCTCCCTGAAGGGGGAGATTTTTATCGGGAATGGGGTTGTAACTTTGGAGGTAGGGTAATTTAGCTGTGTATCAATACAATATTTAAATACTAAGTGTTTTACTGCGTTTTTTTAAATTATATTATGTTATTCGTTCAAAGATTAATTTTACTACAAAAGAGTTCTCATCACATTTATAGATAAATTGTCTAGTTTATGTAAAAAAGTTTATGTATATTTTTTATCCTACCGAAAATAACGTGAAACAGAATACTTACCGTAAATTATAACAACAACCACCAAGCCATGTCAGAGGCTTTCAGGCGGTCCAAATACTCGGACACTAGGATTAGCTACTCAGCCTGTACAAGCTCACTTACTTCCTAGTGATAACAGTAGTCAGCAGTCAGTGCAAAATAGCATTTAGTCATACAGTCATTAGTCAGTTTTCCGGGATAAAAAGTAGCCTATGTGTTAATCCAGACCATGAAAACCTTCGTTCCAAATTTCATTTGAATCCGTTCAGCCGTTTTTGCGTAAAAGTGCAACAAACATATAAACTTTCACGTTTATAATATTAGTAGGATTATATTCAAATTTTTCAGACGCAAAGAGTTGTAGGAGATTTTAGCACGTGGAGGAAAAATAAAACAACGAAAATACTTACTACTATTTAATAAGTAGATTTTAGAACAGATTACAGCATTGCTCATCTTTCTCGAGACAGTCAGTGACGTCATTGACAATCATAAAATATTCTGTTTGCAGTCTGAAATGCAGGAACCACCGCGACTTGAGCAGCTGTTCCCTTTCACGGGTGAGAACAAACAAAACATTAATTATAAACATATAATCTAGTATTATAACTTGTAATTATAATTACTAGCTGGATCTGCGGTTTCATCCGCGCAGTTATGAAAAACGGTGTTGGTTCTTTTTGGATAAGGCTAGTTTTAGTTAGTTCTTAAGGTTAAATGTAATATCTTTATGGAAAATAAAACTATTTCTATTTCTATTTTGAACTCCTGACATGTCTGCAATATTTCATGATGATTTGGTTAAGTGGTTAAGTGGTTACAGCGTGAAAGTGTCAAATGAACTCAGTTTCGTATTTATTACAATAGTAATATTTACAATAGGTATTAGTTACGATGTGATAATATAACATAGTGAGCACATTGGCGCTTGCTCGATCATCCCACTGAAAAGCTGTACTACGAAATTTAGCTCTGAGGCTCTGGAATTTATTACAAGTCCTCAAAAAAAAAAATGGGTAAAATAACTGAAATCAAGTTTATCTACCCTTGATCTGAAAAAAAAAAGATTAATCTTATTTATCGATATACCTACTGTAACCTTTCCTTTACAAAAGTTTACATATTTAAACAAGTTTTTATTGTATTGTTATCGGAGACTTAAGCAGACATCGGAAAGTGGTACTTTAGCTTTAGGTTCTAAAATTTCACCCGCATGGACAATTATTATTAGACATACATACTAACAGGGCAAGCTAAATAAAAGCTTGTCAAAATCAGATCACTTACGCGCATAACAGCACTAGACGCCATCGCTCCTCTGCTCCGGACACAGGCCGAGCTTCTGGGAGAGGAAACCGTCGGGACAATTGACGGAGATCGTACACAGTCCACCAGCGTTCAGACAAGGCTCCTCCAGTCGAAGAATATCACTTTCTTCAACTGGATTATAAAACAATACATTAAACAATTAATGTTTTTTCTTTCTTTGTCATCAACCAGATTTTAGTTTCTCTAGTGTGGATATATAAGTAATTACTTACTATAGCTATCATCTCCACACACACCAAAATAAATACCCAAGGTAACATAGTACACGACATTGGAGGCCTACTTACAACACCATTATGTTTTAACGGTAACAAACCATTCATCTTTCATGATGACACCTCTACTTCTGTATCTTCACATTTTGGGTCCTTGTCACAATATTTTTTAGGTAAATTCTTCAATTATTAGTTGAGATCAGGAAAACATGCGTGGCAGGCGTATTGTGACAAAGTAGTAGAGCGTTTTCATATTTTTGGATTAGTTGACAGTAATTAGTGACACTACTAAAATAGTATCGTGTCGTAATTGATTATGACAACTTCATCTTTATTCCTAATTAGGTAAGGTACACGTTATTGCTTAATTATTCAATATAGAACCATATAAGTACTTCCTAGTGGTGGCCTGGATAAGTGGATAGCTATCCCCTATCACCTTAAGTATCTCTAGTTGAAACTTGATCACCTAATAGTGTGTTCCAGCAGCTATACTTTAGTTCAGTACCAATTCTTAATCCATCCTAAGAAGGCATGTTGAAACGCAACCACTATTGAAACGCCAAAAAGTCATGATTACCAACATCGATATCACTAAACTAAGACAAAAAACTATTTTGTCTTCGTCATCTATTTTCCATTCACTGCTGAGTATTTCTCTTTAATATATCACTCTATGTAATTAGCTATCTCGAACCCTAAAATACAGGTAAGTGCTACCTCTAAATCGGATTTAAGGGTTCCAAACGGTGCAGCGTCCCCATAGCCTGCTTCAGATAAGAGAGGGAAGTATGCCTTCGTTAAAGGTTATGGGCTGTAAAATAAAAATTTATGAAGCATTGAACGTAGTTAACTCAAAGACTAATATCATTATTGTTCATCTGATTAATCGTCAAGTAAGCACTTCATCTGAACGATGGGAAACGTCGACAAGCTGGATTAATGACGCCGTAAAATTTAATGAAAAAGCGATTTTTAAGTATTTTTGTAAAGAAATGTTAAACGTCACTTTTGTGATTGAATGGTGTATCCGTGTTGTTATTAGAAATTCTAAGTTAATTAGGCTTATTTTGCGTCATACTAGGTTAGCACATTAAACTCCGTGTTAATCATTAACTCTGGGTTAGGTTCTCACCAAAATCGACGAGTTAGGTATTTACACTTATAACCTAACTAGCTGCGCCCCACGGTTTCACCCACGTTTTCCCGGATAAAAAGTAGCCTAACGAACAACCTTCATTCTAAATTTCATGTAAAATCCGATTAGCCGTTTTTGCGTTAAAGAGTTACAAACATACATCCACACTCACCAACTTTCGCGTTTATACCTCTAATATTAGTAGGACATGATTAAGTAGGCCTTAGAGACTGGTACGAGTACATACCGTATAAGACGGCGCGTTAAAAAGGAGACCTACTTATACTCAGCAGTGAGATTTGTTATTTAATTTTTTTATTGAGTGACGAGACAAGCAAATCGCTCGCCTGAAGTTAAACATCACGTTTACCCATAACAGGTCTGCACCATCAGCTGGATAACAGTTGATTTTGATAACGATATAGTTACTTAGGTATCATACTTAGGTAAATTTGAGATCAACCGTGTTAAGTTATCTGTAAAATACTCATAAAAAGTTGTAAGCACTTTCCTATTCCTAGCCATTATTGTATTGTTACACGTCTAGTCCAGCATAAACCGAGCCCCAATATCATTAATCAAGCAGGTAATATAGCTTAACCAACTTATCTATGCAGTTGAGTAAATGAAGAAACTAAATACTTTCCAAAAGATTGACTCCTTCGTCTATAAAAAGCGATGGTGGCGCCTTTATAGAACTCTCAGATAAGTTTGTTAACAGTACAAGACGTGCGACGCGGGTCGCTGCCATCACGTGGGATTAGGAAGATTATGTCGTCCAAGACGGCGATTTATTGTTATTCCGTATATAACTATGGATGAACTAGACAAGGCGTGCGTGAATTTCCTCAGGCGACATTTGAAAAGAAAGGAATGTTGTCTTCCCGATCTTGAGGCTTTTGCTTTTACTGGTCTTGGGCCAAAAAGCAAATAAAGACGTAAGATAAGTTTCTAAAACCTGTAAGAAACACTTTATTTATTTATTCAATTTGATTCATTTTATTGTGCGAACTGCTAGATTGAGGAATGGTTTGCCTGAGTGGGTGGTCCCTGTTAAATTTCAATATAATCGAGTGTTTTCAAGACAAAAATGAATCAGTTTTTTCTAGGCAAGCATGCTCCATCGCAGACTGTATTATTGCTCAAAATCAGGCAAGATGCTAGTCAAACTCACACTCAATGAAAGAAAAATAAAAAATTTTGATTTGAATTGATTGATTTTAAAAAAGTTTCACTTAAAAACACTTAGTAATAAAGAATGTAAATGTAAATATCATTAAAAAATCCGAAAATTTTAAACATGATTTGGGGTCTCACTGGATTCATCATCGTACAATATTAACGTTAAACCTACCTACTCTTTCACGCTCTGAAATGTTATTGAAAATGTTGCGTTTAGTTCCAGAACCCAATAATACTTGCAAATTACTACTGAAACGAACCGCGAACTCTTAAAACGACCCCAAACTGAATCGCAGTGGCTTTTAACTCACAGAACGAAACGAAAGCCAAGGCCAGCCTCTATTCTAACAAATGAAATATTCGTATTATCTCGATCACTGTTGCTCTCATTACCAATTTTATGAGAGTGAGAGCAACGGAAATAATCTCGAGCGCCCAAGAATAAGGTCCAAGTTTAGGCTCACGCTAATAGCTCGTGTTACAGCCATATGACACGGTTGAATTCTAACTTATAACAAATGTGAATTTGAATTTGTGTGTAATGCTTTTACGCTTTAATGAACTCGATCAATCATCATGAAATTGTGCAAACACATTGTCAAGGGTACAGAAAAAGGCATACTCGTAGAATACTTTTCATTATTACCGCTTGGATAAACCGCGGAACGCAGCTAGCAACAAATAAACTTGACAGATACTTTTCTAGGTCAACTTTGCAAAAAAAAAACCTTTTTTAATTAAAAAATCTCTTTTATCACATTACCTACTACACAACGTTTCGTGAAGTTTCTAGTATTCAGTGTCGGAGTAATCAGCTATATCCACCGACGACCGATTTAATCGATGGTTATATCCAACTAAAGCTGAGCCCACTGTCCAACTTCTCGTATAATTCGTTCAACCGACTATCTGTCTATCCGATAATCCAATCGGTCCAACTATTTTGTAAATAAGTTCCGCATTATCTCGAGAACATCACATTTATCTCCGTGGAACCGAAAGTTAACCGTTGCAAGCAGATTGTATACTGAATAATAATGTTATGTGCTCGCCGTACTCGCGTAAACCAAACATGGGGACGCGGATGACGGAAGGTGGCGATGTGGTATTACTTATTTAGTCCGTTGGCGCAGTGACCAAAAAGTGAGTCTTATGATAATTTATTTAGTAATTAGGGTAAGAATAGGCTTAGCAGTAGGTTGTCCTTTATCTTAGTCGGCGTTCCACGAGCCTTACTTTGGCAAGAGATTTCATCTCGGTCACTGTCGCTTTTTTTAGGAATGTCATGCCATTGAGAGTGGTATTGTGTTTTTTAACACTTTATGAAGCTGGACCTGCGATCAGTTGCTTAGATAACAAACTAAAACTCATAAATACTCGTAGATACACTGTTTCAAACAACAATTTACAACAGTTTCCCCTCCTACACGCCTACACACTTTTTTTAGATAGAGTATCGCCTTATCCAATATTCCTATCTTCTTGTACGTATCTCACAATGTCTTCGACAATGTAATATGTAAATTATATCACAAGTAGTTTGTAACGAAGGCCCCGGGAACACTGTCGCCAAACGACAAGCAAAGTCTATTACAATACTGATTACCAGTTTGCTATCGAAAACTACGATAGCTTTAGTTTGTCTGGTTTTAGTAGATTGCTTAAGCCAAAATCAGTATTTGAATACTGAACAAAAATGTGTTTAGAACTTTAAATCGTAAGAATTAACTGGGGCCCTATTCTCGAGACTGAGATATTATCTCGGTCACTGTCACCCTCATTAGAAATGTCATGAGATTGAGAGTGACACAGACAATCTCGAACACCCAAGAATATCCCAGTACCAAATTAAACGTAATATGTATTCGAGATTCCTAGAACAAGCTTTGTTTGTTGGTATTCAAGACAAGTTGTGCCCCACTCGCGCGGTTTTCAAAATTAAAGTAGTGATGAGAAGTAAGTCATGTGTTAATCCAGGGCATACAATAGCTCTTTTCAAAATTTTATCAAGCTTCGCAGCTACAGAGGTGTCTATAAATGTTTGTTACCACGTATCCAACATGTATACACACACTCAAACTGTAACATTTACAATGTTAGTTCTCATAGGACAGGATTGATAAACTGCACTACAGTGCCGCTTAGAACTTTATAAACTACAGCCTTATGGCAACATGGCTTTTATGAACAAAACTACGTTACAACTTACGTAGACACGTATTTAAGATACGATTAAAACTACACTAAACTATTAAAACTTGATGTCGACCCGAAAACCTCAATTGAGGTAAAGACAATGAATATTACAAAACAAGCTGACAAACAGCTGAAATTATCTCACTTCTACACCCAAATAGTCCAAAAAGCTCAATTCCCAATGGCAACGACTGCTGTTAACTAAAGTTGGTTACACAGATTTAAATTAGCAAATGACGCTAGTTATTCGTTTTATTATTTTAATATGTGTTTGTACTTTTTAGGTAAACATTTGAATGTTAAAAGTAATTTTAGGACGTCAAGTAATTTGCACGCGTTCGGAAAAGAAATTCAATGGTGTATGCTTTGGGAAATGATGTCACAGATCAAAGGGCGTATGTAAATCGACCAACCCACACTTGGAGAGCGGTGGGATACGGCTTAAGCAACTTTCAATAGAAGACTTAGTATCCCAGCAGTAGCAGAATTGTTAAAGTTTAAGTTCACTCAAAGTAAGAATTTGACAATTTGAAATCAGCTGAAGATTAAATAGGTAAAGTAAATACGAGTAAACGTATCACACTCATAGCTCCCCACTAGGAATAAATCCTGTGTCGGGGATGCCATGAAACAAACACAAAGACCAACACCCAGACCCAGAACAGATATTTAAATTCATCATTCAAACATCTGGCCGGCCGGGAGTCGAACCCGGGACCTCTGGCTTATAAGGCGGACACACTACCGCTGAGCCAATCAGGCTGACTGAATTGTGTGACGTTTTCTTTTTGATCGAGAGAAAAAAAAACGTTATTATAAAGAAACGAACGTTCCTTTACAAGTGCTTTGCCCAAACAACGAACATATTTAGAAACGATATTTCGTGTAGAAGTTTCTATCCAGTGTTTGGACCAAAAAGCGCGCAAGAAAAATCCTGTAGCAATCTTACTACATCTGAACGGTTTTCTCCTACATCATCGGTCTCACAGTCAACGCGAGATTAGTTCCAAGACGTTGATTGCTCACCTAATCTACTTGAACACAATTGAATCGCTCTGTGTGAACTATTGTTATTCTATTGAGGGTCGTGCGGCGGATTACGGTTGGCCGAATGTTGGTTGTTGATTTCATTGACGTAAGTACTTTAGGTTCAAGTTCCTATTACGACACTGGGGTTCCTATTAAAACACATGTTGATACTGGCCTACATACCTACTCTTTTTATGCCATGGCAAACAAGAAAACGCGCTGCCAAAGCAATCTCTGTCCTAATTAAACACGGGAATACTCACGTAAAAATTAAGTCGTCTACTACGACTAGTTTCGGTCACATTCGGTGACCTTCACGACGACTTAATTTTTACGTGAGCATTCCCGTGTTTAATTATAACAAAAATGTGTGAAAACCACGTTAGTTTCCATAGTAAAATCACTGTCCTCTATACATTTATACATTTTATTGAGTGTCGTTTTCATTTTTCTATGTCACAGTTGATTTTTTTTTGCGTGAATTCTGGTTTTGGTCCCATAGTAAGAGTTGTTCACAATGATGAATACTAATATGAGCCCTTTGCGGCTTAGCATACCCTTTCTGTATAATTCTGTATAAAAAATGTGTTCAGATTAATGACGTCATCCGCTACCAGTATTCGAGGTGAGATTGGTAGGTAGGCTCGGGTTAACCTGTAATTAGGTCTCATTTTAAAATATCACCGTTATAAATTTTATACAACAAAAAGTTTTCCCAAAAAAATACCAGAAATCGGCATCTTGAAACAAGAGCCACGTAGGAAGTCAACATAACAAAAAAGCTTTCAGAAATAATTATTCTAAAGTAGGCATTGTAATTGCTATTTCCGTTTAAAATTACCTCGGTGGTGCCAAATAGTACGGCAAAGTTTTAAAACTTATTATAATTACCAAATTCATAGAAATTCTAACTTGTTAGTCTTTGAACATCATGTACCTACTCGTATATAGGTATTTTGATAATGTCCAATTTTTCACGTTTTCAACTACCAAAATTCGTTAAAGTTATCGTGACAATCTTAGGTACTAGTGTCTAATTTTATGCAACACAATAAAAGAGCTCAATAAAAACTGAATACTCGTTTCAAATACGTCAAACCCGAATGTTCCTGAAATCTTGGGGACGCTGAAATAAATGATTCATTTCTAGGTCAGATTGCGCCATTACTTCTACTAATACTGCCAGTATAAATTAGTAGAGAATTTATTTCCTTCACAATTACTCAGGCTATATAGGTAGGGAGAGGAAAGTTTTAGCAGAAAAACTACTTTCAGAAGTGTGTTGTTTGAAAACTAAAATCTTGGCTCCTTTTTTTTTATTCAGTAATAGGCTTGCATTTGACCGCCATCTTGCCTGATGGTAAGCAACGATACGGTCTACGATGGAGCATCTTCCCTTTCATTATTATTATTTTTTTTTTATTTATACTTGATAACAAACATTCAAACACACACACACGTCTAAACAAATTCGCGTTAATAATAATATTAGTAGGAATTAGTAGGCTGGGTTGGAAATATGATTCACTCATTTAATTTATTGTTAAAATGAAATTAATATTTTTGGCCAATTAGGTTATAGATGCTATTGAGAGACGAGACGAGCAAATCGCTCGCTTGATGTTAAACGTCACGTTGACCCATAACAGAACTGAACCGCGCCACCCATAAATGAACTCTTAGAACTCAAGAAAAGGTGAACAAAGGTGTACCTCAGGTAGCCTCTGCAAAAGAGCCCAACCACTACAACACGGTTATTCTTGCTGTTAGAAGCGGTATTTCTGAATTTTTTCTACTCGTCATTATAGGTATTCCGTGCGAATGTACTCCCACGGGCTCTAGATTAATAGCTTTGCAAACAACGATGGTAGCGTTTGCTCGACGAGCGTACAGTTTGTGGAGATACTCCGTTGTATGTGTTTGTATGTGTTTCATCAGGTTACCTGAGGTAATTAGGTGGCTGTTGTCTTGCTGTTTACTGATTTCACGTTATTTGAATAGTATTGAGAGTTGTCATATTTGGACGGGGTTAAAAGGAAAGGGTATGCTAAACCGGAAAGGGTTCATAATACTAAAAGAAAATATATCATGGTAACGAGAAATTGACAGAAATCATACAGGGTTATTAGAAAAGGGTAAGTATGCTACGCCGAAAAGGGCTCATAATACTTATCATTATGAACAATTTTTACTATGAGACCAATCCAGAATTCGCGAAAAAGTAAAAGATGTTCATAATGATGTTACTATAAGCCTCTTTTGGCTTATTATACCCTTTCCTTTTAACCCTATATTATGATGTGCCTGCATTACAATAAAAAACAGTTTGTAAAATATTTATCTTCATCCGTGGCACTTGAAAAATCGTTCAGTTTTATGAATTTCGATGGAAATACTCACAACGGGATGATAACAGGCGCTGCGAAGGGCCCTTGATCCTTCCGATAGTTTCGATTCAATGATCCACTACCTGGAATTTGATATTACACTGAATAATACGAGTACTATGTGAATGTTTGGCTGTTGGGTTATCATAATACTAATACTAATTTTATTGCGGCTTCATTCGACGCGATTTCTTTTTCTTCTATTATTAACAAACTGTAGGTAGATAAACCCGAGGCTTTAGCTCAGTACGTAGAAAACACAAACCACCTGGATGTTTTTGTGTACCTGGGTAAGTTCATTTGATCACTAATTATAATAGTTAAATTAAAAAATTTAAAAACAAAACAAAACGTTGAAATGGTTGAACCAATTTTGATAAAACATAAAGCAAATCCAGATAGCCGGTTTCAAACAAAACATCGGTTCACCCGTTTTAGAGACGCGTTGCCACAAATACATAGACACACAGCGGCCAATCTTATAAAACCCCTCTTTCTGCTTCGGAGGTTAAAAATACTCATAGTTTTCAATGTTGTACAACAATATTGTCTTCAATTTAAATTTAAATTTTAATTTTCGCGCAAAGAATTTCACTGGCAATATAATTTTGATCTTTAGTTTTGTAAATTTCTTTGTTCTAGATATTTTAGTTTTTTAATTTAATAAATAAAGCATTCGTCAAATATTTGAGTAAATCATTATGCTTTCATGTAGGTATTAATAAACTGAATCACTGTTTAGCATCAGACCGGAAATGGAAACGTTTTCATACACCTATATTTTTCTATTTTTGTAAAATCAAATATATGTACCTACATCTGTTTGGAGACTGGTTCGAAATATTTTCTACGCATAATATTTTCTAAAATTCCTAAAGATGTTAGAGATTTAAATATTGGAAAGTTTAAAAATAAATTAAAAAGGATATTAGCACAAAAATGTTATTACGAAGTTTCGGAATTTCTCATAGATAAAAATTTTCTGACATGTAACGATGATTAACCAATTCACATACTTATAAAAATGTAATAATTATTGACTGTAACCTTGGAAATAATGACTAATTATTTTTTTTACTAGATTTTGACTTTGACATTTTTATTCCTTAATTTTAATCAAATCTAATTTATTATCCATACTAATATTGGTACGCCACACGTGGCAAGAGCATGAGACTGTAAACTAATAATACTAACACCATGTACCTATGCAATTCTGTATTTTGTGTACGACCATGTTCTGCAAATTAATGTTCTGATTCTGATTCATTTCTGGCTATGTAACAATGAGTGACGTAACAAAACGTTTACAACGCCATATTTTATCTGTGATTTCACCGACGACGTGTAGATGCACTCTTTTTTTTTTAGACCCAGGGAAAATCCTTTATGGATACCACCGGCTCTGGGGGGAGCACGGTAGTGATGTGGGAGTCTCCACCCTGGTGGCGGCCTATCCACTTAAAACCCTGGGGTGTTCCCCCTTGACGCTATCCGCCGGGACTATGGGCACGCTTTCGCACTCTTCCACGACGTGTAGATGCCCCTTAACGCAACCCTCACGAATCGAAAGCCTACCTAACTAGTTACCTGCGTCAGTCGGTTCGATTCAAATTCAAAGCCTCGTTTGTAATCTAAATAACTGTAAATCAATTATTACATTAAATTGTAATAAACAAGGCTGTCTTGAAAAATATTTTGGAAAACTTATTATAGGGACTGTATGACGGGCCTAGAGTCCGTCTAGTAATTTGTCTATTGAAATAGAACCTTTTAAAGTGGATAGTCTAAACTGTAACAATCGCTGAGCAATAACGAACGTAGAGGACGCCAAGTGGTTAACTAGAAAATCTTAAAACATTTTGATCTGGTACGAGTTTTTCATAGAAATATTTCGAAATGTAAAAGTTGTCTTAAGAAATTATTAAAATATTCAAATAATAATAATTCTAGTGAAATTAGTCTGTGAGTAATTAATATAAGAGGAAGATGTTATGAGTATAATGAAAAAAAATAATATATATTTTTTTTTAATTTAACCTATGCTGTCCCACTCTGCTGGGCAAAGGTCTCCCCCAATTTTTTCCGTTACTGCGGTCTTGGGCCAGCGCCGTCCAGTCTTTTTCAAACCGCCCGAGTTCATCGCGTCATCGCGTCTAACTAATTAAATTTTTGGAAACAGTTGGAAACAGATTCAAGTTATTATACAATAATTTACTTAGTCACTTTTCATGAGATGAAAAATAAAGCTTATTGAAGCAATTAATTTTTCATGTAAAAAATTTGTAAAATACAATAAAATGAAAAACAGTTTAACATCATCGGCCTTTTATTCATTTATACCTATTTTATCAAAATATAAAAACATTGAAAACTGCTGAATGGTAAAACAGCAGGCAATGCTTGTTAAAACATTTATTTGGTCCTTCCGTTTGTCTGCCTGAAACGATGGAAATGTAAATATTGAAATGAAAGTGGAATTTGCACATTTTGTTTTTTTTTGAGTCATGGATCATTGCCATTCATCACCGTAATTTGTTTGGGTTAGCTATTTTCTGTTTATACAGGGTTATAAGGAAAGGGTATGCTACCATAGCATTGCTAAGCCAAAAAGAGCTCATAGTACTCATCATTATGAACAACTTGTACTGGGACCAACCCTAAAATCACGAAAAAATATAAGCTGTTATATTTTGTCGAGTGTCAAATCGAACAGCTGAATTTTTTTTTTCTTGATTTCAAGGTTTGTCCCGTAATAAAAATTGTTCAAAATGGTAAGTACTATGAACTCTTTTGGGCTTTACATAACTTTTCTTTGTAACCCTGTAAACGAAATATTTGCAAATCTCTTTACAATAGGTAGTAATGTCTGCGTTTAGAGGTATTTTATTGTTTCCTCACTATCAAAATAAAATTCAATGAGTATGTAATTCAACTCGAAATCTCTTCCCAAACATACTGTATCAAAACCAACTCGTATTATTATCATAAATTGATTAAAACTTTAATATCAAAGATATATTCACTGATACTAGTCGCCTCCAAACAAAGATGCTAAAATATAGTCCATATTTAAACTCACTACGCCTACTATTTCAATAGTCCTGCCAAATCCCCCGAACAAAGCTGCATTGTTCTGCTGTTGTTCCGACGTGGAATAACGAGGGTGCTCGTTGAGACGCAGATTATGTACTAGTTGCTATTACGAGGCATAGAATATGTAGCAGGTAGTATTGACTCGGTGTGCCTGGCTAGTACAAAGTCTATGGCTGTGAAAATGGTATATTGGAAGCGTGTGGAAAGGACATGGCGGACATGCCTAGCTCGTATTTGGCTTTAAGAAACTATCTGTATTTTATTACTAGTGTGAGGCGTTATTAATTTCGATCGAAAAAATATAGATAAGTTATAATGTCTATGCGTTTGACAGTAAGTACTTCGTTTTGAGAAGTTTTGGATCTGTTTTTTTTTTTTTGTATTTTAGCCAAGAATGCCTGTAACTTTTACCATAAGTCATTACATTTTCAAATTCTTTGCATAAATTGCGACTTAGATTTCAATAATATCTTTTAAACAATAAAAAAATAGTAAGAAAATATTGCAACGAAAATTACATGCCATGAAATAAACAATCGTCTTCCTCTGCCATCTGCTCATACTTGTAGCAACACAAAATCAACACATACGGTCATTCCAACCAACCAAGCCTTGCCTATAACGTACGCGACCATCATTAATCTTAATTCAGCGAGAATTGTGGCTGATTGGGAAGTTTTGAGAGGGTGTTGGGAGGAGGTTCTCGAATAGTTCCGCGAATTCTTGTTTTGTCTAGTCTGTTTATTTTGTCTTATAGCATTCGTGGAATAGCTCAACAAACAGGTACTGTAATAGAGTAGTTTAATTATCGACATTTGGCGAGGTATTAAACCACAAGCATGTCTGTGTCGATGCCAAGTTCATTGTGAGATAGAACATGGGTAGAGACAAAACATTTGGGAAGACATAGAATATTTGGGCTACCTTACCTATAAACTCTCTAGATACCTTATATAACTATACAAATATTAGTTATTACAGAGGTACGGCTCACACGGTTCTTAAGTAATAGGTATATTGGAAATTTAAAAAGTACTACTTTAAAAAGTACTATAATGAAATAATTAAATTTAAAAATCCCCCGACAACTTCATCAAACAAAGCTAAGGACTCTCCCGACTAATTCACCTTTCAAACAAAATCAAAATCGGTTCATCCGTTCAGGAGCTACGATGCCACAGCCAGACACATACAACACACAGATTTATAACACCCGTCGTTTTTGCGTCCGGGGTCAAAAATAATAATGGTTGGATTGATAAAGGCTTTCCAAAGTACTAAAAAATCGAAAATCTTTAAAAACAACTTTATTGAGAAACAATACGTATACGACCCTAAACCAAAAGTTATCAGTAATTATGTATTTGATTTTTATACGTATTTGTCGGCACTTTAATCTTCCCAAATTAGTCTCCAAAAATTGTTTTAAACCCTGATTAAGCTCTAAGCCTCAACTTTCCAAAACAAGCAGTTATCACGCCGTTACTGGCGCGTTACATCCGAACTGGCTCCATTAGATGCCATTAGCCAACTATCACGTGACGTCATTACTTACGTCACCTCCAAAACTTTCCTCAATCCAAGCCAAATAGAGCCAACTTATCTGTTCACAGGTCTGCGTGAATTCTGTCTAAAAATACGTAGCGAGAAAAACGAAAGTACCAAATAAACGTACACGTAAAAAATACGAACGCGTGAAAATACGTTTTGATAGAAGAATATTTTGAAGATAGTTATTATTTATGCCCAATAAATTTATTCCATTTTTATCCGACTGCGATGAAGCCAAATAAGGAGAGTTAGCTATGGGTTTGACCTGTATGTATAATTATTATAAATACGTCCTTTTGTTCCCTCGTAATTACTAATCAGCTCAAACTGCTCTATCTACTATCTCTATCTCAATCTACTCAACCGGTCTCGATCAATGATATGTCATTACATAGATTTGTCGTCAATGTTCAAATGTCATAGGATATACAAATATACATTAAACGATATACATACTCGTATCTTAAATTTCCAAATCAAAAAGCAAATTTTTGACGTGATAACGTCTTATAATTCGATGGAGCCGGGTGCAAGTACGAAAAAAATGTGACGTATGTGCCGTTACCTCGATGAGGCGCTACCTCTATGAGGCGTTACCTCGCTCTGAGTGAAATTGTGATTTTCTATAATCCATTTTTGAGAAATGAAACCATTCCATCAGTATTTTCTTATGACGTTGTCACGTTCAACTATCGTCAGTAAAACGGCTTTACAGACAACCGATTTTTTGCATTAAAATGTAGATTTTTTCCAGTCTCATGACAGTTTCGCAAAGTCTGTATTTTCCCATCGATCTAATCGATTCGGTAGTATTTTCCCCTTTTTCATTTGCCAAATAATTGCTACGTAGTTTTCGAAAGCATTCATGCTAGGCCTTCAGGTGACGGCGACGCTGGAGGTCAAATTAATAGCTTCATCCATCTACCTGGGTAATAAAGCTGGTGCTGAACTCTGCCTATGTAGGTATTTTTGGTGCCATTTATACCGTTTTGTGAGATTGAGAATCTTTGAAAGGCACTCGTTTATTTGGTAGTGTAGAGGCAATGAGTTTTTGAAAAATACGTCAATAAAATGTGGTCTGACTGTACTGGGTTTTAAGGAAAGGGTATGCTAAGCCAAAAAGGGCTCATAGTGCTCATCATATTGAAAAACTTTTAATATGGGAGCAACTCGGAACTCAGCTATTGTTTTGGTATGTTTTTTTTCACGAATTCCCGGTTCATTCCAAAGTAAAAGTTGTTTATAATGATGAGTACTATGAGCCCTTTTTGGCTTAGCATAGCCTTTCCTTATAACCCTGTACTGAGTCTGTCGACACACTTTACTTTGTCCTGTTCGCACGAAAAGTGTAGCTATATGTGAGAAATCGGCTTACAATAGTAAGCCGATTAAATTTAAAACGCATCTCCTGTTTCGTAGTAGAAAAGTTATTAATTTTCCCCTTGCTCGTATTTATCTGTTTGTAATAGGTTTTCACGTAACGAGTACAGTAGTGAAACCATTTAATTTCTCGCCACTGTACTCGTTACTTGTAATTAATCCATGACTGTAATTTTGTAGAGCCCAAATCTGACCACCTAAGATCTCTTACTCAGGCTTATAATATTTGGAAGGCTTTATCATTTTTTTTTTAATCTTTATTTATTAAATAGGGTTTGGTCAGACATGACCATGCCACCCTAATTGGTCATACCTTATACTAACATTATCTTCTGAGCACACACATATTAACTACTTTGTACAGCAATCTGGCCTCCTCCGATAAGGGGTCAGCCAGAATGCTGTTGCACCATCCAACGTCCCTTTCTTATAAGCTAGCATGCTGATTAAACTAAAAAAAAATATTATTAAATTTCTCGTAGGCTTTATCATTTAGTAAGAATACAAAAATCAGGATTTATTATTTTACAAGAAATAAAAAAAAAATAGAGTGAAATAATAATTTAATTTAATTATTCCGCCGAGATTGTTCCCAGCTTAACCAATATGTTTAACCGAATTTCCCTCTAATACCACTGTGGAATTCCTGGTGCATGAATATTGATTAGTCTGTGCCGTGCGTACGAGTATGTAATGTAGTACTTACAAACAACTGACACAGACTAAAAAATGCGCTAAGAAAATCTTCCAACGTAACGAAGTATGCAAGCAAAGTTCAGGCGTTGTAACAAGTCTGTGACAAAGCTTATTACTATACTTGTAATCTGCTTAGTTATGGAAAATTAAGTTTGCTCTTGAGACGAACCTATTTCGTCGGGGCCCGGATGATGTTATTAAGTTACATAAGTTATGTACGTGTTGAAATATTTCGTGTTTTCGCCTTTGAGAAGTTGATTCGCCAGTTGACTTTTTGATTTGATTGTTACAGCCAATTAATTTTAGTAAAGCAAGTTTCAATATATTTTGACGAGTGGTTTTGTATGAATAAGTCATTTTAGTGTACCTAATGCTCAATAAGATTGATACAGGATTTTTTACCTCAAAAGATTGGTTTTTGCGCTTGTCAAACAGAAATGAGTGATTTAAGACGTGTTTGTCGCTTTACGATTTAGCTTTAGCTTATGTTTTTACTACAGGCTGTAAGTAATTCGTTATCGGAAATGTACATTCAAGACTAGAAAAAAATGACCTTTAAAGATTTATTAGTACCTATATTACTAAACTAAAACCATAAACAAGCCAAGCAATAGCATCAACGACAACGTGTAAATCCGAAAATCTATGTTAAGATATCTGTGAAAATTTTGTAAAAACTCGCACCTTCCAAATTGAATTGAATCTCGAATGAGAATCTTGAATCGCTCATTATCCATCTCATGTATGAGCAGACGGAATCGTAAAGTACGATTGTACAGGTAGATGTGTAGATGAAAAACTCCTGAGAAAAGTGTTTAGTTTAGATTTTTTTGTGAAACAAAAAACGTTTGATAGCTATCTGCGTAGCAATCTTCTTCTTTCATTTAAAAATCAATCCGAGTTCGTTAGTCTCGCTAAGACTCAAAAACTGCTTGGCTGAATGATTTTTTTGTTATCTTCACTCTAAGGCAGGGGTGGTTTGAAAAAAAAGTTGGTGAATTCACAGAGTGCAGTATGGTAATACAATTACTTTTAATACCTAGTTATTTATTTGTTACAATCGTTTCTGCAAAAGTTAAAATTGTCTCAAAGCTTAAAGTAATGTTGTCTCTACGGATTTAAGAAACTTTGTTATTTCGTCACAAATGAGTAACTGCTACTTATCATAAAACTTTTGAAATCAACTGTACTAACCGTTATTAAACTCGGGTAAAGAGGGAAGTGTTCGTAATTTTTTATTTGGTCATTTTTCGGTGTTTCTCTTTAGCTTTATTCGTTCTCATTTCATATTTTCATTGCGTGAACATTTCGTTACTGCTTTGTCAACGTTTTTCAAAACAAATTAGGTTGGCAATTTTGGAAAATGAGTGTTTTTTGATTTAAAATTTTGAATATAAAACAGCAATAAATATTTTGGCATTAATTGAGGAACACTGACGTGCTCGGATTGGCTCGGATACTTTGACTTTAGTTTTGATTATTTGGTTATCTTTCTCAAGGAGAGTCCGTTTAAAAAAAATGTAGGCAGTTAACTTGTAAAGATGTAAGGATAGCAACGGTATAGTTTGGAGAAAAAAACTGGATGAGCTCGATTTCTAAAATTTTAAACTGCTCATTTTTTTAAGATTTAAATATAAAGTTGAACCGTTGAAGATTCGAATATCATTCTGAGCCGCAAAAACTCACAGCGCAAACCCATTACAGGTTGGAAACTCAGTTTTAGATGTAGCAATTTTTGCTGAGACTACAAATGCCTTTGTGGGCAATGATTAACGAGTCAAATTGATTTACAAAAGATCCTAGTTTGAAAGCTAAAAACAGATGTACGTTATTTATAAATTAAAATGAATGTCTTAAAATAATTTTACGTGAATGTTATTCGATACATTAGTGAGGTTTGACTGTCGGTTATTTGAGAATAGCAAAGACAAACAAGAATAAAGGTGGTCGCTTAAATATTGGCATCTACTTGTAAAAGTAGTAACTAAAATATGTCACGTTTTGTTATAATTAAAACGAGAATACTCACGTGAAAATTAAGTCGTTTACCACGACTAGTTTCGATCACATATAAAATGTTAAAATGTCAAAACCACGTTAGTTTCCATAGTAAAATATATAAAGCTTGAGATTTGTGTTAAAATACATTAAAAAAGTAACCCCATAGAGTCGGCCTTTCAAATTATTTCTCTTTGTGTTTTTTTATCGCAATAAATTGCACATTTGACCACCAACTCATCGGTTGATACGCGATGTGATCGAAGATGAAGCACGTAGACTCGAAAGATTTGTTTACTATCTCAAGTATTTATATTTGGAATCGTGCATGAGCATATTACGAATGTAAAATTTTAAAATAGCCAAGTCGCTTCTAAAACCAATGCATACTCTATGACACAATTTTTTCATTGCCAAGAAAATTTCAGGAGACCCGAGCGCGTTTCATATCACGTTCCCTTTTATATCTTTTTACTCATTCCTTTGTACGTGAATTTATTTCATACTATTTTATACGATTTAACGGGAATAAAAACATAAATCTATGTGTTCTTTGTTATATACTCGTAGTTCCAATACTAGCACCAGACATTGGCGTTTGGAAATATTTTTGTTGCCTTCTATGTACTCGTATTAGGGATTGCAGTACCGGCACTGTGGAGAGAATTTGATTTCCCGGTACTGAGGCAACGCAGTACCAGGAATTCCCGGGAATTTTTTTTTTTTTTTTTTACTAAATTTTAATTAAAATGAAGTAACATAGCGTAACGTAGTAACGTTCATACTATTTGCTAATTTATTTTAATCAAAAATCATTTTTAATTGTGTTAATAACACTAATTCTTATCCAAAAATATTTATTTTTACTTTTTAGGTTGGATTACACAGACACATACATCCTTGTATTTACTCTTTTAATTTCGATTATTTCTTTTAATTTGTTGATTTAAGAATACAATTGCATTTCGGAATTTTAAAATGCTACGAAATCATGACGTGAACATAGCCCAGATGATATTTCGGCCATAGATCTGAATATGTCTTGGAGTTATCTCCGGTGTCGAAATGTCTCTTTTGTCTCTTTCTCGAGAACGGTAAAGCGCCAAAGTCGTAGAGACATCTTAAAGAGCAACTTGTGCCAAAAAAAAAATCGTGCCCACCGTGCTTCCTACCGGCATACTCGGTCATGTCATGTCCGATCACTCTGGAAGATTATAGAACATGTCTTCAACACAGTCATGTCATGTCTTCGGCTTCTGATACACCTAAAACTAAATACCTTCTTAGTGAGTGGCAATATGGGTTGCGGTCTGATGGCGATCTTCTAGAGTATGCCACATCTCTAGAGTGAGTTTATCGAGAAGCATAGAAAGGTGTTCGCTGTTTCCCTCATCTTGAAGGCTTTCAACAGAGATTGCATGACAGCCTTTAAGCAAATTGTTTCCGTATGACATATCGCCTTGTTTTCTAGCAATGTGACTGAAATACTCAAGGACACGTTTAAGACAGATGGTCCAGAGTACTCGTATATTGTTATGAGTTGTTTATGGATATATTAGTCCGAAAAAACCTACCTTAGACAGCATATCTAAGGTAGATTACGCTGTAACAGTTGCTGTCACTATACAAAGCACAAGTTCGAGCGTTCATAGAGTTCTGTTTGCACCTAAAAAATGCATAGGCCTAATACCACCTTGAAACGTTTAGAGACCATAGAGAAATGAACCAAGAAGCTCATCGCTTCAACCTAACGTGCCAGTCGCCCGTCTATGCTAAAAAGGTCAATGATCACAACTAGCCGTCGTTGGCTACAAGCTCGTCTAACATGGCTCAGCTAACTATACGCGTCCTTTATTTATGTTAAAATATCAAAATAACAGCACTTTAAACTAATAGGACCTCGACAATTCAGCAATGAACTTAATATTGGCTTAATTTTAAGTTATAGTAAGAGTATCGACAGTACCGAAAATTCCCGAATTTCCCGGGAAATACCGGGAATTCCAGTACCGGTATTTCCCGGGAGCATACCCTAACTCGTATGTAGGTATATTTTACAGGAAGTATAAGTTGAACGTATTATTTAGAGTAGTATGTATGGATAGGCTGAATGTCTTGCTTTGGTAGGATATAGAGTTTCTTCTAGGCAAGTGTGCTTCATCGTAGACCGCATCGTTGCTTACCATCAGGCGAGATGGCGGTAAACTCAAATCTATCACAATTTTTTCAAAGCTAGGCTTTCTGGCTTAGCTTAGCGATTGTTGCTATAGGACAAACAACCGGGACCTAATTTGATGAGCTATATTTTTATGACGGTTACGCTCAGTTATAAATACCACTCGCGGTCAACTAGTAGAAAGCAGACCGAATTATTGAGACATTTAAGAATTATTTAGAGATACGCAAAAATGCGTGTTAAATAATGTATGACACACATTTACAACATTCACGCATTATTGAGGATGAAACGTTTATTTTCGTCTATTTATTGGATTTTCAATAGCATAGTATTGACTACAAAACACGGCTACTCTATTTATTAGTCGATAAAAATACGCCTCAGTTCAGAATCCAGGTGGAAATATCGATAGCAATCCTAATACCGGAGTTCAGATTTTGATCCAATATACCAAGAGAGATCATAAAAATATTTTCTCTGTCAAATATTTTTATGTTCCTAATCTTGATCTATGAAACGAACTGACTATTCGTATACATAGGTGTCTTTATACGTGGAAAAATAAAGTAAGGAAGTTTGTTTTTAGGGTACGTAACTCGAATGGAAAAAACGGAACCCAAACGGGTTCCGTTTTTTTCACTTTTTTCACAAAGGATCACTTTGTTGTCCGCCTGTCTGACTGTTGAAAAAAAAAGATTTTTGTTAAATCATTTAATAAAAATGTTTTTCAAAATTGTAAACTTACTACCCCGTTCCTCATGAACACGTAGAGGTATTAAATTGAAATTCATATCTAATATTCAAATACATTTACTTTTACACCTACAGGTTTGTACGGAACCCTCAGTGCACCGACTCCGACTCGCACTTGGCCGGTTTTTGAATGAGTTCTAGCAAAGTACCAGCGTGGTCCGAAAAAAGTTTGCACGGAGGTTTGTACAAAATATTAAACAGTAGTTAATTTAAAGTTTTAGGAGAACAGTCGTTTAGCCACGTCGGGATGTTTGGGCCTATCTGAAGACTTTAAATTTCACTGGCCGGGTTGGCAACTAAAGAAGCGTTTTATCCTTCACTCCAAGCAGCCTTAAATTCTGACGCTAGGGCTAGCCATTCGGCTTATACGATCTTGCTTACTTTTTTTCGGATGTTGCTAAAAATAACAGATACAATCTTGGACGGAAGCCGATCATCGACTGATTTTTAAAGGCGAAATCGTAATACAGTAGGTTAACTATAGCATTTAAATCAAGGCAATTGAGCCTATAGAGTTGTTTTTGAAAGACCAAATTTACTAATCCTACTAATATTATAAATGCCAAGTAAGTCTATAATTATGTTTGTTATTATTTCACAGTGAAGCGGCTGAAATCGAAATTGTAGCCGAAGTAGGTAGTTTATACCTTGAATCGACACATAGTTGACTTATGTTTAGACTGGAATTAGATACACTAATTCTTCACTGATTTTCATCACCACGCCAGGTGTAACTGCGTGGCGCAGCTAGTCACTCATATTTGTTTCTAACATTTCTATTTATCTTTTCATAAGCGTCAGTTCCACTATTTTCCGCGCAAACGCATCCAAGCTCACGTCATATGAATAAACTTACGGTGCTTACTTACCTGTAAAGCTGTGTCCCGATGAGTAACGCTTCAAGTCTCAAGACGTCAAGAGGTCTGTTTAAAATTCACAAGATGTGCATATAAATAAGGCGTGCTATGTCACACATCTGTAAAGAGCGGAGGGACAACTTTTAGGACGAAACTTTGGCGGCTATCGGCTATATGAGTTTTGAGGACTCCAATTTTGAAATGGCATAACGGTTTATAATACAAGACAAACTGATATAAGTCTCGATGGTAAAGAATTATTTTTTCCTTGATTTCAGGGTTGCTTCCTTTGTAAAAGTCATTCATAATCATTAGTATTATGAGCCCTTATCAGCTTAGCATACTCTTTCCTTATAACCCTGTATACGTCACTTTTTTAGAGCTTTCATTGTTTACCATCAGACAGGATGGTGGTCAAACGCAACCCTATAATTGCAGTAAAAAAAAAATTTAGTTCATCCGACGCCTTACAAAATATGAAAGCAAGTTCAAAAGAGTATGTCAAAAAATAACGAATAATATTATATTGCTAATAACTGTATCAGAGCAGACGCTAGTCCAAAATAAACTTTTCACAGAAAAGTGGCAATTGTCCTTCTGTCGTTTATCTGTGGTTAAATGTTGCAGAGGCGACAAACTGTGAGTGTTACGTAAAGGAGTGGGTTAATGCAAAATGAGGTAAACCAAAGGCATAGAGTGAGTAATTTGAAGTCTAAAGTGTGTGGATGATGTGAAAAATAAAGCATTACATTTTATTATATGCCGTAGCATTTTCAGTTAAAGTTTATTTTTACACTTTATCACTGTGAAAACTGATGTGGTTTGGACCGTTTATTTTTACAGGATTACGTACTCCGTTATTTGATTACCGGATATGATCATAATAATTGATCACATCCAGTATCCTAACAAATATTGTAAATATGAAAGTAAGTTTGTTTGTTATGCTTTCACTAAAAACTTAGCTTAAATAATTAGACCAGATTTACTACTTAGTGTATGATCATTAAATTTTGCGTGCACGTAATCAAGAGCCCTGAACAACAACAACATATTATGTTAACAAGAATATGTGAAGGCTATATTTTATCATCATCATCATCATCACCACGCGAGTGAGCTAATGAAACTCTGTTAGGCGTAACTATTTCTCAAGAGTAGATTTAAACGCCATTGTGACGTGGTTTTAAACGACAGTACACAAACCATTGATATTATAACTATATATCAGCTAATACGTATTACTTTTTCCCAGTTTAGCTAACCTGATCAAGTAGAAACTACCCTCACTCGTACAATCTAGAAGCTTCCAGAATAGATCTCGAGGTGCTCTCTCGAGATTTGATGAAGACAAACGAGCCGATCCGGACCGCTAATGTTGTAGTGAACCGTCTAGAAGAGATATATAGCTTTTTTATGCACACGTTATTGGCACTACAGAGCGGTCGCTAAAGCTACAGCACTATCAGATAGTTTGTAGAATAGGCCCATTTTTTATTTAGAAAAATACCTATGTTTAGCAAAAATATCAGACGTTTTCTACCTGAGTTGACCTTTTTTGCAAATTTAAATGGGGCCATCAGCCAGGTTTATTACTAGGTGTACAATTTGTTTCTGTTTCAAGTCAGTATTTTAAATCCAAACATACATAGTAGTTAACATGCTAGTTTGTTTGTCTAGTTTTACGTTGCTTCGAGGAAGAGTACCTAATGTGTAAGTTAAAACTTTCTTTCGAAAAAAAAATACAGTCTAAATTTGTGTTTCTGGAATTGAATGTCCCGGGAAATGTTGATTTGGAGAGTTTGACATTTGGTGAAACTGACGACTATATATTATACTCGTATTTGTTACTGCTGGTACTATTATACCAGTAATTGCTTATGTCTACCAAACGAACAATTTATGTGCGCTCTTCAGGGAAATTTAGGAAGTTTGCTCTATCTAGGTGATAAATTCTGACCTATTAATATTTGTTTGTTTGTTTTATTTTGACAACATTTTGTAGCTTTGTCTTCAAGTTATAATTTGATAAAAAACAAAAAAAAAGTACCTATTCGAAAAATATTTTGTAAATTCCGTTGAAGAGTTTGTCACCTTTAAAACATAATTTTATAATGTCATTAATTTTGTTGTCACTAATGTTCAAAATACGAATCTGAATAATTTAAAAGTACTCAGATTCAGATAAAACACACTATGACACATTTGATTTACGAATAACTGATACGTTTATAGGCTAGATGCTAGTGTGATAACTGGAACAATCAGGTTACCCATATCGGGAATTCAATATTGAGATTTACAAAGTCAAAAATAGATTTTATGATTTTTACTTACTTATTATTTTGACTTGAAAAAATCATTTTACTAGTAGGACTAGCCGTGGGCGTATAAATCCAATTTTAGTAAAAGTTTCGCGTCATCGAGTTATATTCTTAGTGCCTACATGTACCTACTGTAGCACTCAATTGAAACGCATGCGGCCCTCATAAGTCCAGCAACGCATTAGTTAACATCAAGGTTAAGCGCTACCAAATAGCCGACTGGGACCAATTTCGGGTCACCTTTTTATAGCGTTCAAATTGCTGACCATTCTAACTATCCACAGGATCGTTTCACTGGATGATTCTAAGGTAATAGCCCATTACAATGATGCTAGCGGAAAGTTTTGACAGTTTTACTGGAACCGCGAAAATTATGAACCCGCATTAACCACGGCTTTGGAATTTAAAGAATTTCGCATCTTTGAAAGGAATTTTAATTGGATTTTGTTATTTAACGCACTCGGGTTGCTGGTAACGTTGTTTACAATTTTGATTAAAAATTGTTTATTTACGGCTTTTTGATTCCAACTTTGATGGATAACGATCTTTGACTATAGAAAATTAAGCGCTCTTTGAGAATTGTCGATCTAATTACTATGTTATTTGACGACGGTGATCGTTTACTATCAGGTGGCTTGTTAGCTTGTTTTCCACCTATGTCCTAAAAAGAAGAATACCGACATGGACACTTTTGGGTCTAATACCTATGTCCAAGTGCATCTCAGTCGAGGCGACTCGGAATTTTGTGATGGAGCGAGCGAGACTCAATGAGACGAAATTCAACCACAATGGAGCACGCTTGCTTAGAAGAAACCGATTCACTTGCGACTTGAAGACACCCAGATTTTAGATAGCGGGAAATACCCACTCGGGTAGAGCATTCCACTTTCCAGCAGTACCTACGCACAAAAGGAGGAATCAAAGCGCTTCGTACGAGTTTTTGGCAAACTTAAAGCATAGGTACCTACTTTTTGTATCCGACTTTAAACGAACTACCAAAGCGAGATTTTTATTTATTTCCTGCCTGAAAAATACCACGTTTTTCTTGCATCTAGATCAGCTAAATCTGCAAACAAAACATCGCTCGGCGCACAAAAAACAGTCATCTCGGCGTGTTGAAAACCGCGAAAGTAGCCGGAAGCCACAAAAGAACTGTAATCCTGCCAATCCTGCCGTATTTACACAGAGCTAGCGTAAAGAGTAAACTTAAAACAGTCGCTGAGATAGGTTTTACTAAAGTTAGGTATTAGAAGTAGATAGTTGATTTAATTTATTTATCAAACTTCTACTTCTGATGAACTGAACTGATTTTACACTCGACAGGCGTATAACTATTTACATAGATACTTAGTTATAACAATTAGTATATAATTGTTTAGCTTTCTAATTTCATGACTTGTAACAAATTGTTATCGATGAGCCGATTTTATGATTATGGTGATTAAAAGAAAGACAGACGTTCATTTAATACGATAACAAATACAGTAAGTAATTTGGATTAAAATACTGATATTTTGAATAATTGAAATAAATTAATTGAATTTAAATAAAGAGAAACACAAAAACCATAATATTTTCTCGAACATGCTTAAATATTTTACGTATCACTGTCGTAGTATTTGCATGAATATCCTGAATGCATAAATATGGATAATTATTTTCGAGAAAAGTAATGTGCATCGGAGTAATCAAGCATTGCTTAACAAAAAATGTAACGAGTACCTATGCATCGTTCGGCTTCGCTTCAGCTTGTTCGTGACCTATATTAACACGCTTTTATTAGCTTCACCTGTATGTTTGTATGTTTGTATGTTTGTATGTTTGTATGTTTGTATGTTTGTTTTTCACGTAACAATTGCGAAAGTAATTTACTGACTATTAATTACATAAAAATATAAAACTAACTGATTTTTGGTGTGATAATTTTTTTTAAGCATAACCAATGAAGATGTTCTACAATATTGTTATGTGCCTATCAAAATGTTAACCTTACAGCAGTGGCGTAGCGTAGTGGGGGCGGTAGGGGCGGCCCGCCCCGGGCGGCACTTTTTAGGGGGCGGCAAAGTTTCACAATAAATAATAAAAATATTTGAACCATTTCATATTTTTATCGCAAATTCGGACCGATTGAAAAAAGCACGGAATTTTTCACCACTTATTCTGTGACGAATTCGGGGAATCTACTTTCTTTGAATGATATTTTGTAGCATTAATGTATGTAATAGTATGTAATGTATATAATGTATGTAATGTATATAGTATACATTGAAATGAAATACCTAAATAAGAGGGCGGCGAAATTGTCATCCGCCCCGGGCGGCCGACACCCGCGCTACGCCACTGCCTTACAGCACTGCCTACAAGTTTTAGCTCTATTGTTCTATGTTTAAAATAATAACCTTAAAGTACTATGTAACAGCTTCTCTAGCGAAATCTACCCTCAAAAGCAGGAACCAGGAAAAAGGACAGGTAGGAAGTCAGGGGAAAGCAGGCGAGTAGACGAGACATTGCTCGTATAAAAGCAACTAAAAATACCAGTAAAAAGCGTAGTTTTAGCGCAATGTTTGCCCGACCCACTTTATTAGGCTTGGTGACGGTAGGGCCATAACATTTCTGAGATTAACTCTGAAACTTATAGTGATTGAAACGTGATGAAGAAAATATTGCTGTGATGATGTTGTTTAGCATTCTTTTATGATAAACTCAAACGAATTGTTTTTTTTTTTAATAATATGTTTCCTGTTTTAGTTGGCAAACAAGAACGCGTTAAACTATTGCTACTAACCACATTCAATATTGGCATTTGTATGCATGCGACACGCGTCCCACTGGGTACTGGCTGAGGCTAGTGTACTTATAGGTTCTCATTTCCTCTTATTTCCTAGCTCCATACCGCTCGCTTGCACCAGCAAGTTTCGTGCAGCACCGGTTGTTTATTCAAAACTTTTTTCCGCCAGGTGTGCGCCCATTCTGCAATTTGATGACGTCACCGCACTCAAACTAACCATGTGACGAGTTGCATTTGTAATTTAAAAGGCAGTTTTGGCAACGTGCTCACGGAACTTTTTTGCCCATTATGTAGGAGAAAACGTGATTTCAGGGTTCATAGATGACGTACCTACATTTAGTGGTGGATATGAAATAAAAGACCTATAGAACTTTTTTTTACTTCATTATAGAACGCATTTATTATCATCACCTTTAGGCTAAATCGTGGTGAAACGCAAGGCTCACTGATTTAAAAAAAAACTGCACTTCTTTTCCCCCTCCCAATATTCATTTACATTTTTACATTTATGGTTCGCTCATGTGAACATGGTTTTATCTCATACAAATCGAAATAGATACGGATATAATATATCTCTAATCTAGGGGATAAATGGTTATTTGTATGTCTTCCTCGTATCAGTGCTAAGAATAGATTTCATTTCTAAAAAGGAAATCCGTAGGAGTTTTCTGTAGTTCCACGCAACCGTGACGCGCTACACGTGCTACATATTTAGTACTAGAGTTTTATTTCAAAACGTAATATAATAAGTTTAATAACACATTACCAAAAGTAAAAAAGTGTATGTTTGTACTATAACAATTATTTGTAAAAGTCTAACTACAAGTTATATTGTTATTCTAGCTTTTGTTTCAGCGTCTAAGTTCACGCTAAGAAATATATGTATAAAGACGCTCTTGGGAATATTTGTTGAAAAACCAGTCTGCCAATAACATTATTTTCAACGTAAATAAAACCGTATGTTTTCCACAGGGTTGTCACTTAAGAAAAATGTAATATTTCTTCGCTTCGAGCTGTCAGATTGATTTATATCCGGGCCCTACCTGGAAATAATATAAAAAATACTTTTCACCCGGTTCGCTATTGACCGGGGACAATCAATCTTCGTCGTTGGGTTTTTAGGTGCATTAATTGTGGAAGCACATTTCGTTTGATCGGGAAAGTTTTGTAGTAATCTTGTTTTAGGGTTAACCCTGTTGTAGTTTTTTAAGAAGTTTCTTTACAACTTTAGGGCCAGGGAGAGGCTCTTTTGCACACAACTCACTCACACCACCGTGTACTCTCACAATCAGTCTTGGATTGTGTGACTACACGGTATCATACGATCGTTCTTTTAAGACGTGCATAAAATTGACTGGCACTGTGCACAAGGTTGGCTAGAAGTTTGGCTCAATACTGCGTGCACAAGTCAAGCAAACAGCGACTTAGTGCAAACAGTTGGCTGACTATCGGAACCTAAAGGTTTTTCTGCTGATATACCCACCTAAATACCTGTCAAACTAGTTACATCACCACAAATTATTGTTTTTTTTTTTCATTTGTCTGGTACATGACCCATGGTTTATAATTATAGTTGTTGTGATTAAAAAAAATCATTTACTACGTATTGATAAACGCAAACTATATAGTTTCCATTTTTAGTTTCTAATTTATCGACATGATACAATAGTTTTGAAAAACTGTGCCACAAAAATCAACCACCGAAACATCGGAACAAAAAGACCTCGAACAGTTTTCCAAAGATATTCACAGCGCAGTGCCCCAATAAAGCTTTAGGCTGCGTTCCCATTTGGTTCAGCACACATTCCAAAGCAACTAACGTTACTGAGTAACCGAAGAAACTAATTGTTAAACCGATGAAATTCTGAATTCATAAAGTCAAATGTTTTCCATAAAAAAGCGCAATGTTAAATTGTGAGTATATGAACCTATCCTAATCATTACAATTTAAGCGTTGCTTATAATTTTATATCAGCAGATTTGTTTTGCAATAATTAAAGTTTGCATGCCCTTCCTACCTCAGACTGAATATGCTCAACACATTTTAGTAAGACTGGTCTATTTATCTAGGGTTCAATAACATTAACACAGACATTCAAATGGTAAACTGCATAATATTACCTGCCAGTACCAAGAGAAGTTCAACTAAAAAGATCTAAAAATTTAGTAAATGTAAGAAAGTAACTTCGAATAGGCCGAGTGGCTACTAGCTGGCTTTACTTGGTAAATAGTATAATGATGTCTTCATATTAATTTTGTGCATAGTCTGCGGTGTCTGTCTTTTCAAAGCCGCAACACTCAACAATCTGCTCTACTTGTGCAGGCTCCCTTAGGCCTGTACGCCAGTGCCAGCTCACGACCATCGGATCGCAGATAAGTACAGTTTATTGCTATTCGATATGATATTTTAGTTTTTTTGGCGGCATTTGAGGCTGGGGTCTGTTGCAATGCTATAAGCTTAGGATTTAGCTGTGTACAGCTGCCGTTTTTACACTTACAACTGCATATAAAAATGCTCCGACTATGGATAGACTCAAGTCTTTCATCTTTTTGACAGCCAGATTCACGATTCGTGCAATTTTTGACAAATAATACCTACTATTAAAATTAATTGACAACTTAGCACTACCTAGATGTTCTGTGGCTCTACCGTATTTCGAATGATACATCGGGATCTATGGTTAACCTTACTTGTTTGTATTGACTTTACCATTTTCACCACTTTATTTACATCACACTCCAGGTACTCATTTGCTACATGCTTATTGCTTATCCTATTTCACGACTATTGACCTCCAGTGAGCTGTGCCTAAAGTATACTACATAGCTAGATAGATATGCAAATAATAATTTTCTCTCCACCGAGACGGCCCTCAAAAACACTAAAAAGCAAGCCTCAGCGTGACTCTTACTTTCATCTCCTCTCAGCTCGCCATGGAGGGCAAATCACCTCACTTTCACCATTAATCACGAAGCATAATGAAACTGATGAATCAGCGTCTGGCGATATTGTCGACTTAAAATATTTAATTCAGAACATGACGAAGGAGTTTTGTTTAAATTTTGGGCTGTGGTTTTAATGATTAAATTAAATGTATTGATCAGATTGGGCAGCTGGCGGTATCTTAGCGTGAGATTTTGGGAAGTTTTCCTTACCTACTTCCAAACTTCAATGTGAAAAAGATACCTAATCTTGAAGATATCACTTTAACGTTTACTACTCGTAAGTTGCGGTGATTTTAAGATTTTACCTTCTCAGTGTTAAGATTTAAAAGCAACAACTGATCGGACAAAAATATTGATCTTATTCTACGAAATTTCATATTCATTAACAACGTATTCTATGTAACTATGTAACTAACAATGTAACCAATCTGTTTGTTCGGGTGGAATCTTACAAACTCAATTTTGAACCACTTTCTGATGTCTGATTGATCTGAAATTTGATATACCTACGTGTAGAACTCCGATGACAATGCAATTAAATCATGTTTCTGAAATTTTTTTTAAATTAATTTTAAACTGAAAAACGTCATATTTATCCACGACCCAGTATGCAGCTAGCCCCAGAAAGCCAAACGCGAAATCTGGTAACTTACTGCCCCTATGTCTTAAGAACCCATACTAGCTATTATTGAATTTGGAGCCGGCCCAAAAGCAGAGCGATGTCAGCCAAGTCTGCCACCTAGATTTACTCGTAGTGTTGCCATGGTGTATATCGTTAATAATATTTTAATTGCCGTTTTTGGAGCTCCGTTGCTTAAAAGCTATGGCAACTTTTTAGGCCAAGTTTTTGAGATATTTGTTAAGAAAAGTGCGCATTTCTGGAAATAGAAATAATTTAATTAGGTCAAAGAAAATGAAACTTAATTAATTGTTTTGCAGGTTTTGTTTGTGGTTTTTGGTCCTATTATACCCTCAAATAGCTCATTATTATAGATTACAACTATAAACTTAACTACTGTCAAGAAATTGTTTGTAAAATAATATTGGCCGTATTATTTTCTACCAGTGCAGTGTGGTATTACTGGCAAGTAGAAATCCGACCAGAAACAAACTCATTGCAATACTACAATTTATACATTATGATAACGTTGTACATAAATTAGGTAATGTTACAGTGTTATTGTTTTAATGCGATAAAGAATCGCAAAATTGTATTGTATTGTATTGATATGACGATATCTTTGTCCTCTGCATGTGATTTCAACAACTCTAATTATATCTAACAATCACAGTTAATTTCATTCATCATTATTAACATGCTTATCGTATACTTAAACTTATTAGCCACACAAACATCGATCTTCATTTACGACGAAATTAATTTCGCAAACTTAGACAGATATATCGATCTTCATTTAATTTTACATTAACGTCGAGGTCATTTTGATAGTAAATAAGGACCACCTTAAAAGCACTACTCAACTCTAAAAGCCGCCTTACTTCAACAAAACCTGTTTGTTGTACTAAAACCTACTTAGGTATATAGCGCTCTAAAAGTCATCTTAAATACAAACATTGGTACATTAACTTACTCGCACATTAAACTAATCCGTGGCGTAATAAAGTTCACACACGTCCATTTAGCGTATCTTCATGCTCTGTTGAATCTTTAGCTCGCCTGTTTATGTGAGGATAGTGGCTGGTCAAGTAGAGATCTTGACAGTGTCACTTTGACTTTACCCTAAAGATATTCGTAGAAAATAAGTTAACCTAAAAGTTGAGAATCTAAATAATTATGCAATCTTTCAAGTTGAATAGCATAATAAATCCGTAATATAAGTTTAATCTTACTAATATTAGGTATACCCGTATGTAAATGCGAAAGTTTGTCTGTATGTTAACCACTCCTGCACGCTGAAACGCCTAGACGGAAGTGGTCTAAAATTAAGATAGCTAATACCTTATGGTAACACAGAAGCTACTTTTAATCATCATCATCATTACCGTTTTTCATTACCACGCAGGTAGACCAACTAACACAGATACTAACAAGAACATTATTTTTACAAAACAGAAAACAAAAACCGACTTCAAAAGACCGACTATTGAGTTATTCATCTATTTGTCGCGCACGTACCTACTTAATGCAAATTTAAGACTTATATGGTTTTCTCATGGATACCATTATCAGAACTGGACTAAATTGAAATGGGACCAAATGGGAAGCGTCAGCTTTCTAATAAAAAAATAATCATCAAAATCGATTCACCCAGTCAAAAGTTATGAGGTAACAAACATATAAAAAAAAAATATAAAATAAAATAAAAAACGACACAGAAAACAGACGAATTGATAACCTCCTCCTTTTTTGAAGTCAGTTAAAATATTAACGAAGAGTAGTGATTATGAATAGTGCTCTGGGTCTGGGTGTCCTTGACTCTGTGTGTGTTCCATGGCAACCCCGACACAGGTTATCCTAGCTAATACTATGAGTGTAAAACGTTATTTTTTCCATTTTTAAAAATTGTATCCACTTGATAAGATACTGGGCTGAAGTGAAACTATCCCAACATAAAGCAAGCTTACACGCAAATGCCTTCATGTGCCAGTGCCGCGCAGGTATTTGCATCAATTTAACCACATGGTTGCAAGACAGCGCACGTCTAGGAACTAGTTTCTAGAATTCTGAAAATTTCTTTTGTGTCTGGTAAAACTTAACGCCTGCAACCTGAGAAGCCAATCTGAAAATTAGCAAAAAAGAGAACGAAAGAGGAGAGGCTTTTGCTAGCAGTTAGTGAGCTGAATGAGCTACTAATAACGATGATGTACATTGTACATAGGTACCTGCTTGTCTAGCAAATTAGAAGTAATAACTTTTTGTTTAACACGGGAATACTATGGACACATTTACTGATTTCTTTAATCCAAACTGCACCAAACATTTACTCCATTAAACTGCAAACTGCTATGAAATTTTCTAGTAAAATTAGACTCTCGTTATTTCAGTAGTTTAACAGCCATCAGTACAACCGATGTACATTATGATGATCAGCTCCAGTTACCCAGCGATGCAAGAACATCGTTTGAAGGTAGTTTAGAAAGGGTAATTCCGTCATTTGAAATTCAATGAACTGTTTTTGATAAGCTGGGACAAGCAATTTACTTAAATTGTGGCAGTGAAAAAGAAAGCAAAGCAACTTAGAAAAAAACTTAAATGGCAAGTGAGAGTTTGTAGTATATGTAGCTTTAGCACACTTGCTGCAAGCAATAAAAAATAATAGACAACCAAATACACGTATATGAAACTAATAAAAAGCAAAAAAAATGCGTGACAAATTAAAAGAATTTATTGCTGGTTTTTGAGTCTCAGCAGGCTAATTCGACATATTCTCAAAGATTTGACATATTCTTTCTGAAGGCGGAAGACTTTTCGACGATAATCGTCGAATACATTCGATGTTCGGATAGCTAAATCAGCCTGCATGACAAAAAAAACTAGCAGTAAAACGCAGGAATCACGGATATTACCATATTTAAATTATTTTTTATTGGCAACGCAGCAGCATTTATAGGCTGAGTGCCTACGCAATATTCCAATTAAAATTATTAGTAGTTTAATTTTGTTAGTTAAGTAGTAAACCAGAATTTTCATTCCATTTTTCAACATCCTTTTTTCCTCAGCCACTTGAGTGCAAAGCTGCAAAAATCCGAACGCTAAATCAAGCAGGTAAATAAATTCATATAATATTCAGATTATTTTCAACCAGATTCCTTTCCCTTCTTCAATATTCCCCGAACCCCCGGGAATCGAATCCGTTACCTCGGCCACCTGAACGAAACAATTTGTTAACTAATATTTGACAGCTGAAAGACGTTTACAAGGGTAGTCCGAACTTCTTGTGAATTAAGAACAAGTTTAAGAAATAATTTGATACTCTTAAGTTTTAATAAGGCAAGTAACTTTTTGTCCTGTTTTCATGTTTAGCTTGATTATTTAGTTTGCTTCATTGTTATTATTAGACTGACATAATCATAATAATGTAGAACGTTCTAATTAATATTTTTTTATACGAATACTATTAAAAACTTAAAAGTAACATATTTCTCCAAAACATGTTCAAGGTTACTAATACTTCTTCGTTACTATACATTAAGTAAGTACGTACGTATATTTATTTTCACTATTACTTGCCTATTGTGGAATTTTGTTAATAAAATACCTAGTATTAGCAAAGGATACCAATTATTAATAAAAAATCACCTATGGTACTATGATTATCAGGTGATATTAAGAAATTATAATATTCACTTTGTAACCAGGCAATCAGTGGAATAAACCAGTATTTCTGAAAAGGAAAAACAATTGATATTTTTTACTTTTTTAACCCAAGAAGTTAATTATAGCAGCGAAAACAGTCAAGCCTAGATATCCACAATAACTAAATGTCTGAAATAGTAGGTACGCGCCATTCTATTGTACCGACTTTTATGAAGTGAATAAAGACAAATTAAGATGGAATAAAAATAAATTTTCAAGTTATTACTTTCCTAGTTTCACGCCTCAGAGCCGTTGCTTTGAAACTATAAACTGTGCGAGTTTATAGTTGAGAGTCATTGGGTGTTAAACACCGGGTTTTATTACTCTCTTTCATGTCCACGATCTTGTTGGCTTATGGTCGCGAGTACATGTTATAAGCATTGCAATCTATCTATTACTTAAGATAATTTTTGAAAAGTAAAAAAAGTATGTTACGTAAAAAAAGTTTAGGTAAAAACTTTGGAAAGCTCTCGGAGTGATAACGGAAGGCATAAAAAGGATTAATTATTTATTTGCAAAGAAAATTAAAAAGAAAAGAACATGTTATGCTTATTCGAACAACTTATTGAATCATGAAATCAAGAAAAAATAAACATTTTTATAATATAATACTATTTATTCATCATCTTGTTATAAATTTTTTTTATATCGATTAAAGGAATATTTTCCCGAAAATAAATCATGAAATAAAATCATGGTGTAAATAAAATAAATAATTATCTTCTTCTTTTATAAAATTCGCAATAAAAATATGTCTGGCGGGATGTAACACAGATTCTGAATCTATTTCCTCGTATAAGCCATTACGGGGCGACTTTAATGTTCCAAGTGTAATTCAAATCTGAATTTACTGGGCAGTTTGTTGTGAAATATCATTTCATTTTGAAATCAGTAACTACGTAGGTAGCATAGATTTTCAATAAACTTCTTACTTGCATCTTGTCTGAAGTGTTATAGTTTGCATATTTGAGGCTAATGGTTTGTTTACGCGTAACGAGTACAGGGAGACAGTGCTCTCGGCCAAGTACTCGGTTTGTATTAACAGTTTGACGAGGCGAGATAGTCACTAGAACCATGGTTTGTCGGCTCGGCCGAGTGTGCCCATTTACTGTCTCACCACTGTACTCGCTACGTGTAATCAATCTGTAAGCGTATGCTGATTTTTGTTAAATATTATATGCAGACATGTATAAAATATTAAAAAAAACTAAATTTTTTTTACGCGAAAAAAAAAACATTTTATGGAAAGTTGTTGTAATTTTTCTATAAAATGGGCTTTTATTTCAGCTATTTCAGTGTTGGTCCGAAACCCAGTAAAAGTTGTTCATAATAATGAGTAGAACAGCGCCGGTTTCGATTTAGCATACTCTTTATATAACCCTGAATTTTAGAATCTACTTCATGTAAAAAAATGTAAATTCATTTATTGCATTACTAGGTAAATAAAATATCCTTTATAAGTTTACCTATCCCAAACTCTCTTATCTTACTAAAGTTTCCTTGGAAATTCACTTCATCTCTCACGCGCCCTAACTTTGGCGCGGCGTACACTTGAATAGATAAGTTAGCGGTAAAGTGGCCTTGTCAAGAAGTGCTCTTGTATTATTAATGATGGATATGCTGCTGATGTGTTTTTCGCATGAAAAGAGATAGGTAAAGGTTGAAAGTATAACATGTATTTTTAAGTGATTTAAAATTCAATGTTTTAGCTATAACAACATTAGGTATTTATACATAACAAGAGGTAAACTGCTACGAAGCGACCAGTGACCGACTTTTATAAATTTGGATCTTATTATCCATCTGAATAAAGATGGCTCTCCAACCAGTCACAGCCAAACATGTTATAGTGTAACTGGTTAGAATTTTTTTCACGAGTAAGCACCGTAACATCAGTGTGATTCATTAGGTTTTTTTTTTAAGATTCCTAACACGATAGAATGTAACTCGAGGAAAAAACTTCCTAACGAGTCACACCAAGCAAATTACACTATTTAAAAACAATCACAACGTGCCAGTACAAAAACGTGACATAAGTAAATTCTTTTGATATGAAACTATGGCCCTGATATTTCAATGATTTTAGCAAAAAAATTGAATTGTAAAAGTAGCAGATTCAAGTTTGTTAAAAACTCTAAATAATGCTTACCATCAAGCGAGATGGCGATCAAACGCAAGCCTAACATCATCATCATCTTCCTACCCTCATCCCATCTACGTGGGGTCGGTACAATATGTACACTTTTCCCATTCATCTCTATCACTCGTCATATCTGAATTCACTCTCTTCTTTTTCAAATCACAGTTAGTAAAAAAAAAGAAAATCAAACACTACAAGCTCTATTACAACGTTTACAACGTAACAAGAGAAACAGTATAGAAACCAAACGTCGGATATAATAACGGAACAGTTTAAAAACTCCGCTCCACACTTTCGCTCCTTTCGCTTCGGAACAAATTGCTTCCGACTCGTTCACGGCGCTCATGTAAACTTTCCTAATTAACGGCCTGCCCTGATTGATGCTTCGCTATTATTATATAGAAGTTTCTAGAACTACACTCGAAGAGAGCACGTATTGTTTATAGGTTAGAGAAACGATGTTACATAGCTACATATTGGGCCCAAGTTTGAAGGCATTTTAAGACAGATCTAAACTAACTAAAAATATATCTGTCTTTATCATTGCAAGCCATTAGACAAGGATGCCAATAGTTTTAGAAAATTTAGATCTGTCTTAAACAGCCTTCAAACTTGGGCCTATTACGTATATTATTTGCACCTTCATTCACAGTGTTTCAAGTAGAGAATGGATTTGATTCCAGACGTGTGGGTTGTCCAAAAGATTAATAGTGCAGATGTCAATAAGGAATAGCATGACGTTAAGCATCCCAAAATTTTGGAATAGTGTTAACATCGAAATGAAAAAAAAAATGACAAACGAGATTTGCGTTTTGAATTTCAGAGTTTCTTTGTATTGAAGTACAGAAAATAGCAAAATGTTCACTAGTTTAGCTCATTATTTACATAGTAGCTGGGTGGTTGTGAACACAACACGTTGCGTCTTCGAAATTTGAGTGTTCTGAAAACTATTAATTTTTATACAATAAAAAAGATCAACGCTACGAGTATTACAAAATGCGAGTGTCAAATCGGGGCGATTCGTTTGAATCCCCGATAACGATTCTTAACAGGGCAAGTGCCGTACAAGCTGATTTAAATAAGTTTTTGAGAGATTGATTTTGGGCGTTTAGATAATGATGATAATGAATCGAAAACACGACACGAAAAGTTTGTTTTTTCGATGATAAACATAAACATTTCACACTCATAGCTCCCCACTAGGATAATCCTGTGTCGGGGATGCCATGCAACACACACAAAGACAAGGACAACTAACACCCAGACCTAGAGCAGATATTTAAATTCATCATTCAAACATCTGCCCCGCCGGGAATCGAACGGGGCCTCTGGTTTAAAAGGCGGATATATTACCGCTGAGCCAAACAAGTCGTCAAAAAAAATTAAAGATATTTACTGTTATGTGTTAATAACGTGGGCACTTTTGTAGTTTATTCCATAAGTACTATAAATGATATACCTAATTAAATAAATTCCACTTTTCATAAGTAACAGCCACGCAACAAGCCATCGAACCATCTCCGTCTGCACATTTCCCTCACTTAAACCAGAACTTGGAGTGAAACACACTTCTCCGCGGCATCACCTCAGTAAGTACGTAATTGCAAAACTTCAAACCCAGTCCGTGAGTTGGTCGGGTTCACCTGGCCGGGAATTATTGTGCAGCTCTTTGCGAAGTTTTAGGTTTGTTTGTTCAATTAGTGTGAATGATTGGAAGGGACAAATCTGGGTCCCGTTTTGCCTAACTAATTTAGAAGTCTGCACTCTGCGTTTCTTAGCACTATTTCATTTTAATTACGTGGGAATTTGGTCCCATTTCTCCCCAATTCATTTGGAAGTCTGCGCTCTGCATTTCTTAGCATTGTTTGGTTTTAATTTCATAAAAATACGTTTACAACTTTATCTACGTACATTTTTAGTCCCATCAGTTGAATTCAATTCAACAAGTAATGCAAAGCGCGGTGCGCTCGTGCCCTAATATAATTATGTTGCTCTTTTACTCTTTGGTTTGACTTTTTCCTTACTTGTTTATATTTGAATTAAAAAGTTAGTTCGCAGGCTTACCCTAAACTAATACACAGAAACTAAAAATTCATCACCCACCGCGCCGTCGGTATATCACGTAAATATAATTTCACATCAACTTACCGCATAAATTTAACTTTCTCTCAACAATTCGGGGAGTTGCCAGCTTCCAAACTGTCACCCTTCAGTATTATTATATTTGGTGTTATTCTGCTTATTGTGCGTCAATATTTATCTCTCACACCGACGCTTTTAGGGCCATAATCCTTTGCCAAAAGTTTTGCCTGTCGCCTGAAATGGGAGATAGTAAAAGCCGGTTAATTGATTGCTTGGAAATTTTTAGGCGAGAAGTTGTTGGACGATCTTATCACGATACAATTTAGCACTTAGAAACATCGGCTGTTCCATACATTTTGTCGAGTCATTATCAGTTTTCTATGCGGCATTAGATGTTTTTTCGCGAATTCTGGAGTGATCCCATAGTAAAAGTAATGATGAGTACTATCAGCCTTTTTCGGCTTGGCATACCTTTTCCTTATACCCTACTGTACCCGAGCTACAACGTATAATGTCTAAACGTTATACCCTATATCGGATTTTTTGTATGAATCTTTAATTTTGACCAACATTTGAAAGCTTTCGTGAAAAACCGTATGTTAAAACTTTTATAAGTAAGTATATTTTTAACTTTTATTGTCCACAAAAGATTATTTTTCACGTAAACATCTATTTTTTACTGAAGTACACGGGTCACCAAGCATATTTTTCGTCGTCACCTTTCGTAAAATAATAATTTTCACTAACGTAACTTAGTCAATCATCATCTCCTGAACTACGAGTATCAACAGTAAAATTAAGTGCTAACACGAAAGGATTCTAAGGCGTGTGAAAGTATGATAAATACTCTTAATTCGGCCTACATTATGTTAAAAATTTGTAATATTCTACATACCTCCTTTCTTAAAATATTATTTTCATCGTAAAGTTAAACGGTTTATCCCTAACAGGTATTTGGGATCAAATATCTATTTTTTTTTTTTTTTTTTATGTAATTGAGTGGCGAGACGAGCAAATCGCTCGCCTGATGTTAAACGTCACGTTTGCCCATAACAGGTCTGCGTCACCCAGAATTTTGAACTCGCAGAATTCAAAATCCTGCGCGGCACAGCACTGCGCTTGTCACCCTGAGATATAAGTTGTTTCATCTCCCAATTGCCCTGTAATTTCACTGGAAACAATGCCCTTCCAACCGGAACACAGTAATGTTTGCACATTACTGCTTGGCGGTGGAATAACTGGCAAAGGTGTGGTACTTCCCCGGGCGGGCTCTGCAAAAGAGCCCTACCACTACTGAAAATCTATCTATAGGTACTACGTGTAATACGAGAACATCCTTTAACTTAGGCTCTTGAAGTTATTTTGTGGTGTTAGTAGGCCCAAGTTTGAAGGCATTTTAAGACAGATCTAAACTAACTAAAAATATATCTGTCTTTATCATTGCAAGCCATTAGACAAGGATGCCAATAGTTTTAGAAAATTTAGATCTGTCTTAAAAAGCCTTCAAACTTGGGCCTATTATACTTGTAATTTCTGTTGAAAGGGTATACTTATCATTATACTTAGCTACAATATAATTTTATATGTTTTAGTACAAAGACGTACGTAGGTGTGGCTTAAAGGCGTATGTACCTAATGATCTACCTAAAAGGTACCTAATTAATGTTATTCAGTAACGTTGCTAAAATTACTTCGTGGTTGAGTTGAGTTGAGTTTTTCAGGGTTCCGACCTTTTAAGAGTCTATAAGCTCTTTTGAAATGTCATGTTAATGTTACTGAAATACCGCAGGTGGGAAGCCATTCCCTTTTTCGCCGGTATATCAATATTATAATGTGTAAATCTAAAATAAAATATTTAAGGAAAATACAGGACTGTATTTTGTCTTTCTCTTATGTTATGTATGTTACTATGTTTTTGTATTAAAAAAAAAATTGTAAAGGAATTATCTGGAAATAAAATAAAAAAATAAAAACTGCATTGGAATTAAAAATAACGAGTAATCCCTAATTTTAAACTTATTTTGATGATGTAAGACGATTTACGTGTTCAGAACGACTGTGATTAGTTTCGTTTCGTTCCTAAACTTATTTCCTAACTTAGTGATATTTTTCTTATTTTGAACCTCGGATGCAAAAAGAGGGGTGTTATAAGTTTGGCCACTGTGTGTTCGTGCGTCTGTCTATGTGTCTGTCTGTGACATCGTAGCTCTTAAACGGGTGAATTGATTTAGATTTGTTTTTATAAAAATCGATTCAGGAGTTTCGACGTTCAATATTTTATTTTAATTTTTAACACGAATTTGTACTGTAGGAAATACTTTTATCACTCCAACTGCCATTTACGTGTTAGCTATTGACGTTCATTAAATCTGAATTTCAGTCACGTAACACACGTTATCGAGTAACGTTAGTAATCGTTATTATGTTTGCTCAATAGAGATTAAATTGTTTCGCGTTCACGCATAATAAAGCGATTATTTTGATAATTGAGTCTGTAGTTAAACTATTCAATGAATTTACATTGCTTTAACTATCTTGTATTACTTGATTGACGATAACTACTTTATTTCCTATAAGGCCTGTTATAGGATATCCTGCTGCCTGGTGAAGCGTCGACTTGTGTCAGGCGGGTAAATGCAAGTAAATGCTGTGGGAACGGCTTTTCCAATGGACATATTCGTAGACCGTTCCTAAAGCCCAGTGGTGGACAAACATAAAATAAGCTGATGATGACTGCTGTTAGTATTGTAGGAATAGATTGTTTTAAAGCCTCTATTTAACTCACAATGTATGTATTGTCACTAAAATAATATATAACTATGTTTGTTAAGTTGGAATCGTGCAACTCAATTTTGAACCACTTCCCGATGTCCGATTGAGCTGAAATTTGGTATATGCGTGTAACTTTGATAACAATGCAATAAAATCTTCTTTTTAAAAATATTATTTAAATCAACTTACGAGTATTTAACATAAATAAGTCCGCGTTAGACTACCAACTCCCCTGTTGGTAACTCGCAGTCGCGTTGAATAATTGACAGATTTGGTACCTTATGGCCGTGCTTTAGACTGCAAAGCTTCTATCTCTGTTTGCTATCTAATTTTGTTCCCTAATCAAAAAGAGTTATTTTAAGTTTGAAGCCTATATGGGGCTGTATAGGCACGTGTCTGTGGGTGGATCGAATACGCACGACTCAACGCAAAAAACCATCGATCTCCGACTTTGGTGCAAAAAACACACTTTCACCAAGGTCAGGCTTTAACTAGTTTGTTACGAAAGCCGAGGAAAGTTTTCAAACAAAAAACACATCAACTTCTCCGTGTAAGATTCAGAAATAGCGATTCAAGTTTATTCCGTCCTAATTTTGAGTTTGGTTAAGCGAAGCAAGTGATAAAAAAAAATGAAAATAATTTAATCTAGTTTTGTGTGTCACCTTATTAAATGATGCGAGTGACTCGCAACTATAGGAAGTGTTGTGTCATCGTTTTTTATAAAGGTATGTTTGTAGTTACGTTCATGACAAAAATACATCATATTGGAGACTTCGAGATAATTCTAAACAATATCTACTTACTGATTTTGTAATCTAGAAGAGAAAAAAAGTTATGTTTTTGCCAATCAGTGGGACAGAATGGGGTAAAAATAATAAGTTTTAATAATCTACATTATTCTACATAACCGCTGTCGTAGAAGCAAAAGTAGATAACATACCCATGTTTCAAAATCGACTTTTTCGCATTTTAATAAAGCCTATAAAGTACGACGTATCTTTTGGTCTTATCCTACCTCAGATTTACATCAATTTGGTAGAGTCAACTTTAAATTTCGACATTTTTAGTATGTATATCGCAAACCGAAGTAAACTCAGTCCAACCTCTGAATTTTAGCCTCTCAGTAACCCTATCTTTTTATTCCCTTCAAACGCGAGGTTCCCGCAAAAAGTCGGTAAAAGAAGGCACAGGCAAAAAGGGTAAAATCTCGGTAATACAACACGTGCTGTGGCAATTTCTCTTGGCCACTAAAATTATCCTTCACCCGGGTTGGGGAAAGTGAATAAAACTGAGCGACTGTGAGTCTGGGAAGAAATTCTCCGCCTCTATCGGCGGCAACTAAGATTGCTATTTGCTTTGTACATAAAAAAATCGCACTCTTTTTTAATTGCTGGTTAAAATTTTGATAGCAATTTGAACATATGCTTTGTTCTTCTACCCATTGAAAAGTAAAAAAAAAATTGTTAAATAAATATGTTAGAAAAACTCTTTTTTTTCACACCAGAAATCACAAACAAAATGATAATAACACTTAAAACTAAGTTCTTAGGGTCTGAGGTTTGTGCTAGTTCGTTTACTGAGATCTATTCTTGGACCCTATTCTTATGTGCTCAGAATTATCTCCATCACTCTCACTCTCATGACATTTCTAATAAGAGCGACAGTGAGATAACTCCTCACTCGCCAAAATAGGGCCTTACTGATAAAAACTGCTTAAAATTAGTCACTGCCTAAAATGCTCTGACAACTTCTCGTAGACGGGAAATGTCACGTGCGAAAACGAGACGGAGAATTTTAAGCATTATAAATAAAGCCGTACCATTAAATACTCGTAGGTAGTTAAACGAGCAACAAAGTTAAACAGCAATAACATAAGTGTACTTTCTCATCTAGCTCGGCTTACAGTTTACGGCACTTTTAACTTAATCCATGTTTACTATGTCGTAAATTCACCATAAAGTAGGTATTTCTGTAAACGACGCAACATGTTGTAATTGGCATTTACCTTTGGAAATTGACGGCGTACGGCGTAAAAGTTTCATCGCCTGATACGAATATAATGGATCTTTCTATTTACAGACGTAAGTGCGGTGATACAAGGTCTAAAATTTTTCAGCTAATAGTTTTGTTATGTTTTGTAAATTTTCAATATCATCACATCTGTCTTTAGAAAACTACAAGATTCAATTGAGAGTCAACTCTTAAAAAAAAAATTATGCGATGATTACTCGCACAATTTTTTCTAAGATAAAAAAAAACTGTAATTTTAACATATATTTTCTCCAATCAGATAAAACTAGAAACGAGAAATATTAAAAATTATCTTATAATTTTTAAGAAGCTTGTTGACTGGTTTTCTAATGCCGGTCTTTGCACTGAGTTATACGAAGCAATTTAGATCTCATTCAAGAATTAAAACTCAACTTTTTTCGTTTTAAAACTTACAAATCCACACTTACAAACTTACATTTTACTATTTTCTTCATAGGTTAAGTTAGAATATCAAAGGTCACTCCAAACTAAACCACTCAGTAATCCACACACCTACAGGACCACCCCATGAGTGTTACCCGTGTTGTCCGGATGATCCATTCTCCATGAAATATTGCCCGCTCGGGATATGAAAAAGTACGAGCCTGTGACGTCATCGCAGTAACGGGAGATAAAATCTGATGTGACGCATTTGCAAATTCGTCTTGTTACTGTATACGTAAATGTTTCACGCCAGAAATTGTGTCAAAGCAAATTGTTTTTATTTTGTAAAGGAATGTTTATTAAAGGTTTTTTGTACGGCAATTTATAAAGATGTATCGATTTTGCCAGGATTTTATTTTAACAAGGCTTAACTTGCACTGCTTGTGTAATTAATTTTGCTTAATTTGTGATAAATTGTTGTTGTGTACTCTTTTTAATTTTAGAGTTTGCAGTACATATTAGTAAATACAAAATTTGGACATAATTTTCAAATTTGATAATTTCTTCCTAATCGAAATCAAAATCGATTCAGTCATTTCGGAGCAACGATGCCTTACACAGACACACAAACAAAGATCCACAGGTATACACGGTATGTATATACGCATGTAACACCTATAAAACCCCTCTTTTTGCATCGCCGGTTAAAAATAACAAACGCAACTAAAATACATCAATTTGCGCCGGCTTTCCGATAGCCGGTTTGATAAAAGCAGTTAGCACAAAAGGCGGTATAACGAAGTAGAAATCTGGGATGTATCCGCGGATGGGATCATTGCTCCCAGATAAAAGGATCGTGTAGGATCATAGTCTGGAATGGAATGCGTGTCACACCGAAGTGTAAAGAAGTTTTATAGTAAAACTAGCTGACCAACGAACACGCTGGTAGCGCACTCGTGGAAATCACAAGCTCTAATTTACACTGTTTTCGAACTAAGACATCCTTTGGCACTGATACCTATCGCACCGCTGCAGCTGTAAACCTTATAGCTACAATTTCCACCAGTGTGTTAGTTTGGTAGTTTGGTGATGTTTGTTGCTCAATTACCCAAAAACTAAACGAATTTCGTTGAAATTTTGTTTAAAGCTATTAACGTATTGGCTTTTCATTCTAAAAATGCATGTGAAACCGCTAGGCGTAACTATTTGACCGAGCGAGCAAAGCGTCTCTGCAACAACAGGCATAATTTTCTTTCATCTGTCCGGGTGTTTGTTTATTTGTTTGTTTGTATGTTGGTACCCGCGAACAGGGCGTATTTTTAAGGGAATATCAATGAAACTTGGTTTATAGGTTCTAAGATTTTATAGACATTTTTTGTCGTCGAGATTTTTTGATTGGTAGGGGCTGCAGCGCCATTTATGGGCCAATTTTGATAAAACTTTGCAGAAATGTTTGTTGGTATCTCATTCTAAACAAGAATTTCGAATACTTGTATGAGTAAAACCAGTCAAGAGGTTTTCAAGATAAAATACTCTGACTGTCGCAAAAAAGTTCTCGCGAGGTCTACTATTCGCAGGACTTAATAGGATTACACGACGGTGTAACCGACGTCCACACTGAGCCGTAGCTCTAGTGCCAGAGACTTCCAGACTATGATTTATGGCTCCTCATTGTGCCAGCACCAAGTTTCGCAGATACAGAGCATGTTCGCGACGCAGTGCAGGATTAGGGGAAGTTGGACCATTCAGGCAGCGGGATGTGGGAGAGGAACTTGGAGATGTTGTGAGATTAGTGAGGTCTGGACAAGAGCAGCAGTTGGTAGGCTTCTAAGTACAATACATGGTTATAAAGGAAGGATGTGCTAAGCTGGAAAGGATCCTAATACTAGACATTATGAACAACTTTTACTATGGGACGACCTGATATCAAAAAAAAAATTTGCTGTTGTATTGAAAAATGCCAGTGACACGACAAAATATACAGAACAGCTAAAACTTTTATTCTCGATTTCAAGATTGGTTTCATTGTTCAAAGTAAAAGTTTTTCTATAAAGCTGCACTTGTACACTGCGGGATGGCTTCACACTTTCACCTTGAAATATAATCTGGGTTACTTTAGATGAAAGGCAAATAGAGTCTTTAAAGGTAGGCGACTAAGGCAACGTACCGAAGATGTCTCGGGTATTGAAGGTGTCCATAGGCAACTGTGACCACTTACCATCAAGTGGCCCGTCTCTTGTTTCCCACTAATTAGTAAAAAAAGTGGCTTAAAACAGGTAAAAATGTGCTGTTGTTAAATAGCGTTAACAAAAAGAATTATTAACAACAACACGCAATACACACGGCACTATATTGTCACGGCAACAATTTTGGACGATAGTGAACGACCTATCAATCCTGAAAATATTGCATTCTGAAAATCTACACTGGATGGAAAAAAATATTGAAATAAAACGCGGAATTCACACGCGTGATGCATTTAGGCAGCATAAAACTCTGACAGCAGAGCCGGCCTAAATTAACTTACGAGTACTTATTTTATTGGGCTAGGGCATCGAGTGCCATTAAGTTTGTCTATATTGACAACTTTAAGACATGTATTGTAGATATAGCTTCTACGAGAAACGAACGTGAAAAAAAATAAAATAAATAAAATATGATTGTTTTAGGCATTAAATATCTACAATAAGAAAAACATTACATAAAACTGTGAATAAGTAAATAGTGTTCTATAGTAGGTATAAAGTAGTGCGTTCAAAATGATTTCTGCCATTCAACTTGGTGGATGCATTTTGATATAAATACAAGGGACTCACGTAAGATTAAGGCGAAGGTATACTCCAAAGAAAAATTATCGAAGTAGTCCACTTAGAGCACCCGTCCGAATAGCACCTGCGCGAATAGCACCCAGCCTAGTCCACGAAGAGCACCTATCCATTCTATTTTTGGCAGGTGCTCTTCGTAGATTCAAATTTATTTTTACATTTGTGTCCACGAAGAGCACCTACCACTTAACAGCCTAGTGTTAAAATTTCCACGGCGCTCTCTTATTAGTTAGTACTGCAATAAGGTTACATTATGGCTGCGCATATTTCATGTCGCCTAGCGGCATCGATCTACTTCGGTGCCTAGCGGTCATATTTTATGTCATTTTTATCAATATCTTTCATTCAACACTAGGCTGTTAGGTGGTAGGTGCTCTTCGTGGACACAAATTAAAAATAAATTTGAATCCACGAAGAGCACCTGCCAAAAAAATGGATAAGTGCTCTTCGTGGACTAGGCTGGGTGCGATTCGCGCAGGTGCTATTCGGACGGGTGCTCTAATTGGACTACTTCAAATTATCTCCTTCGTCCAAGGCGATCAGAAATTGAAATTTCACAAAACTAAAATGTGTCAAAACTACATAGATAACTTTTAGATGGACAGAACTGACAGGAATGGAATAGATACGGTCGGATTGCTAATTAGTAGGTTTTTGTAAAAATGCAAATTCGTAATTTGAATTTTCGTATTCAGCACTTAAAACCCATTATCCTAACAACCCAAGCTTCAGAACCAGTGCATTATGAAAATCCTCTCCAATTCCATTCGAATCGGATCCCATGCAAATGAGCCGCCTAAGTCTGTTGCGATATTAATCACTCGACACACGCCACGCGACGCTCGTGACGCCATGTGATGCCATGTGACGCACATGACTATTCAAAGCGAACAGAACGCGTATTTCCATAAATGGTTATTTTAGTCTGTGATCGGCTGAAAATGAAATTTCTGGGTGACGTTATTAAAACGTAGTGATTACTTGCTCGGTGCACGTTTTTTGGACTAAAATATTTGGCTGACAAAAAATGCTATTATTCTTGTTTTGAGTTACCAAAAATAAATGATGAAATATTTTTGGAAGGCCAAAGCTTTTCAATAAATTCAGAAATTCCAGATCAGTCGGATTCCAACATTTTTTTATTATAAAATAAAAATTGACTAAAATTTTAATTTCCTCAACGAGTTGAAACATCCATGGAGAACCTGTGTTCTCCACATACACAGATACAGTGTCAGTTTTGGCGGATCATATTTCACAAGCGATACCTGCAGGCCTGCTTGTTAAAATTGATTTGTGTGTGTATGAACCCCAGTTTCAATTGATACCTATACTTACCTCACATAAAAGCGTGCAGCCAGTTTCTAAATATACGTACCTTTGTGTATGTGTAATCCGTTACACTTATGAGAAGAACCAAATGGTCGAACTCATTTCATATTACTTTTATGCGGCCTACTCGTACATACGCCTAAAGAGCAAGAGGTCCCGGATTTGATTCCCAGCGGGGCAGGTGTATGACTGATGAATTTAAATATCTGCTCTGAATCTAAGAGTGTGAAACGTTGTTTATTTGTATTTTTTTTTAAGTGAAAAATAAAAGGTTCCGATATTGTTGATGACCGAAACAGACAAAATCTGTATCTCTCTCACTTTTTATATCATTTACCAGGACCATAAACAAAAACCCAAATACACAAGCACCCGCAGTATGAAGCCATTACCTCCACTCCTGCACACACCATTAAAATCCATTTTACTATGATCCGATGCGGTTTTATTATCCCTACATAAATCCTAGACGAGCTCGCTACACCCAACTTTCGAGACGAATTGGCCATAAAACAACGTAATGTCTTGCTGTATTGTATCGATAAATCGTTATTAAAGCGGTAGATGATGATCATCAGAGTAAAGGAAAGATGAGTAACCTTCCGGCCACCCGATGTGTTACAAATGTTGCCATGGCAAAAAATAAAACAAAAAATACGGGTAAGTGCAGCAGAATTCAGAATTTCAGAGTAACTATTTTCTAACCATGCCGATAGCCACTTTGTTCTGGACGTATTGATAAATCTACTGCAGGCTTAGCATGGGCCATAGACAAATAGTATTTCCACCATTTTTATCGGCACGTAGAAGTGACAAAGCTTTAATACGAGTATGGTTATTGTTTATGTTTTTCTCTCTTAAGTAATAATAAACGGTTTTATGTTTAAAAACATACATTGCAATGTTTAAGATAAATGTACTAAAAACCAAAAAATAATAAAATAGATACAGTCGTGGGAATTATAAATATATGCATAGACTAGACTAAAATAAAACCGTGGGGCACGTCACAACGTCTCTAACTTAACTAACTTAACTCTCCCCACGGTTTTATTAACGGGTTTATAATTCCCACGACTGTATCTATTTTATTATTTTTTGGTTTTTAGTACATTTATCTTAAACATTGCAATGTATGTTTTTTAACATAAAACCGTTTAACTTAAAAAGTTTTTTTACCTATTTTTATTTTCTAGTTTTTAGTTTTTATTTCGCATTCTGTTTAATTCATATTGATAAAACCTAAGTTATCCGCCATTTTGTAGAGGCCGCCATCTTGGATTTTAATTTTATATAGTACATTGTATTATACTGGTTGAGCACTTTCATTTGATACCCATATTGATGGGATCGATAAAACCTACGTTATCCGCCATTTTGTAGCGGCCGCCATCTTGTATTTCAATTTTTTATAGTAAGTATATTGTATTCTGCTTGTTAAGCCCTTTCATTTGATACCCATATTGATGGGATTGATAAAACCTACGTTATCCGCCATTTTGTAGCGGCGGCCATCTTGAATTTATAATGATAATGAATAAACATAATTGTATTGTCACTAAAATCCAAAGTGTATACAAAATTTCAGATTAATCGGTTGACAGGAAGAGGGTGAAATTTGAATTACTAAATTTGACCCAAGAATAAAACAAACGGGGTGAGCTAAATAAAACCGTTTAAATAAAACCGTTTAAAAACGGTCCAAATACCATTTGTACATTTTCGCCAGTTTGCCCATGCAAAGCCTGCATCTTTTTTTTCAAACTGGCCGATAGTAATAAAAAAAAATGGTCACTAACAAGGTTCCAATTGCAGTGCAGCTATTCAAAGCAAAGCCTCCTAGATCAGCCGTCTCGATTGCGAAACGTTGCTCAGCTTGATGGCTTGTCGTGCAGCTTGTTGGCTTATACTCATATCTATAATACACACAATACAATACATACTGGTTTTCTCATCTCTCATGGATGAAAGATTTCTAAATGTTTGATGTAATAAATCAATAATTGTATAGGTAGTACCTACTGGCTGCACATAAATAGTATATCTATTGCCAAGTTTTAAATGGAGCTGTGAGTGAGTTTGTTTGTTATGCTTTCACGCCTTAACTACTCAACCGATCACCAATCACAATGGAATTTTGCATACGCGTCATCAGTTTATACACGTTGTCAGGGGTACAGAAAATGACAAAGGCTGAATTTACGTACATCATCATCATTACAGATAGCCGTGGTAGCTCAGTGGGAGAACAGCCGCCACGCTTTCTTGAGGTGGCGGGTTCAAACCCCGACTCGTACCAATGAGTTCTTTGAGACTTAAGTAGGTACGAATTTACATACCACTGGTTTTCGGTGATGGAAAACATCGTGAGGAAACCGGCATACGGCTGGAGAAGAAATTCAATGGCGTATGTGAACCCATCCACTAATCCGCACTTGGCCAGCGTGGTAGAATGTTATAGCCTTACCATCTTTCGAGGGTAGACCTGTATCCCAGCCGTGGGAAGATTAAAGGTTGAATATGATAATGGTGATGATCATAATTACGGTGATAAAAGACGGGCGAAACCGTGAGGTTTAGCAGGCTACTTACATTCGAAACGAAACACAGACCTACTAACAAGACATAAGCAAATAATGGTAGCACAAAAGTTGAAAAAGGGAGTAGACCAAACGGTGCCACGCTATATCTGCAATAACTCTTATAAAATAAATATGAATGAATATAAATTACGGTTATAGACCAATACCAACAAGTCAACGTACATTACGAGCTCCCTAACCTCTCATTACGTCACGAACTATTTTTATGACCCAATAAATGACGTTGATATTAGGAAAGTAAAAAAGAGCCATAAAATTGTGCCCGATTTCCTGTTTGGGTTTCTATTTCGCTACGTACTTATAGGCACTAAATCATTTAATATGAAATATTAATTGTGAAACTATATTTTAGGGCTGTCTTTCTCCTCTAACTTCTATTTTTCCTCATTGGTTTTAGATTGGTCAAAGTAAAATTCTAGCTTTAACTCGTCTTACTAATAATAATTTCTAGAAATAGATTTTGTGGTTTCTAATATGGTTAGCTTTTGAACGTAACGTGTTAAAATGAATTAATACCTAGGATCTTTCTAACAGATATAGACGATACGGCAAAAGAATAACATATCACAATTTATTAGTCCTTAGATAAAATACCACTGCATTCTAAGTGTGGCTCTAAGTTTCTTATCAGTTTAAGATCAATATTTCTGCCAATAGCTATTTATCTAAAATGCCGCTAGATAAAGGTTGTAAACACTTAAGACTTCCAGAGCAACATAAATTAAGCAGACACGAAATATTTTAGAGTCCTTCGACATTAGCACGTGGTGATGCCCACTATCTAATCCGCTACCCGTGGAAACCTACATATTTTTTCCGCGATACCTCGCGACCCACATTCAAATACCGTTGCGGAAAAAAGGGAAAACAAACGGAAACGCGGAAAAATATTAATTAACAATTCACCACGGCGGCGCGGTCACGTACTCCATTAAAAAAGTGATTATGGACAGTCAGCAAAACAATATTTACATCTCATTGTAAGTTTTCTGCGTGACAGTATTTTTTGTATTTATTTTACTCCACAAATGGATCAGATGAAATGAAAATGACAAATACGTTGCAAACTACGTATTAGAGGCGTAGTACTCATATATAATATTATATTCGAAATTCTGGAATATCATGACTTAGCTTTATTCAGAATTTTGAAGGTGATGAATGTATTTTACGAAATCTAATGATTTCTACCTTCTTATCACTTTTCGTAATTCATTTTTGTATCATGTCTCTATCATATTGTATGAAGAAATTACAAAATTGACTTGACAGGTTTGTAAATTTTGTACTAGCAATACATTACAGGTAGGTACTTTGATTTTACATACTTCCATAGTAATATTATATTCATATTGTATTATATTCGTTTCATTCCTACCTGCATAAATACGAGTATGTTTTCAAAAATGGTCTATGGCTCCTAACTTTTAGAATCCTTAGAAACCTGAGACAAGCTGAAAAAGCTTGCGCGGTGGATGCGCTCGTAATCACTCCTTGAAAAAGATCAACGGATGTGTTCAAAACTAATAGTCAGAGTATCCTACTCAATAATTTGTGAGTAGTTCCGTGTGATTATAATAAATTATGTTAAAAAAAAACATACATTGCAATGTTTAAGATAAATGTAATAAAAACCAAAAAATAATAAAATAGATACAGTCGTGGGAATTATAAACATATGCATAGACTAGACTAAAATAAAACCGTGGTTCAAGAAAACCGTGGGACGTGCCCCACGGTTTTGAGACTAAATTTGACCCAAGAATAAAACAAACGGGGTGAGCTAAATAAAACCGTTTAAAAATTAGGCAAGCTACTCACTATTTGCATTTTATTTATACATACATTATATTTTAATTTGCATTATCAATATATGTATAATTGTAGCACTTAGCAATAATTAATAAATTTCGAACCGTATTCAACCAACATTTATTTTAATAATTATCTTAATGAAGTTTATTCATAATCTGTAGCTTAACTCATTTTATATTAAATTTTGCGGAAGTCAGTTTGTTTTTTTTGGTACGCTTTTGGTTGGACCAACCCTGAAATCGCGTTACTAAAATAAAAGTTGTTCATAATGATGAGTTCTATGAGTCTTTTCCGGCTTAGCATATCCTTTCCATATAACCCTATAATTATGAATCATCGAAAAGTATATTTAAATTGTAAAAACCAAAGCTTTCTGCGCATTCGTTTTCGTACTTCCAAAACATGCCATGTCATATGTTACTGCCCTAAATAAGATTATCTCCATGGCAACCGCAGGGCCGCAGGGTCTTTTCAACCTACAATATAAATTAATTCAAATTACTCCAACCTGAAGGCATTTTACCAAAAATACGAGATATTTTAGTTAGTATAAAACATTATTTCTGTAACGTTATACCAAATTACTACCTACCAATATTATTACACAGTTCATGGATCAGGAGTTTAAATGTATCTATTACATTGTATCTGCTAAATTATACATAAATAGGAACATAGGTACATTATACAGATATTAGGCCCAAGTTTGAAGGCTTTTTAAGACAGATCTAAATTTTCTAAAACTATTGGCATCCTTGTCTAATGGCTTGCAATGATAAAGACAGATATATTTTTAGTTAGTTTAGATCTGTCTTAAAATGCCTTCAAACTTGGGCCTATTACTACACATTTTTATTTAAATCATAATATAAATACGTAAGTAACATAGTAGGCCCAAGTTTGAAGGCTTTTTAAGACAGATCTAAATTTTCTAAAACTATTGGCATCCTTGTCTAATGGCTTGCAATGATAAAGACAGATATATTTTTAGTTAGTTTAGATCTGTCTTAAAATGCTTTCAAACTTGGGCCCAATGTAGTTTCTAACGCTTTTACGCCTTTTATTAAGGCAATTATAATGAAATTTTGCACACAATATTATGTTTTCAGGGGTACAGAAAATGACAGGTTACTCTTCGAATCGATATCATCATCACTACTCGTATTCTTTTTCGTCACTGCGCGGGTGAAGCCGCTGGGCGCATCTAGTATATACCTATATATATGAAAAACAGCAGGTTCGAATGTTATTTTGTAACGTGTCTTTTACATTACTGTAATAATATTAATGTAACAGGTAATAAAATTACATGTTAAGCAAAAAAGTCGATAAAATTATCTATTTTTATAAGCTACGAAGTATTAGCGTAATTTAGGTAGGTATACTTATACTGAGTTTTTCTCCAAAAATTAACATAATTTCAGTATTTTAAATACTGTATCTAAAACACTATAATTGAATTTGGGTTAATTAAAAAAAAGATAGGGGCTAATTAAGTTGAATGTCTGTTATCAGTCGTTTAACATTAAATTTAAAAAGATTGAATCATAAGCTGTTTTCCAGACATTTAATTTTGAATTTGTCTGCCCCGGGTTGTTCATAAATTTTATAGACCTCCCACTTCATTAACCCTAGCTTCCTGTTCATTAACCCGAATTCTCTCATTTCCGGTACAGCGTCATTAACCGGTATTGATTCAAGATTATTATACCATTTCCTATAACATGCAAACAACTCGTCAGTATTTTTGGCATTCTGAAGATTACCATAATAATAAATGGCTTTTGGGTTGATGTTTGGTTAGGTTATAAGATAATTATTGTCGGTGATTGTAATATTAATGTCTGAAATTGTTTTTATTAATTAATCATTGGTAACTTGCTTTAATGGTTAATTTGTAACGGTATAAAAATTCGTAAGTAAATTTACTGCTCTTTATTTAGACATACATATATGTAGACATATATAGATGAACTTTTTAATCTCTTCCTTATTCAAATCGTATTTAAGTCGAACGGCCAAGAATACAATTCAGGTTGGAAACAGGGTTTAACCCTGAATTCTGTATTGTGATTTTGCTAAGATAGTTTTTATTAATAATGTGCTGTGAGTGATGCTGTGTGTCTGTGTCAATACTATTTATTATTTACGTATTTTTCTACACACTTTTCTAATTTTACTATGGAAACTAACGTATGGTCACTTTTCTAATCATATCAATATTACCAAGTAGCTAGTAACTAATGCAAGTATGTCGGGATGCAATACCCTTTTGCCCTCAACATAGCTTTGATTTGCCCTCGATATGCCTCTCATAGTGTGTTACAATTCACAAGCGCTTTTTATTTTACGTGTAAGTAGGTGCACATTGCGTTAGTGTATTGCTGGCTAGATTTCTGACTCTCACTGAGAGTTTTTTTTAGCTTAAGCCATTACTCGTAGTAACTCTAACTTAGCGAAATACGAGCCTAGTAATTATCACATTACAATTTCACGCGACTAAATATGAACGATTGAACGTGGTGTCAATACCTCACTGTACAGATAATTCTGATCGTTTGAAGTTTCGCTGTACGCTAAGGCACACTATCAGTAAGATAGGGCTCATTCTTTCAATCAGGCTTCTTTTCCTCCAGGAACTTAAAGTTGATTCCTGGCATGAATTCGTTCAAGATAGAGATGGCGCTTCTTAGTGTCAGAGGCTAAATTAGAGTCGCTGCGCCAACAAAGTTCTCTGGCTTAGTCGTTCAATCTTGGCAGAGTGGTCGTAATCGTAATGTTACACGGAGGCTCATCGCTGTCGTCGACGCTCCTTCCCATGGCAGCTGCGCGTCTCGCATTGCTTCACCATTTCGGGCGGTTGTCAGCCAAAAAAGTTAGCTTTTTTTTCAATCAGGTGTTTGTTTTCATACGTGGTGAGATACTCTAATAAAACTTACACAAACAAAAGCCGCGCACGCTCGTGCATTGCTCGAACTGCCCTCGATATGCTCTCGATGTGTCCTCGATACGCCTCCTGATATAATTTTATCAGCCACCTCACGTACTCAGTCGGCCATTGCCCCGCATCGTACATGTGTCTCGGGCCCTGTATGGGGGGTTTTTGTTGCTCTTGTTACAAGAATACTAATGGAGTTGTAATCAATGGTCCGAAGGTCGACAGTCTCTGATTTTTGCTAAAAGTTTCCGCGTTCGATAGGAGAAAATTAATATTTAATTGTGTAGGAAGAAGCGGAATAATGATTCGGGCATATTCCGATTTGAAAATCAAATTAATTTGAATATACCAGTGTCTCCAGTAAAAAAGGACACAACTCAAAATCGCCACTTTTCAGGAGAGGCAAAAAACCAAATTTTTAGTGATAAAAGATATTCTGCAACTAAACTCAAACTTTTATTAATTGGTAAATGTCGATAAAAAATTGCTTTTTAATTTGCAGGCAATCCGTTTACTGTATATTTACTCTAACTTATTTTTTTTCTAGATTTTCTCGAGTTGTGCCCTTGTTAACAAAGCATATTGGGGGTAACTTTAGTTATACTAAGGACTATATTTGATTTCAAAGGAATATCATGTGTTATTCCGATTTATATATTTGCTAAAAAAGAATATGATGAGTAATTTCTTTCACTACCCAAAAGTAATTCACAAAAATCTATAATCTATATCTAAATCTATATCTATGTGTAGTGGTAGGGCTCTTTTGCAGAGCCCGGCTGGGGAAGTACCACACCTTTGCCAGTTATTCCACCGCCAAGCAGTAATGTGCAAACATTACTGTGTTCCGGTTGGAAGGGCATTGTTTCCAGTGAAATTACAGGGCAAATGGGAGATTAAACAACTTATATCTCAGGGTGACGAGCGCAGTGCTGTGCCACGCAGGGTCTTGAATTCTGTGAGTTCAAAATTCTGGGTGGTGCAGACCTGTTATGGGCAAACGTGACGTTTAACATCAGGCGAGCGATTTGCTCGTCTCGTCACTCAATTACATAAAAAAAAAAAAAAAAAAAAAAAAAAAAAAAAAAAAAAGTTTTATGAAAATTCAGACTTATTTAAATTATAATAATCAACATTAAACAAATCAACACATATTATTATCAAAGTTCTGAAATAAACGTTTTAAAAAGTAAGTATTTTAGCCAATACTTTTAATCATCATTGGTATTCTCTTCGTTGTGCAAGATAAAACTTAAATCAGGATCTACCTCTGCATTTCCCAATTCAGAAGTAAGCAATTTTTTTGTATATAAGTCATGACATTCTGTGTCTATAAACGGCAGAAGAGTCATGATATCGCGTTTTTTCTCCACGCTTATTGGCAGAAATACATTGGAGATAACGTTCAATGTAATGGTTGTATTTCTAGGTTTTCCGTATCTTTGAAATGAAAATGGTGTGAAGCCGTTTCCGTTGCATAAATTCGTTTTGTAGTTAACTATTAGCAGATCGGTTTGTCTATATTGAAACCATCTTAAATCTTATACCGCTTCCCATCAGGTTAGGGCAGCACCAACTTGACCCTCTATTTTTCTGCCGTCTGTGTAGACTTGGGGTGCTACTAGCTGGTTGGAGGTGTTCTCTAGGTGCTCGAACTCCACGGACGTCTGGGTTGACGGGTGTGGCTGGTCCAGGTAACTAACGTTTCGTTCGAGCTCCGCTTCTAGTGGGAGGTACTCTTGGGAGAAGTTTTTCTTCATTCTGTACAGACTGGCTGCTTCAGTTATTCTCAGGTCGAGGAGGAGAAGACCTGAGAGGGCGAATGCTGACTTGAGGGAAACAGTACGGTATACCTTGCAGATTTTCTGGGCGAAATCTCTTTGGATTGCGTTCACGTGCTTCTTGTTTTCCTCAAGGTCTACCGCTTGCGCCCACACGCTCGAGGCATACATGATGATGGGTTCCACTACTGCGACGTAGATGGTTCTCGTAATCGCGCTGTTTAGAACCCAGGTTACTTTCGCCGCACATGCAATCTGCTTGTAGATATCTGCCACCTTTTTACACTGGGCTTTCACGTGTGATTTGAAGCCTACGGTCGATCAACAGGCCAAGCAGCTTGACTTCTTCGACGGGATTAAGCTGGATGCCAGACATGACCAGGTTTGGGGGTTCGTACTTCAACTTTTTGGTGAAAAGTTGAGCTTGTTACGTTTTCCCCATTCCACGATCATGTCCAACGTGTTGTTGGCCTGCTGCTCGATGATGTTTGACTGTAAACCTGTGAACACGAGAACGACGTCATCCGTGAAGGCTTGACAGTATACTCCCTCTGCTTCCAGCAGTCGCAGCGACGAGAGTCGACGAGTCTAGGATTACGTTCCAGAAGGTGGGTCCGCCGATAGATCCTTGAACACACCCTTTGGTAGTTTCCCTCTCGTGTGCTGCTCCTGTATAGTTGACTTTGACTGTTCGGTTTGAGGTATGATTGAGGTATGAGTTTACCATCTCGTCGAGGTTTTTTGGGCACCTCTTCTTCACTAGATTGTGTTTTAGGGCGGGCCGCCATGCATTGTCGAATGCGCCCTCTATATCCAGGGAAACTATGATGTTTTTGCTGTTTACTCCTTTTTTGATGTGCTCTACCAGGTCGTAGATGGCGTCTTCGGTTCCTCGTTGGGGCATGAAACCGTACTGATTCTGACTGATGGTCGGGAGGAGATGCCTTTGGAGTCGGTTTATCAAAAGCTTTTCGACGATTTTTCCAGGGACGGACAGGAGACCTAATAGGACGGTATGACTTCGGATGTGTGTAATCTGTTTTACCGGGTTTGCGTAGGATAATCACGTGCGCCGCTTTCCACTGCTTGGGGAAGTACCTCAGTGACAAGCATTTGTTTGCTATCGCTAAGAAGATTTCTCGTTCGCTTCGGATGGCTGCAGCGCAGATGTCAGCGGTGAGCCCGTCGGTTCCGGGGGCTTTTTTCGGGTTCAGTGTTCGCTACACTGACTTTAGTTCAGCTGATGTGAATGGTGGATCATCTTCCGGTAAGTCCATCGGTGTTTCCTTTGTCCGTCCCGCAGTTCTGTATGGCACGGCTGGTCTGTGCATTCCGAGTCGTCGGGATAGAAAGGTCTGGCTAGTAGTTCTGCAGAGTGCATTGGGGATACAGTGTTGCCTTCGGTATCCCGCAGAAGCAAGTCTTCTTGCCTTCCTGAGGTTTTCCTGATCATGAGGTTCACGTGCTTCTTGTTTTCCTCAAGGTCTACCGCTTGCGCCCACACGCTCGAGGCATACATGATGATGGGTTCCACTACTGCGACGTAGATGGTTCTCGTAATCGCGCTGTTTAGAACCCAGGTTACTTTCGCCGCACATGCAATCTGCTTGTAGATATCTGCCACCTTTTTACACTGGGCTTTCACGTGTGATTTGAAGCCTACGGTCGATCAACAGGCCAAGCAGCTTGACTTCTTCGACGGGATTAAGCTGGATGCCAGACATGACCAGGTTTGGGGGTTCGTACTTCAACTTTTTGGTGAAAAGTTGAGCTTGTTACGTTTTCCCCATTCCACGATCATGTCCAACGTGTTGTTGGCCTGCTGCTCGATGATGTTTGACTGTAAACCTGTGAACACGAGAACGACGTCATCCGTGAAGGCTTGACAGTATACTCCCTCTGCTTCCAGCAGTCGCAGCGACGAGAGTCGACGAGTCTAGGATTACGTTCCAGAAGGTGGGTCCGCCGATAGATCCTTGAACACACCCTTTGGTAGTTTCCCTCTCGTGTGCTGCTCCTGTATAGTTGACTTTGACTGTTCGGTTTGAGGTATGATTGAGGTATGAGTTTACCATCTCGTCGAGGTTTTTTGGGCACCTCTTCTTCACTAGATTGTGTTTTAGGGCGGGCCGCCATGCATTGTCGAATGCGCCCTCTATATCCAGGGAAACTATGATGTTTTTGCTGTTTACTCCTTTTTTGATGTGCTCTACCAGGTCGTAGATGGCGTCTTCGGTTCCTCGTTGGGGCATGAAACCGTACTGATTCTGACTGATGGTCGGGAGGAGATGCCTTTGGAGTCGGTTTATCAAAAGCTTTTCGACGATTTTTCCAGGGACGGACAGGAGACCTAATAGGACGGTATGACTTCGGATGTGTGTAATCTGTTTTACCGGGTTTGTGTAGGATAATCACGTGCGCCGCTTTCCACTGCTTGGGGAAGTACCTCAGTGACAAGCATTTGTTTGCTATCGCTAAGAAGATTTCTCGTTCGCTTCGGATGGCTGCAGCGCAGATGTCAGCGGTGAGCCCGTCGGTTCCGGGGGCTTTTTTCGGGTTCAGTGTTCGCTACACTGACTTTAGTTCAGCTGATGTGAATGGTGGATCATCTTCCGGTAAGTCCATCGGTGTTTCCTTTGTCCGTCCCGCAGTTCTGTATGGCACGGCTGGTCTGTGCATTCCGAGTCGTCGGGATAGAAAGGTCTGGCTAGTAGTTCTGCAGAGTGCATTGGGGATACAGTGTTGCCTTCGGTATCCCGCAGAAGCAAGTCTTCTTGCCTTCCTGAGGTTTTCCTGATCACTTTGTAGATCTTGTCCCACATGCTCTCCTTGTCCTGATTCGTGCAGAACTCCTTCCAGCTTTCTGTTTTAGCTTTTTCGACTTTATCCTTGTAGTCTTGACTGGCGATTCGATATTGTTCAACTACAAACCCTATGATATAGAATTCTATGATATGAGAAACTAGATTATCAACAAGTTATATCTAAAATCAAAATAATTTCATTTAATACTCACTTTTTCAGATGGTTTTAGCACTAAATCAGTCATTTTTCTACCGCGATTAATTTTTTATCTAATTTACTATGAAAAAGAACTTGCACTACACTTTGACAACAACTAACGATTGAGAAAAAAACAATTGCACGTCTTATTATCGTTCTTTGTAATTATAAATTGAAATGCATAGGGTATTAGGTTTTAAAATTAGTCTGGAAATACAGAATTAAATATTATACGCAATATTATGATTAAATACGTTTTCGTCACTAGAATAACAAAAAAATTGCATGAAAAGTAATGAAAATATTAATTTCAACCGTCTCAACAGTTTCTCTGCATGCTGGTCGACTGATATGAATAAAGGATCAACACGATAAATTCCATTTAGATTCATCTGAACAAAAGCTACTACTGAAGTTGTTCCCTTTTAGACATGATTACAAAATGGATTATTTGAATTTATTCCCATTTATCTTCAGAAAGCATTAAACTAACATGAATTGTGTCTTTTTGTAGCTAACATAATTAGCATTATGCCATTTTGTCTGATATTATTTTTGGATTTATTATAGTTGTGTCGATTAAGTTATAAAATTGACTTGACAACTATCGATGTGCCCTTTCGAACAACGAGTTATGCCGTTGATGTTATTGAAAAAAGTAGGTTAGGGTTTACTTAGAGCTATGTCCTTTTGATATGTTATGTAACACGACACGTAGATTACAATGGTGCAATAAAAACAAAAGGGCATAACTCGAGTTATGCCCTTTTTAACTGGAGGCACTGATACATAAGCTGGGTATATAACGATTAAATCATTCCACGAAAAGTACTTATCAATAGTACAGATATATTGAAAGTTTATTCGATTGGTGGAACTAGATAAATCCTACATTGAAATTCCGCTCGCCTAATACGAGTAGGTACGTACGTACGTAGGTACTGTACTGTGCACAATTCAACTGGGGATATATTGTGCAGCTTGCAACCTTTTACGAGTATTTCAGACAAAGTAATAAAATATATGGCACCATAATATATTATAATAAACAGAAAATCAGAAAGCACAAGGCGTCAATTATATCTTGAGTAAAACGGGCACAAATTTTCATGAGAAAAGGAAGAAACTGAGTTTTCTAATTTTAAAAACTAAGTAAACTTATAATTATTACGTTACAAAATAGAGCAATTCCCTTACTTAAAAATTGTGAACCACACACTCGCTTATTTCCTCTCCGGAATGTTCAGTGACGGGATGGCACGTTTAATTAGACCGGTTCCCGTTAGTTTATCGACAGCGGACTTTTAATACCGTAAGTAGAGGCTTTATTGGAACGGTTAAATATTTTTTAACCGTTCGTTTAACGGTTTTTTTAACGAGCTATGTGATTAAGTAGAGGGCTTTTCGGAATTTAAAGTCAAGAAATTACGTTGAATGTTTTCTAGAACTCTATTATCTTCTTTCTTCTTCTTTCTTACATATAAAAATTAATCGCTGTTCGTTTGTCCGCCTAAAACTCGAGAACGCCTGGACCGATCTGAATATATTTATATATTTTTTTGTTCTGTACGCTCGGATTTCAGGCTAAAAACAACACAAACATTAAGGCAAAGTAAAATAACATTCGGTAACATTCGGTTGGGCGGCCCTATTGCGTCGGTATCGTTTCATTCTTAACGATTCATCTTTATGACTGACCACGTAATCTACGAGGAAAACAGTTCCAACTAAACCGATTATATGAAGACAAACATTATCACGACCTAAAGCTGAAATTACACCAATGCAACCTCATCTGGCATAGCAACAAACACTATCGTTGATTCAGTGGAAACAGCTAAAATATTATATTTTTGACGTGACAACGTCTTATAATTCGATGGAGCCGGCTGCACGCACGAAAAAACATGACGCATGCGGCGTTACCTCGCTCTGAGGCGTTCCATTTAAGGCTTGAAGTGCAAGCGAGAGCGCGCAACGAGCGACAAATAGGCACAATCGGCCTCCGCGTTCGGCAGCGTTCGACATCTGTCTCTCTCCTACTTGAGTGAGCAATGCGTCCGCGTGGACAGCTGCTATACAATAATTTAATACATTTACATGTTTTCGTCAAGTATGAAGTGCAGTGAAAAGTGAATGTGGTGTCAATTTTTTCGATATTAAATATAAATTATGTTCAGTGATATATTGTCGTAATTGTATTTATGCGTACAAATAAATGTAACTTGATCAATTCAATTGTGATTTCCATTTACCTCCTTCTCTATGTCCATACAAAATATCTATCAAACAAATAAAATTAAAATTTTCTTTTAAAAATGAAACCATTCCATCAGTATTTTCTTATGACGTTGTCACGTTCAATTATCGTCAGTAAACTGACTTTGCAGACAATCGATTTTTTTAAATTAAAATTTTAACGCCTTACTAACATAGGTACTGTTATTAAATCATTAGTATTCAAATCTATTTAAATACTAAATATCGTTTTGTTAGGTTTTATCAGTTGATGCCCAGTTTATTTTTCATTTAATTATATGCAGCGTGCGAGCATACCGCATCGCTACACTGAAGTTATAGCCACACATTTTTAACTTTAAGTATTATTTACACGGCTTGTACCGGTTAATTAGGAATTACGTAATTTTGTCTGCTGTTGTTCAGACGCGGGATCACAGTGCACTGTAACAAGTATGACAGCAACCGTGGCATTTGATAACTTTAATACAATATCACACGACAGTGATATATTTTGAAGACTAACGTATTTCATGACAATTTTGGCATCTATGACAACTACGAGTATAGCGCCTTCGTATAATCTCAGCTTTACTTACGTGGGCGTCATTCACGTAGCAAAAGTAATAATTTTGCTGCTCACATTCCGTATAAACAGTTCTCTTTGTCCGGAAAACTAGAGCCTTTCGGACATGACTAATCCGGAGCTGGGCGGGCTTTGTTTTGGCGCTCATTACGGTTCTGGTAAGTAGTGAGCTGAGCTGATTTAGCACAAGCAGAGCTCATGAGCTGCGTGTAAAAAAGTAAAGTTTTTATCCACTTCAAATCTGTTTCAATGGGCGAAAAGCGTTTTGGTAATCGAGTTTTAGAGGGAAAAGACGATTTTGGGTATTTACTTTAATTAACTAGCTGCGCCCGTGGTTTTACCTGCCTTTTCTGGGATTAAAAGGATTTTATTAATCCTGGGTAAAAGTTCCGTTAAGTTGTCCGTTAACCTTTTATGCGTGATTGAGTAACCATGATACTGACTTTGATATTTATAATTTTAGTTAGATTTTGCTTACTTCTGCCTGACTTTTTCATCACCATTAATATTAGAAGATCGTTGAGGTAAAGTAATTTTCATGCTTTTTCTACTGCCGTTGCTTTTGACTTAAGTTCTACTGTGATAAATTCCCAGACTGTAATAAAACTTAAAAACTACAAAAAAAATTACTAGATTTATAAAATCTAAATAAATATTCAAATCCCATTAGTATCAAAACTTTACGACATTTACAGTTATTCACAGTATTTTTACGTTCAACAAAGAAAGTTTCTGAAAGTTGATTGACAGTGAAATCGGTATACTTTACACAATAAAAATAAATACTTCATAGTTTGAATGCCAAAGTTTAATTTATTATGGTATCGTTATTCGTAAAACAACGGTTTTATTTTTTAGCTAAAGTCTATCCGAACTTTCATAAAAGTCTTACTGGCAATCAATCTTGTCGTTATTGTAAATATCTTTAAAAAATAAGTAGGTACCTACAATACAATCATAGGTAGGAGATTGTTTTAATCATAATGATTTCAGATACAAAATCATTAGTATTTAATAATTGATTTTATACTTTTATATTTCTGGCTTTTCGGTGAAGGAAAACATCGTGAGAAAATCTGCATATGTCCGGAGAAGAAATTCAATGGCGTATGTGAATCCACCAACCCGCACTTGGTCAGAGTGGCGGAATACGGCCTAATCACCCTTCGAGAGTAGACCTGTACCCAGCAGTGGGAGGATTAAAGGTTGAATGATGAAAAAATTAATGATGATACTTTGGTGAGTAAGTTATTTAGGGTTGTCTCTGTACAGGGTTGGCCTCAATTCCACGTATACTATGTTAAACTTAAAAAGGGCCAAAGCGAGGCTGACAAAAAAAAATTTAACCATGCAACTGCGAAATGGCAATAAAAAACAGAAAGATAAATCACACAAAAACGCCGTGCTGCTGCATTTTAAATCTGTTAACGTTTATTTTATAACATTATTTTTTTCCAAAACTGGTAAAAACAATCTCAAACTTTAGCAAACAACTGGTTGATATCAATACATTCGATACATCAAAGATCGGCCGAGTGTGTACGTACTCGTATGATTTGAAAAGTTTCCGGATGGCCGCGCGAGTTGCTTTGCGGCGAACAACTATTGTGTTGAGATAGTTGTCTTACTCGAATCGAAACTAATGTATCGTATAAAGAACTTGAACAATAAAAGGGTGTAAGAATCTTTGTAAAACAAATACCTATACTAGCTTGCTGTTGGCTTTCGCTAGATTTTTATGGCTGTGGTAAGCTTAGTTTTGCAAGTTTTACTAGATCTAATACATGTAATGAAATTTCTTAAGATTTTCAAAATGTTTTGCCTTTTCACGTTTATGATATGAAAAGAACGAAATTTGGCATTTCTGAAAGCAAAAATGATAAAATCAAATAAAACTTAACAAGATGTAGGTACATAATCATGACTACTTTCCTGCGGTTTCCCCCGCGCAGTTTTAATCGCAATTTTAATAGTGATTCGAGGGTATACTACCTTGTATCCCAAAAGTGGGATGACTAAAGGTTGAGTTGTTGTTGTTTGTAAAAAAGTAACCATGTACTTTTCTATATCCCTGACAAGATGTTTGCAATTTTATAAAACCATACAATTTAATTTGATGAGTTAAATTTTGCTGATGTTTCACATAATGATCTGTTGTGTGTACTCAAGGCATGAAAGCGGAAAAAAAACAAACAAATAATCAAAGTTTTGTGTTCATAATACCAGTGAAAATATTTATGATAAACACACCTTAGCCCAAATTTTAGTTGTAGATAAAGTTATCACAAACTCCGATCTCGGTTTTAATTCCAGGAACTCAAAGATAACAATTCACTCTTAACCATAATTATAACATTTCCCAACTTCGAAGGCTCTAATAGCAAAAGTAAGGTTTACACAACAACCAACTTATCTTTGCGTGCGGCTAAACGAGGGAACTAAAGACTTTTGACGGAATATTGTCAGCTGTGTACGGGAAATGCGATAGTACCGCTCACTTGTTTCTAAAGTTAAGTTGTTCAGCCACTGTAATCAAAGTTGTTACGTCTTAACTCATTTGTTATGGACTCGGAATGCGCTACTATCATTTCACGTAATTGTTTTAGTTCTGATGTTGCTAATTGTTGTTGTCGGTAAAATATCGGTTAACTTCTGTGTTGGTAACTTGGGCTGGTAATGTTTTATTTAGAATACGGTTGGGAATTATGGTACTTGTAGAGAATAAACGCTGCTTGTGAACAAACAATGTTTTTGGTTCCACGCGTTTTGTCTTTGTACAGCATTGGTTTAGCAAAGGCGAAAGACTTTGGGTGGAGCGCAGTGGCCTAAAATTTAGATTTTTTTCTAAACTGTTACACATTGTTGTTGCTATAGATCTTTTTCTTTTTCTTTACCGGGATCCCATTATTCGGAATCGGGTCTCTTCACTTTTCTGTTCCAAGTCAGTCGATATGTTGCTATAGGTATTGATAGAAAAATGTTAACCAAAATTATAAATATGAAACGTCTAAAGTTAGCTTCTGAAGTTTCAAGAAAAATAAATAATTAATTAGAATAGCTTAACGATTCTGTTTTTTTAACAAATTTATGGCTATCAAAACGCAGTCTCCATTAAGTTTCGTCGTCGTATCTATTCAACAAAACCTTAAAAACAGTCTCGTAATTCATGGTTTTTCTTTCCAATACCAATTTTTCGCCCGGAAAATCCTCCAAAGAAAGTAATTAAGGTTCGTGATGACACAGTTAATAAAGGCCCAAATCTCTTCCCGTCCTTTGTGCCGCGGCGGCGGAATCTCATAAAGAATGCATTTTCAACAATAACTCCGACCACCCTTTGTGAGCGACCCATTTATGGCTAAATCGGTTATGCTCTGTTACTTTACAATGTCGAAAAAATGAATGTACAAGATTGCGAGTTGGATTCGGGCCAACTGTCGCTTGACCCAATATCTTTCTGTGCTTAAGGCGGCGCGTATATTGGCGGCGAAAGAGTCGTACTTTATTGTGTGTTTTACACGATTTTTATGTATGAAGCACTAAGAGATATTTGCTCGAAGCCCGCTGGGAAACTACTGTTAAAATAAGCTCAAAAGACACCTACGCATAACTATACCTAGATAAAATAGGTAGGTGCTTACAAAACCAATTTAATTACAAAACAGATTAGTTGGGCCGCCTTTTATAATAATTAGCAAAATGGTTCGTTGAATACTCTAACAAGACCTTTAACTAGACTTGACCTTTAAATACTACTTTATTACAAGTTACCCATCTAAACTAATTTAAAAAATTACGCTAATGTAAAACTAATACTTCAAATTAAGGTGGGGTCATGGCGCATCTTGGATAAGGTGTTTTATTGATTAATTAGTACATTGAAACAAATATTCGCGTTCCACTTTTCATTAAAATCGTACATCTTAGGCGCAAAGCAAGCTCGTGGAAACTTTACCTAAGTATCTACAGATTTTTGTTCTAGAAATACTTCCAGTAAATTATTAAAATTCGCACTTGGCTGAACTTCACTCAAGGTGATTTGTGGAACGTTCTCAGCTATTTGTTTGAATCAAAGTACAGATTTGTAGTTTTTCTTACAGGGATTTGCTAAGTTTATTTTTATTGTGAGTTATTGAAGCTTTTCGAAGATAAAAATGTTTGTGTTTGATAGATTGGAAAACAAGATGGGGAATGGATTTTTTCTGCGCATTAGCTCATCATCATCACCATCAGCACATGAAGTATTAAGATTATTTATTGACTGCATTTCTCTAGGATTGAAATTTATTCCTGAAAACTGAGTAGTTCATCATGCAAGAAAAGGCAATATGGTTTTGATATAGCTTAGAAACTTTTCCATTTGCTTCAATTGTTCACTTTCAGCTTTTACATACCTATTCAAATCCTTGTAATAATTTATAATAATAATCTTTGTATTTTTATTTGTAATGAACTAGTTTACCATAACACTATTTCCTCAGTGGTATAGTTTTAGACCCACCATACCACCAGGGGTATGGCCAGTGGTATGGTGGGTCCGTCACAATATTAAAGTATGTTATTATATAGGTAGATAATATTTTTTTGTAATTTACCACAGCTAAAAAAGATAGGTACATATGGAATTAGGGTCGATACACATCTGACGGAAAATGCGTCGCGTACTATCGCATACTATACTCGACGCACTAGCGCATCATCGGTTGAGTGTGAAAGGTTGGATGTTTTATTATACATTTCTCTGTTCTGGCGTTACGCGATCGATAATACGCGACGCATTTTCCGTCAGATGTGTATCGACCCTTACTCAACACACAAGAAACGTACTCGAAAACAAGAACAAAATAAAAATTACCTACGTTATTAAAAAACGATACAAATAATTTAAATTTCAATAATTCTGAGCCTTACTTATAAACGATGCTTAGCAGTTGCCAAGATTGATAGAAGTCACTTGACTTATGCGCAATACTAAGCAATGTCAATTGACTTTCAGAAAACTTTTAAAGTAAGGCCCTTAGTAAAATATAATTTTGCGTGCTTGCAACGTGCTTGCATATTATATTAACGTATGCAAGCACGTTGATTAAAAATACAAAACATAACCTGAAATAGACATTCCCTGCACACGTATTTTCTTTCCATTAGCAAAGTGAAAGGAACTAACTTCAATGCTCCGTGAGAGACGGGAATTTTAAATTTCGTGCCGCATAATCCATTTCGAGATAGAGCGGAATAAATTCAAATATTATGTGGGTTGTCACTGTAGATATTGAATAGTGAATGTAGCTACGAGAGCTATTTTAGGTAGACTAATAAAAGGCAAAAGTGTATTAAAAATTCTGACAAAAGTACTGGTACATTGACAAACTTACTAGTTAGCGATGATAATAATCGTCGCTAATATTATAAACGCGATAGTTTGTATGAGTGTATGAATGTATGCATGTTTGTTGCTTTTACACGCAAAAAGGGCTGAACGGCTTTACATGAAGTTTGGAGTAAAGGTTGTTCATGGTCTGGATTAACATAATAATATCTAATAGGCTACTTTTTATCTCGGAAAACGCAGGTTTAACCGCGGGGCGCAGCTAGTATTTTTTTAATGCGTAAAGGGAGTTGGTTTATTCGTTTGTTACTCTTTTACGCCTTAACTACTCTACCGATCACAGGCAGGCAGGTAGGGTTTCCGATAGGCGTGCAGCCTATGTCCTTTTTTGTGCCCCAACTAATACGTCCATCTATAAAATTTCTTGGTGGCTGCACGCCTATGTCTTTTTTTGTGCCCCATTTTCAACATCATCAACATCATCATTCTTATAGCGTGGGTGAAACCGCGGGGTTCAGCTAGTAATGCACTAAGCAGTGATGGTGATAATTAAAAACAGTGATAGGTATACGATGATATTAAAAAATTGTAAAGCCGAGCAATTTTAGATCTACTCAGAGAGTATGCATAAATACTGTTGAATACTTCAAAGGCTACTTTTTTCCCCTTTTTTTTATAGGTACTCTAAAGCGGGCTTGGAGAACCAATAGAACCATACTTGGACCTTTTTTTATAAGTTTGATTAATTAAGTAAGATTCAACGAAATATCTCAGAGAGGGCGTAATGATAATGCAGAACGCTGCTAAGTTTAGTGGCATGTTAGTTTTTTCATTTTGATTACTTATTTTAGTAAGTATGTTGATTGTTAACCGTTATGGTTTTACTTTTAAGTTTTATGGCGTCTTTGAAGATAACGACTTATTTCAGATTTTATCTTCAGGTGAGTTTTAACTAAAGCTTTTCTTCGTTTAAAAAAAAACAACATCTTTAAAGAATTAAGAAACTCAGTAAAATCCTTTCATGTTCTCCGCTAAATTTTTTACTATCCGAGTACCATTCTTCTAACTCCGCCAAATAAAATCTGGGTCTTCCTAAAAGAAAGCAATAAAGTTAATTTACTCAATAAAGCATTCATCATTAAAGCTGATTATTAGAAAACTTGAAGCGATTTCTTTCAGGAAAGCAAAGTTTCAACTTCAAAGGTTTTTCTCGGAAATTGGGTAGAGATTTTTTTTCGACAACAAAGGGATTCGATTATGGGCGCAGAAAGGGAGCAAGCGGGAGTTTTACTCGTGAGGTTGGGATTATAGCGCATGAGCGGAGCGAGTAATTACATTTTTGGGGGATTCGGTGTGTCACTTGGTGTGATTAATCATTTTTGTGGGGTGAAGAGTCGTGACACGACGCTGCTGGGGTTTGTCAACATGGTGTGTTCTGCAATAAAGAAAATTATTACATTCATATATTATGTCTTTGATATACTTGTTTATCAAACAGTCGTGTTTATTTTGTTTTACGTGTTTTATTTTATTTTTAAAAAGACAGTAAGATGATAATAGTAAACTAATTCAATACTTCTTCGCCACCTTCTCTCACTACAGCCTCTTCCTTGCGAAATTTTCGTCTGAGATTGCACACGGTGTTATCAGGACTCTCATTATGTGTCTTGTTGCGTATTTATTTCCAGTGTCAGGTAAAAAGGTCGCTCTGTGTGTAAGGGTATTTTTTACTCGCACGAAAGGGTTTTCGATTTTTTAGACTTTCTTTGTTTTAGAGCTTGGTTTGGGTTAACGCTTGCAAATTAGGAATGATTGTAGTAATTTTTTGTGGTGTTGTAACAGCGTTGTCTGTCTGTTTCTTATAACAATTTTATTGATACTGATCATTCCCATGTAAACTTTCCATTAAATGAGTTCGTTATTATTAAGTATGAAATTTTAAGTGTAAGCTACTCCCATAAGTAATTTTATCGAAACCTGGCAAGTCATTACAGAATAAACATTGTTCGAAAAAACTTTTTTTGAAACATAAGTCAGACTGCATGATTCGTAATTAATTATCTACAGAGTACAGCCAGTTTTGATAGCAAACACAGCAGTTAAGATAAACAAAATTAAATGACATTTTCATCAGTTTATAATTATATTAGATACTATGTACAGTTTAAAGCTGCATTTTCTTACTGCTACTTCACTGTTGTATGTCAAAGTTATTAATATAAGTATGTACTTAAACTAAACTGTCCAATTTAAGAAGTTCTAGTAATATTTTAAATGAAATGTGCTCAAAATGTAATCAAGATAACTAACTCCCATATTTATCATACCCATAATAATTCTCTGAATAAAAGGAGAAAGTCCATTTACTCCTCGAAATTTTAACTTTTCCAACATTTTTCCACCATCCGTAATTCCAGAGGAAATATTTATTAATTTTGACGCTAATTCTAAGGACGCGACGTCTCAAGGGGATTTCGAGATCGTCAAGTACGCTTTATAATAGAAATAAGTTATATCAATAGCATTTGAGTGGCCTATTGACTGTTTATGGTCTATTTTTAGGGCATACAAATACAATCAACTAATTCGTTTCTATCTATCTTGTAACCAGTTAGGAAATCAATGTTAGGTGAGATGGAGTGACGCCTTGAGTTAGGTGGCAGGTAGCAAGTGGATGCATAAGGCAGAAGATCGTGCTTCGTGGACAAACATAAAATAGACTGATGATGTAGCTACTTTTATTCATCGCTAGTTTAAGTTGAACTATGGGAAGTACAAGTAAGATGTTATTGAATAATAAATAATAATCAATAACATCACTTTAGTTTAATAAATCCAGCTGGCCTAAAAATGAACACCAGTACTTGTCACATAGCCCATTCGAACTTATTTAGTTTTTTTTCGTTTCAATGTTCTAGTTGAGTAATTTAGACAGAACTATGAAGGTTAATGCCAGACGAGCGTGCTGTTAAACGACTTCATAATAGAGAAACTCCACAACAAAATTAACACACTAGATAAAAAATGTCTTGACTTGCTCCTAACATATTGGTGAAACACGATCTCGAACAACACCAAAGCAAAGGAAGTGCACCACCAGAAACTCGAATAAGATCTTATTTCGTTTGGACGTTATCTTTAACCCGAGATAGTGAAATTTATTTTGTCGAGAAATTACTTCCTTTACTCCACTTTAGTAACCACGGGCGAGTTTCTGAACTTTTGCTATTGAAAATTTAATTTGGAGAATTTTTGCTTTGTTGTTAACATTGGAGTTGGGTTAGGAATTTTTTGACTGGGTTATCTAATTAATTAGCGTCTGTCTTAAAATATCTAAAGTTAACTGACTGCTACGTCTTAGAAGTTGGTTATAAGTTTTCTACCCAAAAAGTGAATAGAAGCTCTAAGCTTTTCAAAAAGCAGTATTCAATCATGATTAGTAGGTATACGCTATACTCACTCATTTCATTAAATGCCAATACTTTACAAGTAGGCAAGGCATAATTAAGTTACTAAGTCTTTGAACTCTTGGAAAATTTATCAATAATTCAAAGCAATTCCGATAATAATCTCTTCACAAAATTTAATTTATAATGTCACCTACAAAAAGCCTTTAAATCGTTCCCACATGACAATGAAATATGCAAAGCATTTTCTACGAAGCATTTTCTCAAAGAATTCGATTAATTGAAAAGCACTTTAAACCGTGTATGAATAACGGGTCGACTGTCGTCTGGTTCAAGTATTTATAAACGTGCTTTTCATAAGAAAATTCTGCGAAATATGCTGTATATATATAATGCTGTTGGTAGGAAAACAATCAGATCATCATCATCATAATCAACTGTTTTTCACCACCGAAGTCGGATCTTGATCGATGTTTTTCGCCCACTGCTAAGTTATAGGTCTTCGCTTTAGCACACCATCCTTTGGTCCTGTGCCGGTCTCATCCACTGCTTTACTGCCGCATTTACAATATCATTTGACCAGCTGAGCAAACCTATGGTCTGCCCGATGATCGGTTTTAGTTCCGTGCCCACCATTCTGTGCGAAAACTGCGATGAATAAAAATTTGGTTCAAGCAATTCTTCAAATTCAAAATCTTAAAGTTAAAACTTGGCTGGCCACTCGGCCTTTACGAGTTTGTAGTTTCTTAGTTCTAGTAGGCTTGTACCTTACTTTTATTGTAGTTTTCAACGAGGATATTTCAAGATTTCAAAATGTGTCTCGCATTAATTTTCCAAAATTCCACTGCGATATGGAAGTTACTCTGGAAATGAATTTGCAAAATTAACAAATCGTAATAATATTGTCTCGTTTTATAACCAGATGGATCGTTTTGATACCGGTTATTTCGTACTTGTAAAAGTAAACAATACAAAAGCCGACTGGAATGGGATTTTTATCCGATGACAAAAAACGCATCAGCGCAAGCCCCCATTTTCTCTAAAAAGTAATAAAACTCACATGTAACAACCCTATCGCGATCAAAGTGCGATGTTTACAAGTCAGGGTCATCAATCAACGTCCGATGTAGGGTTGTGAGCGAATGTTTTCATAATTTCATAAAGGTTCCTCGAAGTTTTTTATTACTTTACCTTTCGTGAAGGCCAAAATCAAGATTTGGGATTATTTATTGCTACGTGTGAAAATTCGTAAATATTATTTACAAGGAAAACGTGGGAGGGTCATAAATTCGACGAAACACCACATACGTTACAGATAATACAGGCTCCCACAGTTATGTGGATTCTACTGCCGTGATTTTCTTGGCTCCACCATTTTATGCTTTCCTCATGATTTATATTGGCGAAAAATAAAATAATTCTGAGTTTCTTTTAAAAATTTATAAAAGCGTTAATTGGCAAGAAATCAAGAGTCAAAGAAAAAGATCTTTAGTACTTAACTATTGTGTAGTATTGATGCTGTTTCCACTTAAGTAAGCTGAGTAGTCAGGACAACTATAAAAACGGTTCCTTAGTAGGTACAATTTGAATGAAACGACCAGCACTGACTGTCGGCGACGACGAACATAACTCTAAAATCAGCCAAAATATAAACTGTACAGTTATCATCTCAAAACTCGATTATGCATTTGCGAAGTGATTTGGAAAGTTTATTAAAGCTGGCCACTTTTTACTTAAAATACTTATATATTCTATCTACTTTGAAAATTACACCTGACGGTCGTGAATAATTAGGGTTCCGTACCTGAGGTATCTCAGTCAAACCATTTTAGATTTATGAGGTATTATTTTAGAGTTACAATAAAACGTAACATTTATAACAAGACATTAAAGACAGGTCTATCCCCGTCTTTAATGTCTTGTTTTCGAGATCAATGGCGTTCTCTGGTGTCGGTGGCCAAGACCCACTTTGGGTCGCTGCGCCAGAGGAGTAAGTAAGTATGTAAGTTAAAACAAAATTAATTTCGAATGTATCAAACAGACATCTACTCGTAGTTATCATCCGATGGTTTGTCTTTTTTACCCAGATTTCCGAAAATGATTTCTCGAAGAAAATTTCGAAATAAAAATACTGAATTCAGAAAATTATAACAGTTTGAGTAGCTACACGTGCATTAAAAAAACAATTTTTAGCGACTGGTCGAATTTAGGCCGATTTTTCTTTTTCCAGCTGGGTTTGTAGACCTGAACTCAAGAGCACGCTTGTTTCTTGCTGAGTAATGTTTCTACCATCTCCCGGGTCATCAGGCTCGAGGGCCACTTGATCCGGTCCGCTCGACTAACAGTGAACTTTATATATTATTATATATATTTGATAGGTATTACTGCTGCCGGTGAAGATAATGAGATGAAGCAAAAATTTAATGGTAATTTTGTGGCGAAATAATCCTACTATCTCGCTTTCTACTATCCTATTATATAAATATTATAAACTCGAAAGTTTGTAAGAATGTATGGATGCATGTTTGTTATTCTTTTACGCAAAAATAGCTGAACGGATTTACATGAAATTTGGAATGAAGGCTGTTCATGGTCTGGATTAACACATAAGCTACTTTTTATCCCGGTTAACTCTGGTGAAGCCGTGGGGCGCAGCTAGTTTTATAATAATTAAGTATTTAAGTACTCTGCTGATAAAGCTTGGAATCAAACTGATATAAAGGCAAAAAAAAAAATTAATCATTTTTTCAATACGGAAAGAAAATCCAGCCTATATTCTTTTAAGCAAAAACATTGATAGAATTCTGTATTATAATTTAAAAACTTAATAAACGTCTTTAAGCTTAAAAAATAAAAACGAGAAAAAAGAGAGAAATGAGAGCTTACTCAAGCGTTCTTATGTTCTAAAAAACGTGATGACCAAGTTAATCAATAATTAATACTGTTTCCATCAATTTTGACACACATTTCTTGATATTTTGCTCAATAGCATAAAGAACCATCATTTCGAAAGCAATCTCTCGCTTGTCCCATATTTTATTTTCTTTGCTTATTTTCTTTTTCCCCAAGATACGATTTGCCTGTTTTAATTTTCAACGGCTTTCATAATTCCGTCTTATTTTTGATACAGTTCACGACTGTATGAATAATTTCCTGCTGTTTTTTCCTGATATTATACAACGTAGGTTTTTATGAAAAATATAAATAATTTCGGCTTAATTATCCACCTTTTTAAGTCTATCTGATGAGTATAGGTATAGAGATAGTAAATACAAGAATATTTTGCATTCTCAAATTATAAATTGTATTTGGTTTATATTTTATCGTATCATTAAAAGAAAAAAACTAGCTCCACAAAAATGTCATACCATTTTTGAGATAACCTAATTACGAAATCTTGAACAAAAACATTATACCAGAACCACGCCATTTCTTGTAATATCAAGTAATTTGCAGTAATCCAAAGTAATTCAAACTAAATCTCGGTATAAAGAATTCTATCACACGGATCTAACACGGAATTTGCGCCTATTCACTTCATGAAACAGACTTTGTGGTCACATTGTGGGCGATAATGGAAATACGATTTCCTGGTAAGGGAATATTAGACTTGGAGAAGTGTGATTTTGATTAGATTCGCTACGAAATTGATGATAATATTTCATTGTGTCGATAATGAAAATTCTAAGAAGCTGTCGATTTGTTGTTTAGTCCTATAGTTTCACCACCTGATAAATAACCTGTTTGCAAAGTTTCAAAAATTGAAACCATTCTAAGGCACACAGAACTGCCTATTTATATAAAGTTTTTTCTATGCTTTATACTGATTTGTTTGTATCTGAACAAAAAAAAATTGCGGTCTAATCTCAGTTATAATTTTTCTTGATTTCCATTATCTCTTTGCCTCTAATCACATAAGGCTTCGCTCTTTTATTTTTAATGAAAAAAATACCTCTTTACCAAACACAAGCGGCAGCGTTTTTCCTTAGGAGTCTCTAAAAACACGACTACACCCAAGAGCTCACCTCTTACAAGATCTCACAAGCAAGTTGTAAATATGACATGACATGACGACTAGCAGGAAATAAACCATGCAATCAAAGGCACCGTTTGTTGCCTTAATATTGTAAAGAAGACTTACAGTGCTGTGGAGAGGCCTGAAAATGTTGCCTACTATTTTATTATGACATCTAGAGTAGGAGTTCGCGCCGAACTGATACTTTATGTCCCTATATCTTGCCTACGCGCCTTGACTGATTGTGATATTTTTTGGAATCAACTATGATCTGTCAGCAAAATTGTATGAAGATTAGATCAACCTTTCTCGAGTTATCGTTGAACTAATATACAAATAACAATTTGTCCCACTAGACTCCAAGACCTTTGTTTTGCTCGGTCAATACCTCATCTACGTGCCAAAAATGATAAATGGTAACTGCAGACAATGGTGATGATTTTAAAAGCGATTAAATTCTGTTTTACAATTAACTGGTCAGACATTAAAAAAAAATCTTATTTTGAAGGCATTATGGTTGAATTTAACTTGTCACAACCGTGTCAGATTAGTTTATGAAAGTAAAATAAATAATTAGCAAAAAAACTGCAATATAAGGAAAATTTTACCAAATAAGAAACTGCAAAATGTTGAAACAATATTGTGATCCGAGCCCAGGCAAACAGAATAGATAGAGGACAAAAGGACGCCTATTGTCTGAGGTACCTCTTTCCCCGTTTTCTCGTACGATATCACAAACCGTGTCGCCATATTTCACGAGTGTTGCTCTACAAAAGGTCTATGGGTAAACAAGTGGGCGTATACCAGATATTACTAAAAGAAAACAAAAACTCGAATGGAAGCAGCCTTTGACATTTCAGATACAAAAAATAATGATACAAAACCACGCAACCCACAATCGGTCAAGCCATTTCGGTGGTAACAGTTCACATAAAAACATTCAAATAGAATAAAACATTTATTACTTTCAAACGTTTCGACACTAAAGCCTGGTCCAGATTATGTATCATTTGCCCGATCCGATCACTGTATCCGTATCGCTGACGCGTATCATGATCGCTGTGGACGGGTGATGATACGCGTATCATGATACGCGATCTCGATACGTACGCGTCAGCGATACGGATACGGTGATCGGATCGGGCAAATTATACATAATATATCTGGACCCGGCTTTTGGTTTTCTGAAAAGTTATTTCTTGAAACTCCACCATTATTGTGAATAAACTTCCAAGAACTGTTTATTTAACTATTAAAACAAAGTAAGTTAACATCCAGTAATCAACTAATATTATAATCAAATCGGTAAACGAAACTGAATTCATTCGATATAAACAATTCTTAGAAGTTTATTCATGATAATATCTTCACGGTTCACTGAATTTTCTATCTGAACAACTCAACCGTTTCCGCGAAGCTGCTTTGAAGTTTTCTGAATCGACGGAAAATATTATATCCAGACCAAAGCAATAAAAAAACTAATACCTAAAGGAGCTTACAGATGAGTATCCAACTATTTTCTATATCGGAATATTTTAACATGATTTAAGTATAACAAGAAAAGGTTTTGTGTATAATTTAACGTTTAAATTTAACTTATTTGTTGTCTGTAACTTTATTGATGACCTAAATAACCTCTTTTATTGGCATGAGTTAGTATGACCAAAATAAATGGCGTATAAGAAGAGAGCTCGGTGATCGCTTACCATCAGGTGCCCGTTAGCTTGTTTGCCGCCTATGACATAAAAAAATTGAGAGGTGAAAAGGACGAAACTGCAAGAGATGTATTTATCTAAATAGTTAAAGTACGCTTTGATCCCGATTTTTATTTTTATTTTTTTTATTTATTTTTTTTTTTATTCCTTTTGTTTGTAATTTATGGTGTGAACAATAAAGAGTTTATCTATCTATCTAATACAAAGTAGTATTGAAAGTTTTGAAATTTAAAAATAGATTCCATACTCAAATTCGATAACAATCTTCAACGAAAAACTAACCCTATTCTACAAACCTAAAAAGTTTCCACCGATTCTGTATTCCACGATCCTTACGATTACTCGTATACACATTACCCTCTTGTGTAATACCCGAATATTCTCGAATGTTCCCGAATGTTGTAATAAAGAGTAACGTACAGGAGCTATTCTTGACTAGCAGAGTAGCGAAGATTATTGCAGAGAGAAAAGAAATGCAGTAAGTGAGAAAACCTGCGAAATGGAAAATCACTCGTTGAAAAGCTAATTTCGATCTTAGATTAATTAACACAGAATCTCTGACATTCAACTTATTTTTAATGTGAGATTTTATAATTATTTACTTTCATCATATTTTAAGTTCAAAAATGTTTTTGATATTATTTACTTACATTTTTTTCTTAACATAATATGTACCTAAGTAGTATGCAAATATTTTAACTATTATTTTTTTTAACCATTTCGTTTTTGTTGAAACTAGGAAATTGAACATTGGCCAATGTGTCACCATAGTTATACTTTTTATCACGTGTTTTCATTGAATCCTATAACACTAAGCCTTTTTAGCATTCCCAACTTCTGCTTCTGTTTTCTTCTGTGACACCGGCTGCTTATTTTCATTATTGCCCGATAGAATGGCCCGTGCGGAACCCACCTTCGATTTTGTGATTAGAATTACGATTCCGTCAGTTGGGATAACGGAAATGAGTTTTCGTGAAATAACTGTTTATTTGGTAATAATCGGGGTTAATGCAAGAAATATGGAAATCAGTTTACAAATTATTAATTTAATTCAAGTTAGAAGTATTATTATTATGATGAAGCCACGTATTCACTAAGCAACAATTGTTTATAAACTCTGTTTCAGAAACATAACATTTTGTTTCTGTAAACACTACTTGTTTCTCGTATGTTAACGTAGTGTTTACAGAAACAAAGTGATATGTTTCAGAAACACGTAGATTTCGTTTCTGAAACAGAGTTTAAAATAAACAATTGTTGCTCAGTGAATACGTGGCTTTTAATGTTAAAGACGAAGGCTGTTCGAAAATCCACAGAAAATATTTCATTTTTAGTCAATTCAAAGATAAAGCATAAGAATAACATTTTATAATATCTTAGCATTTTCTATTTTATCTCAAAAATGATTAACCTCTATAATCACAACCAATCACAGCAGCTGGCCGACGAACGGCAAACAAAACGAAATCTTTCATTAAAACTGGGACAAAGTTCAACAATTCGGAATAATTAGTTTGCAAATTACTTCGGCTGGTAAATAGCGGACTAATTTTGCTACGATACAAAGTAAAACCTTTAGATACTAGAAGGCTGAATTACCAACCGTGTTTAAGTTTTTAAGCTATAGGCCTATACATATAAAGCCACTGCTATTGAAGCTGTAGAATAAAGGTCCTAGTGGTCGCAGTAGCCAAATGCTTGGAGAAAATATCGCTTTTTAAAACGGCTCATCAACACACCGAACAAGAAACCACCGGGAAGTAGCGTGGTTTTCACTGTACCTAAATCATAAACCTCTTTTGGCGTGGTCAGGTAAAAAGATCAAATCGAGTACACAAATACTACTGGGCCCTATCTACTACTTATCTACATTTTATCGAAATTACAGTACAGTTAGAAGACATAAAAGAACAAAAAAGTTCGAGCTAGTGTAGTGTTAGTCAAAAGTAATGATTATAGTGAAAGTGTAAATTATAAAGAACACGTAAACTTTGTGTATTCGCCTTAATAGAATCCAATAAGAAAAGTATTAAAGACACGTTTTCGTATTTTTTTTTCTTTTCCGAAAATATAAATAGTAACTATATTGACAGCTTTCGCTTCAGTTGAGATAACTTCCCACTCAACACGGATTTTCTCATAAAAAAGACGCCCACTAAAACCTATTCATAGAAAATAAATTAAAACAGTAAAAAAAATAAAATATATTTTGTTACTTACCTCGACAAAAATAAGCAAACCTGATCACGGAACCGAAGAAACTTCGCCTATCAGAAGTCAAATCACCAAAAGTAACAAAATTAAAAATGCTAACAAATCTGCGTCCCCGTTTGGAACCGAGAGCGTCTGATAACCTCCTTATTTGTATTCTGTACTTATCCACCCGCGTACTTATTCTGGGCGGGATTCACGATCACCTTGTTACAGATTAAAGTAAGGCTACGAATTTGAGGATCACTTTTTCTAGTCAAACCACGGCAAAAAGCATTTAACAAAAAAAACCTTAGGTAAAAAACTAATAAAACTAGAATGAGTATACTAAAACTACACAGAAAATCTAACATAACATTGACTCAAATTGAAACGCATAGATGCCTGTCTAGGCTATAGCATTAGGGTATCAAACGAGATACATAACCATGCAAATCGCTAGCCCTAAGCTATTTTGCCATGTAAAAGCAGACACCTCTATGAAGTTACTAAACGTAAAAATACAAATGCTACGCCATGTTGCTGCATGTGCTACGACATATTGCTACGAGTGCTACGACATGCTGCTAACCGCAGCCGCTACTCTGTTACAAGGGATCCACCATGCTGCTACGAGAGCTACTCTCGTTTGCTACGAGTTATTACAACATTTTCACTACGCCTAGCTGCTACGAGCGCTACGTCAACATTGCTGCGAACGCTACGCCATATTGCTAGAAGATAGAAAAGCTAGAGAATCCACAAAGACTGTGATAGTAACATACATAGGTGCGCTAGAAGCAGACTTCAGATTGAACGAGTTCCATAATCCCTTTTAATTGCACTAGTCAATATCTTTGAGTAACCCTTCTGCAAATTACTTATCACACAAATGCAAAAGTTTGTAAGTAAGTGTGTTTGTAAATCTCAACTTTTTACGTTGAAATGGTTTTAAAAATATTTAGAAAGGTTTATGAATTGGATTATATTAAAAGTAGTTTTGAGGTTAGCTTAAAACTTGGATAGCCACATTTTACTTTTATTATGATTTTTAACATAAACAATTTTTGCAAAATAAGGAATTCTGTGGCATATCGGGTGAAACCGCGGTGCTCAGTACTGTCTGTACAACCCCAAGATACGAGTACAAACGTTTATTATTATCTCTCTTTGCGGTTCAAATAAACAAGTCAGATAATGAAAGTGTTTGCGTAATAATAAGGGCGTGTTCTCAGTTATAAAGTTGGTTAGATGAAATGAAGTCTTCGAATCGCCGCCTTGCCGACGCCTAATTGGAATGAAAACTTTAAAATGGAATTTTCAAGCTTGGGAAATAGTTCTAAAATGTCGGAAAGATAGTTTTAAAAATTAAAAGATTTGATTTTTAATCGTGTCTCTTTCTAATATTTTCGACGAGAGAAATACAGATAGCTAAGATTATTAAATTAACACATAGGATTCTTTTCATCATCATTATCGTTATCCATCACCATGTGAAATCCGGCCAAAACCATTTATTATGTCATCCATCCTGTTTTTTTGCATTTTTACTCGTTTACTATTATACGAGTAAAACTTTTTTTTTTATGACATTGAGAGACGAGACGAGCAAATCGATCGCCTGATGTTAAACGTCACGTTTGCCCATAAACAGGTCTGCGCCACCCAGAATTTTGAATTCTTATAATTCAAGACCCTGCATGGCACAGCACTGCGCTCGTCACCCTGAGATATAATATGTTTAATCTCTTGTTTGCCCTGTAATTTCACTGGAAACAATACCCTTCCAACCGAAACACAGTAATGTTTGCACATTACTGCTTGGCGGCGGAATAACTGGCCAAGGTGTGGTACTTCCCCAGGCGGGCTCTGCAACAGAGCCCTACCACTACTATTAAAACTACAACAGACTATGTACAACCAAAACTACATTGAATCTTGTAACAGTATTTTATCAAGCTATTCAGAATAGGGATGCTAATGAGATCAGATTCGGATCGATACCGGTCCAATAACGAATTAGTATGGAAGCAGGCGGGTTTATAATAAGCAGCGGATAAAAATCGGAGAAATTCCTTCTTTGGTGGATAAAAATCGAAAATATCCCCCCTTCTCCCCTCCCCCTGGACTTGCTTGTAAGGTTAGACGTCGGATGTGATTTATAGAATCTTGTGTCTCTGTGTTTTATTAAAATCCTATTATTAATTTTGGTTTGTTTCTGAGCTTGGATAATTGTTTTTTTTGACGTGACAACGTCTTATAAATTGGTTTGCCGGGTGACACTTCAAGAAACTGCGTTACGCTCCGCTCACGTTATGCGCTCACAATGAGAGCGAGTGAGAGGCACGCGTCCCTTCCACTCGGGCATGGTTAGCCCGCCTAAGAGCGAGAGAGACAGACATAAGTCGTTGTCACGTAAAACTTTCGCCCGTATACCGACTTTACAGGCAACCAATTTTTTTTGTCGTCATTACTGAATGGTTTCTTCTAGTTTGCATTTAGCATTAAATAATTAATAACGCTGTAAAAATACCAAAACTACCATACAATTTAATAAAAAAAATTGTTCATTTAATTATTAAAAAAATGTGTTTTTTATTAAATTGTTTGTAATGGAAAAAGCTAAAACTTCATCAAAAAAGCTTTTTCTTGTCATAGTTTACGCGCTGAGTTTTGAAAACTGCTCGTGTTTTGTATTCTGTACGAACAGATTACTAAAAAACCATCGATCTAGTGTAAAAAACACAACTGTGGTTCTAATTTTAAATTTAAACATTTTAGTACCAACCCAAAATTCATTCTTCTAAATAAAGAATGGATTATGGCTATAAATAATTCGTAGCAATAGAAACAGGAGATTTAACATGTTTTCTTTGAGATTCTTAGAACAGCTAAAAATATAAAGCTTAGCAACCCAAAGGAAATTATTTTGATAATATTTTGATGAAATAAATAAGAATAAAATTCGTTTATTTAGGAACAAACAACAATTATTTTTAAACAATGCGAAATCGATATTCGTAACAGAGTTAAGGCCCGATAAGGATTATAAGGCTTAAATTAAAGCCATGTGCTATGTGATCTGACATAATATCTACCTATACATACGATCCGTATCAAGAGTGAGAGTTGTGCGCTAAAAACGTGTGTGCGTTTGAGACCTAAAGGTGCGAATAATTGTTCGGACCATGCCAAACAAAACAAGCGCGGTTCGTACTGAGCCAGGCTAAACGCAAGGTTCAGCACCACGCGCCTAGCCACGCGCGTAGATCATAGATGGACAGACTCGCGCCTACGATCACGCTGGTGGCGCCTACAAAGACGCAGGCCGCCTGGCGCGGCGCGCTACCACTAGCCATTTAAATGCGCCATTAGCCGCGATGTTGACCAAGTGGCAGGCTAGACTCCACACAAATGCTCAGAATATGGCAATGCTTGTCAAGCTTCGGGATAGAAAACTAGTCATATTCCATTACTTTTGTCGCAAGTCCATAACGTAGTTTTTACGGGTCAGCCGGCATTACCGCGATTTCAGGGTTGGTTTCAAAGAATTTAAGAATATTTTAAGTACCTACTAATTCGTGTTTTCGGTTTAGTATGTTCCAAGCTTTAAGCCTAGTATACCATTATAAAGCTACAAAAATCAACGTCACTCAGAAATGTTGAATAATGTTATAACACGCACGCTGTCACTCCACCGTGACAAATTGCCCAAAGCTACATCTAAACAAATCGATCAAAACGCTACACAATAATTAAAAGGAGGATCTCTCGGCCGATGGAGCGATTATTGAGCGATTACCGGCGCCCATCCATCATTTTGTGGGATATTCATTCAGCGGTTTCTTTTCTTGTATCGTATTTGCATAGGGTTTTGTTGGTATTTATGAAGTGATGGGCAGATTTCTCTTTTTATATTCGAAAATGGTTTGGGCGTTTGATAAACTAGCAGTTTGGCTTTGAAAGGATTTTGGATAAATCTCGATAAGCCCAGTTCTACGACTACTCGTACTAAATCAACTAGATTTTAACTAATTTAGTCACGAGTACATTTCGTTTACTGGCTGCAAACCGTGGTTTTACTCACATTCACGTACATATTATCTACTTTTTTACGATAAATATTTTCTTTAAACTTTCTTAACAACAGATCTGAACGTTGAAAACTCTTTAACAAACTCAACCACCTTCAAAAATTTGCGTCATTACATCAAATGTAGATTTAAGAAAAATATACCTTAAACCAATCTATATAACAATCTTAATCAAACTAACGTTCGTCTATGTACAGTACTTCTCCAGAAATGTAGTACACATACCTGTAATTAATCTCAGGGTACATGGAGCCCTTCGAATGTGATTGTAGCGCAAACCGCCTCATTTCTGCGTCTACAAACAGCCCTGCCCTACTTCCAGATAGAGGCTCACCAGACGAACGATGCAGACGACGCAAACTGGCGGCAATACGACGAATTTCATATATTTTTTTTATATGCAATTGAGTGATGAGCAAATTGCTCGCCTAATGTAAAACGTCACGTTGCTCATATCTGTACCACCCAAAATTTGAATAGCGACCAGACTGGAATCTTTTATTCTTTTCTAGAAGGTGTGGGAGGGTTATGTCCAGCAGTGGAACAATACAATACCGAGTAAAAAGCAAGAGTCGCATTATTATTTAAAATGATCGGTCGCTCTTTCACTACTACTCTACTATTCGCAAAAGGACAATGAAACAAAATATACTGTCCACGATTCTAGAGAACTATACAAGAACAGCAAATATTAAGAATAAAATGACGGCATTTTGACAAAAACACACACAAAATAAACTAGACTTGAAAGCGTGGTATTGATCCGTTTTGAAACTTGATTAAATATAAATTACTTAATTTATACCTACGAGTACAAGTAAGGTATTCCACAAAATTGGAGCAACAAACTAGTGCCACACCACAAAGACCTTTCCTTTGCAGGCAATTACTGGACGAATTAATTGAGGAGGATGTTTTCTAAAAGTGTTATAACTCAGTTTGGTGGTCCATTTCCTCCTTCACCCTTTCCCGATCAAAAAATTTCGTTGATTTAAACTTTCGGCAAATTCAAGAAAAAACATCTTGCGTCATCTGTCTGCTGTAGCTCAGTCCGTCAGATGAATAGATGCGAGCCTCAAAGCTGCTGCGATATGTTGTTTTAGGATTGCACTAGTGTTTGAGAGCCGTTTATACGGACGGGTGATATTTCGAGTGCTTATCTGGGACACGTGTACTTAGTGTAAATTGTAGGCGTGTTTGAATTGTTGCTGTGGGGTCTTGGCTCTTTCTCTTGTTTATAAGTTTTGGTGTTATGACTGACGTCGTAAAATGAAGTGAAAGATTAACTGTGTCCCATAAAATAGAATAACCTTTGTTTACTCTTGTGCCATTGAACATATTTGGTATATTCGTCACTCGCCTGAATTAGAACATGAATGCGTAGTCTGTCTACAGTAAGACGAGGGCCTATCCCAAAAAACTTAGATATCTACAACTATTAAAGTGTTTAATTTGAAACTCTCAAATATGAATTCAAAATCTTTTAAATTAAAACAATAAATCGAACATAAATTCAAAACACGGCTACTCCTCCCAAGACTAAGGCTGCACGAACAAATTTCATTTTTACACCAAACTTAATCCGTCCTAATTCATAAAAAGCCTCCCAACTTTATCGCAGATCTTCGCTTTAAACCGAACCCTAATTTATCAATGTACACCTTAATTTACTTTTGACTAAGCAAAATGGAGGTGTTTTGTAATTTCCTCGTTTTTCCCTTATTTTCCTTGTCCTTAAAGGACGTTTTCTTTAATCAGAGGTCCTTCGACGCCTCGTCCTTTGAGGGCTTAGCTAATAGCGTAGAAAAATAAAGGCGTTTAAAATAAGGGAATTGAGTGACCGAAATAGATTTAGATAGGCTGAGAGGTTGCGGGCTAAACTGCGACCCATTCACGATAGAGCGGGGAAATCACAATTATTACGGCGGAGCAATTTGAGGAACTGCCGGGGTGTTCCAGTTTCTAAGGTTCATTTTATAGCACAAAATTCAGATTTTTTGCAAGCAATCTATTGCAAACAAACTATGAGAATATGTATGCGTTAGTACTTTCGACATCGTTAGTACACGGTGAGACACACTCATCGACAATAGTATAAAAATCGACTACTTTATTATCTAACTAGCTGTATCACCACGGTTTAACCTGTGTGATAATGATGATGATGATGATGAAAAGTAGCCCATGTCCTTTTCAGTACCCCTGACAACGTGCATGCTAAATTTCATGATAATCGATTGAATTGTTAAGGCGTTAAAGCATCAAATAAACAAACTCAGTTTCGCATTTGTAATAATTTAGAATTGCTTTAATAAATTTGTCATCAAGTGCTGTAAATTTAACAAACCGAGAGTATTTTCGCACTTAAAGCTATAGGTTTAAGACGTGCTCCAACGAGTTGAAACTATCTAAAGACATCCATTTTACGATAGCAATCTTTAGATACTGCTACCTACACTGTGACACAACGGGTCGGAAACAATGAAATTGTAAAGTTTGTCTTACTGTATGATTTTATGTAGATAAAGGCACATAATATAATTTGTTCACACGATGCTTCCTTGAATACTTTCGGGTCAGATTAAGGCAAGGAAAATACGATGATTTAAAAGCTCGGACTTGTGTAAACTCAGCTCTCTTTCTAAGATATAGGTCATTCGAATAGCCTCAGGCAATGCGTAGGTCTTTCGCGAACTCAGGCCATTTTGGAATGAGCTACCATATTTTGGTCATCGAATTGCGTAATACCATAAATTATTTTTACTCTATTTTGACTGCTTGTTTAAATTTAAAACTCAAGCTATAAAAGCCAACCAAGATCAGGCCATTTGAGTCATAAACAGCAAATTGCTTAAATAATTCTCATCTTAGCAAGGCTGTGGACTCTAATATAATTTGCAATTATTAATTTTATGACTAGGTTTACATTTAATTTTTTAAATACAATATATAAAAACTCCAAATTTTGTTTGACCCCTACTGCCAGGCGAGTGACTTGCTTTAGAAATCATCATATATCATATGCAACCTTTAATCCTCCCACTGCTGGGATACAGGTCTACCCTCGAAGGGTGATTAGGCCGTATTCCACCACGCTGGCCAAGTACGGGTTGGTGGATTCACGTACGCCATTGAATTTCTTCTCTGGACATTATGTAGGTTTAGAAATATTGGTCAAAAAATAATACATAATGTCAATGATGAATTAATTTCAGTACTGTTGCTTAGTCTATGGTCTCTTCTACGTAAACACGCTGTATTTGTAGATACTGTGATTGAATCTGCGGCTCGCGTTTTACCTCAGGCATAGTAGACTGAGACCATTTGCGTACAGCCAGGCCATTCGCGTAATCAACAGCAAATGGCATGAATAATGCTCATCGCAGCAAGGGTGTACAGTTTGAAATAATTAATTTTCTGGGGTGTGTGCCTGTGACCGTCTCGAGCGGGACTGGGGGGCGCATGCGCGGGGTGAATATAAGGCGGGTAGTGTGCGGCGGCCATCGCTTGTTGGAATAGCGGGACATTGGGTTGGCGTTGGTGGAAATTAGTCGAACTAAGAGTTGAGTTGAATTGTTTTCTTTTATAACATTTTTTTTTTTGATAAGGACAATTTAGAGAAAATGTTTGACTTTTCAGGGCTGATATCAAAGAATGGAATGAAATAACACAATTAAAAGGGCGTGTATGAATGTATAATATTGTCTATGTCTTCAGATTCCAAAGTAGAGCCATTAAATTCATTGCATGCAATGTGTGTAGGTATGTCGTAAATTAACGTGAGATTATGATAATTTGGTTTTTGTAACAATTTACTGAACACACGCTCACATAAGTCACACATTATGAACTGTAAAATGTGTTGTTTATTTCGTTAAAAGCATTATAAAATTTTACGACCGCTTCCACAAGAAGGACAACAGACCTTCAGCTTTACACAACTAAATAGAGCCACTAAATTCTATTACACTGCAAATGGCAGCCAGCAGCACTTACATATAATGTAATTCCTTCCAACATTATCACATTACATGACGTAATTCGGCGTATCCCAAAAACCGCAAGCCCGATATGGGCACCATAACTGCAGCCTCCAGCACCCGAAGAGTTTCATATTGACCTATACGTATTATGAGTACTCACAGGCTCTCTTTCAGCTTGCGAGACAGAGAAGGCTGATAACCTAGCGCTACAGTAAAGCGAGGGAAGAAAGAGAAGCGAATAGTCTGTACCGGGCCCGGTTTACGCGTTTCAGTGTGCTCTGAACATCAGAGAGTCGCGGTCTAATGGTTTTTGTTGAAAAAAATCACGTGCGTGCTTAAAACTAACCTCTCTGAGTGTGATGACTGGTGTGAAGTGTGAAGACGTGGTTTGAAACAGGATCGTGTGAGTGAAGTGTGGTTTCAGTGAATTTTTGACCCCTATCGTATTATCAGTAAGTATCATGTTTTTTCGTTTATTGCCAGAATACGTCTCTTGTTTTAGGTAATAACTGTCAGGGACCTGACAGGGGTGAGGATTGCTCCTTTTTATTTGTCAAAAATGATGTGTGAATGGGGAATAGACTGCTATTTGTTACAATTTGTGGAAGGTTCGCAAAAAACCTAAGGGTTGGCGTAAGTCGGTACATTTTGTTTACTTAGCGAAACCCCGGTGATTACGAGTAGTAAAGTCTGCTTATTTATTTACGTCTCCGGGTTTTATAAACTTGATCTGAGTGTTACCTTTCTCAGAGTTAGTAACTTAACATAATTTAAACAGAACCTGTTTACATTAATTTGGTGTTCCAAAAATGCCGCTATGCATTTTTTTCAGTATTGCTAGTTTATAGTACATTTTATCAGCAGTCTACAATGCCACCCAACGGTTACGATAAATCAGTTTTTTTTTCTCAAAAAATAAGGATCGACTATTTAGTTTACCAAGGCGATCAAGCTTTATACTAACTGTTTCATTCAATAATAAGTTGTTAAATAAAGCAATCGTCATATCAAATTTCTATGAACATAATTATGTCTCGATTTGGTAAGTGTAAGAATAGAAAAAGTACTGATAGAGAAATCTCCTAAACTCCACACAACTACGATCAGCTATAAAGATTGGTTCTTAAATAAAATCAATACAATTTGGACTCAACCCAATATTTGCATACAAAATTCCGAGTAAACCACCATTTTAGCTTCCAATTTCGTGAAGGTAGCCCTAAACTTTTTCAGGCAAGGCCGGCAAACTTCAACAGGATATTTTGCCGAAGTTGAGCACTTTTAGTTCGTATAGCTATCTTAGGGGAATTTAACTTTGCATTAGTTCTCAAAACAGATTTTATTACTGGGAATTGAGCTCGATTCTGGACCGGTCGACATTGTGTCGCCGACATTAATACTTTTGTCAGAAAATTAACTTGATAGTTTTGTAGTCCACAATTACAACAAAAAATTTTCAGAAATAATGTGATTGAAATAATCACGACTAAGACACGTTTTGGTAAGTAGGTACGAGTATGTGTTATTTTGCCATTTTCATTGATAGTTTTTTTTTCATACTTATTCCTACTACTTTTCGATCGTAAAAACATTCATTCAGCATTTTACTACATACTGCTGCTGTCAAACCTCTTCTCAGCGAGACTAAGTGTAGACCTAAAAAATACGTAAATGTACTTAATTTTTGGTTTGGTTAAACTTTAAGTTCACAAACCCATTTGTAAGTAAGTCTTTGAATACTTATTTTCTCCACGTTCTCATGTTTATCATAACTTTGATGAGATTATCTTTTTTGTAGAGACACTAGACTGTCTTACAAGATAGGGCCAAGCTTTAAACAACCTAGTTAGTCCGAGACAAACTAAGTTTGTCCACAAATTGAGTTCAGCTACGAACTCGATTATATCCTATGCTCCTTGAGGCCACTACGTTGTGAGAATATTATGCAATTTGTTACAACTTTGGTCCATATTTTGTTATAAAAGCCATTTTAGTGGAGTTAATCACGTTTAACACATTTAATCACACAAAAGGTTACGTTAGCTGACATCAAACGCATTTTATTGTTGATACTTGTGAGCAACAGAAGTCAGAAGTATCTACTCAGTTGTAGCTCTTTTGTATCATTTTAATAAGCCAAACTAATATTCAATTTGGTATATCTGAAACTGTTACCAACCCCAATCAGATGTTTCCAAAATCATTATCACCTTTTTTGATAAAACTATAAAGACACCGACGGATAATTAGAGTACTTTCAGTACTATTTTGTAAAACAATTAATTGTAAATTAAAAATTTCTAATTACACAACACAGAAAGGTAACACAGTATCGGTATGACGTCCAAAGGCTTAAAATAGATGTACAAGGTTAATCCTACTGAAATCCTCCAAATAAAATGAAAGCTATATAATATTTACGCTACAACTACGAGAGATTGCTACTAATAAATGTATGAAGATTATTTTAGTCATTACTATTCCTACCAATACCAAACTAAACTCGGAATAATAAATTCCATCGCTTAGTGTAGGCTAAGCACTTGGTTCCACTTAGGTCGAACATTAAGCTGACCTTGTTTAACACGAGTGGATTGTTATGGAGACCCAAAAATTTCCATTAAATATCTAGCCTAGGTTATAGTTCTAGAATTCCGGGAGGAGCTGGAGCGTGGTGCTGAGGACACCGATGTTTTCCTCGGGAAAACTCGGAGCTTTCTGTATAACATTAAGATTCTACCAGATCACTGGGAGGGGTGAGTGGGGTGTTCCACATAACTCAGTTGCACCCCATGACAGCCGGGTATCTTGTTAAGATTTCCCCCTCGTCAAAGAACAATAAATGGGTTATCTAGTTCGAGCCTATCATGTATCTACTGAGTTTTAGAGTATGCTCAAATCCTTCGACATTGTCTAGGTCTCTGAAATTGAGCAAGTCTTTCGTGTTATACAGATACAGTCACTTAAAATAACATTTGAGTTAAAGATTTAGTATTTCATTCTTTTCTTCAAGTATGGTAGTTATCGAGCGAGAAATTTGACATACAAAGAAACGAAATTAAGTATTTTTTCGAACGATGCCCAAAATGACATTTAGAATGATTTAGTTGCCGAGAAATATTGGAATGGTCCATCTATAAAAAGCTTGCCCTATTTTTACGAAACGATTCATAAAAAATAATAAAATCTGAAACATGCTCCCTCAACCGTGACAAAAATCAATGCCCCCGTTTCAGGGCAGTTACAGGCAAATATAAAACAAAAGCATAACTACTTTGACTTTTATTTGCCATGCACGGCACGGAATGGATATCGAACGATGTAGGTAAGTTGGCAGGGCGCACATGGTATTGGGTGGGAGCGGCAAAAATGCATTGAAAATGGTGGCGAAAAGTGCACCAGTCACATTGGCATGAAAGTACGTATTGAAAAGTAAATAGAAACCTTTTGTTTGTATTCGATACTAGCTGTGCCTCGCGGTTTTATGAAAAAACGGTGATGATGAAAAGTGGCATCTGTTTTAATCCGGGCCAAAATAATGAAGTATATCCACTTCAAATTTTATATACATCGGTTAAGTTGTTACGAAGATGAGTGGTAATAAACATTCACACAGGAACTTTCGCATTTGTAATATTAAAACGATATAAATGGGGCATCCAATACATTGTTCTAGTTTTCTATATCGTTTTGATTATAGAATTGCAACTAACTTGGTTAAAGGGGCAGGTCCTTGTAACACCGGAGCGAGGCTCTGGCCCCTGACACAATTGCTCAAGTGGCGTACCTACATGGCAATATGGATGACGATATATACTTACAGATCAGTTGAGTAAAAGCTATAAGAAACTTGTTACGCCGGTGGTGATCGATATTTTAGATAAAAGCTGTTCCGTAAAAATTTGGACATGTAAAACCGTGTTTGCAAAGTAATGTATCCAATCTTTGTCGGAAGAGTACAAAAAATAGATACCAAAGACCTTGCCATATCAAGTAAAAACTACAAGCTTCTCCAAAATTAAGTTTCACACAACTAGCGGTCCAACTACACCCGAAACTAAACAACAAGAAGGTCACTCTAAAAACAGCGCAATAATTCATGCATTACTAGAAAGCCGAAACAACTTGTATGCCCATAAAGCAAGAAACATGACACAAAGTATGGCTATAATTCCACCCTTGAGACACAATTTGGCCAAACTCGTGTCATTTGTAAATATAACTGCCGGAACGGGCGATAATTAGAATTGATAATGGTCGCCTTTTTATGTGGGGTCGTGGTTTACGAAACGTTTTGTTTTACTGGATTTTGGGATGCCTCCACTGATAGCGAATGTATCGTGTAATTGAAATCGTTTTTAACAAGCTGTTCTATTTTTTGGCTTTAATTTGAACAGATAACGTGTACCTCTGATTTGAGTAATGGTAACTATAATAACATTGTAAATTCGACTTTATGCTCGATAAGAATTTGGGTCTAAATAGCCTGACACAACGTTATCCTGATATTGATAAAATTATGCCGAACTAATGTTTTATACCTGTACGTGTGTATTTAATAGGAAGAGTTTATGAGACTTTAGCTTTGTTTGATAATAAAAATACAATGCTTGTGTTAGGGTGGCTGACCAAATTACACATTAGTTTACGGCAGTACTGTAGATTATTTCTAATGTAGCTTCTAATATGGTTCATCTTATAACAGCAACTTGTTATAGGATGTCAGAGACTTTTTATCATTAGTGTAATTCGTGAATTACTGAACTTAGTTAAAATAAATAGATTCAAGCGACCTAAAACTTTGCTTACAGGACTAGCCACTTAGTCTATACAAGCTTGTTTAATGTAACCATACCTACTGTAATATCACGATCAGACTACGATTCTACGTACTTATCTTTTGTAATGGCTCTTTTGCAGAGCTCGCCCGGGGAAGTACCACACCCTTCAGTTATTTAACCGCCAAGCAGTAATTTATTAATGTGCAAATGTTACTGTGTTCCGGATTGAAGGGCATGTTTCCAGCGAAATTTCAGGGCAAATAAGAAATTGAACATCTTATATATGCGGCTCAGAGGATTAGCAAGCTGAAGTGGCAATGGGCTGGCCATATCTGTAGGAGAACCGACAACCGTTGGGGTAGACGGGTTCTAGAATGGAGACCACGGATCGGCAAACGTAGAGTAGGGCGCCCTGCGGCCAAGTGGAGCGACGAGCGGAGTGAGGCGGCTGGTAGCAAGTGGATGCGTGAGGCAGAAGATCGTGCCTTGTGGCGTTCGTGAGGGGAGGCCTATGTCCAGCAGTGGACAAACATTAGATAGGCTGATGATGATGATGATGATGATAAATCAAAGTGAAGAGCGTAGTACTGTGTCGTTCAGAGTCTTGAAATGTTAAGAATTTAAAATTATTGGTGGGGCAGACCTGTTTTGTACAAACGTGACTTTTAACATCAGCCAAGAATTTTGCTCGTCTCGTCACATAATCAAATTAAAAAAAAGTTTATAAAGTTCCTGCTCAGGCGAACAATAGTTTATTTGTTACAATAAAAGCCGCTTTAAATTGTACTACTCAATGAAAGCTCACGCATATAACTGAGTATTTCAAATTCACTTTTTTTTTTATTTTGCGTGTCAACTACGATGCAAAGATAACACCGAATCCGCATAACAAAACGAATGTGCATGATATCGAACTAAAAAATCGTTTAAAAACAACTGGAAAACCGTTCGAAACTATTTTAGTACCTATTCATTTTGTCGACGAACATAGGGCAGAAAAATTCATAGAACAATGTTTTTGATAAAAATAGTCTCGATGCATTTTGCTGCCTGGTAAACCTCGCAAGCAATTTTCGAGCTATTTTTGGTGAAAACAAAACTTTTACTTATTTTACACTAGATAACCTTATACATAAATGAGTTATAAGTTTTTTTGAAGAGTATTTTCGTAGGTACCATAACTGCATTGTTTACTTTTAGTTTTTAGTTAGTCTAGTAAAATAAAATAAAAAATACGAAATGTATATTAAATTTGTCTTATGTTTATAATATTGTATTAAAATTAGTAAATATCGTAATATAATCATATTATTCTCATTTCAATGATAAATAATTGTTTTAATAGTAAATGCTGCTTATTCAAAATATTTAATCACATACTGGTTGTTAAAATTTAATTTAATAGTGAAAAAAAAAAAAGTCAAATAATAATTGCACACGCGAGCTGTTATCACGGACTATGCAGTAACAAATTGAAAGTTATGATAAAAATTGTAACTTTGTGTTTCATGACAATGATATACTTTACATAGCATAGAAATAATAAAATACATTGGGACATCAGAAAAAAAATCGATAAAAAGATTTTCTCAAAAATTATATAATTATGTACACCGTACTCGTAGGTACTCGTGTTGCACTGCTACTGAGACCAATTCAAAAAATGTATGTATTGACATAATTATAACCAAAAAAATATACTTTCCTGCTACAAAACCTAAGTAAACCTCAATGATAATGAAGCTAACAGACCAAGATTTCCTCTAAAGTGATTTTTAATTTGTTTGTAATATAAACGAGCCTAGATAAACTTGGCTTCTGACAAGTAGATTCTGTATTGAATAATTGAAATCTGATCAGTTCCTCGAATCATTCTGAATACTTAAGGACCGAACCTTTGTGATACTTCACGGTATACGGCCATGAATTTAACATTAATCTTAATTTTTAGCACACTAAAAGTAATGATTTTTCAGATAAAATGTTTTTGTGAGTGTTTTTGAGGAGTATTATTGAAACGATTAACCATATCAATTAATTAAAATATAATATTATAAGTAGGTACTTACATGTTAATTCAGAAAACTGTATAAGTCAAATTATTAATGAAATGGATGGTACAACGGAATATTGTATTAGAGACTTGATCTGTACTTCCTTATTTTATTATCAACCCTTCAAACATACAGTAGAAATATTTATGTATCTTGATAGAAACCGTAATGCAAAAAAAAATACACCAAAAACAAAGTCGCAAAAGACCCAATTCTTTTGTTTGAACTACATTAATTCGATGTAACTCAATCACTACCCTTATGTCGGTATCGAAAATTTCAGCTTACTCGGTCCTCGGTACCCGATGCTTTTGCTTGAAGGGTCGGACAAAGGATCTATTTGACCCAATTAGAAGTTCCTCTCGTTTCGGCAGGATGGTCGATGGAGGGTTGATTTTAAGGTAAAATTAATTTGTGAACTATGAGGGTTGTGGAGTGGACAGGTGTCGCGGTTGCGGTATGGGGTGGAATGGATTGGGGGTTGATTGAAAGTCGCTTGACTTTAACCTCGATTCCGCAAAGTGATATAATATTCCATACTGCAATCCAGAGGATCAGCATGGCACTGTGGAAGCGCGTATGCAGTGGAAGTTAGACCCGGATGGGATCAATTAACTGCCGGCCGATTTAAGAATTATGGATATAATGTGACATAAGCTGTGATATAGATTATAACATCAGACAATCACTTAGCAATTAAAAAATTACTAATCACAATAAATAATAAAATAGAAAACACGATAATAAGACCCGACTGTACAAATATACAATCATAACTTCGCAAAGTTTTTTTCTCAGTTATACTTGTTAGCATGGCAACCCCCAACGTCTTGATGGTGGGACCACTGTCGGCTGGCTGACGGATGGTGCGTCACTCTCACGACTGGGGAGTCGTGAGAACACCGACAAGATGGCGGTGCCGGTGATAATACGGAGGCGATATAAAAGATGGAAGATGGGAAAGGCTAAGCCGCCTGTCCTCTGATTGTGATTGTGAATAAGTGAAGTGCTGTGATATTATTAAAATTGTGAGTAGCTTCCATAAAACCGATTGAGTATGTGATTCTAGTGTATAATTCCCCGAAACCCCATAGTAGTATAGCCATAGGTTACATAAGTCGGAGGTAATGCTCTGACAATTCAGAAACGGGATAAAAAGGAGCGGTTTTTTTTCTTTCTTTTTTTAACCTACTAATTCGTTCCTGCCACGCTCACTTACCTACTATTTATTTTTTGTAAAAATTTAAGAAGAAAAAAAAAATATGGGGTAAACAATTACAAACAAACTATGTGAAAGGGCCTAACATAGTGCCCGAACAATTTATGTATTGTGTTCTCAGTTTCTCACATTCCACATGGCCTTGTCAAAGTTTATTTTCCTAATGTGGGGGTACCTTGTCTATTTTAAGTGATCACAACTAGACCCAAAGAATAAAAGTTCTCCTCCTGAATAGTTAGTCTGCGTAAAAAAATATGCGTTTCAGTCCCGCTGAGCACCGAGCTGAACGCGACCCTCGGGTGGCGCAGAGCGAGGGCGCACTGCAACGCAAGGCGACCTGTCTGACGCACAGCAACGCGCACGCAGCGCAACGAGACGAAATGCAGATAATCGTTTTCTCTCTATCTGTCTTTTATAGTTCTTTTCGTGACGATATAGGTACATATATTGTCTTTCTTGTTCCACTAATTTTGCAGTGGAAGCTTTTTATAGTATTTCGGTTAAATACACCAGTGGGCATACAAATTGTCGGCTCATAATCACCTAAAACACTTGTCCAACTCTCATAATTATATTTTTTTGGCATAGAAATCATTTTTGGTCACGATATGGCTGATCGAGTGATGTTATTATTTTAAATTTGAAGACATGCATGAATTACACCTACCGTCTACTAAAAATAAAAAACTAAAAGTTATATCATGCTGTCACTGTCATTTTGTCGCTACTGTCACTCTTGAACAATGTTAGAAACAAAATAAATAAGAGAAAAACTACGTCACAAGCAAAGTTGTAGAATTAAACGAGGTCAAAAGTGCCTCCAAATGGTTCGTGTAAAGGTACGATTCCACCAAAATAGTGTTTAGCACATTAGTTTACAAACATTTTGTGCATAACTCCAGCATTGCATGTACTAAGCTTGTATCGAGTTTAGCTTCTGGCTCCACCGGCAAGACTGTGCGTAACTTTTGTAAACGCACAGTGTGGCACACTTGTGCAAGAACATGTTCACTGAGAAGAGTTCTGTCTTCAGTTGTTAATTTGGACGGGCGAGAAAACGTAGTGATTTGTGCTGCAGCTTGTGTTTTATTATGTAGCCAAAATAATTTTCCATTTTCTCATTACCTCAGTCGAGTCACAATTGAAACATTGAGCTAACTCTTGAGTGGCGTCGTGTTTTTTGTTTCTATTTTTATAATCATTGTGACTGGAATCCCATAATAGAGGATAAGTTTCAATCGTTTGAATAAATTTAATAATTTTATCATTCGTCCAATCCATATTTAACTCTGTTAAAACATGTGCGCGCACAAATAAATGTTTTCGCTTTGGTAGCGGAAGCAAGACTGAGTTTGCGAACAACGAGTGCGTACGCGTCGACACGAGTCCACTACTTGTACTGTGTACGCGCACACGAGTGCACAGCTGTGCGCAAACATTGCTAAAATGTTCGCGCACAATTTGTTCTTGTTCGCTTGAGTGAGTCGACCAAAGCAAACATTTGTGCCGTACGCTGTGCAGCACTGTGCCGCACAGTTCCGCACACTGGTGGAATCGTACCTTAATATACACACGGTGCTGCTCGCCAGTTCTGTCACTTGAACTTGGCTTGACACGCTACCGCGTGTCTAGATACTTGTTAAAGCAAAGCAGATGGCGCTGATCTTCCTTATAACGCACAATTGTTTGGTGGAAGCGTGATTTTTGCAAATCGGATTGTAAAATTCCCTCATAACTAAACCTTTTGTTTTAAAAGTTTGCATTAATGTGGGCCAGCTTGTTGTAATTTGTTTGTTTTACTAAAGTGACAGCCAGATGGATAATCTAGTCTGCGCAAATAAATAAATATGTTTCAGTTTCAATGGACTCGTCTGAAGAAAGTCTTGAACTGTCCCTTATATTCAACCAAATTCCCTCCCTTAATAACACGACTATTTAGCAATCAACGTAGTCACTCACAACAATACGGCGACATACTGCGATGATATACTGCGATAATATACTGCGACGATATACTGCGATGTTGTACCGCGATGAAATACTACGATACACTGCGATGATATAAACAACGATACGACGACATGCCACGCCGCTCGCGGGATGCAGAGCGACGCACACACACCGCAGCGTGGTCTTCGCGGGACGCAGAGCGACGCACACACACCGCAGCGTGGTCTTCGCGGGACGCAGAGCGACGCACACACACCGCAGCGTGGTCTTCGCGGGACACAGAGCGACGCAGACACACCGCAGCATGGTCCTCGTGGGACGCAGAGCGACGCGCACACACCGCAGCGTGGTCTTCGCGGGACGCAGAGCGACGCACACACACCGCAGCGTGGTCTTCGCGGGACACAGAGCGACGCAGACACACCGCAGCATGGTCCTCGTGGGACGCAGAGCGACGCGCACACACCTCAGAGCGACGCTCGCGCAGCGCCGGCCGAAGCTCGCGCAGCGCCGAGTCGCGCTCGCGCAGCGCCGGACGACGCTCGTGCAGCGCGAGGCGACGCTCGTGCCGCGTGAGGCGACGCTCGCGCAGAGCTGGGCCACGTTCGTGCAGCGCTGGTCTACGCTCGCGCAGCGCGGAGCGACGCTTGCGCGGCGCCAGGTGGCGCCGGGCGACACTCACACAGTGCGGAACGACGCCCGCACAGTACAGTGCGACGCACGTGCAGCCCACACACCTCAGAGCGACGCTCGCGCAGCACTGGGCGACGCTCGCGCAGCGCCGGGCGATGCTCGCGCAGTGCCGGGTTACGCTCGCATGGCGCCGGGTGACACTCAGCGCCAGGCGATGCTCGCGCAGCGCTGGGCAACGCTCGCGCAGCGCTGGGCAATGCTCGCGCAGCGCCGGGCAGCGCTCGCGCGGCGCCGGGCAATACTCACACAGTGCGGAACGACGCCCGCACAGTACGGTGCGACACACGCGCAGCGCAACAGGACGCCCGCACAGTACGGTGCGACACACGCGCAGCGCAACACGACGCTCGCGCAGCACCGGGCGACGCTCGCGCGGCATCGGGCTACACTCGCACGTCTTATTTTGATCAACGTTTCGTTTCAAGATTGTTGTTTTTGTGGTTTTTGGTGCCTGCGGTGATCTTCACATAATTTTACTTTTGTTGACCAGCGCCGTCATGAGCGAGTCTTGTACCGAGTTCGTTTTTAAAATATTTTCAGGTGATTTCGATAAACATATTCCTCGTCGTGACGGCGAGTATTCTAGTCTTTCTTAAATTTTAGTTGCTATGGAGGCAAAGATATGTACATAATATGCTCAGAGGGGATGCCGATTGGTTAAAGTTATAGTTGGTTTTCTTCTTCTTTCTTCGCATTTTTTTTTTCTGACTTTGGCTACGCCCAAACTTTGAAAGGGTCACGCATATAGCTTTTTATTGTTCTATGAACCGAATACTTAATAGAAATCAAACTTTTTTTTTGCTTTGATAGAACAACGCAGTTAAAAGGAGGACACAAAAGGGTTTGTATAAGAGCATTGAAGCGCTGAAGTCTATTATAATTGACTAGCAACCTGTCCTGGCTTTGCACGGATGTCAAGTATACTCGGGTACTCAGGGATAATGTAGAATTTTAATGGTGAAAGAAATTTTAATGGTGGTTTCTAAATCGGTTTATTAGTTTTTGTGTATAATCGTTACATATAAGTATACACACAAATCTTTCTTTTTATAATGTTAGGGTAGATATTTCAGCGATTTCATGTTTCGTGTTGCGTACCACACGCAAATACTCGTATTATAATAATGATTTGTGCGTCAAATAATATACAAGGATTCCTACATGTGTGTTTGGTACTGTCACACTAACTTATCTCTAAAAATGTTTGTTCTTACTGCAGATTGTCGCGCTATTAAGAGGTCCTACACCACTCATGCCATTAAAAATCGTTATGTCTTTTAAAGTAGTGCTTTGGTCTACTTGTTCTCACTATAGACGGAAATTACTATCGAAACTCAAAAGTGACTGAATGAAAGTTTCAGCATTAGCAGAATTGTACACCTAATGTTTGAGTTTTCAGGTACGGAAACAATAATCGTATGTTGCCTCCGACCAAATTATAATATATACTTGTCTCTTCAACTAGACTTGGATGTCAGCAGTTGCACAACCCTTGCTTGGAGGACCTGTTAACTGTTGTGTATTTTGTACGCAAGGTGGTGAACTGTCTCTTCTCTGGACTCAACATATCAATCGTATAGTGCTCTTGCATGGGTCGAATCGGGCACAATGGCTGTCACTTTGGGGCACAATTTGTGGTCATAATGTGAGCCGTTAAGCTGAGTCATAATGTTGAGCCGTGAAGCCGATATTTATTTCAAGTGGTGGCTCGCAGCATCGAGATTTCTTCTTTTTTTTTGTCTTTCCCAGTAATCACGTAACTGAAGCATAAGGTGCCGGAATACATTTTCAGATTGGTAATACTGTGATTTTAACAAAACAAGGAACGTGTGTCTGTTGTTTATCATGTATAATATATTTGAAGATAGGCAAGCAGCATAGACAGATGTGCCTATACCTTGCAGTATTGAAATTTATTCATAATCATTAGTCTTGTTTACGGATGTCAAGTTTATATATCAACCAAGCATCAGTCTAATGCATTTTGTCGAAGTTAGTCAGATGGATTTTCTTGGAGTAACTCTAGGTCATAGATAGGTATATTACCTAAAGATGGAGCCATAGCGTAGCCGCACATGCGACAGCTATACTCTTGAAATGATGCCTGGTTAGAAATATTTCCCCATTTTGGGGGAAAATATCATAAAATATTCCAAATCTTTATACTTCACAAAATAAAACATTATTATACAGGGTTATAAGGAAAGCATATGCTAAGCCTAAAATGTCTAATAGTAAACTAATCTACTCATAATTATATACAACTTTGATAATGAAGCCAATCTTGCAATTGCGAAAATAATGTAACTACCTAATCTTAGTTTTGAGTCAGAAGGATATCTGAATTGCAAATAGCAATTATGGTTCCATGTGCTTAATCTGAGGAAGGATGCAAATCTAAACTGGAAGTCACATCTGGCAAATGTTGACAGTAAAATCTTCAGTCAATATGCATAGCAATATGCCTTTTCAGTGGTGGTCGATGTCACATTAAATGAAGTTGAAAAAAACAAATAATAATAATGCCTATTATGGAAACATATACCATGTCATAAACAGTTCAAAATGTATCTGAAGAAGTGGCTATTAAATCACGTATTTTATGACTTGAATGAATCTGTGAATAGAGATAAATCTACGGAAATGATATTATTAAGTAAACAATTTAAAATTTGACATTTAATGAGGAATTATTATTGACATGATATTACGAGGTATATACTATTGACATTTCATTAAAATAATTTGACATATTATGCATAGAATTTAAAATTGAATTGGAAATCGTTAATTATTATTATTTTAAAAACTACTAAAATTATTTGACTGTGTACGAGTACATATTGAATTCCCGATGTGGGTGAACTGACAATTTCAACCAATAGCTTATGAATTACAAGGTACTTATCAGTAGTTCAATAAATATTTCTTAATCTGAATCTTCCGACACAACTACCTACTATTACGGATACGAAGGATTGATATATCCGATAGGATATAAAGCCACTGTTGAAGTATGGGTTCCCAGTATGCAGTCTCTACTTTGAGAAAGATCCTCCTCAAAAGTGCCCAACAAAAAGCTACCGTATGCTCCATGTCACAAATCCTATGAAGACAGATTAAAAGCACTGCATCTCACAACCTTCGAGAAGCGGCAGTTGGGCGGAGACCTGATTGAAGCCGTTAAAGTGCTGAATGGGTTCTATAATTTTACGGACATACAAAACATTTCACATTCAAAGATGTCGAAGACAGCAGACGCCATAAAACCTTGCTATGGCCCACACTATCCCAGACCAACACTACAAACCACATCCTATACAAGACAACAACTCTGGTCTATAACTGGAACAAATTGCCAGAAGATGTCGTACTGACTGATAAATAATAAACGTTTCACACTCATAGCTCCCTTCTAGGATGACTTCTGTGTCGGGGATGCCATGGAACACGCACAGGGACAAGGACATCTGGCACCCAGACCCAGAACAAATATTTAAATTCATCATTATGACATCTACCCGACCGGGAATCGAACCCGGGTGCTCTGGCTTATGGGACGGATATGTTACAATTGCCAAACAGGGAGTGGATTGTAATAAACATTCGAATTGAGTCAAATTGTGGTGTCAGGTTGTATCACATTTTATTTTCTTATTGGCGCGATCAGTTTTATAACATAAGCTTATTCCTATTTAAAATTGTTTTGATCATTCTTCCTGATTGATTAAATTGTTGTTTGTTTTGAATGTATGTCTAAGTATATACAGTTTATGTAAGTTTCATATCACTTTTATCTAATACTACACACCCCATTTTTCAATTCAATATGTATCCTCCTTTCTAAGGTTGCCTGGAAGAGATCGCTCTTGGCAATGGGGTCGCCAGATCTTGTACTGGTTCTTAAGTCTAAATATCCTTTTATTTGTGATGTCCGGTGTAAACAATAAAGAGTTTATCTATCTATCAAGATTATTCTTGGTATTGGTAGATGTGGGCGATTTGTGAAGTGTCCACAGGTGCAATGGCGGCAACTAGTGTTCGTGCGTAATCAAGTACGAGGACGTACTTATGGGTCGGATGGCCGAATGTTAGCATGGCAACCCCCAACGTCTTGATGGTGGGACCACTGTCGGCTGGCTGACGGATGGTGCGTCACTCTCACGACTGGGGAGTCGTGAGAACACCGACAAGATGGCGGTGCCGGTGATAATACGGAGGCGATATAAAAGATGGAAGATGGGAAAGGCTAAGCCGCCTGTCCTCTGATTGTGATTGTGAATAAGTGAAGTGCTGTGATATTATTAAAATTGTGAGTAGCTTCCATAAAACCGATTGAGTATGTGATTCTAGTGTATAATTCCCCGAAACCCCATAGTAGTATAGCCATAGGTTACATAAGTCGGAGGTAATGCTCTGACATACTTTACGAAATCTTTAAAAATTTGACCTTGCGCGACCTTGCGTAACCGCTTTTTTTCTCGCTAAATGCGACCATATGTGAATCAGTATAAGCTTAGTAATCGACCGTAGCAACAAACTTACAGTACTGGGAATACATCGCACGCCAACGCTTTTCACGCAACCCTATACAAAGGTAGGTTGAAACATTAAAACTTAAGAAGAATGGGTATGCGTTGGCGGTAATCCCTGAAGCTGTCCCTAGACTCCTACTTCTTTGATAAATAAGAATTGCTGGCCATTCCGAGCCCATACGCGAGAAATTGCTGGACTGTAACGTAGTAACTATTATTTATTCTGTGATCGTAGTGTGGAGACACACTGTACTCAGATTACTATCTAAATAGAGAAAAGACTTTCTCTTACGAGTACCTACATGTTCCACGTTCTTAGTAATCAGTTTTAGATTCTGAGGTTTTGATATAGACCTTACGTCGATTTGGCGAAACTATGTGTTTGTGTATTACAGTGTAACACTGTTTCATACAGCAGTACTTAACCTTTTACATTACTTTCTAAAAGTAGGATTTTTTTAAATTAATTAAATATTATCAATAATATTAATTTATTAATGAAATAATATTAGGCCCAAGTTTGAAGGCTTTTTAAGGCGGATCTAAATTTTCTAAAACTATTGGCATCCTTGTCTAATGGCTTGCAATGATAAAGACATATATTTTTAGTTAGTTTAGATCTGTCTTAAAATACCTTCAAACTTGGGCCTATTGACTAGGTCGAACTTAGCACCGCAACTTTCCATCCCCGGTCGAAGATCCAGAGGCAGACCCAAATAAAACAAGATGGAAAAATGTAGTGCTGAGTGACATGAATGAGTGCAATGTGTCCGAAGACGATGTCGAGGATAGAGCGAAGCGGAGAAGAATAGTAAGGATGGCTGACCCCACTACCATGTGGAAGTGAGAGGAATAGTGGACATTGCCAGGAAGATAGAGAGAGATAACGAGTGGCAAACAAATGTCAGGCCACCTGATGGCATGCGATCCCTGCCGCCTATTTACCTACATCTCCAATTTCCAAGTTATCTTCAGTGCGTTGCTATGCCTACCTTTGGGGACTCTATTCTCCCTTTATTTAAAGCTACACTTTTACAACTATACAACGAACCTGCTCGTCTTCGTTTTCACTTATAAAAGTTTCAAGTACGTTGTACTCGTACCGTGTTACAAAGAAATTCTTGTAGCCACTAAAACTAAAGTCTAAGTTTCCGTAAGTAAGACTACTAAAACTTTGTATAATGGTTCTACAAAATTACTGGTAGCTTGATTTGCTGTCGTGTTTAAACACTTTTTAATACGGTCTTAATTTTACAAGCGGTGGTTCTTAAACAATTTAGAGTTTAATAGTTAATTTCAGTGTTTAAAGCAATTTTGTAATGCAACGTTTGCACGTTATTCTATAGTAAAAAAATTATTAAATATCTTTATAGGAAAAAAATTAAAATCGACAATAAAAAAGTAGCCTAACATATATTAAGTTCCTATTTTACAACAATTCAAATTTAATTTAAAAATAAATAAGCAAAATTTCGCAATCGCCAAAAGTTTTACAGGTTTTAGTCGTGGTGATTATCTAAATTTATGTGACGAACGACGACTCTTCTCCCAGTGTTTGGCTACTCGGTCGAAGATCTTGTAAAAAAACAAATTCCTTCTTTATGTAATAGAAAGTTTCAAACAGAGGTCCACTTTAAAATAACTGGAGTGAAACTTGGTTCTTCAACATCATCACCTACCATTTTCCAGTATAGTATTATCTTATTTCACCCAGAGCTGATTTATAGTTCTTCTCTTCATTGCACTATTTTTTCTAGTACTGTACTGCAAGTGGCATTTTGTCGATCGATTAACTGACATTTGATTTAATCGAATTCCTGAAAACCGTCCATTGTGTGGATGCCATGGTGTGAACATAATTAACGATCGTGTCGAATTCAAACGTCAATTTCGACTGCCCCTACAAACACTCTCGAAACTGCAAAATCACGAATTACAACAGCAATCATTTTTATTACATGAATTACACAGTCATTTTTATCATTATACCAATTAAACGAATAGATATTTAATAGACTTTAAGGAAATAATTAAATAACAACATTTTTTTTTAATCCCATTTCCAATTTCCCATTTTCAACTTATTAATTAAGGTTAAATTTTGACTTCAAATTGCTCTCCCGTAAAAAATGTCATTTGCAGTTTCGATAGCGTTCGTAGCGGAGTCGATATCGATCGATAAAGTTCCTTATAGCACCATTTCGCCAGTCGTCCACTGCCTCCATACACCTTATTTAAACATAATAAATAATTCCCCAAAAGATTAAAGCTTAACCCGCGAATGCTCGTAGTAATGCGAACCCAGAAATTGTTTTGTATTTCAGCCAACCGAGTATTGTTTATATTATTATATTCATATTTTTCTCGGCGATAAAACCGCTGGCAGTTTACCAAGTCCTGTGCTTTTGGCATTGCCGTCTATTTAACACTAAGGTTGCTTTTGTGTGAGTAAATTAATAGTCATTATTTTGTTTTCACATTAAATTTACTGAAATCTAGTTCATGATGCTGTGAATGAAGTGTTTATGAGTTATTACAATTCAAAATTTATATCGAAAATGAGAATACTGTACTATTTGAAATGGTATTATCATGTCCTTTGTGGCTTATTACAACATCATTTGCTATTTTATGTTATAATAACTGAAAACTAATAATATCAAATTCTAAAGTGTGTTTGTTGAAATATTCAGTGTTCACGCGAAAACAAAACACCAATTATAGAGTAAGGCCAGTGGGTCTAGCACAACTTTGACGTAAAAATACGTAGCGCGTATTCGATAGAAAGGTGTACGCCATTTACACCCGTCAGAAGCATACTTGACAGTCGTAAATGGCGTACACTTTTCTATCGAAAACTCTCTACGTATTTTTACGTCAAAGTTGTGCTAGGCCCACTGGTAAATTATTAACGATACTCCTTAAACGAAACAAGTACACTTTCGCTTCGATGTTCAAAATTTTCTGAGAAAATTCCTTTAATTTTACACAACCAACCGCAACCGTTTTTTTAACTGAAACCGTAAAGCGCATCATAAACAAACAAACAAAACGATAATTATCTACGAATCAGAGTCAATATTTACCCAAAAGTACAGTCAGAACAAACATCAATTAATTCTAACCGACCTTTAATAATGAAAAGAAGGGAGAGCCTACAAAAAGGTTTCATTATTTTTTCATCGCACAAACCGAAAGGTCGATTCAGCCGCAAAAAACTTACAACATAACGGTTCATCAGAGTTTATACAACAGCAAAAAATTATCTAACTGCGTGTCGGGTAACGAATACGAGTATTGAAGGGTTCCGCTGTCAATTGAGCGCGTTTACCATTTATATTTAAATTTTTATCGGCCCATGCTTGAATGTTTTAATTTATTGTGTTTCAATGACAATATATACCTACCTAAATAAGCGGTTGAAGTTTCATGAATGACATACGTTGATTTATTTGGAAAAGAACTATACGCTTATGTACAATTTTTTTCCATCCTATTATTATTACCAAAAAAATTCTAAACTATTTCTTTGACACAAAATGATACACGTTGATTACTATCCTGGATTTTAAGTACACATTTAGAACTGATGCGACAATTTACTTATTCTAAAACGACTAGTACATCTCACTGTGGCTCTGATAGTGTGCACCTGATTTTAATAGTTCCTCATTAGGACCACGGAACCCTAACAACGTACCCAATCTGCGTGCGGAGCATTACAGAACCCATTAGCTTTAACAAAGGGAGGCTTCACAAACAAAATGTCGGTGGATTTTTATACAAACAAAAGATATTTTAATTACCCTGAAGCGACACACGTCTGATGGATTGTTATGGAAATCTGTCGAATTTGTGTGGTGATTTAATTTGTAGGCTTTTTCGGCTTTTATTTTGTGTAGTATCGCTTTTACACTCCATTAGCTTTTATGGGAACCTTTATTGGTGACTTTGAGCTTTGGGGAAACAAGTTACTATTTTTGGATCAAACAGTGATTCGGTTATTTTGAGTTGATATTTATTTTTCGACTTACGTGTTTGGTTTTATTTAGTTAAGAAGCGTACCTATAGTTCTGTTTTGGCACGTGACAGTTTTCGTCAGTAATAAGTACTTTATTTAGATAGATAACTTTTTAGACCTTTAAAAGGGATAAGAAAAACGTTTCTAGTAATTTTTAGCTTTAGCAAAAAGAAAAACTAACAATTTAATTTATTTGAAAACCACTTTAGTATTAAGTAATTTTGTAAGTCAGCCTAGAGCCAGCATATTGTGAAATGTTATTTATCCAAAATCAGATCTGTAGTTTTTTGAATAAATTAACCACTTCCCCAAAGTCCAAGACACGTTAAAACGCCCCATTTTCTTACCGAATAAATAAAACTAAGTGCTTCCTTAATTCCCAATTAAAGTAGCTTAAGATCTTCCCGAAATGGAGTCGTCCACTTAACTATTAAGTTGCAATACAGGTCGGGGCGTTGACCCGATCGGTATATTCGGTAAGCTGGTTTAGCTTGCACATTAGGTAACCTAAATAGCTCGATTACGTTGTCTGTTCACAGCTTTAGCTTAGTGTAGTGAGTGTGCAAATAGACTATATTGACTGTAAGATAGAGAAGAGAAGACGAGACTAATGCAATACTATGCACTTAAAAATACAGTCTATACTTAAAAAGCAATGTTAAAACAAACTTAGCGGCGTCGGTGTTATGTTTTATTAAAAAGGTGCTGGCGATAAAAGTAGAAACAAAGAGACGCCTCGTGATTATAAAACTTGCAGGAATATATTTTATACAAATTAGCTTAGCCAGTAGTGTAAGTAAGTTTGCCAAGTGACTTGGGCAATAAAACATTTTGTACAATAATATACACGCAAGTTTTGAATAATGACCTACACGCAACATAGGAAAATACAATGCTTGCTAGGTGTAACGTATACAGGGTTATAAGGAAAGGGTATGTCAAGCGAAAAAGGCTCATATATAGTGAACAATTTTTACTATGGGACATACCCGGATTTTGCCACTCGATAAAATGTATGCACAGCTGATTTTTTATCGCAAATTCCGGGTTGATCCCATTGTAAAAGTTGTTCATAATGATGAGTACTATGAGTTCTTTTCGGCTTAGCATACCTTTTCCTTAAAGCCCTGTATACACGCAACTTAGGAAAATACAATCCTTCATAAGTGTAACATTTAAATATTTAATTTTTCAACTGCTTAATACTTTTTCCTCTCGGCTACAATATTGGCAGTCCGGAAAGCGTCTCCATTTCTTAATTAAACTGTCCAAACTTATAAAAAACAGGCCTAATTTATAACAAAACTTCCTAAAAAATGTAGGTCAGGCAATATTTCAGATAAATAGAGCCGTCGAAATACCGAGCAAAAGGCGAGCGACGTGAAACACGGCTGGGCATCTTTTTCTAGTTGAGACAAAGCAGTGTCCTGTAGCAAGGACATATTCCAGTAGACAGTACATCAACTCAATGAACTGTATGAGAGATGATTATATTATGAAAAAGAAGGGAGTGAATTCAGATATGACGAGTGATAGAGATGAATGGAAGAAGTGTACATACTGTACCGACCCCACGTAGGGTAGGAAGATGATGATGCACACATCAACTCAAACTGTTATGTAAAATATTAGTATAATATCAGTAATGCTGGTTCTTTTTGGACTGCCTTTTAGGCATTTCTCTTACTGTGTTTGTATTTTCCTCTTTGTGGTTTCAATAATAATTGGTATTGTACTTTTTCTTTCTATAGTGGCAGTGTTGACTGAGGTCCTATCCTAGTTCTTGCAATATTATCTTGGTATGTGTCTATCTTGCTAGAAAAGTCATGAAAGCAAGAGAGACAGTAAGTGGAAACATTCGGCCTAGCAAACAAACCATGGCTCTAGTGACTACGACTATCTCGCCTCGTCAAACTGTTTATACAAACCGAGTACTCAGCCACGGACACTGTCTAGCCACTGTACTCGTTACGTGTAATCAACCTAATAGTATGCGGCTCTTTCAACGTACAGCATGTTAGTCTGGAGATAGTCTTAGCCACTTGAGCAAAGTTCAGCCACTGTCTTTCATAACATTGCCGCCATATCTTCCAAGTCAATAAATTAATTTCGTGGCCAATGTCCCGTGATGGCTGATGCCCCTAAATCTCAGAGCATCATTGGGAAGTTATATTGCGCTCGCTTCGGTGGCTTTCTATTAACTTGGCTCCTTTTTGTTTTATTGAAAGCTATCTGGAGGTAGGTTTGTGAGAAAGCGTAATTACTCTTAGGACTTTTGTAATTGAAAAAGGTTTTTGGATGTTTTCGCTTCACTGAATTTATGAAAGAACGGATTTGGATTTCTTTTGGTAATTTGTAGAAAAATAATTCTCGTCTCGGGAATGGTTTAAAAATAAAGCTTGTCAAAAATTTAATTTAATCTAATTAAGTTGTTTTTAACCGCAATAAAGTAAAAAACAGCGACGTTTAATCCATCGGCTGAACCGCTTTAACCGTTTTCCTGTTCGGGGAAATTTATAATGTTTTCGAATTTTTCGATGATCTCTTAACGTTTTAATTTACTTAACAAAAAACGTGAATAAAAACCAGTTTATTCAATATCATCTAGCGCATTCTTACTACAGTGATATACTGTAATACTAATTGATTACAGTAAATACAATAAGAATTAATATCTACAATAAGAATTTATTACAGTGTATTTAAAGAAATTGAAAAAAGAAGTAATATTTTCAATCACAATCATTCATATAATTATTTGAAAATAATGATATTTTGGCCTAGTTTTTCTGAACAAAAGCCTTCAACTGTATTTTAAACTAGAATTGCTTGACGTCAAAGGCATCAAAGTTTTATCAGAAACTATCTCAACCCGTAATGGTAGTGGCATTTCGCCTCCAAAGCAAGCAGCTAACTTTGAAGTTAATTTTCGAATTGTAAGAATTGATAGAATCAATTCCCATTGAGAGAATTGATAGAATCAATTCTTATACCAACCAGTTAGCACCATTTAAATAATATGGAATTGTGTTTAATCATTCATTTTCATTTCATGCCCAAAAATAGTGCTTATAGTTTGTGGAGAATTTTCTACGTGAATGAAATCGTAGGAAACAGGATATTAAGTATAGTATTGGAAAGGATTTAAAAACGGAAAGAAAAAAGATGTAGAGATATAAATGAAGGTAGAGGGAAATCATCGTGCTTTATTATAATTTAGAATGCAAACGTATCTCTTGTGTAAAGATAAAAATTTATTTTATACAGTACTATTATATTACAGTCCAGGCCACTTTAAAAAAAGCATTTTGAGAATTAATACGAACGATGGCTTAAAAAAAATGTAGACCTCTCTCGTTCATCTTGATAATCTAAAATCAATTTCGATACAACCGCAAAACTGTTACAATGATCAATTTAGATCCGTTGCTAAATTACCGAGTCGAAAATTCAATTTCAACACTGAATAATTGTGTTACAAATTTTGAGCTTCAGTTAACCCATTTCATTAGACTTCTATTGTATTCAATGACAGCTTCTATGACCCTTTTGATAGTTTTAATTAGAGACTTGAACAAAGAAAGGTCTATTTGTAAATAGAAATCATCCAATTTTCAGATAGTGCTCAAATTAAAGCTAAGCAAACTGTAGAAGTTTAAATATTGAAACGTTGTTTAAACATAAGCTTTAAATACCTTTTGACCTAGCTAATTCTGGACATTTGCCACTGTTTACTTCTATAAGACCAAAGTTCACCGAATATTGACTAGGCGATTATATTTTTTACCTGTTTTAGTATTTAAAACGGTTTTGAACCAACTTAAAATTTTGGTAAACAAGGGTCTTGGTAGTTTTTTAAGTTTCATTTTTCATTACAAACATTGACCTCATTTATCTTAATTTTCAGAAGGTTAGATAGTTACATATTATATAGATACATAGATACTTACCTGTCCAAGCAACTGATAGAGATCAAACGACCAAAGGCCTGGTGCTTACCTCGGCCAGAGAATTAGTATTGCTATTCAACGAGGTAACGTGGCAAAATAACTTTTCGGCAAATTAATATTATGTAACGTAGGTACCTACGTTTAATTTTAATTAAAACTATTATTATACCTTTGTATTAGGCCTACCTTGTTCAAAACTCTCCAAACTCCGACCAAACGCCATCCCTCATCAGTGAAACCAATGTAACGACAAAATACCTCGATCAAATTACAGAAAGTTTTAACAAAATCCTCCTTGAGCGTAACCTCACTCGAACTAACCTCTCAACCTCCAACACCTCCCGGGCCTCCCAGACCCAGCAACTTTTCGAGGGCCCAGATAAAACGTAAACTATTACTCGGTTAAGTTTGGATGTGCTTTAAGTTACGTGACGTGTGTTCCCGGGGAGAATTTCGTCACAGAACTGTACAAAACAGTGTTAAAACTTTAACACTTACCTAACACCAATTTGCAATCATTTACAATTTTTAACCGACTTTCAAAAAGGACATGGTTCTCAATTCGGCTGTTAGTTCCTTTTTTTTCTGCAAATTGATTTAATTTTAACGATAGTCAATTGTTCGCTTTGTAGTCTTTGATTACACTGTAAAAACCGTAAGAAAACCTAGCTTTTTAACAAGAGACCCATAGGAACTAGTCACTTACAAAATTGCAGTCACTTGATTATCGCCCTCTTAAAACTAATAAATTCGACCAAGCGATAACTTAGAAAGTTCCCATCATCTCTCTTAAGTCATACGTAGTCAGGTAGCGTTTTTTCACCTGCTCTCACCCCACGTAACAAATCTGCCGACAAATCGTAGACGCCAGTAAGAATACCTCAATCTCATGTACCGCGCAACCAAGTAGGCAGTAGTTACGACCACCTACCGTGCCTACTCGAGCCGTTGTTCAGCCGAATAGCTCGGTACGTGTGACACGTTCCGTTTACTAATATACAACGTGAAATATTTAGCCATTTGTCAGCCTTTATTTATGGACGGAGTCGAAAGGTTCTTGGCCTATTTTAGTTTGGTTTGATGTTTCGATTTAGAAATGTAATGACAAAAATATCTAGGATATTTTTGGCGTGAATTGTAGTGTAAATTATTATAAGAAATATTGATTTCGAATGTTAGTTTTTTCGAATTGTAGGAGTTAAATAAATGAAAATATTGCTTGTGGTATAAAGACTATCAAAATGGCAAAAACATTATTATAATTATAATATTATTTTTAAAAAGAGAAAAAAAGTGTAAGCAAAAAAGGTCAAAATTTCCACAATGCAAAACCTCCCAAATATTTTGGCACCAGTATAACAAAATCGTAAATAATGTAGGTCCTTTTTGTCTAGAAAAATTCTACCCAACCTCATTCACGATTTAAATAACAAAAGCTAGGCTCCCGAATAGTATTCGAGGAAAACTCACGTTGCGAATCTACAACCGACAACAGCTCTACCCAAAGGTTTAAACACCCACATCCAGCCACATTCAGGAAAAATGGAAATAGTCGGTTCTCTTGAGAGCGTTCACTCAAAACAGTTCACGTTTTGTTCAGTTTTTTTATTCTGTGCATAATTTTAAATAATAGAAGTAAATAGCTTTGTATATTTTGTAAGCTAACTTACTTTATAGAGATCCTTGAAGGTTTGGAGAGTTTGGAAATCTTTCTTTTTAGCTGGGAAGATTTATTCATAAATAGGATACCAAGTATTACTAACTTAACTTTACTTCTTGTTTCCTATAACGCCTGAGTGCGTAGACTAATCTGACTTTTAGTTATGCAAATCATTCCAAAAGACTGCTAAGTAAAGCCTCCATTAAGCACCGGTTACCAGTTTGCGAACTCATCACAACCACAAGTCATAAAAAACCTAGAAAAGCGACCGTCGTAAAAGCACCCATTACGCAACTCCGCAAGTTACACAATCAGCGAAGTTCGTGTCAATATTTTTAAAACAATTTTCCGGAGCGAGGCGGGAGTTATTAAAAATCGTGACGCACGAAACTGTAGTGGCACGTGCTGGCGGGAAATCAAAGAGAACTACGTAACAGTGCCACATTAAAGGACTTAGTGCCGCCAACAGGCATCCTAGTTCACGATGATTGTTGAAGAGGTCAAACTGGAATTAGTTTTGTCTCTGTCCGTAGGTACCGTTATAATAACAATAGCGCTTTTCCTAAAAACTGCGACCTAATTCTGAAGATCGTTCTTAGCAATAAGGCTGCTAGTTCGGGCACTAGGTTTTAATCATTTCTGTTATTTTTTGTTAGTGAATCTGATGTAAAAAAATAAATCAATCTAGTATTGTATACGTTTAATCTCAACTAAGGTAAATAGTCTTTAAGGGACGACATATACCAGATCAATGGTAATAGTCATAAACCAAATCAAATATCGATAGCCTCTTGCAGTCACCAAGTAAAGACTGCTGGTTGTAATACGGTAACCTAATCGCCAAAATTCACGGCGAGCAAGTTGAGATGTTGACACGATGCTCTGTGCAACAATTTGCCATACACTCAAGCATATGAGAGACCACAAAATGACACAGTGGCAAAACTATGGCGTTTAGTATCACGGTAGCGCAGTCACAACACGCCGGCACAATGCGTCACCTTCGTTGTATGTTTTAGCCATTTATAATTAGCCATACTACTGAGCCACGAACGCTACGCAAACTGAGCTGTACAGGTACAATAGTTTTTTTTTAACCCGTAACAAATCTGTAAAGCACTGGCCAAAAAACAAGGTGGCTATGTATGTAGTCTCAATCAGAAGGGTGGTATAATAATAAAAAAATCTGAGGTGTTCCTTCACTACGCCATCTGTCGGGGCTGTGGGAATGCTCACACACTGAATAACGGCTCAGTTACGTGTTTTTTTTTAATTATGGGCTTGCGCTTGACTTCCAACTTGCCTAATGGGAAACAATGATGCGGGCTACGACGAAATCCATTATTATAACTATCGGAGAACTTATGTTAGGAAGAGCATTCTACATTCTAGGGGCTGCATAAATGTGGAGTCAATATATTGCTCATTTCATACTTTCGCGTGGGTTTTGCGGCACTTAGTACCTGCTATAATGCCACTCATAATAAAAACAACTTTTTATTCTTCTATTCAATAAAACAACTTTTCGCTTTCTTCTAGTTGTTCCGATAAACTCGAGATACGTTAAGCGTTCAGTTGCCGATGCCTTATTTTGTTTGTAAGAGTTTGCTCGCGGCGATGTTTTATTTTGTTTTGAACGCGGTCCGTGGCCGACTTGAATTTATTGGTTCTTTAGATCGAGTGTGAGAAATGCTGGAGCAATTTATGCAGCTAAGGGAAAATAAAGAGAATTTACCTAGCTGAAGAATGTGAACTATACTTCACTGGTGGACAGATTGAAAGAAAATTTTTTACAGGATTAGCGCAGTAAAACCGCTTTAAATTGAGTTCATAATATGTTCTTTAAAAAAAGTACCTATAGGAGCCCAAAATGGCCGAGTAGGGACTACATTACAATAGGAACTAACTAATTCCCCTTCTCATCCCACGTGTAGTTTGTTTGCTGCTTAATAAGCAGTGTCTATCTTTAAACAGTCTTTGTAAGTGACGCCCATGATGATTATGAAGTGTCATCTAAAACAATTCAGAGATATCTCAACTGGCAGTATAATTTACACGTACAGTTGAGGGAAAATATGAACCCAGCATACATAGCGGCACAGCTAAGTTATATTAAAACATCTGACCTCATTGGCAGCCTCCCAAGTTCGATGGAGCCTAGTTACAGTACAGCTCTTAAACAGCCGTTTCCTTTACCGTTGTTCTTCCCAGCGTCTTTGTCGTGTGCAACAAAAGTCTGAAAATGTCATTGTTTCCAATACGTTAAGCTGCAAATAGCTAGAAGTTAGTCAAACTCCTGAAAAGTATTATAATAAATGTACCGTGAAAATTGCATACAAAAATATGTTACTTCTTATTCTTTTTCTTCTTCATTTCATTCAAACAGTTGTTTGTGAACAATATGATAGTTTGTTTTTCACTGAAAATAATTTTGTTTTTGAACAAATTTAACCAAAACTTAAAACGCACCAGGCATCAACAAGTCTGGAAATTCTCAAAATAAACACGAAGAATAATCTGAATACTAAGGGCCGATTTACCGTATGGAAGTTAAACGCGATCAGTTCAGCCTAAACTCAATTTACGCGTGAAACCGAGTTCAAAGCTTCAATTTCTTTAAGCAGAATTAATTTTGTTATAAGATCTGTGAAACCAACCCTAAGAGTTTCTTAGTATTTGATCAAGATATAGAAAGGGGGCGGTTTTTAGAATCGTAGAATCTTAGGCCAAAAAACCATTTTAGTCGCCTCGCCAACAAAGTTAGTTGGTTAAAAACCGCAGCCGAAATCGCTGTTATTAACTAATCTGGATTATACGTAAATAGACTATCTGATTGGAACCGTGGTTTGCCATCCCAATAGAGTCCCGTACAACAGCTCTACATTCAGGGGAACCTATGTCAATGTCAACCACCCTAATTGCTCAGTGTTCCGTTCAACAAATTGGTAAGGCTTATTGCTAATTGGAGATTTATCAACGTTAAGAAAAAGCTCCATGCAGTTCTTAAGAAGAAACAAACAAAAAAATACCTTTTTGTATTGTCCTCATGGTATAAATAATAAAAATAAACCCTGTCAATTTTCCTATAGAACCTTATTTCACCAAAACTAAACCAAAGGATCAGCAAATTTTGTTTAATTCATTTTGTGAGTTTACCGGTAAATAACTGTATGTAGAAGATACCTACGTTCTTTATGATGGTGATTTAAGTACTAAATTTTTGCTCTGTACTATTTTCAAGCTCAAGTCAAGCTCAAGCCAAGTTCTTACTTTATCGGAGTAACTGAATTAATTTTCGATTTTTCACTGAATAATTCCTTCCCTAAATCAACAAAAATGTAGAACCTCCGATAAGAATCGTTCATGAATTTTTCTTCTGGATTAGGATTTTTCACGGATTCCTTGTTAATTCTAGCGATTCCTCTTCGGGTGCCATAAATTTCTCTTATCCGTGGATGGAGACATTTTTAAAACTTTCAGATTTATAATGCCTAGTGGCCGGTAACAAAAGTTGGCGAACCGAGGAAATTTTATGTTTGAGAGAAAGTCTGGCGTTTTTTGAGTGGAGGCAAAAGTTATAAAATACTAGAGTACCAGCTCTCTAAACGATTGCTAATGCATTTTCTTTTCCAGCGATCTTTAATTTTGAAGGTTTTTTTCTCCTTACAAATTCCTTGCTATGTTTAAAGTGATAATCTAATTTGTCTTAGTATGTGATGTTTTCAAAGTACTCACATAAGCTTTGACACCAGGGCTAGCTGTTCAGCATATCAAATTTACTGACTAACTGACTAGCCATTCAAAATATATAGATTACAGGAATGTATGCCACAAAACCACAAACACGTTTGCCAATCGCTGCATCTTTTTGTTGGCACGTTTGCGTGAGTTTTGTACTTTACTCAATATATTCTCGTATGATCTAACTAAAGCCTTCAACAACGGTGCGTTTTTGTAATTTTTAAAGGTTCATCCACCCGTTCGAAGCTACTGTGTAAGGTAAGCAAGATAAAATAAAATTCACCACATTCTGTGTGTTATCAGTATCACAGTGTTTTATCTCAACAACCTCTTGACCGATTTTACTCATATTCGAAATTCTTGTTTAGAATTAGGTACCATATACTTCTACCAAATTTTATCAAAATCGGTCGGTAAATGGCGCTGCAGCAAATTTCCCCCCTTTTTGAAGGAAATACCCCCCCCCCCCCAACCAAAAAATCCCGACGACAAAAAAGTCTATTCAATCGTTGTATACCAAGTTTTGTCGGGATTTGTTGAGAAATGCGACCTGTACGCGAGTACCAACATTCAAACAAACATCTGAGATGAAAGCAAATTTATCCAGTCATTGCAGAGACGCTTCGCTCGCTCGGTCAATTATACGTTTTAATTTTGTATTATTGTCTCACTCACTCGTATTTTATCAAAATATAGAGCGCTTAGCTTACTTCAAAGGGTATTAAAATATAATAAGAACATTACTAATATTCATACAACATGTTACCTTAATTGGCTGTACCTATAGACAAAAATTAAAAAAAAACCATCTTAGAACCTACTTGTTTGAAATCCTTTACAATGAAACTGTTTAAGATTAGAATGAGTTAATAGTTATTCTAAATTATCTTTCCTTTTTTTAACCGACTTCAAAAAAGGAGGAGGTTATCAATTCGTCTGTATGTTTTTTTATTTTTATTTTTTATGTTTGTTACCTCATAACTTTGGATTGGGTGAATCGATTTTGATAATTCTTTTTTTATTAGAAAGCTGACGCTTCCCATTTGGTCCCATTCCAATTTAGTCCAGTTCTGATAATGGTATCCATGAGAAAACCATATAAGTCTTAAATTTGCATTAAGTACGTGCGCGACAAATGGATGAATAACTCAATAGTCGGTCTTTTGAAGTCGGTTTTTGTTTTTTGTTTTGTAAAAATAATGTTCTTGTTATAATAAAGTGTCAAATCTACGAGTAGGTAACCTTGGCTACAAAAGCTTTTTTGCCTACAAATTTTTGCGTGTGCAAAAAGAGAAATTTAGTATAGAAGAAACAAATTTGTTTGGCTCCAACGTTGTACCACTCACAGCGTTTACCCTTGTAACGGCATTACCTACTGCGGGACGGGTGACATTTTACGAAAATATCATACATTTTTTGATTTATTTAATCTGAAACGTGTTTATTACTCAGAGGTAGGAAAGGTTTGTTGCGTTCATTGTATGGTAACCTGCTTTTGACAAAAAGCCTGACCGTGTTTTTAACATTATTTTGTCGGTTATTAAAAAGTTTCAATAAAATATAATGGTTTAGGTGAATGCACATGCGGGAATATTTATGTAAAGTTAAGTCGTTTATTACGACTAGTTTCTATCACATTCGTATCTCAAAGTTAAGATTAAGTTAAGATTTAAAGTAGAATAATTTTGGTGGAGTTAATTTATAATAATATTATATAAATTAACTCCACCAAAAAAAAAATAGAAACTAGTCGTAATAAACGACTTAACTTTACATAAATATTCCCGCCTTAATTATAACAAAACATGTACATAGCCATGTATACGTATTTCCAAGATAAAATATACAATCTAGATTCAGATCTTTGAATGTACTAACTTTAACAACCCATGTTTCTTCAACTTACCAACTCACCCTTGCCAAGCGAATGTGTTGATCCATGTACTTGAACTTACTAACTCAAACATTATGAAAGCCAACTGGAACCAATCAACCATTTTCTTACCACTGATAAGTTTAGAGAAAATTAAACCTAAACATCGGTCAAGTGCAAGTCGGACTCGTGCACGAAGAGTTTCGTACTTTATAAAGACGACAAAAAATTGACGTTTGTAGTATGGAAGCCCCCTTAAATATTTATTTTATTCTGTTTTTTTGTATTCGTTGTTATACTCGTAGCAACAATGGAAATATAACCCGGTCATAATATCTGTGCACCTCGCTGGAATGCGTATAGCCTTATAGGCTCCCGCTTCCCCTGTCACCTCTCCGCGCACTCCCCGGTGCGACAGTGCGACTATATAAGGCTATACGCATTCCAGCGAGGTGCACAGATATTGTGACCGGGTTGTGTGAAAAACTGTCTAACCATCATGAGTCATTCAACTGGTTCATGAGGCATAGCCTGGTGACGGACAGACAGACAGACGGACGGACAGCGGAGTCTTCGTAATAGGGTTTCCTTTTACATTTTGGGTACGGAACCCTAAAAATAGAAAATACCGTATCCTAGCTGAGCAAGATTCACGGTGGAAGCAGCTGTACGAAAGCCTTCGACGGCAGTCAAGAAGGGTGATAAAAAGAGCGAAACGGAAACATCTGGAGAACGCCATAAGGGAGATGGAAACCCTAATCAGAGCTAGTGGATCTCGAAAGTTTTATCAGGAGGTTCGCGCGATAAAAAAGGGTTACCAGCCTACTGAGCAGTTCCTATTAGATGATGAAGGTGACCTCGTGACAGAGACGGATGAGCTGAAGGAGAGATGGAGAAGCTATTTCCGAGGTCTTCTGAATTGTCCGGAACCCGACCAGCCAATTATTGCCGACGCAGATTGCAATGACGCTGAAATTGATCCGCTATCGTTTGAGGAAGTCAGGAGAGCGATAATGCGCCTCAAAAACAACAAAGCGCCAGGTGTGGACGGCATGCAGGCTGAATTATGGAAGTACGGAGGAGGAGCTGTGCAGTCAAAACTTTATGAGCTGATATTAAAGATCTGGAACCAAGAACAACAACCCCGGGAATGGAATGTTGGCGTTATTTGTCCTGTCCATAAAAAAGGATGCAGGAAAACATGTTCCAATTACAGAGGTATTGCTCTACTGCCAACTGCATATAAAGTGTTTTCTTACGTGCTGCTGGAGAGACTTGAACCACACGCGGAAAGAGTTATAAGTGACTATCAGTGTGGGTTCAGACGCAATCGTAGCACGGTGGACCAAATTTTTCTTCTAAGGCAGCTTATGGAGAAGAAATGGGAATATGCACAGAGCATTCACTCTCTGTTTGTGGATTTTTGCAAAGCCTATGACAGTATAGATAGGGAGTCGCTTTACGCCATTCTTAACAACTTCAACGTTCCACGGAAGCTTATCACTTTGATAAAGGTTGCCACTAAAATAAGTAAGATGCGCGTGAAGGTTGGAGGTGAACTTACCGAGGAATTTGCAGTGGTTACTGGACTCAAACAGGGTGATGCACTATCTCCTATGCTGTTCAATTTAGCGCTGGAGCATGTCATTAGGAAATTATTGGAACTAGATGGCGGTGTACGCTTGAATGGACAGCATAGGGTAATAGGGTACGCTGACGACCTGGCTTTGTTGGGACAGTCTAAGCGGGAAGTGATTAATGCTGTGAAGGTGCTAGCGGCCGAAGCTTGTAGAGTTGGGCTCAGCATAAACCAGGAGAAGACTGAGTATCTCCACATGAAACGCTACAAGAATACAAGGCAGAAGCGTGAAGATCTACGCGATGGAGATATCTGGTTTAAAGGAGTCGCAAAGTTTAAGTATTTAGGGTGCACTGTAACGGATACGAATACGAGAGCAGAGGAGATTGATATCCGAATACACAACTCTCTCCGATGCAGTGCAGCTCTCCATAAGGTGTTGGTGTCCAGGCTTCTTAGTAGGAAAACCAAGATCCGCATATATAAAACGGTCATCAGACCGATCTTGATGTACGGGAGCGAAGCCTGGACGTTAACTCTGAAGGAGGAATACAAGCTCTTAGTAGCAGAGCGGAAGATTATGCGTAAAATCCTGGGCCCAACCCAAAGAGATGACGGGAGTTGGAGAGTGAGAAAGAACACCGAGATAGTGGAGATGATTGCCGAGCCTAATATCATAGGGGTAATCAAGGCACAGAGACTTTGCTGGGCAGGCCACCTGCTTAGGATGGGGGAGGATCGTAATGTCAAGAAGGCGTATCTTGGAGTTGCAAGTGGCCGCCGACCCGTCGGCCGGCCCAGATACCGCTGGACTGACGCAGTGCGATCCGACCTTTGCGAACTCCAAGCCGGCGACTGGCAAGAGACAGCGCAAGATCGGGATCAATGGCGTTCTCTGGTATCGGAGGCCAAGACCCACTTTGGGTCGCTGCGCCAGAGGAGTAAGTAAGTAAGTAAGTAACCCTAAAAATATGGCTAATCTAGCGATTCTTACTAACATGCCGACGGCCGTGCAGGAAAATTCCAACCAGCTAATGTGTAGGAGAAGAATGATTTTTGAGGGCCAAGCTCGTAGCGAACATACCGTGAAAATCGCTCGGTTTACGCTTCAGATATTACGACTGTAACTTGATGGATTACAGCCCTGGTAGCCTTTGAGTTTAACCGGGTAGTGCGTGAGCGAAAGGTTTCACCAGTAACTTCAACTGACGGGCAATGCAAGAATTTTTCGGTTATTAACATTGTTGTGACATACCAAGGTATTTAATATACTGTGGCTTTGATCGTCAAACTTAGATAGTAAAGCGAAAATAGTTCGTGATTCTAAATAAAAATGGAATGAAGCTAAGTCCTCACAAGTTGATTTGACTTTCGTGTAATACGAGTATGAGATGTTATTTAGAAGTTAAAATAAAAGCAGTCAGAAATCAGATCTGTTCACTTCAGTTCAAATCAGATCTACCTACCTCCATTAAGGCATGTGGAATATAAAATGTAATGTAATTGCATTAGAGTGTAACTCCTGTGGTTTTTGTAACAAAAGAAACAGAAACCTAAATAATATCTATATTAATAATATTATAAAGAGGAAATATTTGTATTTTTGTATGTTTGTGTGGAATAAACTCAAAAACTACTGGACCGATCTCAAAAATTCTTTCACCATTCGAATGCTACATTATCCCAAAGTAACAGCTATATTTTTTTTTTATTATCCACAGCGAAGCGTGGCAGGGAACAGCTAGTTCATGAATAAAGACCCAGATCAGATCAGGCATAGCAAATCAGAGTATCACTAAGAAAAAATCAGGAACCCAAGTCAAGTAAAAATACCGCACAATCGTGCTGTTTACTCCGTCGTTTATTCCCATTACACAAATTGACGAAAATACGCTTTTATGCCACTAAAAAGCTATTGTACTCCAATAAAAGAATATTTAGAACTCTATATAACGTTTACGAAAACCGAGCCAGTCTAGAAGCTATATTCACGAATACCTTATGTAATAATATAACAGCTAAAGGTGGAACCACACTGGCATTCTTCGAACGCTGCGTTGTGAATCGAGAATGTAATATTCTTAACATGAAATTCTAGTCTCATACTTAACTCAGTGCTTATAATAGGTAACCAATCTTTATTAAAATGTAATTTTGCAAGGTATTGTACCAATATAAAGTGCCTAAGTAAGAAAATTGTGCATAATATTAAAATTGTAAAACGTTCACAAACACGGTATAATGTATTCACTCATGCATGCTCGCAAAATTTTCGGTGAACACAGTCATGCTTTGGTACTCTTGCATTTCTTTGTAAGCGATATTTGCATCTAGTTGTAAAGCATTGCTAGTACTTTGATATCCACATTGCAATACATCTATGTAGCAGAATATCTGTGGAAATACCTATCGTATAAGAGCGTCCTTACGCAAGCAGCCTTTGCGTTATAACTCCAGACACGCAAGCTTCGTAATAACCAGCTGAAAAAAAGCCTTTCAGAGAAATCGCGGCGAAATTTGTTGTTTACTCATACCTTCTTACCGTCGTTGTTTTGATAAATTAAGCTATAAATTTCACGATGTAAAGGCTGGCCCGGTTTTTCATTTTGAATTGCCGCGGGCTTCTCTGGCGTTGGAGAAAATGGCTCTGGGATGGTGGGAATATACTAATTTGTGATACCTACTTTATTTTGTGCTAGGTAAATTGTTAAACCTGGAATAGCTTTCCCCGTTAGCTTCCGGTCTAGGTTCCTTTACAATTTTTAACCTTAGATATCGTCCTGTGGAAATTTACATTTTTATACCTACAAAATTATAAGAGTACTGTAATAGAATCCACTTCATACCAACTATTAAATGACTTGTGTAAGTCTAAGCCTAAGTCACTTTTTATAATTTTATTAAACTTGCAGTTTGGAGTCAGGTCAAGGAGACGGCCATTGAAAACAGCAAGGTCGAAATGTACAGAGAGTTATTTACCTTACTAGCTAATTTGTGCGATAAGACCAAATACCTATAATAATTATAATGAAAACCAGAAATAGACAAAACTTATAAGTTTTTAGTTATTGTCAGACGGTCATATCCAAAATGAAGCAACAGGGCATCGTTCTCATCAAACAGCAGCACATGACTATCCTTATACCGTAGGGAGAAACACAAAAGTTCTAAAAAAGTTAAGTTGCCATGGCACAGCCTGCTCAGTACTGCACAATCACGTAATAAACGTGATACTGGATCAGATAAGGCTACCAAAGATCTTCTCAGTCCAACACGTGCCTACTTTAGATCGCTGCTAGCAAAGTAAGTACCTCCTTAACCACGAGTACCACAATAATCATACGTATAATTTTATTAGCACTTCCACATCCAGCAAAAAGACAATCAAGTTTAGCCGTTTGCCACACGGTCCTACCATTTAGCTATCTGTATATCTCCTATCTATGACTACATCTCGACCCATTTTACTTCTGGAGAGTTTTTACTGTCTAACCAGGAATCCTAATTCTAGCCCGATCGAGATTGTGTTCGTCAGTCTCACTCTCATGATATCGACTGTCCCTACGAACACTAACGAAACTACAAATGGCAATATAAGTGTTATTTGATTTTAAAAAAGTGATTCTTTTTAACGTTAGGTAGGTATTTGTTTTCTTGAAAGTACATTTAATATTCGAATTCGTATGATTGGTCCAATGAAAAAAACGTGATTTTCCAGTTTTGATAGTGTTAGTAGCAGCAGTCGATATTTGTAATGAGAGCAACAGTGACCGAAATAAATTATCACTAGTCAGAATAAGGCCCATGGAGTTTTTACTGTCCAACCGAAATCGGGAATTGTTCTGTCGCTCGTGTTTTTACGGTCGACTCGAACCTAAATTAAGGTTTTTAGGTTTAGTGATGGAATGCGAATGATGATTGATTTAGAGAGCAGGCTCTTTGACGAGTTGATGGGCCGGGTAGTTATCATCTTGAAGTTTTAAGTTACTTGTTCCTTGCCTTTATGAAAAATAATTTTCGGTAATTTATTTTCATTGGATATGGATTCATGAGTATTATTGCTAGTTTTCTGATTTATTTATTACGAAAGTATAATTATCTTTTTTTATATACAATATGAAGGCCATCACTGGCCTATCTAGTATTTGTTAACATTTTAGCACTACCATCCATAAAATAATGACTATTTATTTCTTTTTGCTCTAAATAAAAGCAATCAAAGCTCAAAACACTCGTGAACATTCAGGCTTAAATAAAATTTTATGAAAATATAAATAGAGTTTGATTAGACACGAGTGATTAATATTTAAAACTTAATTATTTTAGAACTAGCATTATTTTTGATCAACCAACTTAATTACTTAGATTATGTTAGTTTTAATTCAGTAGAAAATTAGCATACAAACTTGTCTGGCTTGGTATTCTATTGAACTAATAGAACTCAGAATAATTTAGGTATTATACCTCGTAATAAGCACTTTATCACTACACAGACAGAATTTAATTAAAATTCAACAACATGCTTAATTACCTCTCTAAAAGCTGTTCGCAAATTTAGCAGTCAATAAAATCAAATTTTAATTAATTTTAACTGCGAAATTTTATAGCTTTTAGAAGAATGTGAATTCTCTGAAATAAGGAATCCTTGTCAGAATTCACAAAGATAGGTAAGCAAAGTTACATAATTGTATAATACCTATTTTTTTATCCCATGTACTCGTACCTATATAGAACTCAAAACACAAAAGGTCTATTAAAACCAAGAAAGCAAACGGCTTAACAAAAGCAACCTTATGACATAGCATTACGACATACTATGCCTTAACACAGAAAGAATACCTTTGTCCGTTTAATGGAGTCTCTTAGTAATTTGATAGCTATTCCAAGACCTAGGACTCAATTCTCGTGCGCTAGAGATGGTCACGGCCACTGTCACTCTCGAGAAATTTATAACTAAAGAGAAAAGGAGCAGGATAAAGTCGAGCAAGCCAGAATAAGGGCTCCGAGACATTAAATAAGGGCTGTCTTTGTACACCTACTGGACCGTGCATTAAGGTTGACGAACCTAATTGCAATTTATACTCTTAGAACATAATGGAATGTCGTTTCAAAAGAAAAATACAGGCGTAGGGTCTAAACCTATTGTGTTCGTTCAGGTTAGGTTTAATGTATCTGTAAGAGAGTTTTCTGTTTGAACTTAGAACGGTTCGTTCTCATAATATTATATTCTCAAAATATTACATTCACAAAACATTACATTCGCAAAATATTATATTCTCAAAATATTATTCTTTTGTAAAATGAAGTACAAAAGTATTATCCATAAAACGGAAGATATTACCAAACTCTTTAAGGCTGGCACAGAAGAATAAACTCGATCGTCATTAAAAAACCGAAGTTATTTCTTTATGTATCGAGAATTAAAAAAGAAGCAGAATTACAAACAATTAAAACGAAATAAAGTAAACTTCATTGCAAACAAAAATAACGGCGGCAACAAGATATTGAACAATCGGATCAAGCTGAAAAAATAATTTCAAAATGTTTAAACAGTGAAATATCGATTGGAGAATGCTTGCAAGATTTATCGGAGCTATAGAAAGTTAGTTGATTTTTATTTTTTCGTCAGTTTGAATAAAATAAAGACAATTAATTTTTTTACATATTTTCTGTTTCATTGTACGGGTAATATTTTGAGAATATAATATTATGACAACGAACCCTTAGAACTGTGTAGATACATAAAGAGAATACACACCTGAATAATAAATGTTAAAAGGTACATTTCTGGCCGATTGGGTGACCCTGGAGCCGGGGTCTAAGAATACGGGTTCGGTATCCTCTGTCTAGATACCAGGTCTCGCCTTGAAGGGTAAATGGGCTATATCTACCACGCTGTGGCCAAGTGCGGGTTGGTTCACATACGGGATTGATTTTCTTCTGTGGACATAATTAGGTTTCCTCGCGATATTTTCTTACATTGAAAAGTAGTATGTATGAATTTTCACAACATGTCTAATAATACAGATTATTATCTGAATAGAAGTACCTACAAATGAGGAGAAAATGGGAACAAATGTAACATTGTTTCAAACTTTAACAAACTAATCCTTCAACTTCGTATTCCTACAGTAGATTATGTACTTTAACTTGTAAGCCTTGTAATTTTATTCTCCTCTAATATTACAATACATTCTAGAAAGTTCTGTATTTATTTTATTCTGTATGAAAGGCTTCCAACAAGCAATCTAAACTTTGTTATGGTTTTATTGAAACCCAGAAATATCACGCCAATGGCACAAATTGTTTGATTTACATTGTAAGATACACTTAGTTTGGGGAAAATATTTTATAATTAGAATGTATGAGGTGCATCCAGAGCAGTAGGTAAGACATGGATGATTATCGCTGCAAGATGACGCTAATAAATAAGAAAACTCCACGAAGCTTTAATCCAGAACAGCCGATACGCATTCAGCTTCCGTCGCGATTTGGTGGAGCACCTCGGCCTGAACTGCTGTTTGTAACAGTTCTCCAAAACAGACGTCACTATACAAGACAGATCATGGACACGAAGGTTTCAAGAAAGTTCTGGAAGGAAATCGACTACTGCACTCGCGCCACGGGTAGGTAGGTACTACAGGTGCATCCGATGCGAATCGCTATGACAGAGTGGCTTCTGTCGTTTGTCAACAGTTAATATAAAAATTGATGGATCTATTTTCCATCTACCTTCTTTTTGCTTACAGAGATCGAACATGCATGAAACCTGTTTACTTTTTTAACAATAAATCAATACCGACGTAAAGTAAATTTTCGATGAAATTGTTAAAATTGTGAGGATTCATTGCGGACTACTCCATCTATATCTCAAGTGTGTCTCCACTGGGAGCAAAGTCGAAGTTTTACTCTGTTCTCCCTCCTATTGTACTGAAATCGGAAAATTAGGCTTCATTAAATTAAGTAACTATTTTCCAAACGATTTGCATTTTGACAACTTTTTCCGGTTTTGAAGTTATCAACAAAGTTAAAACATTTTACCTGTTGCTTGTCTTGAAAATTAATAATTCATTTGCTTTACGCCGTAGTGCATTCATACATATTTCATCCGATTCATTTTGCTTGCTTTTGACTTCACAATGCCTCTTTAATTTATTTCGAAATATCTGCAGCACGAATCGAGTTACGTTCTCTTGTTCGTGTTTTTTCCGTAAAATATTAACCTTTCGCAGTTGGTTGTAATTTGGTTTCTGGTGAGTTTTTTTTCTGTCAGCTGTTATTGTTCAAATTAATCTTGATATTGTCTATGATTTGTTATACCTACTTACTTGCCTGATGATGTGATGTCTTCCTAGCCGGATTCGGCAACAGCGACTTCTACTCCTTTTCTATGTGCTTAAGCAAGCATGGCTTATTTAGCCTATCTCAGCAGTAAAACTTCTCAAACAGTGACTACTAACTAACTGGTACTAACTTTCAGGTGCTATACGTACCTTACTCAAAAGTTTTTTTATTTTTTTTATTTGAACAAATATTTGGAGACCAAAACTGCAAAATGAATACATAATAGCTCGTCAGAAGTACTAAATCGTTCACAACCAAACTGCTAAGTGGGAAAGGGATTATAAAAATTTCATTCGCTAAAAAGCGTTTTAGCGGCTTAAAAATGAGGTCGGGGCAATAAAAATGCGTCGCCGACGCTGCCAGTGTTGCCACGCAATAAACTGATTCGATTGCCCGTTAACAATGAACGGGTTAATGGCATATTCAAATCGATCGACACCCTTTTGTATGACGAGGAAAATAAAATGGCGCGAAAATTGTGATTCTGTATCGTTTTTAAAATCTATTGTGTAGGTTATTTTTACTTCAATAAAATATTTTTCGTCGAAAATAGCTTTACACTACAGTAGAATAACTCTGAATTACACGTTGCATTGTTGTTTTTAGACCAATTCCACACCAAAAAAAATTTTCAATATATTTGGACTGTACTTGGAGTTTCAAATGTAATCCACATCCAAACACACTAAACCAACAATATTGCACCAGCCACCAGCCAATTTTTACGATCTCCCCAAATATGTGTGGAGCATTATTTATTTGCGGCAACACCGACATCCCAGTACTACATCTTGACCCGTTTCTGCTTCTGAGGGGGCATTACTTAGCGGATTTTTCTCGCTTGACAACCGTGAAAGGAGTTTTTTCTCTCCAGATATTAGCAGCGAGGGAAATTCGACGATTCACGTTGAAAGTGCCGGGAATTGGCGCCTTTGTGGACAAAATGTGAAATAAATAGTGAATGTTGCACTTAGAGACGACGCTTTAGAAGACTGGAATGTAGCTTCACGGAAATTATGACATTGATAGATCTATGCATTCAGATACAGCGTTTTATCTGAGCTATTGTACAATGTACAAGTCATGCTAATATTCCGCTTTATTGAAAATTAAAGTTTTAAGGTTACTTACTTAATTATTTAATAGAATAAAAACTAAAGTGGTGGGATCTAGATTAGACTAGTATTCACAAGTTTGGAACAAACATGTAAAATACAACAATGTGGTGGTATCTAATTATGTTTAATATGGCTGTTTTTTTTAACTGAGATGCTTTTTTAACTTGGCAGACTCTTTCTTTATAATCCTGTATTAACTAATTGCTACACAGGGGTGATGAGTAGTGACAGAAAAGGCATACATGATATAATAATATTATACCATTTATGTTATTCGTTAGAACAGGTTTAGAAAGCAAACAAATCAGCACTTTTTTAAGAAGTCAAAAAACTATCATATCTTTTTTCCTGCACGGCATTCAGGGTTGGTGTTTTACAATAAAGCTATTATTATGATCTTTCTTTTCTTCTATTGTCACGACTTGATACAGCACTTGGGACGAAGTGCCCATTCTCCTTTGTCATCTATGGAACATTATTTCAATAATAGTGATCTTTTACTTCTGTTGTGAGATTTCCTTGTCATTACGGATATGTGTCTATACCCAAAACAACATCTTCACCATCACGTGAAATATCTACTGTCGAACAAATTATCTCATACAGCTGTCCCCTGCAACGTGTATCTGCTAAAATGACACAAGTATACCAGGCACCAAGTATACCACACAAGTATACCAAAAGCTCGTGCGTCACGTTCGAAATGAGAACATCCCGATGAGCACTCAGCCTGTAATAGCTTCGATTCGGCAATAAAAGGACCACATGGGGGCTGGTAATATGTTATTATTGTTTGCCGAGTACGTGTACCGGTCTGTTTTCCTTAGGCTTTTAGCGGAGTGATCTTGGAATTGTGAAGATTCGCGTGAAGATCAATACGGAACGTAATAGCAAAACAGATTAATACACACAATGGTTATCCTTAAAATACTGTGATAACAAATAATTAAATAAGATTGTTGGCCTCTATATAATAAGTATAAGTTTGTTTCTTGCGAAATGCAGGCTGAGTTGATAAAAACTCTTTTTTTATGATTATCATTGTAATAATTAAATATAATGTACGTTAAAAACGTTTACTGAAGTTTAAATTAAAAACTTAGTCAAACATTTTCCATCCACTGCTCGTAGGTCTCATTTTCGCCATCTTTTCCGACCCAATGCCAGTCTCGTCACTGCCTTCCTGCTGTCAACGTCATCCGACCAGCAAGCTAAAGGCTATCCGGTCGCTTTCCGTTCCGCAGCCACCATTCTGTGACACGTTGCCTACTTTATTATTGACACTCACCCAATTGTTATGCATACAAAATTATAATTTAAATTGTGTGATATAAAATCAATTAACTTCGTTGCAGATATTGCTAATTATGCAGGTTATACGCTTGGGGTGTACCAAGCTGAAATCACGTAGCACACAACGCGTAGATATAATGTTGACATACACGTACATCAACAATCTACCGTTACATAGGAAAATGTCATTGACTTTCAACGAAATATACAAAGTCAATCACACTCAATCAAATCAACGGTTGTTTTTTTTTCGCGATTCCAGAGTAAAAGATGTTCAGAATCTTTTTTTCAGTAATCGTTTTCTGTACTTAAACGCGTTCATGGTTCAGTACATCCCTTGTATTGCTCTGCAAAAGCCTGCGTTGCTTAATTTGGTGCTATTTTGCACCTTTTGCATATTTTCGCGTAGTTGCGTTGTTCGCATACACTCGTATGTTTCAGCTTAAAGTTCACGCTCGTGTGGTTTTATTCCATTTTGATTCTTATTTAAGGCTTGTTACACTCGGGGCCATTAACCGGGTGCGCTTAACGAGCCACTAACAGAACGTAATTTTACATTTTTATTTCACTACTTATGAAGGCAAAGTCGTGTCTTTTTTTTAAAACGTTGTAAAATCTGCTGGTATACATTATCTGATTTCAGGAGAAATGGAAATACCTAAAAAGTGTTTTTTGTTTTGTGTTTTTTTTTAAATTGCCCTATAATGGAGGGTAGTGTTTTTCAGGTACCTATAATAAGTAAATGTTTTCATGTGACTCCCTACCTTCTAAATTGGTTTGACCAACTTTGGATTGCAAGTTTTCGTTATATTCAAATCCGGTATATACTGCGTAAGGTGTAAGCTGCTCAACATTGTAACAATAAAATCTTATTACCACAGTATTGATAAAAAGTAGGTAGTATTCTAAATTGCCAATAGAACCGCTCTATCTATGCTCAAAGTATCAAAATGTAGGTCACTGCCGCAAATCAATTTACCTACTCCGAACTCTATAAAACTTTGCCGAAGCTTCGCATATTTTATCCCGTTTCCGCTTCCCAAATTACTCGCCGATATTTGAACAACTCCATACGCCATCTTCTGTATAAGCGTCTTACAAAAGACGTTTAAACAAAATTGCTTTCATACATCATAAGCATTAAGGGCAACGTGCATCGATTCAATTACCCATATATCTTTAAGAAAGGATGCTGAGAGGCTGTGAGAAAGGGAGGATTTCGTTCTTCGTTCTAAATTCTCGCTCAATAGTACCTCCAAAGTGATATGTTACTTCGTGTACGTCATTCATTTCGTCTGTAACATTTTGACAGATTATTTCCTTGAGTCAGATAATACCTCAGAGGGATTAGTTCTGAGTGTATTGTGTTTCATTGTTTGTTGTTGTCTTACTGGGAGAAGTGGAATTCTAGTAGGTATGAGGTAAACTCACAGATTATCCCTATAGATACTGCGTTGCGAGATCTTTGTTCTAACAATAATATCACATAGGTAGACTCCGGCCGCTAAATTGTAAATTGTATAACAAAAATACGAGGAACATTTATTAATGTTATTTATCTGTTGATAATTACTTACCGCACTAATAGCAGTGCAAAAGCGTGCGATAACTCAAACACAAACATTAAGCAATATTATAAGAGTAATTAAGATTAATGTTGGTTAGAGTTTAACAAAACTTTTCCCCCACATTAACAAACATTTAACATTCAATATTGAGACCATCTAAGAACTTCGTCTACTGTAAATCATCCTGCCTCTGACAAAATAAACTCCAATAAAACTGAACACATTAATCTTCAGAAGAAAGTAAACAAAGAAAGAACCCAAATTAATGTAACAGGGAAACATTACCCGAATTCTTGCAATGTTAACAATTTTCGAGTGAAGACCCGAAACGTGACAGACACAACGACGTGGCAATGTAACATGAAAACAATGACTAAGCTCATCACAAAGATAAATGGCGCTAGCTATGATACCTAACATGATATCTGTAACAAAACTATCACGTTATAATGGTAACATTAAGCTATGTTAGGTATATAGATAGGAACTGGTTATTATAGGTCTCCATTGTTTTGAACAATGGTGGGAAAAGCATATTTGTCACAGGCCTTTGGATAATCTCAACCCTTGCTACTAGCCTAATTACTCAATCATGTTTTGCCCTTACCATAACGGGCAGTCTGATTTGAGAGCTATGGTCAAACCTTTAGATGTCAGGGTTAAATGTCCAACTATAAATAAAGTTATAAGCCAATTTATGCATTCAAATTTAAAAGATAAATGAAAACCATGCTATTCCGATACATACCTGTCACGTTAGGCTTAAAATACATCATAACATATTTTATTCGTATAAAATTGCCTAAATCTCGCTCACAATACATAAATAACCTAAAGTTACATCTTTGTATCTTTTTCCACCAACCATTTTCCGGTGTTACGAAAACGGGAGGAAGCGAAAGGTTGGAAAATTAAAAGTTCTAAAACATTCTCCGCCTCATTGGGGAATGGAATTAGTCCACTCGTTGAAAAGGCAATCGAAAATTATGTAGCTGATGAAAAGAAGTGTGAATTATCTTGCATTTTGTTTTAATACTAAGTAAGTGGCTTGCAGAAAGTTTTAGTATATTTGAAAAATATTCTAAATTCACAAGTTTATGTCTGTGTATAAAATAATGCTTGTTACTACGTATCTCCGGAACTACTCAACCGATAATGACGAAATTTAGAAAAAACGTAGTTTACATTCTGAAATAACATACTAATACTTTTTTATCAGCGTCATCACCGTTTTTCATCATCTCGTTGGTGAAACTGCGGGGCACAGTAATTAGTCTATATTACATCGTACACTAGGAAAATGGCCCTCTAAATTCTGATGAATTCACTTAAAGTACGAAGCATACTGATATCACCAAAAAATACGATGATTAGCATCAGTTTTTACGGTGACAACTATCATAAACTGGTGCTAATCATCGTACTTATTTGGTGATCAGCATGCTCCATACTTTAGGTGAATTCATCATTCTTTTAGCGGAATCTAGATGCGCATTTTTCTCAGTGTACAATCTTTCTCAACGCCCATGAATTGCTTATTTATTTTCGAGGGCTAAATACCTATTTTTAAATAGCACAAGCTTTTATTCACATCACGAAACCATAGCTTAGATCAGAACGAGAAAATTTAAATTTGACAATTCCATCTAATCTTCACAAACTGGTATGCGGAAAGGTTTCTTTCAGTTCTCCTGTTAGCTCCGCCTCTGGCAATTTTAACTTTATTACGAATCCTTTCGACAATAAAAGAGGAATTAAATTTTACGGCACTACTGGAGTCTTCGAGCGCGCTGTGCTTTGGAGTGTGCTCAAATTCCTAGCTGTAACAGAAACATGAGCAATTGTCGTGAGCCGGAGATGTTTTATGTTCGTTTTACATTTCATTTGGAAGGATCGCTTTGGTGATTTAAAATACGTATTTGTATGGTATGTTTAAAAAAACATCATCTTGCCAACAATGGCAGTGATTAAATTGCTCGCACTTTACGCTCGAAGGGTGAGTTAGTGATGTGGCTACGTTTGTTATTTTTCACGCAAAAATGAGAACAGGGGTTTGTATAAAATATATGAAGGTAGTTTATTTTTTGGATAAACACAATTATTGTCTGCTTTTTAAACGACATTTCATTTTATTCTGCAAAATTCTCTTTTAAAGTGTGGATGAAACTGCGGCGCGACTAGATGACTACATCAAAAGGGAAAATATACATAGGTAATAGGTATATCTAAATCTACTATATCTACTTTATATAAGTTTCAGATAGTATATAGTTTTTACTACGGATTATTTCAGGTAGCTTATGAACAGTTATGATATTTTGAGCTATACATTATTCTACGTGTATTAATAATTATTTAATTTAATAATTAATACATTATTCTACGTGTATTAATAAAAAAAATCTAACTGAAATAATTATTATGGTAGTTTGAAAACCTAAATTACACACCACGAAAACAACATAACGTACCAAGCACAAACTCATAAAACTTTGTAATAGTTCTGGCTTTCCAAAAAACTGCTTCCAAAAACAATTCACAGATAATAAAAACTGCCAGATTTACATACGAAATCATAGTTTCGCAGTGTTTTTGATATTCAACGTAGATTTATGCTTTGGACGTGAGTGTTTCACATTCACTCGGATTGGAGCACAATCGTGAATTTTTCAGGTCAAATAAAAAGATATAAAGGTTGTTAAATGGTTATACTGGCTTTACACAGTAGATAGAAGCGAATACGTGGAATTTTAAAGTGCTGCCACTAGACTGAGATTTAAAATCAGATGTGAAGAGGTTTTATGACGCCACGTTTTTGCTGCAGCGGCAAAGCGGCGGTAGAGGTCGTGCAGTGAGCCACTGTATGTAAATATGCATTTATATGGTGGGTACGGTAAGGTTCTAAACAACATATTGGAATGAAATAAATTGCTCACCAACTGCCCAGCTTTCTTTCATGTATCTATTTATTGAACTAGCGATGCGAAGACCTCTGAAACTTGAGAAAATAAATTGGCTATTGTATGTGTATGACTGTATGTGTTGCATTATAACTTGATAGGTATAACTGATCACACCTTCATGAAATTTAGCAAATGAATAGCAATTAGATATCAGAAATATTTATTGGCCTTAAATAACATAGGATGTTTCAGGCAAGTCAACTTTAGCACAGACAAGTAAGACACTTTTTGATTTAAATAATGTCCAAAATAATATTAGCCTTCAAAAACATTATTTATATAGGCGTAAAACTGTTTACAGTAATATCCTCATTGCTTATTTAAGGCACCTAAATGCTTCGAAGTTTCCTTTCGTTGCTATTTGGGATGGAATCCGTCACATGAATAATTTACTTTTGGAGCTACAAAATTATCGTAATATTATTCAACGATAGCGCTATTATATACTTAATGAAACTTCCAAATGTGTGTTGGTAGGTACGAGTATAAGTCGCCAAGGTTTTGAGTTTCAAATTTGCTTTCCATTCTTCCCGTTTAGATTTAGTCATCATTAAATACATAAAAGCAACTTACGTGTTACGTTTACAAACTAATTGAATCACAAAACTTCAACGAACACAACACCTATCTTGACTAACTTTATTCCCAATCTACGAAACCGAACTTGGTTTTGACACATTTTGAAAATACACGACCGGACTACTCACTAAACTCTATCTTACGTGTGTAGTAAATATACTACGTGGATATAAAATATATCTAATTTATTTCAACTTGAAGTAAATAAGGTCAATATCATACAAATAATGCAAAGATAGCCAAAAAAAGATGTAATCTTATACGAAGAGAAACGAAAAACAACCAAAAAGATTCAAAGGTAATAAAAAAGAGAGCTCTAATATCTTGCTAGAATTTCTTCGGTAACTAGGTCAAAAACGTATCAAATTCTTCGCAGAGCCATTTTCCATTAAATATAAACTACTCATTGAATATTTAAATAGGTATTTGAGAACCTTTAGTCCCTAACGAGACATCTTCATACCTCGTTCAGTATTCATATTCTGTGTAATGGGAGCTTTATTGATTTATCGTGAACGCCCCGCGGGAATATCGAATAAGCCATTTGTCATCTTTTTAACATCTCTGCAATCCCACTTCTGATAGGCGAGTGGGTTTCAAAGAGTTTGAAATGAGTTTTTAGATCAGCGTTCTTTGAATGTTGAGAAACGATGGTATACCAGTTCTAGTATTATTCTAAAGTTTTTATGCGAGTTATACGAGTATCCCGCAAGAATGGATATAAAATAAACTCTTCGTTATATCAGAACCTTATATTATTGGAAGTAGGTACATGTAAAGAAGGAAGGTTATAAATTTCACGCACATTTAGATAAATACGTGTAAAACCAACGAGGGTTCCAACCTTCAACCCAAAAATGCGGATCACGTAGCTGTACATTTTCCCTATACCTAGATGTAAAATTTCCGTATACCATCAGTGCCAGATTTCCCGAACACATAACCGGCTTTAGATTCCCTTTACTTTCCGGGAGATTACACACAACAAAACAAAAATAAAGCTTTCACACGTAAATTCACGTTTCACAAAACAATTGCTGTAATTCTTCCTCAGCGTGCCCTTTGTAGGGCTTTGTGTTTACAAATTCAATATCTATACGCGAAAAGGTTTTATTTTTTTTCACTCTCGTTATTAATTCAGACTAACGAGCGGAGGTTAGCCCTTTTTTACTAAGGATGGTTTTAGCTGAACCGAAAAATGTTGCTACATGATGTTAAAACGAATAATGTATACAACAAGCCCTGTTATGTCACTAGATAAAATTGGATTAACGAGACATGTTTCAAAGTTTGAATTTCATACAACTAACCATTCTTATAGCAGTCGAAGTCAACATTTTCGCATTAAATCACAATTAATAAATACATTTTGATTGTTGAAAAAATATATCTAGTTTAATAACAATTTTCAAATAAGATCGTTTAAAAGTGTATCTTGAAATCGTGATAATTAATTAACATACTTCATGCTTTAAAATCTTTTTTTGTCAGTTCTATATGCCGAACAAGTTCCGTCCAAAACGATTAATAATTCAGTTTAATTCAAACAAACGTAAAGGCCGGTTTTAGGCTTTTAGTACCTACGGCTGTCGGATAAAAATTCATGGCCGAATATCATCACTGAATGTGGTGGAATACTTGAAAACATTTTTACACTTATTGTTATTTTGGGCGGTGTACGAATTTAATCAAGGTATACTGTTTGGCAGAATTTTCTTCATTGTTTATTTAAAGTTGGATCCCAGAATCCAGGCTATGCTCTAGTTCAAATGCTCGAGTGAAAAGTTTTTGTTAGAGTTAAGTTTTAAAATGTTTGATCCAAAAGCGAAGTTCTGCCAGTGTTATCTTAATGGCGTCTTTGAAAAAGTTACTACGACTCCATTTACATGTTTAGGTACTTTTTGAATTATAACTTCTTATTTTTATTCTAATGAGTCTTTTTCTTTTCACAGGTACAGAGATGGCCGTGACAACCAAAAATGTGCCAACGTAACTACCAAATAGAAACCAAAATGTCATAGCAATTAAATTCTCATGATACAAGCCCGAGAGCGATGGGTCTGCAAAGGTGATACACAGGAAAATGGCCACTAACAGACTGCCACTTCACCTTTGCAACTCAATAAAGCAGTTTTTAACGAAAACGGAATTTAGAGTAATACAAATAAGGTTTAAATTCAATTTAGAGGAGAAGGTTAAGTTAGTGATATTGCTAGTGTTGTTATTGAGTCAGAATACAAACTGTAACTTCAGTGGGAGGAACTCTATGCTGAGGACTAGAGTGATAGGGACTAGGTACGGAAAACTGCAGGGCGTGATAATGCCGATGGACCAGCATAAGTACTTGAAGCCGGTCGAGGCGTACCTCGGGGTCCCGTACGCCACGCCGCCTACTGGATCTAATAGGTAAGTACGCAAACGCATACAGGGTTATAACGAAAGGGTATCCGCCGAATAAGGCTAATTAAAAAAAAAATAACAGTTGTTTCAGAGGAAAATATCAGGAACTAATATTTTTTCTCGATTTCAGGTTTGACTTCATAGTAAAAGTTATTCTTAAAAATGAGTACTTACTATAAACCTTTTTCGGCTTTACATACTCGTATTCTTTCCTTATAACCCTGCAGGCATACAATAAATGCATGTATGGTTTTACACGTCTGTGAAAGACGATTTATACACAATATACAGCATAGATGAGTAAGTTTTTTTTTATTTTTTATTAAGTTTATTAAACACCACAGACTCCACGGTCCGTGAGTTTTACTATTACAATTGAATTATAGATGAGTAAGTTCAGATAGTATACCTCTATTTCGGCCTCCATCACGTATTGGTCAGTGGTAAACCTGTCTTGCCACAGTAACGAGTACGAACGTGGCTCGCAAACCCGAATTTCATTAACTAATATCTACATTGATATATGTAATTAATACTATTCGCACATAACTATTAATGTAATAGTGGCGTTGTCTATTTTATAGCTCTATCTATCTATTCCTAATCATTTTATGATTGAACGATGATTGATTGAACCAGCTGCAATCAAAAGCAAACAAATAAAGTAAATGAAAAGAAGCTAGTTAGTTTTACCTTTAGGTTACATGCTTATCGAAATCTTAAGGGGCAGAATATGGCCCGCCGCTACCCCTTGCGCTCATAGCATTATTTTTGAAGGAAAAAAAGTCACCGAATAAAATTATAAAAAATCGCATTCAGTCAAGTTGCTTACAATAATATAACGAAGCTACAACAAAAAAAAAATTTTTTTTGATCCAAACAAGTTTTTATGTACCTATACGTCATAGGTATATGTATAAAAATGGGTAACACAAAAAGTCGAATTTTTAACTGATTGAAACTGATTGAATCAAAGTTTTTTTTTTTGTTGAAGCTTTGTGATATTCTTCTGAGCAATTTGACCGGATACGATTTTTCATAATTGTATAACTATAAAAATGTTTAAAAAATGAGAGAGCTAGATGGCGTCATATTCTGCGCCTTAAGCAATACTCATCTCCTCCCTCCCACTCCGTCAGAGAATCTAACGATTGTTCCTCTTATGGGTTTTCCTTCCTTTTTCCTTTATTCTCTCCATTATCAGTTCTTTTACTTCCGTAAATAATTTTTCGCCCACATCTTATTATTTTCCTTTAAGTCGTTTCCGTATGCTTTGGTAAAATTAAATTGAAACGTTATTTAATTTTGGTCTGCGTCAAAATGAAAGCTAAAAAAACAATAATATTTTTCCGACAGAAAAACAGCGGCATTTTGAGACGTTGTTTAACTTTGCTCTGCATTAAAATAAAGCGAAAGAAAACAGTAGCACTTGTAAGTAATTGAATTATGTATGGTATTTGCTTTCAAAGAAGACACCCCATATTTTTCTTAGATACTTATGAAATGATTGCCTATTTCCTCGCCCTCATTCTCCGTAAACAAGTCGTCATCAAGTTACAATTTTCCTGTTTTCTGTTATTATTTCATGAATGTCCAATTAGCGAAAATTTAAATTAATGTCAGGAAGGACCCGTTTTCGACATTCAATGCCGTAGCTATTCAGTAAGACGTTGAAAACCGAAAGCTCATTAGTAAAATTGCTTTGTTCGGCTGCCAGGAAATTAGTGAAGGCGAAAATGCAGATGAAAATGTAAGAAATTGGAAAAATCTAATTTCGAATGTGTATTGATTCTATAATGCTTAATGGATGATTGTACTGGGAACACTGAGTTGGTCGTAATAAAACGGCTTTATTCAATAATGAAATGATAAAACTGTGAGTTTACTCAATCGTAATTTTTATAATAGGTACGCACGGCCCGTGTTTTTTTTTTTTTGTTTGAGATAACAATGACCCATCGCGGGTCATCCGTGGATGAGATTGGTCTGCCACAGGGAAGAATGGCGCGAGGGAGAGGAGGCCTATACCCAGCAGTGGGTCGATACAGGCTGACGATGATGATGGTTATGATGATGAGATAACAATATATCATAGGAATTAATAAAACACATCATAACTGTAAGGTACTTATAATTATTATTAGAAACAAGAAAATTTGACTTCAAAATGTAGCCTGTGGCATACAGTAAGAAAATCAAATCTAAAAACGATACCTCATCATCCACAATCGGAAAAACCGAAAAAAGTCACATAGAAATTAACAAACACACCTACCTACATGCTAACTCATATTTACCCGAAACTCCTCTTTTTTTAACCGACTTCCAAAAAGGAGACGGTTCTCAATTCGACTGTTTGTTAAGCAGTCGGGTAAAAATTTATTTGTCCAAAACTATCCTTCTTTCGGGCAGTCGTTTGGGTAAAACTTAACATTTATTTACTTTTTCTTGAGGGTAGAAAGTTAGCAATGATTACAACAAAGCTACAATGACTCGCAACATACGGTTCCTAAATTACCAAACTCTATTTTCGAATCCCGCAAACTTGGATAGGAAAAACATCGTATTTCAGCTGACTCCTCAGAATGTTTACGTCACAAACCAGAGAGGTAACAAAGACGCAGTTGTGGGCGATCGCTAAAACTTATCATGTTAATTCTTTTGAGGACATTTTGATGTTGATAAAATTAATTTACCGAAAATAAACGTAAAACCAAGCTTAGTTTCCTCAAGCGACTTCTTTGAATACAATTAAGTAACGAAAAGTAAATGTAACGAAAGCAATGCCAAAATGAGTTTATAAAAATATCACACAAAAGATTTAAACAAAATGACAAGGCGGCACTTCAACAAAGCTTGCTTATCTTTATAGATGTTACAATTTATAAATCAAGTTAACATAACTCAGAGTCAAGTGACAAGTTTTTAGTATTTTTTTTTACTGAGGGATAAGCTTGCGTTTGACCGCCATCTCGCCTGATGGTAAGCAACGATGCGGTCTACGATAGAGCACGCTTGCCTAAAAGAAACTGATTCACTCGCGACTTGAAGACAACCAGTGTGTGATTTTGAGTGTTTCCCCCTCGTGTTTTTTCTGAGTACGTCCACCCACGACTCGAATCCATGGGGATTCACGCTACATTTAGCCGCGGCCGCAGAGACCGGAAAAAATGTTCAGTACTTTGTCCTCAGGGGCGCCATCCCTTATTGCCGCGTCCTAACTTCGATCGCTCGCATCCATTTGGTAAATTGATGCTAGTAATTGAACGTTTTACGAGACGAGTACGGGTTTTCAATTTAGGCAATCAATATTGGATGTGTTGTTATTTAACTGTGTTTATACCAATTCTGAAAAAAAAATCCAACCATTTTGCTGGTTTCAATACTTTGCGTCCTAATTATCTGTCGCTGACATAACACTAACATAATAAGTACGTGTTGTCTGACCGACTGAAAATTCAAACAGTGTTTTGAATGAAACTGTCCTAAATGGCAACACGCACAGTCATGCAACTTAGCATATATCTTAATATATATAAATCTCGTGTCACAATGTTTGTCCTCAATGGACTCCTAAACCACTTAACCGATTATAATAAAATTCGCACACCATGTGCAGTTCGATCCAACTTGAGAGATAGGATAGTTTAAATCTCAAATTATAGTCGCAATTTTAATTTATTGCAAATTATATATATACTGATAATTTTTACTATAAATTGACAAGTTAGCATCAACATACTACGGTTGCTATAGTTACGCAATGGCTTTTGACAGGACAACGTCTGTCGAGTCAGCTAGTTTTTTTATATGGCAATGCAAGAAACCCGCATGTCAATTTGGATTAGGCAATGATAATCCGTGATGTATGCGGTTTTAGAATAGTTATTCCTGTCGCACATAATTCTGAAATACAAAATTCTGAACTAACTGTTACTCAGCGGCAGCCAATGTGTTTTCCAAACGAACATATTTTTTGTTTCATTACTTTGTTCAATCATTTTGCTATGACTGGTTTGTAACACAAAAAATGGATACGTCACAATCAATCATCTGATGCACCAAATAATTTTGCAGGTTTGCACCAACACGAGCGCCAGCGCCCTGGGACGACGTGAAGACAGTCGACCAGATGGGGCCGGTTTGCCCGCAGAAGTTACCAGACATCTCCAACGAAACCTTGGTCCTGGAGAAGATGCCCAAAGGCCGGTTGGAGTACTTGAGAAGGCTGCTGCCAAGGCTGAAGAACCAGAGCGAAGACTGCTTGTATATGAATATTTATACGCCTGTGCAAGGTAAGACAAAAACGAACATGTTATTTACAAAGTATTTTAGGTAAATCTGTGTACGTGTTTTAGCTGCTTTGAAATTAAAATTATTACTCATAAAAACAAAATTAGGTAGGTAAAAGGAAACGTAGGATGTAGCAAGCGAAGTTTTGCTGCTAGCTAAAAATTCGTCAGAATTCTCTGTAAGCTTTAGCTGTTACCTAAATAGAACGCGAATTAAACGTAAGGATTAATAAGATAAAAAAAGTTATTTAAAGGCACTAAGTTCTTCTTTTAGTCTAATTGGGAATAAAAAAGCCACTCCAAGACACATTTAGGCAGTTATTTATAGAGCAGCTAAAATTTATTCTATAACTAACTGAAAAGATCCCAAAGTTGTAACGAATGTCTTCGATATTCCTAAATAAAAGATGTTATTATTTTATTTAGAACTTTTCTGTCCTTTGTTAGGGAAAAGTCAGGGATAGATACACGGACTTGGACACATCTTTTGTTTATGATTATTATTGTTCATAATATGTATACCGTACATTCTCAGAATATTATCACAATATGTTCGCCTTAACAAAGTCGAGTAAACTTCCAAGAAAATATACTAGTTGGTTTCGGATATACGACTGACTACATAAACTTATACAGGGTTTCGTGTTGGAAGATGAACTTACTTTAGGAAGATTTCTAATAATTTTTTTTTAACGTGAACAAAACCGCGTTTGACCACCAACTCGCCTGATGGTAAGCGACGATGTGGTCGAAGATGAAGCACGCAGACTTAGAAGACTATTTATTCACTCTGACGTTGAAAAGCCCAAGATTGTATCTCTCAGGGAACAAGGAAGCCGGCAGTCTGTTCCATTCCTTGGCTGTACGAATCAAAAACGTAGTTTCGATACGTTTTGTACGAATCCAAGGGAAATCCACGGTGTAAGGGTGGTAGAAAGGCGTCTTTCTACTTATCCTGTAGTGGACAGGGGAAATTCAAATCAAAAATAAATCACATATAAAGATAGGATCTTGTACTCGGAAAAGCCAATCCGTTGAGAAATCTGTTGGCAGATTGGTGTAACTAATCTGACAAGCGGTCAGAGTGATATCGGTGACCTTACTCACGTCGGCGTCGTGTCACTTTACGTTATCATCTATAGATGAGCGCTGGCAAGGGGTTTCAATGTTTAGTTTGACAAACTTTGAAAATAGACAAAAGCACAAATATTTTTAGTTTTAGTCAGTAAATATTTTTGTTACATTTTTTCGTACCGTCTACGCCTCTATCCATGAAAACGTCCGTCTTATTTCAAAACACCCTGTATAGACAACTACATACATAGCATAACATATACAATCATAAGCCTGATACTGTTTATCTCGCATTTACATATCCAGTTTTTCCTACATAACCTTTATAAATCAGAATTGTTTACCATAACCGAATTTATTCTTATCTTATTCAAAATCACGTATCAAAGTTCGGTAGGGACCCATCGGATAAACTGGTTTATTGTGATGGAATAACTATGAAAAATATTCTGTGCTGGAAGCTATTGTAATATGAATTCAATATGGTTTTCAATATTGGGGAAAACAAATCAATTATCAAACATTGCTTGAGATTGATATTGTATCTGTTTTTCATGATTTGGTTGCTCAGATAGTACGTTATTATTGTAATGTTCTCTTATTACCTGAAAGACCGATACTTGATGAACACAATGATTGTTTTGTTTACCATGAATATTTTACTATGGAAACAAACGTAGTTTTGAATAATAAAAGTTTTATGGTTTTAAAAGTACTCTTCATATTATGTAAATGCCCTTACTGCTTAAAAGTAATCCCTGTTTAAAATGTCCTGACCACCTCTCGCTGATTTAACATGTCTAGTGCTAAACAAGATTAAGAAGTTTTAAACAGTGATTAAGTTTAATCAGACTTTATAAATAGGACCCAAAGAATTCAAGATGAAAAAAATATTTCCATGAGTCCATGTAGGTACTGCATAATTTAAAAAAGTGCTCTTTCAAGGCGTGTTTCTTTCAGGCTGAAGTTCCGCTATGTACTCTGAGCTACTTAATTTTATTTAATAGCCGCGTCGTACAAGTCCTGCGTAACACCTGCCAATTCGTGATATCAACTCATGAATACGGAAAATCAATCAATGCATGTAAACCATTACCTATACCTATATCCATAGAATTTGCAGTGTAACACGATACGTAATATAGTACGTGAATTGTATAGTTTAGCTACCTGGAAATACCAATGGTGATAAATGGGATAACCGGCACGGTCTTAGCTCGGATCGATCGCATTACGTACCGAATATACCTATAGACTTCCGCGACATTTTGAATTCAGTAGTCGGTAAGCGACGCACCGTGAATACAACTTCAAACATTCTACAGTTCTAGAATATTTGACAGCCAAATTGAGCATTTCCTCGCAAATATTTCTGTTCTCATTCCAGAAAAACAATAGCTGGTACGTATTATTGTCGAGTCGAGTTCGCATCCGTATTCGCGGAGTCACGGCGTGGAAGGGTGACCGAATACAAAACTCACTTGTGACCCAATTTTCCCTCATTTCTTATGTAATGTTGTATTGTTGACGAAAACCTTTTTTGCTCATATTGCTCTGAAACGTTTCTAGCGAGTGTTATGATGCCATAGCCGGGCCTCGGTGAATAATGGAATAGTTTACTTGTTTTGGTGACCTTTAACCGTACTGCTACTGTTTTCCCTTACTTTTCATGGTTAGCAAACGTTTCGGTATGATGGGTCAAGCCAAAATACGAGTATATTTCTTTTGCTTTTTAGAAAAGGACTATAAGTGAATATAAAAGTGGAGATCCGTACTCACCAATAAGTGGAACATTGTTGATGATTATGATGAATTTGATGAAATGTAAAAGTTAAAGAAGTGTAGCAGATAACACAAGTGTCAGTCAGGATATCTTTTACATATTCTAATGCTACCTCATTATGGCTTAGTTTATTTTTATATTAAGATAAAAATGCTGTAAAATTCACCTTTTCATGTGACGAAATCCTATTGAACCTCCATATCTAAAAATCAACGTATACTCCATAAATAGCCTGCGTGTGCCACGAATACAAAATCCTCGAGCTTATCTTAACCGGTTGTTCTCATTGCCAGCCAACCAGAAATTATTGCGTATAACCTCAGCGTTGTATTTCAGAGATTTCATAAACGCAGTATCAGTTTCCTTATACAGGCCGACAAACTTATCTTTCAAGGTGGCTAAATGATGGAACTAAAAATCTTCTCAGAACTTTGTTAAGAAAGAACGATGGTAGCTCTGATGTTCAGCTCGCACAGTAGGTTGGTCTAGTCGTAAGCTCCTCCCACGAAAGTCGATGCCAAAGTACTTCTTCTTTGTGAGCTCTTTTTCTCAAATACGTTGCCAAGGTTTTTTCAAAGGCTTTAAGGTGGATAGGTAACACCTGTTTGAGCCTTCTAGGTGGGTGAGAGTTTTGGGTCATTAGCTAAGTTCCACTCTTCGGCATTCAGTGAAAAGTGCATAGGTAACGCACATTTGTGTTATTATAAAAAAGATCCTAAAGCTCACAAGCAAATCCATGTAATAGGGAACATAATGAATATGTACATTGTTATTTTTTAATTTAGAAACTATCTATGGTTAAAATAGGTTTAAGTTTAAAACAAACCAAAAAGCTAAAATCAAAAATTTGAATTTTAAGGCCCTTTTAAATAATTACAGAAGCTAACAAGTCAAAAGCTTCAAAACCTTTACTAACAAATTTAAATAACAAACACTGTTTTCTACTGATTTATTGTAAAATAGTGAAACGGTGTCATATAAAACTGAAGTATCTTTTAATCCTTTCCGCTTTTTACTCTGCCGGACAGGCTTTTTTCTACATCATAGTTTCCGCTCTATATCACCAACGTTATTCACATAAACTATTATCCTCTAAACACATAGTTTGTATTAATTTTAATCTATGAAACAGACGAAAGCGATTGTCCGCGCACGTTTGACTGACAGACCCATCTACCTGTATTAAGTTTACGCGTCATGTCCCTGATTCCGGGTCAATGCCCTCCAATGCTGGCACACAGATCCTCACGCATAGCTGACTCCGATCATACAGGATTTATTGTTTCCGTCAAAATGGATTTCGCTGTGATATTGTATTTAGTATTGGAATGGAAGGTTGTCATTATATGTGTGAGTCGTTAAAAATAAAATAGATATCTATAAAATTTAAAATGTATTGTGCGTAGTCTCACAAAAACCCGGAAATGGTAGGTATACTAAGGCAACACGCGGTGAGGCGGCTTTATCTATCTATCTAAGGCAAGTTTTTAGAAAAATAAAAATAGCCTAAAAAAACTCACAAAAATTTTAATTATAACATTTTAGGTTGAACAAATTGATCGGGTCATCTATATTCTATTCTAGTGAGATAAAGATTGAAGGTTCTATCAATACAATAATACAGAGAATTAGGAAATTAGCGTAGCAAGGTCTACGACACAGTGCCAGTGGTGTATCGATACGAAAGAAAAAACACAGTGGTTAGGAGTGAAATACAAATGATGCCTGTGCTCATTAATTGATGTTTATTCACCAGGCTACTACGAGTATGACCACCAAGCAAAAGATTTAGCATTATAAACTTTATTTGATGCAAAAATAAACGCAATAAATACGTTAGACTTGTATCAGAAGAAAAGGCTATAAACGAAGCCAACGTACAACTTTTGAACGAAAAGTATCTATTAATGGCCATTTATTTTCGCGCATCATAAACCAATGAACACACGTAGACACCCAAGCATGCTATCTCTTCAAATTTTATGTCAATGTCAACAAGAGAGAATAGGACGAAATATTCACAGCTCAGTTGGAATAAGCCTTCTGTTCTGAGCACATAATGGTGGCTCTCAAGCGAAGATACGAAGCCATGCATGACATACTTGGCAGCTGTTCAATGACCTAAAACAGCGTTTGGCCGCCATAACCACAAAGCATTCTGGTAGTGGTTGGGTCCAAGTTTTATCGCCTATTAGTGGTTTGGAATTCTCCCTGTAAATTTTGAGTTCGGAGAAAGGTCGATGGCTTCACCTATGGTTCGTTGTAAGCGCACATGCAAGGGCAATTGTTGAACCAAAATCCATTATTCAGTACATAAATAAAGTAAAAAAATATACACGTAATATGAACGAGTTATTAGCGGACGTATACCTATGATTATTGCTTAGCTGTAGTAAACAGTTGCCGATGATGATTGCTTTAAGCTGACTTAGTGCTTACCATCAGGTGATCTATTTTCTTTTTACGCCATTCAGTTATGTTTTTGCGCTATCTACTACTCTACGCTTCAAAAAACACTGGTGTATTTAAGTGACGATACGATACGATGCCGTCTCAGTCAGAGGAAAATCAAAGAGAATACAATCAGATTCAAAATCAATATGCACACGGAACAAAAGCACAAATCTTCAAGTCCCGTCAATATTTACTCAAAAGGAAGCCTCCGATTACAATTGCAGCCGCAAAGAGGCACGACTCGCTCCGTTAAATTTTAATATTTCATGTCAATAGTCCCAAGGAAATGCCAGCAGAATCTTTGGGACGAAAATTTTAATCACAGCCCACAATGCCTTTAGATAGTTTGAGGATGGAAAATAGTTTCTTTGTTTGGGGACAAAGGTGCCTTTTCGCACGCCACGGGATATTGAACTGGGTTAGATCATTTTCTTCAAGGAGAGTGTGTTATCTTGCGCTTGAAGAGTTCTATTTTTATGCTTTAATATTCGCAAAAAAAGTTATTTTGTTATGAATATGCTCACGGGAGTTATATGTGGTTTACGTAACTTATAGTGTGAACATGCCGACAAAAGTCAAGATTCATACAGACCAATACTATCTACCTAAACCACTACCTGCTATACGAAACAGTCTAATTTCCTATAAAATATTGATTTTTTTTATTTACTAATTAAAATAAAATCTTCTTATTTAGGAAAATTTATCCGCTGGTATTTATCTAAAATCTGAAAAATAAACGAAAACAATAAAGCAAATATATTTCAATTAAAAAAAAAAACGACTAACCCAGGGCTAAAAAATTAGCCACGTCTGAGGTGCTATTGCAAAGCATACTTTATAGCCACCTAGATCGATGTTTATAGCATACAATGTGGAACAACAAGAAAGATGCATGAGGTTAGATGAAAATTCTTTAGCTACCTACCTTAGCTCCTGATGTAAGTGGTCACCACTGCCTATGGACACATCCAATACCCAAGGTAACTTTAGTACGTTACAAAATCCTTCATTTAAGAGTCTCATCTAAGAGTTCAATCTTGAAAGATCAAGATGCTCTCTTACAAGTAATAACTGAATAGAAACAAACCCCACTTGTCTCACACATGAGGAGCGATAAGTCGACAGCTGATGATGATGGAGCGCCCTTGGGTGATTATGATTAAGGAGCGGTCGTGGAGTAGGTGCCATTGTCGGGACTGTCACACGTGCTGATTGATCGTCATCGGATGAGTGCGTGGAAGATCGCAGCCAGTTCCCGGGTGCTTGTTGCTTTGTCGCAATATTTCTGTAGAGTATTCGATTATGGAAATAATTACTAAGGTAAAAAATAGAAGCAGCCAATTTATAGGTATATAGTTTTTATCATCGGTTACTGTCTACCGTAATTGGTAAGTGTATACCACTGATCCTGGACCAAGGTTGTTAGTACCGCCCATCTACAGGTTGTCTTAAAGAAATTGGTTTAGGCGATCAGGCCGCTCTTAAACTACCGAATGTAATTAGGTTTGTTTGTACTACAAGATGCAAAATAAAACTTTTTGAAGACAGAACCAAGAAATACAATAAAATAAATAAACACTCAAATACCCACCAATACTTGTCATACAATACTTTAAGTACAATTATAATACCGCCACCTACGGTGTCAACTTGAAATGCCACCAAATAGAGCAAACAGACACTCAATTGCTTAAACACACAACAATACGACCCCTCTCAAACCTACAATTGATTCAATTATCTCTGAACACAGCGTTGAGATACCGCAACAATAATATTGAATTCCGGCATTTGATACGTCATACGAGAGAAGTATACTTGTACTAGTAACACGATATTACACTACTGAATTGCAATGTCTTTAGATGCCTTACTTTTATTTAGTGGAGTAGGTATGCTTTGTTTTAGAGGTATTGTAAACCAAAGTTCCATAGCTTGATATATCGTTGTCTAGATTCAGAACAAGCAACAAAGGAATACGCTAACATCTAGTAACAGGATCTTAGTTTAGTTTGTTTGCCATAAGGAAAGGCATCCACCAAAGCTAAAAGAAGTAAAGCTGAATTGAAATGTTCCATATTAACCAAGACATTATTTCGTTCGTGTTAATTTCAATTTTAATTTCTGGAAATAAAACTTTTCAAATATATATCCATTTCGAACAGCTTTATTAAATCCTAACCATATTAATTCCTGTGTCTACTTACTTTCATCATATCATCAATAAACCAAACTTCAAGACAAACAGAGAAATAGACACTATTACACATTATCCTACACAAAGCTTGAATATGGCGACACATTAATATTGAATTTCGGTAGCAAACATGACACAGAGTAATGGCATCCAGTAGATCAATACACGACGCGACGGTAATGTCGAACAAAGACTGCCTTGAGAAGAGGTTTCAAGCGAGCTTGTTAAAATAAGGAACGTTTTCTTAGTTTACCTTGTTTTAGACTGAAGAAGACAAAATGAGACGTAAGTACAAGACTTAATTGAAAGATTCAACTGAAACTTCTTCGTGTCATTTAACTTTCGAGGAGTGGTGTGTTTCTTGATTTTGTTTTGTAAGTTTGATGTGACTAAAGGAATTGGTAAAGAAGTTTTTTATGGGTTGAAAAATGTCTGATTAATCAATATTTCGCATGTCAGCTATTTTGGTAAATTGTACAAGCCTATATCAATATGATTATGTACTTACAATTAAATTAATCGTCTTTCGTTGTCTTCTTTATCTCCTTTTTCTTTCATTTTCTCTTAGTAACTACAATCGAATATAATTACTGTAACCAATTTGAGTAAAGTTTTTAGGCTACCTATAGATTTATCAGTTAAAATGCACGGTAGCCTCTATAAATTGTATATGTTTTGTCATGTCGGAGTTCAAGCTATGCTTTACTACCTTCCTTTACTTTAAACATTGAGATGTAGCTAAGCTGATGTGACCTAGCTTGATATTAATGAGAGCTTTACATGTTTGGAACTAGTAGGTACAGTACATAATCAAAGAAGGTTCAGGTGCGCTTATTAATATTTTGACGTATTTTTAACTCCCAAAGCAAACAGCAAAGGATGAGGGGGAAGGTGCATTAAGTTTGATGTTTATAAATGTAATATCATAACTCCCCCATACAACTAAATTGATTTTTGATTTGTAACGTAATTTGATAGGAAGTGTTTTAGCCATGGATCTAGAAATTCTGTTCAGTCTCTTCACGATCACTATCAGCTCTTTTTTCATTAGGGTTCTGAACTCTCTTCGGGAAAAACCCGTTAGGTGAGACTTCGGAGCCTGTATGTCTCTATGTCACAGCCAATTATTCAATTTACTAGTTACGGATACTCTATATAAACGCGGAAAATAACAGCGTGTTTAATTTAAAAGTGGAAGCTCGAGAGCTTTTAGCACTTAACATTGCCCCACTAAAATTTTTATCCACCCAAACAAACTTCCTTCTTAAACCCACCGTATTCTCTTAAATCCCGTCACGGAACACCCAGCGTGTCCTGCAAGCGTCTGCGAATAAAATGGCTGACAAGTGCCGTAAACTCGCTACGTTGTGAGTTTGTCGCAGCAAACAGCGCGCTTCGGCGATTTGTCAGCTGCTTTATAAGACTACGTGGCGGGACGTTGTTTGTGGGAGTACAATTTGTGTGGTGAAGGAATTTTGAGACTGACTTTTGATTCTTGTTGTGTTTGTGTTTGAGTGAGTTCCTAACACAGCAGTAGGGATCTTCTATTATCAATAGTTTCAATATGACGTGTGTATTTTCTTGTATAAGGTATATAGCTTGATATCATCAGTGATTGAAACAGTAATTACAAGGTTATGTGTTGATGATGTGATTCCATGACGACTTCGATTACGACGACCAATTCATTTTGTTGGGTTGTTTGTGCGTGTTTTTAATTATTTGATAGGCTGGCGTTTGACCACCATTTCGCCTGCCACACAAACATGGCCTCACGCCCCCACACGGCTAATATTCCCAACATTAGCTATAAACGTTCTAGAATAGTTGCTACAATTTAATGATACCACCATTTACAAAGGTATAAGGAATATTGGAAAGCGGTTTGTTTTTCTCAAGTTCTCTTTTTGAGTCCGGATTGCACCTTCGTTGACTCTCAAATGTATCCACATATTTGTATGCACTTCTCGTGTCTATTCTAAGCGACAAAACTTTCCATTTAATCTAATATTTGCGTCTCGCAATTTCAAACGATACACTACGTGAAAAGACGTTTTTTAGGGCCTTACTTCCAAACGTTACTTAGCAACTGCTAAGAACGACAAATCGTTTGGCTTGTAGTAATTAATGTCACTTAACTTAAAGAAAATTTTAAAAGTAAACTCCTAAGACTAATTTTTATGAAATTAGGTACAAGAGTACATCAATACCGCTTAACTACATCTCGTACTATTACCAAAGGGAGATAAGCGAAGGCCAAATACAGCTGATATTTCGTTATTTGGCAAATAAACACGATGCCAGATTGAATACGTATCTTATGTTTATCGACATAAAGTATGTTTTATTGTGATGGTGAGCTGTTTACTCTACTAAGAGCCTAACTTTTTCGAAGTTCTTAGAAAGCATGATTGTAGTTTAAGCGTTGGAGTTAGTAAGTAAATCTGTTACTATCGTGTTTGTTGTATAAATGGTAAGTAAATACCCATATTGACATAATATTTACTTAGATAACTAGGATTTACTATCTTGGACTTTTCAAGGTCAGAGTGAATAGGTATCTTCTAAGTCTGCTAGTACCTATAAATGACGTCATGCTTATAATTCTTAAAAAAAATAAACATTGACCTTAGTAGGCATGCAAAAAATATTATTGAGCTCGTATTATCTGTGTAATATTTAACGTCACAATACCTCATGATTTTTCATGAGTTTTTAGATTAAACCATTTATCCGTTACTTACCAAGGCTCACCAAAACAGCCAATCCGAACTTCCTTTTTTAGCATTTATTCTTACGCACACACCTTTCGTATAGTTCTTATATATCGGTTCAGCTTTATATACCATTCACAACCGTCTATTTAAAGCTACCGAAGAAAAAGTTGTAGAAGCCTCCCACCATGGCATCATAAACATAAAGCAAAATATAAACGGCTTTACTTACAAACGTAACTCTTAACTGTTCATAAACTGGTTCATTTTATCAATTTTACAGGCTTCTACTTAACGTCCTATAAAAGTAGTAAAGTCTTAGATAACGCTGCTTCGAGCGATATTGTGCGGTTTATTGTGCCTTTACGCGAACGTTTGGGTTTATGTTTGCTGGCATCTGGTTGGATGAAATACGGCTCGGAGCTCAGTACCAGCATCATTAATGTAGGAAAATTCGTATTTGAATGAAAAATGTGTGAAATGGGACAGCCCTCCTAAAAGCTAAGTAATAGGATGTGTGCTAACTCTGGTTTCAAAGTTTTTGGACCGTCTGAATGCCTCGGACATGGTTCGATGGTTGTAGTTATAGGACAAATTTAATGACCGCGGCCTACAATTAGCGCCTTTTAGGACATTTCCAATCCAAGTTGTTCCGTAGAAGTCATGCTTGGCTTGGTTAGTCTTGGTTTTCGAAATCTTAACGCCTTGGTATGGACACCGTATTTTTTTTTTTTTTTTTTTTTTTTTTTTTTTTTATATCCTGCTACTTAGCAATCTGTTTTTTACAAACAATAATCTAATATGTTGTCAGATTTTCATCAGTAGGTATCTTCAGCAGAGACGTGCACCCAGTGGTGCAATCCTCATCTTTTGTCCGCGAATCTTGTCGCTAGTTCTGGTACACTATTTCTTTTAAGTCGATTGAATCTTAGACTGCCCACTCCCTGCAGTTCAGCAGCTAGCTCGTTCATATGATGGTCTAATCTCGCTTGATATTTCTCGCTGTTGAATCCAATTTCTTGCTTCACTGTTCTGAGACCGGAATCTAGGCTCACATATTTATTGCTGATATGTTGTGGGATATTGAACATGGTTCTCATCGTTTTGCTTTGAAATCTTTCAAGTATTTCGATATTACTATGGCTGGCAGTGCCCCAGAGCTGTATACCGTAAGTCCAAATAGGCTTTAGTATAGCTTTATAGATTGCCATTTTACTGGCATCTGTCAACTGTGACTTACGACCGATGAGCCAGTACATGCTGCGGAGTTTACAGTCCAGTTGTTTCCTTTTAGTCCAAATGTGTTTGCGCCAAGTGAGTCTACGGTCGAGGTGCATACCCAAGTATTTAGCGTCATCTGATTGGGGGATCTCTGTGTTATAAAGTTTCACAGGTGGGCAAGTTTTCCTTCTAAGAGTGAAAGTTACTTGGGCCGACTTTTCTGTATTAGCTTTAGTACGCCACTGCTGGAACCATGCTTCGATGAGGGTCAGGTGTGATTGGAGCCTTTCGGATGCGGTATCGGGATTTTCATGGGTCGACAGTATTGCGGTATCATCTGCGTATGTAGCTATAGTGGTATTGGCACAAGTAGGTAGATCTGCTGTAAATATTAAGTAGAGAACTGGTCCCAATATGCTACCCTGTGGGACTCCTGAATTAATTTCGTACATTTGTGATGTATCGGAATTATATCTTACTTCGTAGCATCTATTTTCAATATAGGATTTTACCAGTAAGAAAAAAGAATGCGGTAGCATTTTTTTGATTTTGTATAGTAGTCCGTTATGCCATACTTTGTCAAATGCCTGGCTAATGTCTAGGAAGACTGCACAGCAATAGTGTTTATTTTCCAGCGCTCTACTTATGACATCGACCAACCTATGCACCTGCTCGATGGTCCCATGGCCTTCTCTAAACCCGAACTGGTGGGTTGGTATTATATCTGTCAAGTGTTCAAACACCGTATTGGCTAAGTTTTATTTCAGTAGCTGAACACTGAGATAAGAACTTTATCACAGAGCTATTTTGTTAGAGAGTAAAATAAAACGTCTGTGATCTCACTGATATTACAAAAGTGAAAGTTTGTATGTTTGCTACCACTAAACGCTGAAGCAGCTCAACGGATTTTCATAAAATAAGGAATGAAGGTCTTTCATGGTCTGGATTAACCCATAGGCTACTTTTTAACCCGGAAAACTCATGTTAACTTTTTGAACGCGGGTGTAACCGCGGGGTGCAGTAGTAAACAATAAATTCACTTTTATCGTTCACACTCAAAATTACTCTTACAGAACGAAACGATTAAAAATTAAAGCAATAACTGGCGGCTTTATTGTGAAAAGCTCAAACTAAAGCTTTATGATTTAATCTAGTACATATTAGCCAAAAAGTAAATTGGCCATTGTTTGTCAAAGTGAAAATAACACGAAATAAAAAATTGGAAAAAAAAAATTCAACGCACTCAATAGATATATTTTATATTAATCTTCAAACAGCTGATAAGTTTTTTTATCACAGCCAAGAATATGCTTGATTGATTCGCCATTCAAATAAAAATACAAAAAATGAGTTGCTACGATGCCACACACAGTCACACAGATATTATTATACACGTTTAACTTATTATACACGTTTTAAATTAATAACTAATAATTGTAATTTGTAATTTTTAATTTTATTATTTTTTATTATATCTGATTTTATCTTTAATTTTAATTTTGTATTACGTAGAACACTATATGGACATTTGTGGTCTGAAATAAAGATTATTATTATTATTATTTCGTGTTTTCATTTTCTTTTTCTTATTATTAACTTAAAAGAACACCCGTTTGGTAATAACCATTCACAAACACACACAAACTTTCACATTCACAATATTAGTATCTATACTATAATATAATAATAATAATAATTAATAATATAATAATAATATTATAAAGAAGTAAAGTTTGTGTGTTTGTATATTTGTTAAATTGTAAGGGGTAATCTCGGGATCTACTGAACCGATTTTAAAAATTCTTTCACCAATAGAAAGCCACATTATTGCTGAGTGTCATAGGTTGTATAAAAAACCGAAAAATAAAAAGGCTTTTACGTGGTAGTCCGTTTTGCGAAGTGAATCGGAGAAAAAACGATCCGAACGGCGCGCGATGGCTTCGGGTTTAATTAACATTATGCCCAACGAAGTGGGCAAGGGTCAGCTGGTACATTATAAAGAGTATGGTACATACTTTATTAGTTCAAGAAATAGTTCTAGCAGTATAACGTGCAGCCATCCATTGAGGACTCCACGATTATTCAGTTACGTGGCTTTATAATATTTTGAAACTCATAAAACTGAGTTGAATAAAATCATTGAAACAGTCAAGGGAGCGGCGACACGCGATGAGAACACGAGAGGTCGATCACTGTCACGTTGTATTCATTTTGTATGCAGATTTGCATGGGGTAATGTTTTTTGGTAGAGCTGTAGGTGCTTTTTAGCCGGATAATTTGAATAATTCGGCGAATTTATAACAGTTTTTATTTGCTAAGATAAGTTAAGTAATGATTTGTATCGATTGCGTGTGATCTGTATTTTTAGTATTACATGATTGTTTTGGTTTACCTAAAGTATTGTGCACGAAAAACAAACCTGTGTTGAAAATTGAAAGAACAGGTATAGGTACAGCATTATTTATTACTTTTTAATTTCTTGCATACTGACTTTGCACAAACGTAGGTACTAGTCCTATATTGTATTAAATTAAACACGAACTGCATCTTTTAAAAAACGTGTACCTTGTTCCAAATTGATAACCATTGAATAATAAGCAATATCTGCTTCCACACACAGTACGAGTACAAGCCGGATGTTACAGCGCGCCTCTATCTCAAAAATGCTTCACAAAATATCAGAGCTGTCGTTTCGTAGACGGCACAGAGGAAATGTTTATCAAATATTTCGGGAGACAGTGCACTGCGACTGTATTTTCAATGAAGTTTCCGCGGAACTACGAGTATTTGTTTTGTCTGTCGGGGTTTGTTGAAAACACAAGTATAATTTTACAAAGTGCTGTAAGACTCGACGTTTCTGTTTACGAACGTTTTAGAGATAATTTGATTTTGATTTTACTATTAAACATATTTTCCACTGTTTGAAATGGAACGAAAATATAAGCATGAACTTTTTTTGTCTTACAAAAATAAGATTATTTAATTAATTAGACCAGAAGCCAGAGGTACCGGGTTCGATTCCAGGCCGGGCAGATGTTTGAATGATGAATTTAAATATCTGTTCTGGGTCTGGGTGCTAGATGTGCTTGTCTTTGTGTGTGTTCCATGGCATCCCTGACACAGGATTTATCCTAGTAAGGAGCTATGAGTGTCAAACGTTATTTATTTAATTTATTTACTTATTTATGTTGTTTTGTGTTAGTTACCAGCACTGTTTGTTTAATTGAAAAATTACAATGAAATGAATGTAAAGACGGAAAGTTAGTTATTGTGAATGGAACCATATTATTAACTATTAGACTATTCGTGGTTATTCGTGAATAGAACTAGATATATGATTACGCGGGTAAATATCCATAAAAAAACTAATAATGTATCACGGAAGTAACCAAAACTATTTTGATTATAGTTTTCGTTCTGTAACTGATATTACCTTGACCAAGTTATTGATAAACATTTTTGTTCTACAAATCACGACTAAAGTATTTTCTACTTAGAAACGCTTTTATCGTGAAGGCCATTCATTAAAAAGCAATTACGTAGAAAATACTTAAGGCAATACTTGAGGCAAATTGCACGCTAGGCCTCCGGTTGATTTATGATCAATTAGGTTTTTTTTTACTGAATATGAATCGTTTTTGTAGACAATCATGGTTTAACTAAAGTTACTAGTAAGTTTTTCACACGGACAAAATTTTTTTAGTACCTAATAGGCACATAATACTATAATATAAATAGTTAGAGTTACTTCAAATATTAATGTAGTTAATTCAAAGCAACCGTTACCGCTGTAACTAAATTTTAGGCAAAATGGCTAGTCTCGGTGTTAGAATTTTTAGGCCGCCTGAAGGCACTAAAAGTTTTCAGAAGTAGGTAAATGTAAAAATGGTAATTTGTTCGAATGAAATGAAGTTGACATTCACTTTAAAAAAGTAAGGAAAAAAGAATTTTCTTCTCAGTTTATTCAGTTCCATTCTCTCTACATCCAAGACAAAATTGAAACTTTCAAATGTATCGAGTATTCTCATCGAATCTCTGTCCCTCAATTCGCGTCGACCAAACTTCAACGGAAGATCATTTCGATGGAATTCGTTCAGGGTTTATCCAACTTTGTGAAATCGATATAATACAGCTACATTTACATTCGAGACAACTTTAGTAGTTTGTCGAGTGTTGTGTGCTGATTTCAAATGTAATCGGTTTGTGAAGCTGAATTATTGTTGTGAAACAGTTTCAGAGATGTTAGTTCAATTTTAATGAAATTATACACAAAGTGATAAGTTGTTATTAAATATTATTTCATAGACTTTGTATAATTATGATGACTTGATGACACGACTAAGGTAGAGTTTCGGAACAACAGAATCTATTCTTATTATCTTTGTATTATATTTTGTCACAGTCATATTAATCATGGTCATTTTTGTAATTATAATTAACTAGCTGCACCCCGCGGTTTCACGCAGGGTAATTTTTTTTTAATAAAAAGTATCCTATGTTACTTCTAATACCTCCAAAAATATGTGTACAAAGTTTCATGATAATCGGTTAAGTGGTTTTCGCGTGAAAGCGTAACAAATAAACTGGCATTCATATCTATACTAATAATATTATAAAGAGGAAAGATTTGTATTTTTGGATGTTTGTGTGGAATAAACTCAAAAACTACTGGACCGATTTCAAAAATTCTTTCACCATTCGAATGCTACATTATCCCAAAATGACATAGGCTATATTTATTACCTGAAAAAATTAGGGATCCTTACTAAAACTTCAATAGTGTCCACCCGTGCGAAGCCGGGACGAGCCGCTAGTTTATAATATTATAGTAGGGATTAACACCAAGACTATAACAGAACAGTACACATTACGTCTACTATAAGGTCTACCTACATAAAATATCACTATACATATTATACATATTATAAAGTCTATCTACATGTAAGTATGACCGAAATCCTCTGGTCAAATTGGTAATCATGTAAACCAGCGATAATGCATGCATGGCCATCTATAATGGAGGGTAATCTCCCAGCGCTGGGTGAGTAATAGATTCAGCTACGGATTATGCTAATTGATTTGTCCAGCTATTAGAAATTTGCTCTGGAAAATCAATCATCGGCTACAACACAAATTATTGCCACGCTATTTGCGCAATATGACACTGTGTGTATTTGTAAAGCCTGCTTAAAGTTAGTCACTGTTTAAAAGGTTCTGATTTTAAAAGGCTTTTTGAAATTTCACATGCGAAAACAAGACGTTTAGTTTTAGGCGAACACAATTTTTACTGTCTCATCGAATCACGGCAGCGCTTAATTGTGCTTCCCCACTCAAGTCTCTTGTAGTTAGGCATCCTAAAACCGATTTGTACGACTGTTACCACTCTCAAAATTGTGAAAGTTCTAGACAACTGTTCTAGAGAACTTTTCATAGTCTGGATACCTAATAGTGCTCGCCCATAAATTTAAGTACACCATAAAAACCGAATAGTCTTCTCAAAAGCTTTTCTCCCAAACAGCTGTGTTTTCATCTCAGTGCTACGCTACAAACTGTTATCCTAAAACCTTAATCAGCATTTTTATACAATCTCACAAAAATGCTCTTAACATTTCTACAGAACTGAAATTTTAACAGGCAAAACAAAACAACATCGTATTCAATGGAAATAACATAAACTCATAGCTGTTGGACGCCATCCATGCAGTGACTATCTGGGGCACAAAGAGAGCAATATCTACTTGAAGACAGAATAGTTAATAACTATTCATTTCTAGAGGTAGCTGTGCACGACCTGAGATCCAAGTTAATAAATTCGTACAGACCCCGTGGCTACCCTTGGTGTTGAGTTTTTCCCAAGGGCTCTGACGAAGTTTGACGGTTGTTGTTATAGTTATATGACAAACAAAGACTATAAAGAGCTTATCTAGGTAGTATATCTAGCAGCCCGGAGACTTTTACGTGTGCTTTGACCTTCTAGGTTGAAGGCCAAAGCACACGAGAGGTAAACGTGCATGTGCATGTGCCATTGTGTTGTAATGTATGGAACTGTATGAAACATGCATCGATCTAGTATGGAGACATGGCATACCGTAATACGTCTATGTGCGGACGTACACGTCACGCAAGTGGTGTAACATGTCTCGTACTGTTCCATACATTACACAACGCTGTGTTACATGCGTGTGCACATGTATCTACATCTGCGGACACGGATCTGGTGTGCTCTGGCCTTAACCCCAGAATCAAAGTCTCCCGGTTGTTGGATAGATAAAATAACTCTTTATTGTCTTTCTTTGTCTCATGAGACCTTCAGAGAAACAAATGCTAGTAACACAAAATGTGTAAATAAGTCGCAACGAAACATTCGTAACAACATTCTCATACGTATAACCATTAGTGAGCGCGACAAGTACACTTCACTGAATAATGTTTGGCGGAGTTCGTTCTCGGTTGATTTTTTACTCGGTGTCTTGAAGCGAAAACCTGATATCGTTCATAAAGGCGGAAAGAATGGCTGCACTTTGATATAATGGCGGTAGTTTTATAACACAATAAATAAATAATATGTAAAGTAACGGTTTCAGCCATCGAGATATAATTTCACAGTTTTGTTCGGTTTCAGTCGATTGAAAACTATGCGCAGTAATCCAGTGTTTAATTTCACATCATTATTGTATCTGATTTCTGATTTATTTATTCGTCAGCTGTTTTAGTCTGTGAATGCTAATTATGCTGCAGAATCAAACATGATATTTTTTACCTCTTAAATATTTGATTATGTATTTAACGAATTGTTGAAATGTTTGAATTCTAGAATTAATTAGATCTTAATTTTTCTTTAATAGAGATAAATAAATGCACAACTAGAAAGTCTTAACTTTGACATAACTGCACATACTCGTATCTAGACATAATGTTAGAAAATAATACCTGAACTACTAGTTTTAAGTGTAAAAATCCTTTTTGTTTGTTATTTCTGGTGTAAACAATAAAAAGTTTATCTATCTATCTAAAATACCTAGTGAATTACTTTTGGAACCTATAAACAAATATACCTATTGTTCCAGTGGGTCCGACCCTGCAAGCCAAGTACCCCGTGGTGATGTTCATCCACGGCGAGTCGTTCGAGTGGAACTCCGGGAACGTGTACGACGGCGCCGTGCTGGCCAGCTACGCGGGGCTCGTCGTCATCACCATCAACTACCGGCTCGGGATCCTAGGTGAGGACCTCAATCTGCTATCTTCACAAATTCTTATAAAACGCTTTGATTCCACTTTAATAAGCGAACCGCTAGGGTGTAGAACGCGCTGCCCGAGTGGGTGTTTCCCAATAGATTGAATCTGGGTGTATTAATTCGCGGGTGAATCGGTATTTTCTAGGCAAGCGTGCTCAATCATAGACCGTAAACATTTAGGGTTGGAGATTGTTTGTTTATGTTTTTGTGTGTTTATTTGTCACACATATAAGGTAGGTAGTTATGCATCCCCCTGCCCCTACATGTTTAGATTAAGAGTACAGGAATGCATTACTCAGCGTCTGGCCGGACGCGGTCGCGCCGTCGGAGCCCGCTATGCAGGGCTGAGTTAGCATTCCCGTAGCTGGACCACCGGCCTAGCATTAAGTTTGCCTGTGGGCTTTAGAATTAGTTTGATTCATTATATTGTCAGCCTCCAAATCGGCAACACATATTTTCATTAGTTTTATTTTAGTTTTTAAAAACATATTTAAGTGCTCCCTAAATTTAACTGGCGCAGCCGGTAGGATAACTGGCTGCCCTAGCGTGAAGTGTATATGCTTGTATAACCGAGCTACCGCGTTAGAACGGCAAAGTGCGGTTTGCCTATAATAAGGTGAAGTGCCGAACAGTTATCCGACGAACCAAACAAATAAGTTAAAAAGAACGGGACACCCAGTATGGAAGCGGTCGGCTGGTGAGTACAACTTTTCGCCATCCTTGCCAATTCCCTACCATCCAAGATTTTTGTTATTATCAAAATAAGACTTCTTTTGATGTAACGTGACCCAGGTGACTAGATATAAAATTCTATTTAGTGTGCCTCTTACTTTAAGCCTTAACTTTAATATTCAAAATCTCAAAATTGATTTTTAAGTAAATTAGTGTAATTAAAAACAAGAAATATAAAAATCTATTTCATGTACCTTAGTTAAAACATTTTTAATTTCAAAATTAATTAAATATTGTAATAGTGTGTTAATTTAGATTAGCGAATAAGTGTTAGTTTAGTTAGTGAATAGTGTGTTTCAATTTTCAAAAAGTTTTCTAAACTCAATTTGTGATTTTCATATCTGTGTAAAATGGAACAAATTACTCCGATTCCCCGGGAAATTTTAAATCTCATTCCTATTTATGGCGGAGATAAGTCTCAACTAAACTTATATCTACGTAAAAGTGAATATGTAATAAACAGATACAGAGGAGACGCTGCCCAAAACCTTTACGTATTCCAATCAGTAACAAGTCGACTAAATGATAAAGCAGCAGCTCTGATCTCGGAAAGAGAGGACATCGAGTCGTGGAGTCAGCTAAAAGAACTATTAAAGCAACATTTCGGAGATCCGCGTAGTGAACAATGCATTGCAATAGATTTAGAATCACTAAAAATCAAAACAGGCGAAAACTATTTAGAATTCTGCAACAGAATTCAAAGTGTCCGCTCGCTACTCATATCAAAAGTAAATATGTTAACAGACGTAGAGATGAAACGGGCCAAAGCAATCATATATAACAGCACAGCTCTAAATGTATTCCTCTACAACCTACCAGAGGACATGGTCAGAATAGTTAGATTAAAATCACCCGCAACCCTAGAAGACGCCCTTAGCGTAGTTCTAGAGGAAGTAAACTTTCAAGATCAATATAACATGCGTAGACGCATCTATGACACTCGTAATAGTAGCCATAACCATAGCCATAATACCTTACATAAACCTGTATTGCAACAAAACTCGAACCCTCCTCAAGGATTCAAATTTGGGATTAACCCTCAACTCCCATTTAAACCATTAACGACAAACACCACACCGAAATTTTTCGGTAACCAACAGACGACGTTAACAAGGCCGCAGGCCCCAACACAACCTTTTGGGTACCGCCCTCAGCTAGGTTATCGCCCACCGGGTTATCTACCACAACTTGGCTACCGCCCACAATTTGGTACTGGCCAACAACCAACAGGTTACAGACCAAACCTACCACAAAGACCCTTTCAAGGGATGACGCCACAACAGTATGGCTACAAGCCACCACAAGTCAACCCACCACAGTTACAAACCTCTGACATAACTATGAGAACCGCCCTGAAACCGCGCGAAGGATTCAAACTAAACGAACTTTACGACACAACGGGTTACGAAGAGCAAGACCTCTACAGTTACGACCCCTACGAGTACGACGTAGCTTACGACGCGTACCAGCAAGACTACGAAGCTGAAGCTGAAGCGTACACCGACATGTCACAACAGGTGGAAACCCTTCAGGACCAACCCCTAGAAAATTTTCCTATACAGGCCTCTACAGACCAGAAACCATAGAACTTAATTGCGACCCCACGTTGAAACTACCACATATTTATTTACCTGAAATAGATGCCAAAATGATGATCGACACCGGAAGTACTCGATCATTCATAAGTCCCCGAAAAGCTTATGAATTTTTCTATTACCACATCAGACACGAACCCTTCCAAGTAGTAAGCACGCACGCATCTAGCAACCACAGTGAGGTCATAGAAATCCCGCTTTTACCAACTTTCCAAAGTGACGATTACCACAAATTTTACATCTATGACGTCGACCAACGTTATGACGGACTAATAGGGAACGACTTATTAGAACAATTACATGCAGTTATAGATTTAAAAAACTCAGTTCTGAAAACGAATACTACCCTTATTCCAATCATAAACAAAAACTTAAACTACGAAGTAGAAATTCAAGCCCGAACTGAAAAACGCGTCAAACTACCAATAGACCAATATTCAGGAGACGCTATACTTGATTACAGAAAATTTGGCCCTGGCGTACGTATGCCTAGCGCCTTAGTAAACTGTGTAAACGGATACGCCACCACCGTTATCCAAAACACCTCAAATGAACCGGTGATAATAACAGTAAAACAACCCTTAAAAGTGATTAAATACCACCCGGAAGAAAAATGTAACCTACATCTCACTACAAACAATCGTGAAATGGAAATAGAGAAAATACTGGAAGAAAATCTGAATAAAATTAGACTTGACCACATGAATAAAGAAGAAAAAGAAAAAATATTTAAACTCTGCAAAGAATACAAGAACATCTTCCATTGCGAGCAACTACCACTGACCTTTACCAACCAAGTTAAACACAAGATACGCACTAAAAATGAAGACCCAATCTACGTGAGACCTTACAGACTAGCCCCAGCACAAGCCGAAGAAATAAACCGTCAAGTACAAAAAATGCTACAAGACAATGTAATTCAGGAATCTCATTCCCCTTGGAATGCCCCAGTACATCTAGTACCGAAGAAATTAGATGCTTCGGGAGAGCAAAAATATAGAATGGTCATTGATTACAGACGCCTAAACGAGATAACAATAGACGACAAATACCCTTTACCAAATATAAGTGATTTGTTTGACAAACTAGGCAAAAGTGTTTACTTCACAACAATAGACCTAGCAAGCGGCTATCACCAAATAGAAGTAGAAGAAAAGGACAGACAAAAGACCGCCTTCAGCACTCAAAATGGGCATTTTGAGTTTTTAAGAATGCCATTTGGCCTGAAAACAGCCCCCGCTACTTTTCAGCGAACCATGGACCATGTTCTTCGAGGACTTCAAGGACTACATTGCATGGTATACTTAGATGACGTCATTATCTTCTCATCTAGCCTAGAAGAACATATCCAGAAACTACGTCTAGTTTTTGACCGACTCAGACAGACCAACCTTAAAATACAATTAGATAAATCAGAGTTTTTACGAAAAGAAGTGCTTTATCTCGGACACACAATAACAAGAGACGGACTTAAACCTAATAACGACAAAATTGAAGCAGTGCTGAATTTTCCGATTCCGAAAACTACCACGGAAATTAAAAGCTTTCTCGGATTAGTTGGTTATTACCGACGTTTCATTCCAAATTTTGCAAAAATAACCCAGCCGTTAACAGCATGTCTAAAGAAACGAAACAAAATTATAATTGACCAAAACTACATCGATGCTTTTAATAAATGTAAAGAACTACTCACTCACGCACCGCTCTTACAATACCCCGATTATAGCAAGCCGTTCATTCTAACCACGGACGCTTCCAACGTAGCCCTAGGAGCTGTACTCTCCCAAGGACAAGTTGGCAGCGATAAACCAATAGCATACGCAAGCAGAACACTGAGTGATACTGAGTCTAGATACAGCACCATAGAAAAGGAACTATTGGCCATTATCTGGGCAACAAAACACTTTCGACCATATCTCTATGGAAAAAAATTCTATATTTATACCGATCACCGACCTCTAGCATGGTTGAACTCCCTTAAGGACCCAAATAGTAAGCTCACACGCTGGAGACTACGCCTTCAAGACTTTGACTTTGAAATTATCTACAAAAACGGCAAACAAAATACAAACGCAGACGCTTTAAGCAGAATTAGGATCAACGCCCTGGAAGAGGAAGAAGAAGGAAATTCAATGGCAGTAAACGTAGACCGTGAAGAAAAGAAAAAGAAGAAGAAAGTTAAAAAACGTCAACGAAACGCCTCTTCCACAACGTCCGCTAGTCCAATCACAATTTCGGACTCAGACACAGACACAGCAGAATTCCCTGAACTCTCTATTGAAAGACCAGTCATTCCTTCTGCATCTGGAAGCAGCAGAACGCAGACCATTCACTCAGCAGACGATCTAGAGTCAACTGGAATACCCATATTACATGAAGCTATCGACACTAAGCCGAACCAAATTCTCGTATTTTCTTGGTTTAAAAACGAAACTCAGGTTAAAGATATTTCCCACAACAAATATAAAATTCTAGAAGTTTTTCTTCCCACAAACAACCCAGAATTAATCAAAGACTTTCTCAAAGAATATATAAGACCCAAAATAAAGTACTTTATTTATTTCGAAGAAAATGAACACCGCCGACAGTTTAGCAATATTGTTATTTCCTTATTCAAGAAAGACATGATTAAACTCTTCGAGTGTACAGAACGAGTGGTATACGTGGATGAAGAGAGTGAGCAGAAAGCAATAGTTTTAAAGTATCATCAAGGAAAAACGTGCCACAGAGGAATCAAAGAAACACTAGTAAGACTAAAAAGAAACTACTTTTGGAACAAAATGGAAGAAACTACCTCAGCCATCATTAACTCTTGTGAAGCATGCAGAAAAATGAAATATGACCGAAAACCACTTAAACCCTTCCTGCAGCTCACCCAAACACAGGATGCCCCTTTTCAGGAGCTTTTCATGGACCTTTTCACCATAGAAGGCAAATATTACCTTACTCTCATAGATGCTTTCAGCAAACTAGGACAAGCTATCGAAATTCCAAACAAATCTACCCCAGAAGTTGTTAGAGCCCTCATGAAATACTTTTCTTTTTACGGAATCCCCAAGAAAATTAGTTCTGATCCCGGAATGGAGTTTAACAACGAACTTATGAAAGACTTCCTCAGCTTACATAAAATAGAACGTCACATAGGTACAGTTAACAACCCCAACTCAATGGGACTCATTGAACGATTCCATTCGACCCTTATCGAAATTTATAGATTAGCTAAGTATGAACAGAAATGCACAGACGCCGCATCAATTATGACATACTCTATTATGGCATATAACCACACCATACATACAGCCACAGGACTAACACCATTTGAAGTAGTCTTTGGACACACAGACTCCGACAACCCCTTCAATGTGGAATTTCAGAAAGTGTATACCCAACAATTAGTTAAAGATCACGAAAAGCGTACAAAATTTTTATACAAATATTTGGCGAACAATATGATGACAAAAAAGAAGAAAATTAGAGAAAAGCGAGAGGGAGAGACAAGCACGGAACTTCCTCAAGGAGAAACCGTTTACGTAAAAGATATAAACAAGAGAAAGAGCAAAGACAAAGCTAGATACAAAAAGGCAAAAGTAATAGGAGAAATAGAAAAGAACATTGTTCCCATTAAAGTAGAGACTGAGAAAAAGAAAACCAGCGCACCAATAAAGAACATAAAACGTCCTCCACAGGTGGTGGTTCCTGATGATAGCGACACCAGTGACAGTTGCACTTCATCTGCAATGTCTTAAAGAGAATCCGGGAATCTTACCAGTGAAAGAAGGACAAGCATACATTCAGACAGATAATTGGACCATTTTAAAAACCATCAGATTAGATAATGTTTATGTTGATTTAAAAATAGTTACAACCAAATTTTCAGAATTTCAAAATTTAATTTCCTATAACAAAATTTTTCCCCATGAATTCGTCAGCGTACTTATGCACGCAGAACACCTGCGAGACATAACACTAGACAAATTTCGTCAATTAGTTCCCCAACGCTCGAAGCGAGGGATAGTTAACCCTCTAGGTTCTATAATAAAAATTATAACAGGAAACTTAGACCACGACGACGCCATTAAGTATGATAAAATAATCTCAGAAACAACTAAAGACCAAATAATTAACTCAAAGAAAATCGTTGTCATTTCTAAAATGATGGACAGTCTTATAAACGTAACTGAACTAATCCGCCAAGACACCGTAACTCTTGACACTCGTGTGAGAAGAGTAGAAACTGCTCTTAAAGATACCGTTGCTAAGGGTAATAATTTAATTATATCCTCATATATATTAGGTATGTATAATTTATTTATGAACAACTTCCGCACTATATTTATAAAACTAAGTGAAATTGAGACCGCTATATCGTTAAGTAAGAGCTCGATATTACATCCGTCAATTGTAAACTCTACTGAATTATTGTATCACTTACAATTAATATCTAAAATAGGAAACCTAGTGTACACGCCTAACGAGTTTAATTTAGTTAAAATAGAAGAAACTATTTCAGTAAAATCATTTATAAAGAAAAACCAGGTCACATTTATAATGGAAATACCGATAACTGATAATTTTACATATAACTATTATAAAATGTACACCATTCCCATTTCCAAAGAAAACCAAACCCTAGCTATAGTCCCAACCTACCCCTACCTATTGGCGAAAGGGTTGAAATATCAGCCGATCTCAACACCGTGTCGACCACTCGCCGCCGGAGACGAGTTCTTATGCAATAACGACAACAGAGCCTTGAACAACGGGCCCACCTGCGAGGAGCAACTCCTCCGATACGACGGAGACCTCAGTTGCTGTAAGCAGCACCCTGTCTACGTGGAAGATGTAAAACTCCAGAAGATCAGCCATGACAGTTGGATACTCTTTACCAGAAAGGAGACAATACTCACCAAAATATGCACCGAAGACACCTACAAATATCCGGTGCGCGGAACATACGTCATTACCCTCGACGAGCCATGTGACGTCGAGATCAACGGCATGAAGCTGCATCACCACCAGATATACACAGAAGCAGATGCGGTGACTCCGCTACCCGTCATCAGCCTTCCAGCATTCCGGACGAATACAAATTTAACAAGTGCACCTGTACTCAACATACAAAACACGAACCTCGACGACCTTAAATACTTGTCAGTTATGTTAAAAAACAGTGAAGTGTTTGAACCCAAAAGGGAAATGGACTCTAATAGTGCTTTAGTTTACGTCATTTCCGGTTTTATAGTATTAAGCATATGTGTAAGCCTTTTATATGTTTTTCGCAAAAACATAATACATGTTTTACGAAATTATCAGAAAAGTTCTCCAATCGAACATTCCGATAATTTCTCTCTTAGGGATGGAGGAGTTATGCATCCCCCTGCCCCTACATGTTTAGATTAAGAGTACAGGAATGCATTACTCAGCGTCTGGCCGGACGCGGTCGCGCCGTCGGAGCCCGCTATGCAGGGCTGAGTTAGCATTCCCGTAGCTGGACCACCGGCCTAGCATTAAGTTTGCCTGTGGGCTTTAGAATTAGTTTGATTCATTATATTGTCAGCCTCCAAATCGGCAACACATATTTTCATTAGTTTTATTTTAGTTTTTAAAAACATATTTAAGTGCTCCCTAAATTTAACTAGGTAGTTAACTTTCGAGAACGGAAGTTTGGCTTTTTAAAAACACTTAATTAATTTTAATAAACTTTATTACTAGATGTCGAGTCTACGAAGATTCTATTCTGACTGACTTAAGTCTAAGTTACATTTATGAGGAGAGCTTTATCTTACAAGTTGACGCAGCATTCCCGCAATGACGGATGCCACTGCATTCCTGTAACCATCGCGTGATTCTGCGTGGGCAGATACCTACCGCGACGCTCGGTGGCTATGGTGTCGATAATATAACGCCTTCCCCCTCAGACCGAAGTTATCGGAAAATGGATTTTATGAGAGTTTATCGGAAAATGTGTTTTCCGAGAACTTCGTGTACAATTTTCTTAAAGTTACATTACGAGTATACATTTTTCTTACCCTAATTAATTACTAGTGTTGCCCTTACAATACACGGGCTTCGTCAATCCACAAGGTTCGTGGAGATAAGGAAAACTTATGCTAATTTAATGTAATAAGACAGGATTTTCATTTATGTTAGGTTGAATACTGTTTTCGGACGTTTTCCGATTTTTAGGACACATTTCTTGGATATACGGTTTTAATTTGAGCCAGGCTATATACACTGAAATCACTGATATGAATACGTAGAGCACAATTGTGGCAATGCCAAGACTTTTCACTTGATTAACACTTTTATCACTTCTCGCACTTCCCCTCAGTAGATAGTTCAGGTGTTGAACGTCATCCAGGTTGACTCCTTTCAGGTTCATCGGCTCCGTTTCTGCTACAGTATTTGTTGGTAGAGTAGGTAATTCTATTACAGGTACGTTATTATATGAAATTCCCAGATTACGAAAGCGATTTCCCTGGATCCGGAACGTATCTATTAGGACATCGCAGGGTTTGAGCATCGTTAAGAGGTACGTGCCTCTTACTTGTTCTTGCATAACATCGTCGCTGCATTTTTGGGTGAGTACTTTCTTGTACTTGGAGAATACAATCCAGCGGTTTTCGGAAATTTTCTGAATTTTTAAATCTTCAACATCAACCGGTTGCATAATACATTTTGGGAGTTCTTGTCGGTACTGCATTAATTGTTCTATACAGATTTCTCCGGAGCTAGAGACAAGTTCGTTCTCTGAACACAGATATTCTTTAGCTGTTATCTCTTTGCATTTTTGGGCGATTGGACGGTACCTTGTTTCATCTTGCAGTAGGTAAGGATACTCAGGAATAATGGCAAAAGTCTCATTAGTGGAATGGTGGAACATGGGGAGAGGGTACAATTTGTAATATATATAACTAATGTTTTCAACTAATGGAACATCAATGATAAATCTAATATTATTATCTTTGAAGTATGTTTTAACACTGAATGTTTCTTCTAAATTAATTAAGTTCTTATCATTTACGGGATACATCAAATGATCAAAAGTACTTATTTCTTTTAGTAATACTAGCATTTCTGTAGAGTCTATTACAGATTTATGTAAAACGGACACTTTGCTAAGTGCCAAAGATGTCTCTACATCGCTCAGTTTAACGGAAATAGTGCGAAAGTTGATTATGAATAAGCTGAATACATTTATAATATGAGATATGAGAAGGTCATCGTTATCTTTCCTAGCTTTAATAAATTGTTCTATCTTGGTTATTCTATCATTTAAAATTTTAGTGTTATCATTTATAATTTTACTGGAATTAATAACGTGGTCCAACATTTCAGATATTATGGTGATTTTATGAGAAATAGCCTGTTCGCGAGTTTTTACGTCTGTTACCATTTCTTCAAAATGGACTGCATCTTCATGGTCAAGATTGCCTGTGATAACCTTAATCAGTGATCCCAATGGATCAATAAGACCGCGTTTAAATCTTTTATTTGGTAATAACTGCTGTAATTTTTCAGTTGCTTCATTCCTAATATATTCTGCCTGAGCTTTGAAGTCTCTGACCTGGCCAATTACTATGGAAATATTTTTGGCGGAAAGTACTTTGTTGCAAAATTTGGAATATTGTTGAGAATTAAATGTCAAATCAGATGTTATTCCTTCTAAATCTATTGTTTTAATAAGTGACCAATTATTAAACTGTAAGAAGGCTCGACCTTGTTTCACTGGGAGAATTCCCGGGTTTTTCCTAATTTTCTGCAGTTGAAGGCCCTGGCCTAGGCGATCTTGGTTTAGAAGGCCCTGGATCGTCGATATCCATACCATCAGGAGGAAGCACCACCTGTGGAGGGCGTTTTACATTTTTAATCGGAACCTTTGTGTCTCTATACTTTACTCTTATGGGTACTATGTTGTTTTTAACCTCTCCTGTCACTATTGCCTTTTGATATTTAGGTTTGTCTTTTGATTGCCGTTTATTTACTGCTTTTGCGTAAAGTGTTTGTCCTACTTCTAACTCTGGTCCTACTTCACCTTTACGTTTTTCTCTTACTTTTTCTTTGTCTTTTTTCATTTTCTCAATTAAATGTTTATATAGCTCGCGTGTTTTCTTTTTATGATCTTTTATTAACTGTTGCTTGTATGATTTATCGAATTCTAAGTCGAAGGCTGAGTTTAGTTCTGTATGCCCAAATACCACTTCAAACGGAGTTAAATCGGTAGCGCTATGAATACTATTGTTATATGCCATAATTGCATATGTCATTACGTTTGCTGCATCTGTGTACTTTCTTTCATATTTAGCTATGCGGTAGATTTCGATAATGGTGGAATGAAAGCGTTCAACCATACCTACAGAATTGGGGTTATTTGGTGTACTTATGTGTAGCTTTATTTTATGTAGGTCTGTCAATTCCCTAATCAAGTCATTATTAAATTCAGAACCTGGGTCACAACTAATTTTTCGTGGAACGCCGTAAAAGCTGAAATATTTAACTAACGCTCTTACTACTTCCGGTGTAGATCGGCTTGGTACTTCAAGTGCTTGTCCTAATTTACTGAATGCGTCTATTATAGTAAGGTAATGTTTTGACTCGATAGAGAATATGTCAATAAATATCTCTTGAAATGGTGCATCTTGGGTTTCTGTAAGTTGTAAGATTGGTTTAATGGGCTTTCTATCATATTTAGTGATTTTACATTTGTCACAAGAGTTAATTACGGCTGATACTATGTTGTGCATATCTGGCCAGTAATAATTACGTTTGATTCGTTTTATGGTTTCTGTAATACCACGGTGACACGTTTTGCCTTCATGTAATTTTTGTATAATTAGTTTTTGTTCTTCCTCGTTTTCGACGTTAACTACGCGCTCAGTGCATTCGTAAAAATTAATGGTACCCTTTTTGAACAATGAAATTACTACATTACTGAATTCTCGTCTGTGTTGCATGGTTTCGAAGTAAATGAAATATTTAATTTTTGGTCTTATGTACTTTTTAAGAAATTGGTATATCAGGTCTTGATTGTTAAAAGGTAAGAAAACCTCTAAAATTTTTTGATGTTTTGTGGATAAGTCTGTTACTTGCATGTCATTGCCAAATTTGTGGAATAATAATATTTGATTTGGCTTTGTGTCTACGGCTTCATTTAAAATGGGTATGCCTAAGGACTCTAAGTCTTTACCGGAGTGTACTGTTTCTGTCGCACTAGAACTCGTGTCTGAACGTACTAACCATTTAGGTTCCTTATTTAAGGTGGCGTTTACAGAGTCGTTATCTGAAATTGTTATAGGGCTAGCTGATGCAGTTCTGTCAGAGTCAGGTATAGATATCGTGTCAGAGTCTTTACGTCTTTTAGTAATGTGCCTGTCGTCTATGTTGACTATCATTGACATTTCGTCATCGGATTCACCTGTATCTAGCGCGTTTAGTTTCAGACGGGAAAGAGCATCGGCATTTGCATTGAGGTGACCGTTTTTATGTTTGATGTTAAAATCGTATTCTTGTAGACGTAATCGCCAACGCGTTAATTTACTTCCGGGTTCTTTTAATTGATATAACCAAAGCAGTGGTTTATGGTCAGTTACAATATCAAACTTACGGCCATAAAGGTAGGGCCTAAAGTGTTTAGTGGCCCAAATTATGGCTAGTAATTCTCTTTCAATGGCGCTATACCTCTTTTCTGTCTCGGTTAATGTTCGACTGGCGTATGCTACTGGCCTGCCGGAACCTATAGTTCCTTGAGACAATACTGCGCCTATTGCTACTTCTGACGCATCGGTGGTCAAAATGAAAGACTTGGTCATATCCGGATATTGTAGTATGGGTGCATTAACCAATAGTTCTTTACATTTCTGGAAGGCTTCAATATATTTTTCGGTCATTTCTACGTTTTTACCTTTCTTTAAACATGCAGTTAACGGTTGTGTGATTTTGGAAAAGTCTTTAATAAATCTACGGTAATATCCTATAAAACCTAGAAATCGTTTTATATCGGTCTGAGTTTCAGGGACAGGATATTCTAAAACTACTTGTATCTTATCGTTGTTTGGTCGGAGTCCGTCTTTAGTCAGTGTATGTCCTAAGTACTGCACCTCTTTACGTAGAAATTCCGATTTGTCTAGTTGGATCTTGAGGTTAGTGAGTCTTAGCCTATCAAAGACTGCGCGTAGCTTTTCTAGGTGTTGTTGCAGTCCGTGTGAGTATATAAGTATATCGTCTAAATATACCAGACAGTGTATACCCTGTAAGCCTCTTAAGACATTATCCATGGTACGTTGGAAGGTCGCCGGAGCGGTTTTTAGACCAAATGGCATCCGAAGAAACTCATAATGACCATTTTGGGTGGAAAAAGCAGTTTTTTTGCCTATCGTTCTCTGATATTTCAATTTGGTGGTACCCAGATGCGAGGTCTAGCGTAGTGAAATAGTTACTTTTACCTAATTTATCGAAAAGGTCACAAATATTTGGAAGTGGATATCTGTCGTCAGTCGTGATCTCGTTAAGTCTCCTATAGTCTATAACCATTCTATACTTTCGCTGGCCGGAAGCATCAAGCTTTTTGGGAACCAAATGAACAGGGGCACTCCAAGGAGAGTGTGACTCTTGTACCACATTGTCCTTGAGTAGTTTCTCTACTTGATTTTTAATCTCTTCGGCCTGTGCTGGAGCTTGCCTATATGGTTTGATATAAACCGGATCGTCATTTGTCGTCCTAATGTGATGTTTGACCTGGTTCGTGAAGGTCAGTGGTAAGTCTTCGCAGTAAAATATGTCCTTATACTCATCACATAAGTCATGTATTGCTTTTCTCTCTTCCGTATTTAAATGGTCAAATCTTAATTTTGTCAAGTTATTTTGAAGTAATTGGTCAACGTCAACGTTAGTCATATCAGTTGTGTAGTTTATGTCGCATATATCTTTTTGGTTATTAAATTTTAAAACTTCAAAAGGTTTTGTAATTGTCATTTCGATTTCATTTTCGGTTGCGTTTTGTATAATTGTAGTAGCAAAATAATTTTCACATTTAACGATTGCAGCTGGCATTCGTAGGTTGTCGGTAAATTGTTTAAAGTTTAAAATTGCGTCACCTTCTTTGAGATTCACGGGTAGTTTCACACGGTGTTCGCTGCGTGGTTTGAGTGTTATGGAGTATTTTTGGTCATGAATAATCGGGACACTTGCTCGATTTGTTTTTAGGGCTTTTTCTCCTAAATCGAGACTTGCTTTAAGTTTCGTCATCAAATCGCATCCTATCACACCGTCATATTTTTTGTCAACGTCATAAACGAAGAATTTTTGAAAACCATCTTGATTAAATATAGTGAATAATGGAATGTGGATTACTTCATAATGGGTGCTAGATGCATGCGTGCTCGTTACAGTAAATGGTTCATAATATTTTAATTTGGAGTAGTACTGGTCTGCCTTAGTTGGGCTAATGAATGATCTGGTGCTTCCAGAGTCTAACATAAATTTTCCGTCAATATCGGGCACGTAGATGTATGGTAATTTTAAAGTCGCGTCATAATTTATTTCGATTACCTCGGGGTTATAGGGGACACCGTTAAACAAAAATTTCCAACTTCGCCGTTATTGTCTGTATTTTGTCTTACCTCTTTGTCTGTATCATAAGCATTTGTATCGGGGTCCTGACCTTGAGAAATCATTTCATTGTAGTCATTCGGTTGTTGCTCGTCGTACGCTTGGTACTCAGCGTCGTCGTAGTACTCGTCCATATAATTATGTACATACTCACATTCGTCCGTTGTATAAAGCTCGTTTATAGGTAAGGCTGGGGCAGTCCTCATTGTCACGTCACTATTAAATTGTTGAGGCGGTCGGTAACCTTGAGGTTGCGGGGGTCTATATCCGAAATTACCTGGCTGAGGTCTGAAGCCAAACTGCGGAGGCCTATAGCCGAATTGTCCTGCTTGAGGTCTAAAACCATTGTTATTTACCTGCATTGGTGGTCGAGGCGCAAATGGTGTTGCTTGAGCCCGAGGGACAAACTGCTGAGCTTGTGGTCCGCTAAAATTTGGGCGATAACCGAATTGGGCTGGAGGTCGGTAGCCAAAGCTATTATTCGGGGGTCGCATAGATGGCTGATTTACAAATTGTGGTTTTGGTATAAACTGATTTCCGGGTACACCGAATTTAAATTGTGTTTGAGGCATGTGAATCAGTGGTTTGTGCGGTGTAGCATTTTGGTTTTGTAACATTTTTGACCTTGCGTTATACTGGTCCTGGAAGTTCACTTCTTCCATAACATGTTTAAGAGCCTCCTCTAAAGTCCGCGGCTGTTTCATCCTAACTAACCTTACCATATGCTCGGGCAGATTATATAGGAAGACATTCAAGGATGTGTTATCATGAATGATACGTTTGGCCGTTTTGACCTCTATTGAATTTAGGTTGCTCTGGTTAACCTTTGACCAGAGGATTGCGCGTACATCTTGAATTCTGCCACAAAATTCAAGAAAAGATTCACTATTTTTAATTTTCAAGGTTTCCAATTCGATTGCAACGCATTCCTCGCTTCGCGGGTCACCGAAATGTTGGATCAACGTTTCCTTCAGGTTATCATAGGTTTCAAATTCGCCTCTCTCGCTAATTAAAGCTGCCGCTTTGCCCGTAAGCTTACTTGTAATACATTGCATAAGTAGTTCGTTTCTCGGGGCCGTCCCTTGGTATAATGGGATTACATATTCGCATTTTCTCAAAAATAGGTTAAGGATTTTAGTATCCCCGTTAAACTCTGGTATTAACTTTAACATATCTCGAAGCCCAGGGGACCCTGCCATAGTTAAAGCATTTGCTTCTGTCATTTTTATAATTTACAGTAAATTTTATACCGCTTTAAATTATAAAATATTTTACCTTATTTAATAATTAATGCCAGATTTTATGGCTCAAAAACACACACTTGATTTACAGTAAATTTTATACTGCATTAAATTACAAAATATTCTTATCTAATTTAATATTTGACGCCAGATTTTATGGCTCAAAAACGCAAACTTAATTTACAGTAAATTTTATACTGTCTTAAATTACCTAATTTAAAATAAATGCTAGATTTTATAGCTTAAAAACACAAACTTCGAGGATTTAGGGCAAGGAGGGATGTACAAGGATTTTACTTGAGGTACTCACGTCCCAATCGCCATATCCTGCTCCCAGCTCACTTATTTCTTTGGTTCGTAAAATAACCGGACGTGCACTCCACTGATTTTAAGCAGAGCCGCACTCTGCTACCTAGTCACGAAAACCGCTCGAATTTACAGGCGCACTCGCGACAACGGTAACAGCCGATTATCCTACCGGCTGCGCCAGTTAACTTTCGGGAACGGAAGTTTGGCTTTTTAAAAACACTTAATTAATTTTAATAAACTTTATTACTAGATGTCGAGTCTACGAAGATTCTATTCTGACTGACTTAAGTCTAAGTTACATTTATGAGGAGAGCTTTATCTTACAAGTTGACGCAGCATTCCCGCAATGACGGATGCCACTGCATTCCTGTAACCATCGCGTGATTCTGCGTGGGCAGATACCTACCGCGACGCTCGGTGGCTATGGTGTCGATAATATAACGAGGTACATTTTAACTAAACTACTTTTGCAGCAACAACTAGGTCCAAAAAAATTGGATTCTGACGAGTGGAAGGAGGATAGGTAGGTCTTTTCCCAGTTATAAGGCATTTGCCCAGCAGTTGAGTATATTTTAATAGGCATCGTTTTAGTAGGTATCTTTAATTTAAAACATATAGGTATCGGCAACGTGCCTAAATACGTAGCTTACTTGTATCATGTGCGCAGTACCGTTTGCGCAGAATATACATTGCACGATGATCCAGAATTTTAGTCTTGTGACATAGGCTTAACACTGCATGATCGATGTGATAGCGCGCGTAGTCGTGACGTGAATACTGATGTTTGCTGAAAAATAGAAATTGGCTTTTAGTATTCCAAATTCAACTTTATTTCAATAAAATATTCACCATCTACGAGTAAATAGAAGAGTTTTCAGAGTAACCAGAGATCTTCCAAGTCCGCAACCAAGCTTCGTGCCGCTCCAAGTTTTGACATAATAGGTACAGTCCTCACTGTCGACCAAAAGTACGTCTCCAAGAATCGTTCCCTGTTTCCTCGTCCCCATTTTCTCAAGCTAAAGAACCCTCAAGTCTAACTGTCAACTCGAAAATACTAAATCTCTTGAAACTTTAATTATATTACTCGAGGATCTAAGAAGTAGGTTGAACGGATATAAGTAATGAGTTTCTTCCTTAGTTTTCATTCTGCTGCAAACAGTAAAATGGCAAATAAATAAAATTGTCGCCAGTGGAGCAATAAATTGAATTGCACCGCACAAATCTAGTTACAACTGGTTTCAAGATCTTATAGACGGAGCTGACGACATACTTTAGATTGCGAACTTTTTAGACGTTAAGAACACTTCTTAGCACATCACGTATGTGATTAATGACGACATGCATACCCATAATAGAGAGCGGGCTCTTTTTCCGCAACTAGGCTGGTAATCGGCCCTTTTTGCGTGAACTGCATATGCAGGTTTCCTCACGATGTTTTCCTTCACCGAAAAGCCAGTGGTATGTAAATTCGTACATAAGTCCTAAATAACTCATTGGAACGAGTCGGGGTTAGAACCCGCCACCTCAAGAATGCGAAGCGGCGGTTCTCCCACTGAGCTACCACGGCTCTCATGCATACCCATTAATTGAAGGAAAGTACGAGTATGTTATTATTGAGTAGTAACGTGTGTATAGAAACATTGCCAGTAATAATCGAGGAATGACAAAGATGTTTGATTTATCAAACAAGCTACCTACCTTAAAAGTAGAGCTATATTGAATACAATCCTGATCGTGCTTGAAACATGCTTTTTATGAGCATATTCATCTATAGCTTAAGCGACAAATGAGTACTCTACTCGAAAGTCTACTGAAGTTTAGAGAAAACTACACAAAAACATAGAACTATGTAGGTACAAATATGGTACTGTCAATAAGTCTTAGTGCTTATTTGCCAAAATACACCATAGGATGTCGATCTTTGTTAGTAGACAGGTGTTCCTGGAGATGGTCAAATGAGTGTACATCGTGAGCGTTTAATCTACTTAAAGTATCCTCAGAACTGTTCGCATTTTCATGTGGAATTTCAGTCTCTCGTAGCACAGACTAAAGTCTGTCTTCTGCGAATACCATAAAGAGCCGAAAACGCCTTCAAAAGCATTTAACTAGTTTTGTTTCGCGCAACCTAATTATCTTCTAGCTCTGAGACTATGCTTTCGTCACGTGCCACTCTACTTAATTAAACATTTTCTTGCGAAAGTTTGCAGTACAAAGTAAGCTCTCGTTTTATTCTGAAATAGATTTTACTGCAACGAAATAAAGTTTAATTTTCCATGACTAAAAATGGAGAGGAATTTCGATGAAAATAATTTTCGAGTCGAATATTTTCTGATTGCGTTAAGTGAATGGGATGTGTGTTCAGATAAAATGAGTTTTCTATATTTTGCCGTGATAAAAAATTTAAAATAAACTTGTTTTAACAAATTGTATTTATTCGGTTTTTATTCAATCACCAAAATTTAAAAACATTTTTGTAAGAGACGCGTTGCGTCACGCTTGTAACTCACCTAATGAAGGTCACCGAATGTGATCGAAACTAGTCGTAGTAAACGACTTAATATTTACGTTAGTATTCCCGTGTTTAATTACAACAAAAAAATTGTAAGAGCTTCGTAATTTTTATTGTATCTTTTTCCATTTTCAGTTGAAACATAAAAAAACAATCGTCTTCGAAAAATCATAAAACACACGAGTTCTTATGACAATGAAACCTGAAACGGTTCCATACATTGTCGCGACGTCCCTGGATATTTCAGCAAGGACATTTTCCAACAATATATCCTTTTTACCTCCAAAATGTGTCGATATTTTCTAAGTCTGTTTGCTTAGGTCCCTTCATTATGACGGATAAGACCCGAGTCTTTTACTTTTTGGTACTTGGTGTTCTTTATTCCTCTGAACAATTGAACGTGCTTAGGAATACTTTTGGGTACAGTGGCCGTAAAAACCTTTTATTTTTAACCGACTTCAAAAAAGGAGGAGGTTTCAATTCGACTGTATGTTTTTTTTTATGTTTGTTACCTACTTTTGACTGGGTGAATCGATTTTGATGATTCTTTTTTTTTTAGAAAGCTGACGCTTCCAATTTAGTCCAGTTCTGATAATGGTATCCATGAGAAAACCATATAAGTCTTAAATTTGCATGAAGTACGTGCGCGACAAATAGATGAATAACTCAGTAGTCGGTCTTTTGAAGTCGGTTTTTGTTTTTTGTAAAAATAATTATGTATTCTACTATGAAAACTAACGTGGTTTAGAGACATTTCGTTATAATAACCAACTACTTTCAGTTATGAGTTGAATAACTTTCTGGGTGTCTTTTATTTTATTTTGAAATTTCATTATATTATAACAAAATCATGTCTCAAAAATCACCAATCTACCTCTCTATGCAAACAAAATTATTCTCTTATCACAAGATATTTATACTATTTTTATTGGTGTAACAATCACGAAGGCGATACCTAGGTGCTAAGTATGAAGGATGATTACACAGAGGTTTGAGCTGGATTTTGACGTCACTAGCCAGCAAATTGAATACAAATCGCGGAGACCCGATACGTAGTCACATTGTATGATCGATAGCGGGTCGGCCGGTCGGCTCTGTACAAATATGCCATCACCGCCCTTTGCTGCACATACTCTCCTAAGATCGAAACGCGACCCAATTTTCGAGTAATGTAACTCAATCATGCAAGAAAAAATGTTACTTTCAATCCGTAGCGTAGGTACTATTTATTTTACAGTATATCAACTCAATGAAATCACAAGATACATAACAACAATAACAACAAACAACAATAACAACAACAACACTAATACACACAATTATAACAATATTATTAATTCGAAAGGTTCTATGTTATTACCCGTTCACGCTGAAACGGCATGACGAAATTCTATAAAAGAGTTGAAAATTGCTTATACTCTGGATTAACCCATAAGACACTTTTCATCATTATCATCATGACCATTCATTACAGGGCGCAGTTAGTATCGCTATAAAACGTTCTCTCATTCCAACAGGGTTCCTCAACGCAAACCCCATCCCTCACCTCAAAGCGCGAGTCGCGAACTACGGCCTCATGGACCAGATAGCAGCCCTGCACTGGGTCCAGCAGAACATAGCGCTGTTCGGCGGAGACGCCGGCAACGTGACCATGCTGGGCCACGGTTCTGGAGCGGCCTGTATTAATTTCCTGATGATTTCGCCCACTGTTATGCCAGGTTTGTATCAGCTTTTTGCGTACCAATTCCTTTCTTAAGCCAAGCGTGTAGCCAAGATCATTATTAAATTTCAGTTTATTCGTAGAACCTTGGACGTAAATCTGCTTTGAAACATACATATTTTTTTGTCATTAATCACAATTTTTTAAGTTGCCATGTTAGTAAAAATGACAGAAATGTGTTTTGTTTGGTCTAGAAACCAGCCCTAAGATCAGCTTGTGCGCTGAGTTACTATAGAGGTAGAATTGGTCGATCTTTATAACTCAAGTAACATTTATTTAGTAGGAGTGACATAAACAACAAATTGACTTACTCGTCTTAGCTTAGAATACTTATTCCGTAGATGAAATTGTACTATAAGAGTCTTGGCATAGGATCATTTATTGAAGAAATGTCAAAATTGTAAAACTTTACAATTTGTGAACATTCGAAAAACAAAATTATTTACTTATTTGAAACGGAAACGTAAGCTGCGAGATTAAACTGCCATTTGCACCTTCTTCCAGCGCTTAATTAAAATTTGGTTCCAATTACCGAATTCATGAACTCGTCAATTAAAACTGCGAACGAATTTCACATTTCATCGCGAATATTTCGATTTTGGCAGAACGTTGCTCGTGCCAGTTCAGGATGTCGGCTTGACATCAAGCGGCTCGGTTATTAGGATTGTTTATGTTTTTTTATGTTCGTATTATTAAAAAAATACATATAACGTTTAGATTTGAAACTAAACAAAAACTTGATGAGTACCTACCTACTCGCTTCCATTTAATTTGCTCTTGGTAAAGCTTTTTAAAACAATAAAAAAAATTTTTTCGCAGGTTTATTCCATCGTGCCATATTACTATCCGGATCAGCTCTTAGCTCCTGGGCTCTGGTCGAGGACCCAGTGAGTTTCTCCGTCCAGCTCGCCAAACAGTCTAATTGCACGCTGCCAGAAGACATCGTCAAAGATCACGAGCTGATCGTCGACTGCCTCAGAGAAATCGTTCTCGACGAACTCATGTCCGCCGAAATTAGTACCCCAAGCTACCTGACCGCGTTCGGCCCTTCAGTCGACGGAGTGGTCGTAAAGACTGATTACGCCAAAGAGTTACTAACTTTCTTCATCCCGAACGATCTTCAAGGCTTTACCAGTGTATCAGGAGTCAATAACTTCAAAGCTGATAAACGAAGTGGGGACAGGACGTTCGGGATCCGCGGCGGGCAGAACAAGTATGATCTTTTGTTCGGGGTAGTCACGAGTGAGGCGCTGTGGAAATTCTCGGCTCAAGATATACAGAACGGCTTCGAAGGCGAGAGAAGGGATCGAATAATAAGGTGAGGTCTGATGTTTATTCAGCAAATTGGTGTTTGAACGCAGGGGGTCGGTCGCAGGCTACATGCGAATGGTGGATAATGAAAGCAGGGAATCGGTATCAGATGGTATTGGATGCGGTGAACAATAAGACGTTATTGGTGTCTTTGTATTTGATGGAATAGGTGTTTTATCGGGCAAGTCACTCGAGAACAAATTTTGGGGTATAGTGGCGTGACTCGAGGGAATATTGAGGGAAGGCGGTATTGAAATAAAATGCGCTATTTTCCTATCGATATGATGAATATGTATATTGTCAGAAACAATTAATAGCTACTGATATTTTGTTCTCAATGAAAATATCAGCTTTAGTGATTTCAGTACCATTATAATTTTATGGCTAAGTACATGTTTTTATTTATTTTGAAAACAAGTTTTAAATAAAAGGTCACGGTAGGTAAAAATCTATTCTATCGTAGCCAAAATTACGAGTATAATATTTTGCTGGGCGAATAAATTTCATTAAAGTATTCGGGCTAAAAAGAAGATTAGGTACTCTGTGTTTTTGTAATTGAAATTACGTTTGAGCTTTGTCTGCCGGTAAAAATAACATTTTTCTTGTTACAGAACCTACGTCAGGAATGCTTACACATATCATTTGAGCGAAATCTTTTTTACAATCGTCAACGAGTACACGGATTGGGAGAGAACTGTGCAGGTAAGATACTATAATACTTTATTACTTTATAACACTTTAGAGTTTGATAAACCGTCGTAAATGCTTTCTTATGCTATTTTTTGAATAGCATAAGAAATTTTTTTGAGAAAGAAAATTTATTGATACTTTAAGTCGGCAGATGAGTGTGTAACTGTGTAGTTTAATCTACAAAGATATATTTGACTTTTCTATTACTTGTGTTTGGAGAAAGTGTTTGATACTCACCCTGACTTTCACTGAAACTTACGAGCCGATTCAATCTTCAATTATTTCCGACCGCTATTCAATAATAGATAATTAACAATTTTACTTATAAATAACACTGTTTAAATTTAAGTTATATTAGTTTATTACTGCTCTATTCATTTTCGCATTACGCTAAAATTTCTAAACAACATTTATAAGCATGTTACGAGTATATTCGTTAAAATAAATCACAATGTTAAATTCTTACGAACAAGGGCCTAATACAATCCTAAGCACTTAAAAAATACATTTTTAATAAATTTCCCTAAATGAAAAGTCTCAATAGGCACTCGACCCGTCTAAGCTCGAAGTTTGTTCAGCACTAGACGACATACGGCGATGATGAGTTGGCACTCCCCATTTGGCACCGAGCAGTGCGGCTCTAAACTCGAATGGTGCCAAATTCCTATTGTTTTGAGCTCCTTGCTCAAACATTGCCGTACGAGCAGAATATCAACTCTTTTCTTTGATAGGCTTGAGTTTGACCACCTCGTCTGCTAGTGAAGAATGATGCGGGTTAGCATGCTACATTGCGCACGCTTGCCTAGAAGAAACTGAATATCGCACAACTTGAAGAATATTTTAATCAAGTTGATAGTTTTAAGCTATGCAACAATATATTTGAAAAACATGTTACTATTGTTAGGAATTAGGTTTAATTGAGCCGCTAATAATTTCGTATTCACATTAATTTTAAATCCAATAAGTACTTCGTTCTCTTTACGTAATTTGTTTAAATCATTTCCCGTTCTTTGAATATCTTTCTAACTGTATAGAGTTGAGTTACTGTCTACTATATTTTCCAGCTGCGTATTCAGAAACGGGCTACTGCCAGATGTATTTTATACGATAAGTTGAAAATGATAAAGTTCCCGATGTTTTCATGCTAGTTTCGCAGTCAGACGCTCGCTGGCTTTTTGTTTTATTGAACGAATGTTTTGACTCAATTTTGGGTTTATATGCGATTAGATGAGCTGAATATATTAGCAAAAATATTATAAGTAGGTAAAAATAAATATTATTATCACCCTTCGAGGGTAGACCTGTATCCCAGCAGTGGGAGGATTAAAGGTTGCATATGATATGATATGATTATAAGTAGGTAATTATTTTTTATTTTTGAATTTTAGTTAGCACGATATTACAAAATAGGACGGAGCACGTTGCTTAGAAGAATATAATTCGTTTATGCCTTGTTGTTTATTGTTTGATTAACTAGATAGATAGTTTAAAGAAAGTAAAAGATTTAAGTTCATATTTGAAGAAGCTATTATAATAAAAAGCTTTTCTCCATTCACCTACCAGTTACGAGAAAATTCTTTATTTCTCAGCGTTATTGTAAATAATCACGATGCGCGCTATGACCGATAGCACTTCAGGGACGTAAAATAAAGAACAAACTAGCTTTGAACTTTATCTCTAGGCACCAAGATTCAAAATTGCACGTTCACTAGTGCTGTGTCTGAAAATGCATTGCCATACAGGAGTGTCTTGGACATGTCGCCTGGTCTTTATGTCTGCGTAGTAAAGCTCAAAACGGCTGTCTGTTTTTATTAGGTCTGCTTCTTACGATACGTAGCCTGCAAGTGTCTCGGCAAAATGTCATGTGCAATGGGCAAGTTACGTTCGCAATATGTTCTCTAGAAAATGTTTGTTGATATTATACAGCACGGACGGCTCTGTTGGATGATCAAAGAAGTCTCCATTTGTCATTCGTTTTATACTAATGTACCTGTTTTTAATTGGTTTATTTGAATATTATTTGGCTTGGTCCGACTACAAATATCTTATTACGACATTTTATAGCTCAGGATGACGAGCGCAGTACTGTGACACGCAGGGTCTTGAATTTGAAAAGTTCAATAATCTGGGTAATGCCGAACTGTTCTGGGCAAACGTGACGTTTAATATCAGGCGAGCAATTTGCTTGTCTCGTCAGTCAATTGCATAAAAAAGTTAACCATTGCAGATACTCTCCAATCCTTGCTTGGCTTTGTGTCTCTCACTGCCGAATAAGGTTGTGGCAGTTAGCTTAGCGATTGAGGTAAAGAGTTGGATACTACTACAATGGGCTGTAAGAGCTGCCGATGATAGTTCTGGCAGTTTTGCTTTCAAATCGTATCTAGGCGTGCTTATATCTTTGCACTTTTAGATAGATAGATAAAATTTAGAAAGTAAAACTGAAATAGTGAAACAAAACTATAAATATAAAAAAGCGAAAAGCACCGCAACTGGCGGCCTTTCTTTCTTTTTTTTTTCGACTTCGTTAATATCAATGAGTAGGTAATCTTGTTTTACTAACTTTATATTAATCTAATTCTGTATTTTATAATACTTCTGTATTTATTTGAGACAGTTTATAGAACCAAGTTCTAAAGAGACGCTTTTGGTAAAATTCGAAAGTTTTAATTAATTATTTTACTTACGAAAATTGTGAAAGATGACTTCATAAACTTAGTTTATTAATATTAAGACTACTTTTGACTTTAAAATTAAACAGTTTTGAAGCAGTAATGTTGTTAAGTTTTCAACTAGTTAAATTTAGTAATATTAATTTACATTAGATGTTTGCTTATAATATTTTAGCTGTCTCGCTTCACGACTCAAAGATAGATAAATTGTAGGTACCTCTTTGTTTAAATCAACCTTAGTCTAAATCCAAGAGGTCATATAGGCTACTTTTTATCCTGAAAAAATTAACGGCTTCTGTAGGCTAGTGAATGAGAGTCGACAAAATTGAGTTTGTTGACGGCAAATGTAAAATTTCTCGATAAAAAAATATAAGATAAAATATTGGACTTCTACTGCAGATCAAATCACAAGTCAACACAAACAATATTCAAACACGTAGGTACATATACAACAAATCCAAGATACATATTTAACGATTTAATATTTACGTGAATATTCCCGTGCTAGTTAAACCAACAAGAACATTATTTTTACAAAACAAAAAACAAAAACCGACTTCAAAAGACCGACTATTGAGTTAATCATGTATTTGTCGCGCACGTACTTAATGCAAATTTAAGACTTATTTGTTTTTCTCATGGATACCATTATCAGAACTGGACTAAATTGAAATGGGACTAAATGGGAAACGTCAGCTTTCTAATAAAAAAAGAATCATCAAAATCGATTCACCCAGTCAAAAGTTATGAGGTAACAAACAAAAAAAAAAAAAAAAACATACAGACGAATTGATAACCTCCTCCTTTTTTGAAGTCGGTTAAAAAGACACATACTGTGAAAAATTGCCGCTCCGACCCATGGCCCTACTATAAGTAAGCGTTGGATACGCAAAATCTACATTCATTTTTAATAGCACTTGACACTTTCGTTTCGTTATCTCCGTCTAAAATTAACATTCTTTACAAATTAAAATGAACACTCTCACGGTTGAAAATTTCTTCAACAATTTAAAAAAAAAAACTCGATTCTTCCCTCGTATAACTTTGTTTATTGTAACGTCCTTGAATATTTTAAACCTTTTCCTACGGTCCACTTCGTGCTTTATAACGTAGAAGTAAAACATTGTGTCATAAAAACACGGAACTACTCAACTAAAAACAATTATTAATGACTAAAAAAAATACTCACGTGCTCTTAAGTCAGCACGGGCGTGTATCTATAAAAATACTAGCTGTGCCTGAAAAAAAAAATTAGAAAAATAGCCTATGTTAATGCAAGATATATGCTATCTCCATTCCACATTTTGTGAGAATCAGTCTAGTTCTAGTAGATACATATATGTGGTTACAAACATTCACACACACACACACTCACACACACACACACACACACACACACACACACACTCACACACTCTCACACACACACACACACACACACACACATTCACGCAATGACTGTGAATTTATCGTGATTCTACTTTATATACTTTATATTTATAACAAAATTTTTCAAAACCACATCAGTTTTACAACGAAGAAGTTAAAATCCATTTTTGATCGCAGCACCCCATCAACACCCGCGACGCCGCCGTCCTGGCGCTCTCCGACGCGCAGTACGTGGCTCCTCTCGTCCAGACGGGAGACTTCCTCAGCGTCGCCAAGAGTTCTCCCGACTCCGGGCCTAATGCTTTCTTCTACGTGTTCGACTACCAGACGAAGGATGGGGACTATCCTCAGGTGAGTGACTAGAGATTGCTATAAGACTGAGAAATAAGATCTTTTGTAAGTGAACGTTTAGCAACGTAGTCGGATTATAACGTTTAGTGAGTTTGTATTTGGCTTTTGTGCTGTAAATAAACTGTTATTGACCGAGCCAAGTGAGGTTTTGAGGTCAAATAAATTGGCATTTGTATGTTTGTAAAAATGTCCGATGAAGACTTGAGAATTGTTAATCCGATCTTCGTGAATTTTTGTTTTAGTGAAATAATTTGCTACAATATAATTTTAAAGTTAAAATATAAGCAAAATTGGTCACGGAGTTGTGTAGACAGGTCACTAGGTTATGTTCGCTGAAAACTACGAGGTATCGACTTATTAAAATTGTACAACTTAATCTCTGTGGATAGCGCGTGAGCTTTCCTGCCCTAGAAGGCTTAGCGGCTTCACATAAGCTTGATAAACCACACAATGTCGCATATTGCACATAAGCTTAGTACTGCTTCACTACGCCATACCGTAGCTAGATGGTCTATTTGCTAAGGGGATTGCTACGACGCTACGACGCTACAGTGTTACGAAAGCCTTGCAATGCTACGGCGCTACAATGGAGCTACGTAGCTACGATGGTGCTACGTCATTACATACATCGCCACAGTGCTACGGTTACATTGTCCTTGTAATTAATTCATACGGCATACATACCTAGTTCCTAACAACCCAATTCCAATTGAATTTCTATTCCATTGAGTTTAATGTGGTTTGTTCTTATAATTACTCTAATACTTATTACCCTTTTATTCTATTTTTTCTTCGAAACCCAGACCCTTCACGCGCCCAATGAAAATAGATTTTCTGTTCCATTTATCCCACTCTAATGGAAACTGTGTTATTGTAGTAAAGAGGGTACAGACGGCTGAGTAACCTTAAACGATTATAACTTTAAAGTTAGTTACTATTTGATCAGCTCCAGGTTGTAAATTAAGCGTGAAATAGTTAGGAAAAGGGTTGATTAGAGATAATACTGTAAACTACTTATTATGTAGGTTATAGTTTTAGTAAACAGCCTGTTGCAGAAAGCTGTGTAGATACAGATAGGTTACTATTATGCGTGTTCTTTCGGGTTCATAATTATGTATATTTATCATGTTATGTTTTTGTTCAGGTGTATGTCCATTCACATCAGATTCCGAATCATACACCTGGATAAAAATCTAACTCACAACTTTTTTACAGTACATATAGGGTCAACTCTAAAACTCTGAAGACTTTCCACAGGCAGCCCAAGATGCTCGAACCAAACAACTTCAACTTGCGAAATTTTTTGAAACCCAAAATTGACCCTGTTTTTTTTTTATTTTGAATACCCTACATTCTGATGATGGTAATAATAAAACGATTACTCCAAATCAACTGAAACCTAATACTAGATAATTAAATTTGCATACTAAATGGTGTGCACTTTTGCAGCGAATGGGCTCGGTCCACGGCGAGGAGCTCCCCTACCTGTTCGGTGCCCCACTAGTGGACGGGCTGGGGCACTTCCCTAAAAACTACACCAAGTCAGAAGTGGCGCTGGCGGAGTCCTTCATACAATACATGGCGAATTTCATCAGGAGCGGGTAAAATTTGAGCATTCTTTATATACTTACAGATACGTCAATTAAAAGCCCTGGTTGTTTATCCTATAACAACACGCCACATTCTGAATTCTTCGAGTGGCTTGAAATCCTAACACCAGGGTCAGCCTTTCCTTTACTCGAACTTTTCAGTACCAGTGTTGCTAAAATAAGTCTTTTGAAGATTTTTCAATAAGTTTACATCAAAGTATCTGAAATTAACTTTTGCCTAATAATTTAAACCAGCCTGTTATAGACTTGTAATGGACGAATAGATGTACTTATTTTTAAATTTTTGCCAAAATAAACTCTTTTCGTACTATATTAATAATTATTTTGGTTTGCACACACGAAAACTCGCGAACTATAAAACACATTAAGAAAAATGGCATCATTAATTATGCGATTTGGTGAATACGAAAAAATAACGTGACCACAGAAGTAACAATCAATCAATATTTATTCAGAAATACATTACAAAGAATTTGCTTGTTGAAAATCTTCTTTAAACTTAAATACGTAATTTATTTATTTTTAATATTGAATTACAAATACGTACCTGAACTATATAGAGCATTTTTTAATTTTAACTTTAAAAGTGTGAACAGTCCCTAACTAATAAAAAAAACGCTTGTTGAGAACAGGTTTACAAGAAAAATCTAATTTGGTGCAGTAATTAGTGTCAAATCCGATGCAAGGAAATGTATATACGTAGTAGGTACTAGCAACTTGCCCCGGCTTTGCACGGTTGTCTATGTGACTCGGTAATAGCGTGGCTTTGTATTGATAAAATAATTTTTGAAAATCGATCCAGTAGTTTTTGAGCTTATTCGTTACAAACGTCCAAAAATACAAATCTTTCCTCTTTATAATATTAGTGTAGATGTATATCGCGGTCTGATATATAAAACATAGCATTCGTTAGAATTCACAACCAAGGGCCAGCGTTAAAAAGTAAATGAGTAAAGCATTCATAGAAGAACTAGCATCTACCTCCCTTTTTATGGTTACCATTCTACGCACCACCCAGTTTTCCTTGTTTGCAACTCAGAATGGAAAATTATTGTTCTCAACGGGCAACTTTGTTCCGAGTTACATGGACCATGCTCTTTTCAATTTTGACGTAATTTATTTCAATAACTCCCCACAACGATGTTTCGCCAGATTTTGTACAGTACTGAGAAAGTTAGTGCGGTAAATCTAATTTGGAGCAACAAAAACGAATGCTTTGGTCTTATCTGTGAATTATGGCGGGTAATTTGACGAAGGTTGTTGGTGGCTTGTGATTTTATCGTCTCTTAACTATTTTACAGGATTTTGTGATGCTGCAAATTATTTATTTAGGATCGGAACTGTTTTGACTACCTAATAGAAAATATCAAGCTACTAACTGATGTCGAACCGAATGAAATTAGTATTTTTAAGTGATTGTGATATTTATTAGCGTGTAAAATGATGGCGGAATAAAATTTCAGCCTATTTTTTTACCTGTCAAAATATAAACCGCTGTAAATCTTGTTTTTTCTATTACACCGAAAATCATAAAATACAATGTCGATCCCCTGTTTTTGTGTAACAATGAATCAATCAATGCTTTGTTTGTTTAGGAACCCCAATGAGGCTCAGCGTCAAGAATCGGTGCTTCCAATATCGAGGGAGCGTAATAAATACAAAAGCATCGTCTGGGACGAGTACGACACCCTCCACCAGAAATACTTAGAGATCGGTAAGCAAATTACAACAATTTCAAACACTTTGAGGGGGTAAAATTTTAGGACCACTCTATTATTCGAAATGTATGCGGAAGGATAAAAGGGAACTTAAATTTAATCTGCAAGACAAAATTTAATCTCGCTCACCTTATCCCTGCAATATCAATTACAAAGTTAATTACCGCGACCTTTTTCCCGACCTCTACGCAACAAAATTTGGCCGAAATTCCCAACCCGTTTCACAATAAGGAATTCCTTTGCAGGCATGAAGCCGCGGATGAAAAACCATTACCGCGCACATCAGCTGTCAGTTTGGCTGCGGCTAATCCCCGAGATCCACCGGGCGGGAATGAAGGACGTCGTGGCTAAGCACAACCTTTTCAGAAACCACAACGACCCGGAGCTGTACGACGGGCTCGTCCGGCCGGACCCGCTCACCCGCGCCAACTACTTCGACCCCACGCTCGAGCTTTACCGCAAGCCGATATACAACGTCACCCTCGACGTTCCATCAACGACCATGGACACTTACGTCACTACGTGTATCAGCGTGATGTCGGCCCGCCCGGGCTCGGCCGTCACTCACAACCAGCACAACAACACGCCAGCGCAGGACGCGTCCAACTTGGAAGTAGCCGGCTACACCGCTTATTCGACAGCTCTGAGTGTGACCATCGCTATAGGATGCTCTCTGCTCATTCTCAACGTGTTGATATTCGCTGGCGTGTATTACCAGAGAGACAAGACGAGATTGCAAGTCAAAGCTTTGCAGCAACAGCAGAAGCGCAATCACAACACGACGTTTGACAGCGTCTCGTCGAAACACCCTCATTACTTCGTCGGACATTCTCAAAGTTCGAGTACGATCGTCGACATAGATCATCAGGATAAGAGCGCTATTATTGCGATGACAAATCGAGTACCGCACTTCGCGACGTCAAACTGTCCTAATGTTTGTCATACGGGGATACAGATGTCTAGTTTGTCGCAAAAGTCGAGCCCGCCGACGAATCGAGGGCACACGACGTTGCCGAGAAAAGTAGGCTTCGCGTACCAGCAGCAAAATCAGATGTGTCCGCCGAACGTGAACTGTATGACGTTGCCGAAGAATGCGACATTCCTGAGCAGCGCGAGCAACTTGCCCGACGTCCAAGCACAGACGGGGCAGTCTCAAGGGCCGGGAAACGGCAACGTCCCCTCTTCTCCCCCCACTCACAACTTCCAGAAGTCAAGAGTACCTCAAGCGGCGATGTCCGAAATGAACGTATGAGACATGGACGATATTTACAATTATGTGTAAAGTGATAGTGACTGAAGTGACAGGGACACACGGCACTGAACTCATTCATAGTTGTAAATATCGAAAAAGTGTGTAAATATATTAACGTGTTACTAATGAATATTAATTAGCATGTAATTTTTAAGATTTATTGTATTTCATAATTTTAGTAAGATTTTATGAACAGTTAAGTTTAAAATGACAAGGTAACTACTACTGTTCTGAAATCTGTAACGTGTATATGTAAAAATCTTTGTTATTTTGTACATAACTATTGATAATAAATATCATTATGTAATTTCCATTTAAAATGGTAAGGTTACCAAAATACCTAAAATAAAAAAAAGATGAAAGCAGCAAAATCGAAATCCCGTTTTTGTGGTAAAAACACTTTTCGATTAAAATCATAACTCAATGAAATCGAAACAATCAAAACAGCTTAAAATAACACCATCATCGAGTATGGTGTGACGAAAATTACGTTATATTTTGTGTTTATCATAAAAATAACCAAAATCATAGAAATTTGTTCGACGATAAAATAATAATCACAAAAATTATTAAAATTAACCCCTCATCATTTATTTACAGTCATTTAAAATGGCTACATCTGTAAATATCTTAGAATCTTAAAGACTGTATACTAACATTAGATAATCTTTAAATATTTCTTTTACGATTATCGAAATTATGGCACAGTGCATTTTTACAAACCTTTGTTTGAGATAATAATAAAAATATGACATGTCACCTTAAGAGTAAATAATATCTCTGAATAAAAATATCGTAAACTTTCAGAGCATTTTTTATTGTTGTTTTATGACTGTGTCAAATTATAACTTCGCGAGTTAAAAATAAATTTGCTCATAAAGAAAATGTATGTTTATTTCATTATTTTTGTACTGTGTATGAATTTATTGTTTATTGATTTTAATCTTTACCATTATAATACTCAAAAAAAACTTATTGTAAGTGTATTATTTTTTAAACTTGTTTTTGAAACACTTATTAGGAAATTATATTTTAAAATGTCTGCATATAGAAAGACTAACATTGTAAATAAATTTTTGTTCAATGTAAAAATTATTAACTTCGTAATTATCATAATACGTTGGTTTATAAGATAACAAGTTTATCTAACCGTTACTACGAAATCTTATGACAAGTATCATGAAAATAAGACAGAATAAAATTCGTGAAAAACTAAAACAGTGTTTATTATCGTATACCAATTAACTTGGCGGCTCCGGTTTGTGAGACAAAAGTATAAAATAAATAAAATTAACAGTGCCCAGCAGTTTCACCCTCGTGGTATTCAAAATTAACCTTTGTGCTTTTTAACCGACTTCAAAAAAGGACGAGGTTATCAATTCGTCTGTATGGTTTTTTTTTTGTTGAGTAGTTAAGGCGTGAAAGTGTAATAAACAACACAAACACCCCTACACACACTTTCTTTTTTATAACATTAGTCACAAACCAAAGGACAATAACTTGAAAGCTAGGAATAACTGACGGCCTTATTGCTTTGAGTGATCTCGTCCAGTCACAGGTACAGTTAGTCTCTTCGTTAATATATCACAAAACCGTAGAAAGTATCATAGGTACTATTTTGAGTTAAATTCTCCAATAAGTAAACACTACACAAAATACAGGTCTATTCTCAGAATTAACAGAATCGCTTAAAGTTAATATTACTTTAGTAATACACAGTTATTTAAAGTACCAAAGATCAAGCAAACACTTAGGAAGTAGAGTAAATTCTAATTTAATCCACTTGAACAGTTAAATTGTTAGTGAAACTGTTGACGAACGTTGCCCCAAGCGGCGACGGCCTTACAAGTGAGTTACATAATCTCTTAGTTCCTGAAGCAAAAGCTTATTTCTACGTAAGAAACTAGCTAAAAGTTCGGAAATATCACAAAATTTATAATACATTTGCACTGGAATCTCGTCGCAAAATAATCCAACACTGGTTACTTTGATGACAGAATAAAACATTTTTACTTACACATAACACAAACATAAAATAAGTAAAAAGGGCATCCACAACTTTCGCCTTCAAAAAGTCGTTTCTGAAAGCAGTATCTCATCTAAGAAGAGGACGCCACTACTTCGAAAGGACGCCATTCTACTAGGAAAGGACGCCACTTCACTAAAAGACTTCACTGTTTTCTCTATAAAGCGAAACACCTTTGACAAAGTTATCTAGGAAATCTTTTTCATGTTACGAGAATTTTTCCACGCCCCGGTGTGGACTTTTTTATATGGGAACCGTGAAATATTGCACCTACTTTACTGGAGGCGCTTCCGCCTGCTTGCTTTTTATTGGAGAACCGGCGATTTAGTTCGTGGGAGTGGAAAAGATGGCCTTTATCGCCGACTTTAGAGTGTGAGAGGGAAGAAGAATATACGGTTCATAAAAACCATGTAAACACGACCATCTACGTAAAATATAAGTTCGTTAAAAGAATCGTCTTTGCTAAACAAAGCATAACAAAGTAATTCAAGTTGACTGCAAGTTGAATTAGCTTTGCTTTGTTTTCACATTATCACTTGACCTACGTGATTTCATTAAAATCGTTGGAACCGTCGAAAATTTCCTAGTGTAGGCCATCGCACTTCCATCAGAAATTTAAAAACAAGGAAGCATAATTCTTTTTAATGAAAACTTTTTTAACTACCTCGATTCGATTCAATTTCAATATTGGTATACCAAGGTATTATTCAACTTATATTGCCATAGCTCAAATTTCCGAGTTCACCTCACATCCTAATATCAATCTTTAAACACAGCTTTCAATAAGGAGTAGGTAGACGAGAAAAAGCACAAGTAAAATAAAATGCAAAAATTTGCAAATTTTTTTCATAAGAAATTTTTTGGGTCACGCAAACAGCGCATCTAACCTCAAAAACTTTAAAACTGTAGGCTGAAGAGCTACTAAAGTCTAATCAAATTAAAAATTCGCCGGATGGAAACTTATGCATCCGCTGACCCAAATTACGAGACAGTCCGGGGCTGAATAGAAAACCGCAGATGACAAATTTGAAGAAAAAAACACACTGCACAAATTGATAGGCAGGGTTTTAGTTTTCCCGTCGGGGCTGCGGGTAGAAGTTACCGCGGCCTCGGCGTCACAAGGGCGTAGAAGGAACATGGGTGGTTTTTGGTCAGTAGAAGTCTGACACTCCCTTCCGCTCTGCCCAAGAGTGGGAGGGGTCATTTGATGATTTCCCACCCCCCAAAAAAAAAAAAAAAAAAAAAGGGTTTTAGTTTTAGTAACTTTACAATAATAAAAAAAACATAAATTATTTTCGGTGTCTTTGTATCTTGAGCTGTAGCTAGATGGAAGTCTAGCTCTATACCTACAGTAAAACCACAATACAGGTAGGTACTGGTACTACCAAAATTCTGTACTACCAAAAGTCTGATATTGGCTTACAGAACTCAATATTATTAAGTATATATATGTTGGTGAGGTAAGGTCACGCATTCAGAGTAAGTACGGTCACAGTGTACAAGAAGGCGTTTGAATTGAGGTTTCAACAATCTATTAGTAGTTACCATTGGAATGACAACGTGGAGTCAGATTTATCTAATCAACATTGTCTTGTGAGAGACATCACCAGACCAGAATCGACGGTACTTTCCAAGAGGAGTAATCACGACTCACTTTGGTTTACCGAGCCAGCAGACTCGGTAAGTAGTACCTAGGTAAGTAATGCGATAAACTTTGGTGTTTCGGCAAAGTTGTTAATCTGAGCATAGTTTAGTCTGCAGCTCGGCGCTGGAGGGCCCTCAACGTCGCCGCAGCGTGTGCAACCTTCAATAGGGCTGCCACTGGATACCTTATTAAAAAACTTCTTGATTCTTCAAATAAATCATGCCACATTTTTCGTGTTTAGTTACTGAAATTCTGGATGTTTATAAATAGCTTGATTAGGAACAAGGGGTGACAAAAGTAAATGGTTTAACAGAAAGTTAAAAGGTGATAAAAATAACCATCATCCAACTTCGATAGGTCTACTACTCTGTAATTTTTAGTACTGCGTTCATAAAAATCTATCAAGAATTGAAGCTTTGACAGAGTAAAACTTACACGACTTTCAAGGAATAAGGTGCAAAATATTTAACAGGCTATATAATATATTTTACCGTTCTTCTCTCAGCCTAACTGTTAAAATAAATTTTAAGTATTAAATGGTAAAAGTCGACAAAGACATCAAGACCGCAATGTTATGTTACAGACATATTACGTCTTTCGCAGTTTAAATATTTTGCTCGTTATTTTGAAAGAGAATTTAGAAACATCCCTTACCATCCCTAGTAGGGGATCACGAATCTAGAGAAGAGTATTTTAGCACTTAACGTGTCTAACATGTGCAGGGAATTCCTTATTTATTATGAACGTGACATTGCATATTGAAAGGGTAACTTCAAACGCTTCTGTTTTGTCGAAAAGCTTTTTTGCTCTTCCAAAAAAATCCTGAGTAGGACTAATATTATTTTGAATAGAAAAAAAAAATACAAACATCCGAATTGAGAACCTCCTCCTTTTTGGAAGTCGGTTAAAAATAAATTGGGTATACTTTTCACGATCACTTGCAATGACTTAAAGTAAGCCGATTCCTCATTTTGTCGGTGTAGTATCGTTTCTTCGGTACTCTATGTACTGATTAGGTACAACGTACTTACCGAGCTCTGTAATTTCAACGAGGGTTTTTGACTAATGTGCTCGTAGTATAACTAAAAGCGACGCGAAATTAAATTCGAAAGAAAACCACAACATAATTATGAGGGAACGGCCTAATACTAGTTGCAAACTGCTTTTCCACCTTTTAGTTCACAATTATCCACTTTCTTATATAAGAAGGTATACAATACCCGCTCGAGTAGTTCTGTAGACAACTTTATCTTTTTTCCAGTTTTATAAATATTTGAGGACCAATCTACAGTTAAATATCAACAGCTTAACCGCTGCTTAGACAAGAGAAAAAATAGGTATACAAAACGACAGAAACACAAACGTACACAGAAAATAAAACCAGAAAGAGAAAATATTACTTTTAAATTTAAAATTATCACCAAAATTATGTGGTATTCAAAGATTTCAAACCGAGCCCATTTTAATAAAACCGAGTTAATTAAGTCCAAAGCTGTTTGTAAACATGAGTTTAAAATGTGCCAAAATATATTTATTCAGGGCTCTCATTTGATAGTACTCGGGGAAAATACAAACATAGCTTTACCGTAATATGTCCACAAGTGCTTATAGGTACACGATTTTAAGTAGTCAAGTGGTGCCAGTAAATATTTTATTCTGTTACAAATATAGTGTTAGCATTGTGTTCTTTTTGAAATAGCACCTTGTTTTCAAATGACATATCCTCATAAGTTTGAATTTTGTTGTATTACTTTCTAGGTAATATAAATAATATAAATATACATAATAGTAAATATGTTTTGTTTCTGTAAACATTGACCTCGATTGATAATGATGATAGTCATCTCTTCCTAGCCGGTTTCGGCTACAGCGACTGCTTTTTACATACCTAAAAGAAAACCACAGTATAAAAACACGCAGTAAAGAAACGTTTTTCGCTACACTGTACAAAAATTCATTCGAAGCCATTCCACTGAAGAAAATTCTCCCGAAGATGAGATAATTAAGCCACAGTGTAGATTGTAAAGAGTAATCTTAACCCAACGTTAAGCTTGAAGACGCCTTAAACAAAGTAAAGTGTGTTTTTATTTTACGACTCTGTGGGAGAATTCTTGCTCGGATTTGTATGATGAAGCGTTTTATGATTATTTTCGAGAGAATCATTAGGAATTTTGTGATGATTAGTACGCGGGGAATGTGAGTTTGGTTTGATTTGGTTAAAGAAAAATTATCAAAAACGAAAAATAAATTTTAATGAAAATATTTTTTGTGATAAACTGGTAGGTGTGGCCGAATGCCATATTTGTTCTGTTAAACTACTTAAAGCCACCATCGCATACAATAACAGCTGCTACCTGTTACTACTTGGTAAGTACTCGTATTATTAAAATAAAAACAAAAAATAACTACAAAGTAATATACTAGACAAAGACGAGTCTAACGACACTTCGCAGTCTGAAACTGGTCTAGCCTGTTAGGTTAGAGGTTGGTAGAAGGTGACAGTCATAATATGAACACGCATAGGTACATAATACATACATACACAAAATTATGAAAATCCTCTCAGCCCAATATAGTTTCCTAAAATAAATTGATCTTGGCAATAAGGCCACCACTGGTGGCATTAGTTTCCCAGTATTTTATGGTTTTAAATCTAATTTATGGCGCGCAACAGTGTATATCTTTTTCTACATTCACACTAGAAAACCAATTCTATCTTTTTTGAGCCGTCCGCGTCGGGTAAAAAACGTTGCTACCCAATTTCCACGAATGGACGAAACAGAAACTTCCCTCAAGAGAACTCACAAATACGCTCCGTGCTGTCTCAATCTAATAAAATTGCACCGGAAATACGTCAAAAACCATTCCTATTTTCGCAGCTTCCTCTGGAGAGAAATAACCTTGTTTGAAGTTTAAATTAAAACATGGAAGTCCGCGCCATGTCGGTGTCTATTTTTTCCTTTCTTGCAACAGTTTTGGCCGCGGACAATTCATTTAGCGGACCTCCCTAGTTAGCCGGAATTTTAATAGGAAAGTAACAAAATTTCATTTTGCTCTTCCGTTAATTCTGGGGAGATTTTCCGGCGACCGAACGACGTACAGAAGTTAACCTGACTGGCCCCGTGTAATTCTATTAATTATTCAATCGTCGTTTTTATAAGATTAGAAATTGATTCCGTGTAAACGGATCATGGTATTTTCTCTTCTTTTTGCAAATTAATTACGGGAGATGATACTTTTGCCGTATTTTGTGTGAAGAATGGTTTTGACAATTTTAAAATATATTTATTTTATGCCTAAAACTTTAAAAAATTAAACTCGATAAGTTTTAATTACCTGCCAGTGAAACAAAAGTTTTTATTCACCAACTAGCGACCCGTCCGCCCGTCGAATAAATGTGTCTTTATGCGGGAAATAGGTAGGTTTTTTTTTTATTTCTATTTATATTTATTTTAGAATTTTCAAATTTTTTATCTATAAACCTATTTTTGTTCTCAAAGTTTATTTTTTATTTAAATTAGTTAAAGTATTTCATTTATTTTTTCGGTTTTAGGTTTCAATTTCTATGATATAGCTGCGATGATATCGCATTTTGTTCTGCTAGACGAAGTGAACGTACAATCCTTTGCCCGTGCTTGTGATTTTGGGGTCGTCAAGTAATAGCTTCATTTTTAAACTTAAATGCCTTGCAACCAATAGCAACGATTTGCTGTGAACTGTACTCGATTTCTTCTTTATAATCTGAATGCAGCTCGATAGGGGTTAAACCCAACATTTCTATGTTGTTGCTTTCGATTCCACCGATTAGTTATGTTGTTATGTTAGTAACGTTCATGTTATTCTATCCAAACTTACCAAAACTCCATATTAAATTAAACTTTTAATATTTGACGTAATGGCTCTAAACTAACCTTGATGTACACTAAGAAATTCAGTTTTCTTTAATTTGTTTTAAATTTTTTCTTTCATAAGAACCTTCTTCTGACAATAACAAACACAAAAAAAAAAAGTTATTCAATCGGTCCAGCTGTTAACGCGTGATGGCGTGACCAAGGAAAATAGGGATTCATTTTTATATAATGTATATATAGATTGGGACCAATTTTGTAAAAAAATCTTATTAGTTTTCTATCGAGTTTGAGTTTTTTAAAGTTTTGCTGGTTAATTTTTGTGCAATAAAAGAAATCAAAGATAATGAACTAAACAGATTGGTTATAAGTACACAAATAAATTGAAAAACAAACATTTATACGTGCAGTCACCCGGAAACGGATTGGAACTAAAATGAAGGATAAAACACCTGTTTTCTAATTCACAAGCAAAAACAGAAGTCACAAAAGACACGAAGATTGTTACCAGCGGCTATACGACACCCCATCATCGTAAGCCTAACCATTATACCTAGTAACGATGATCTTTAACTCCCGACCTTTCCACCACGTTAGGCACTCAACATCCCAGACTAATGGACCAGGAAACTGGACGTTTTTTACATCATTTTAAAGCGCAAAAAATGTAACATACTCTCACTTACTCAAAGTCTTCGGCACTTTTGAATGCTTTTAGCTAAAGATATGGGTCCGCCATTTAGCTTCGTAAAATGTTGGCTTTTTCGCTTTCGACAGTGAACTCCACTGAGATCGATTTTCGGTACAAAAGAACAGAAAAATGAGTTTTGGATGGACGCGCTGCTGACTGAAAGGATTAAAGAGAATTGTTTTGTATTTTTCCAATAGAAAACTGGGGCCATCTAGCATTCAGTCGTAGAGTGCTTCGGGGTTTTGTATCGTGAAGCTGAAAATTGAGGAATTTGTTTTAAACTGTTTTAGTGCCGGGCTATTTTAGTTGAAGAAGTAGGTAACGATCGACGAATGTGACCAACGACTTTGAAATTATTTTTATATTAAACTTTCAAACTCTACGACTGGTCTTTTTAAGCTACTGAGCTTAGGTTAGCTTAGGTTGTGAGCTTAGGTCCTAATTTCAGTTTTTTTATTTGATTCCTTTTCTAAGAAAAGCACTTAAATCCAAACAGCCTTGAACCAAATCAACACCGCATTAGAAGATCAATGACTTTCCAGCGACCCTGTTCCAGTCACGTAACAGCTTCGTTTCCCTGGCTAGAATCCAAACATTGTATTCCCTAATTGTGATCAAAGCAATGCTAACTTTTAGCAAATAGTTTAGTCATTAGCTACAGTTTGGTAATTAGCTAACGATAGTCAAATTGATAATGGATTATTATCATAGCAAGCAAGGATTTTGCGCAATATTTGTTCTATTTGTGCGGTAATGGATTCTAAATTAGTGGTATTGTCATAGATTAAATGATAGTTACATAATTGCTATTGTTAGGGGCTTGTGGATCTAATACAAGCAGGGTAGGAGTAAATATTACATGAATCGGAAGGTATAATTTCATGTTGATATGGCATCATAAATGAATATTAAAAATCCAAGATATGTTGTGCTCTGTTTGTTTTTACTGTTCTACAACTATTTTACGTGGCTAATTTTGCTGTTAGGCTAAGAGGTGCACTATTAATACGAATCTTCAGAATACTATAAGTTTTCACTGCAAAATGTTTTGCTTGAAAATTAATTATGCATCTTCTTCTTTATTTTATTCTCTACAATGTAAGTGTTCAACTGTAGATTCCAATTAGTCTAATGTAAGATCCAGCGTCTTTCATCCATTAACAAAGATCTTTATAATTGAAAACTGTCTCTATGCATGCACAAGCCAAATGAAAAAGCCTTTGGCCTGATTCCAGAACGAGATATCCGTAGTTTCGGACCACAGTCATAGTAAATCGTGCACTAATACGTCAGTTGCTGCGAAGGACGGCATAGGACAACTTCTTGCCAAAGAATAAACGTAAACAGAACAGAAAAGTCACTGTTTTACAAGAAATAAACACTATAAGTAACAAATAAGTAAATTAATATTTTTTTATGAACCATACAATGAGTATAATTCATCATCATGTAATCCAAAAAAGTTGAATAAATGAAGAGTTTTAAGAAAAGTGAAAAGTCAAGTTCCATTCGTTTCATACTAAAACATACAAATCAAAAATAATTACTCGCGAATTATTTTTACAAATTAATTAATACACCTGTAAGTGACACAAAAAAATGTGAAATATGAATTAAACATTACGCAGAAAGATTGACTTATAAAATATAATTTTCCTCATACATGCGTTCATCAATATTATATATCTTTGTACTTTCAGTAACGAGAAGACTCATTACATTATTATGTTTAACATTTACGAGTATGTTTTGTTTGATCAAATAAGAAACGAGACTTGGCGGCAAATACAGAATTGTGTGTTTGTTACAAAACACAGACTAGAAATTGTCTATTAACTTCTCAGAAATGAGAAAATAGAGATAAATAACAATTACATAAAACAGCTCAGACTCAATAGTGCTTCAAATATTACTTAGATTGACTTACGCCTTTCTGCGTCATACTACAATAGGTTAACGCAGTTAACTCCGTTCTAATAATTACTTAACTCTGGGTTAAAATTAAAACTCACCAAAATATATGAGTTAAGTATTTACACTTTTAACCTATAATTATAACGAAAGTGGGCCTTGAAGGTATGTCATATCCATCGATTCCATCTTTGCCTTCTGAATATGGATACGTCTCGTTGCGGTACAGCAAACGAGATTATGTTCATCTAAGCCGTATACTCAAGTAGGGTAGTTTATGTGAAAGTGGCCTAACCCCAGGGTGATAGATCCCTTGCATAAGAGTTCAATAGATCATAAACCGCCCTATTGCTGTTGAACTATGAACTCTGTATATTTTATACTTTTTCGTTTTAGGTTCGGAGCCCCTTTCATGTTGTTTTGGATTATGGGTAAGGGAAATCAAATGCTATGAAATGCAGAAACGTTGCGATGTGCAGGATGTTTTAGTGGTTGAAAAAGATAAGAACAATACAGGTATTGTTTTTGGTTTTAACTACATTCAAGACCACCCAGCAACTAAGTACTGTCCAGCAGTGGGATATTATAGAATAATATATCAAAACATGAGTATCTATTGGTTATTACTACTTAGTAATAAATCTTTTAGTTTCCAGTTAAATGCAATTTCAAAAATTTACGTTAATTTTATGTTTTTCGGATACCCATTAATTTATTGGATTTCATACCTACATTTAAATTTTTATATTTCCATAAAACTTCAGCAGAATCCAGCATGAAAAGAAACATCCACACGAAACACATTACAGCCAAAATAGTATAATACAAAAAACTCATAAAATATTTGATCGATAGTTATTTATGTGATTTCATATGTTTTTACGGTAGTTTTATGTTTGTAGTTTCGTAAAATACATCTAAAATTGTAGCCGGAATAAACATGCGTTACGTATTCATAAATTTGGACCGCCATAAAAATTGCCATTAACATTTATGCAATTTTCGAGCATTTACTACTTTCGTATTTGTACAAAGACACTTACTACAACGGTATCATATTGTAAACTGGGTATAAAACCCGGCGTAGTAAATTGTTACAACAAAGAAAATCTTCTACTTATGCATATTAGATTAGAGAGATACTTAAATTTCTTCAGTCTTCAGTAGGTAGGTAATAAACGGGGTGGACGCCATGTTGTATTCTTAGCGATTGACAGCAACCAATAAATAGTTAAATAAAAACACATAAACAAAAACACCCCACAAAAAAAAAAAAATTCATAAAAGAACAAATTTTTGAACAAACAATTTTATAAAAGTGAAGGTTTGTTACCACTAAACTCTGAAAAGCTCATCAGATTTACATAAAATTTGAAATAAAGGTCTATCATAATCTGAATTCAAACACAAGCTACTTTTTATCCGGAAAACTCATGTTAACATATTGACTGTGGGAAAAACAGCGCGGAGCATCTAGTTTAAAAATTAAAATTGATAACGCTTGTGTTCGTTACACTGTTATTTGTATTTAAATTAAGTAATTATAATAATTGTTTTACTAACAACAGTTAACTATCAACCATTCATGCAGTTAAGCTATAAAAGCTTCTGATTGGCGACATGTAAAAATGTATGCACTATTTTTAACAATTACCTAGATGCTTACGAATTTGAACGTTATTGTCAGCAAATCTAAATCACTTGTTTTGTTTTAATACAACCGAATTAAGGAAGCCTTACATAATTCCACAATAATAGAACTAAAAGCCCCTATCTCAGTTCGCAAGTCTGGAAAGATAATCCTAACACTTAAGCCTTCATTAAAACTTTAGTAAGAACAAAACGCTCCAGAAGTTTAGATCTCAAATATTAGGGTATACAACATCGGGGGTTAATAACAATAGGCTTCTCGAGTCTTCAAGACAAAGCAAGATAAGCTGATTAGAAATCAACAGATGAAAATGAATTTAGATTTTCGCCTTTTTCTCCTTTTCAGTCTTTTTGGCGGGCGCTTATCTAAATATGTGTTTATATAATATGATACTAAATTATTTTATAGTACTTTTTTATCAGGCCAATTAGTGTACTTGCTATTCCCGATTAAAAAATATCACGTTTTATCAGGTATTATTTGGGACAATAGTTTGTTCTCCAACAAAGCAAAATTGACATTGGCAAAGTTTTGAAGCATTTTTACAAGATCCATAAAACAAAAGTTGAAGCTTGGTTGAAGTTGATCATCTATGCGTTACTAATCTATCAGTGGTTTATGAAACGGTTTGCACGGGATGTGGGTTTCGAGACACTAGGGGAAACTTTGTTTACAAACATCTAACAGCTTACGTTTTACCTTGAAACATAATATAGGCCCAATTTAGATATGCTAACAGGTTACGTAACAAAATAAACATCACTCTGTTACTTTACATTGTATTTAGTTAAAATAATAGTAAAATTCTGATCAGCATGCAAATACAACCAGCAAAGAAAATTGTATCCTATATACGCCCAAAAAGATATTGAATTCGTTCCACATTATTTTTAAATGTTATACTGAAACATTTCCCATCCATTCACACTGCACGTGGGTATAACACGACAAAGTTTCAAACTCCAAACATCGATCGCGCTGACCACACGTTGCACTAAACAAACAGCAGCCTGTAGTTTCTCCCAGTTCAGAAGCAAACCTCAACAGTGCTCGCTTGAAAAGTTTGTTGCAAAAATTGAGAAAATAATCACATTTGAAACTGTGCTCTGGGTTGTATTGTCGCAGTGTTTTTGGAGTTAAAGACTCGGGAAAGTAGGATAAGCTATTCCTAAGAACTTGAGGGAAAGTGGAAAACTACCACAAAGTCCCGATAAACTTCATTCTTTAACCAACCTTTTAAATAAGTTACTCTGGCCAAGACCTACTTTGAGTCGCTGCCTCAGAGGAGTAAATAAGTAAGTATCTTTAAGTTGTTATTCTGTAAACGAGAAACGGTAACTTATAAACAGTTTTTAATATTAGTTCTTGTCTCCGAAAACATTGTGTGATAGCCAAGGGTCTGGCCTTTTTGTCTGGGTAATAAGGAAAGAGTATGGTAAGCCGAAAGAGCTCATAGTACTCATCATTATGAACATCTTTTGAACATCAAAAAATCAGCTGTTCCATAGAAAAATTCTGCAATTTCCGGGTTGGTCCCATAGTAAAAGTTGTTGATAATGATGAGTACTACGAGTCTTTTGCGTAGCATAACCTTTCTTTATAACCCTGTATTATTTACCTATACTATATATATATATATATATATATATATATATATATATATATATATATATATATCAAACTCTATACACGTATTACCTGTAAGTCACCCTGACCACTTTTACAAACACATTGACTTTAATTCCCAAAATTATGAATACCTACAACTGGATGAGTTCGCGCTCGTTTATCTGACGCTATGCTACAGTGAGCATTAAAATTAATGTTATAGGCTATTAGTGCTTAAAATCGAAATGGCTATTTGGTTTAAAATATACGATTGGGGCTCAAATAACTTTATTGGGAAATTAAGGTAATATTTGCTACAACGTAAAATAGACTAGCACGGTTCAAAATGCTAATGAATAAAATGGTAGGTACTCGTATATTGTTGAACAATCATAATGGCAACCATACATGATCTGTTTTTGATTTAATTTTGATACAAAGTTATATTATTATTCTTTTACATTTTTATTCCTCTATACTTCTATAGGCTTGCGTTTGACCGCCATCTCGTCTGATGGTGAGCGTCTATGATGGAATACGCTTGCCTAGAAGAAACTGATTCACTCGTGACACCCAGATTTTTTCTTTTGGGAAACACCCACTTGGGCAAAGTATTCCACACTGGCAACGCGCACAATAAAAGTGGAATTAAAGCGTTATTCAGAGTATTTAGTATAATATCTATTACTAGTCTGAATATTATGTCCACAAGATTAACGCATATTGGTTAGCTAGAATGACTCTAATAGACGGACGTTCAAATAATGCTAAACTAAACATGTTCTTAACTGCATGAGGTCCAAACAAATTACTGCAGGTTTTTTGGTATAGTTTTAACCATTATTTGTGGAACCTAAGCCTTAATCCAAATAAAATTCACATCAAAGGTAAATGCCAAAATAACTTAATTAATTTCGGCGTGATTGCGTTATATAGGTGAGTTGACCTCACATGTACCTAGAAATAAGCTGTTTATAAATTATAGTATTCAATTTTAAAATTAATCGAGATTTATTTTGTTCAGTTTTTGGTGGCTTTCACATCAAATAAAAAAAAATTGCCATGGGTAAAAAAACTTGCCACGGGTAGATATTGAAGCAAATGAAAGCCTTTAAACGAAAAAGGTTTCAAAACTTGGCAACACAGCTTCTAATCGAATCGCGCTGCATCCAAAGAGCTCATTAACAAGCGCTGCATGTTCTAATTACCTAAATCGGTTCACCGATTCCCGTGCAGCATGTCCTACATACACGATGACGTAAATCGGCGACATAAAATTGTTTTACTATTTTTAGTCATAACTAGCTGCACCCGGTGGTTTCGCCCGCTGTTTTAATACTTTTAAACCTTCCCTGTATTAGACCGAACTAAACTAAAAAAATAAATATTAAAATCGGTCCGGCCGTTCTCGAGTTTTAGCGAGACAAACGAATAGCGATTCATCTTAATATATATAAATCTCGTGTTTGTCAACAATGGACTCCTAAACCACTTAACCGATTATAATAAAATTCGCACACCATGTGCAGTTCGATCCAACTTGAGAGATAGGATAGTTTAAATCTCAAATTATAGTCGCAATTTTAATTTATTGCAAATTATATATATACTGATAATTTTTACTATAAATTGACAAGTAAGCATCAACATACTACGGTTGCTATAGTTACGCAATGGCTTTTGACAGGACAACGTCTGTCGAGTCAGCTAGTTTTTATATATAAAAATAAAAGATAAGAGAAGAAGAAGAAAAAGATTAATATCCAAAAATTGCAATTGTTTTTAGGACTGTTATGGACTAAACTTGGATGTCTGTCAGCCGTTGAATGAATTACTAGGAATGATATAGACATTTTATTCACTAAGCAAATAACATTATTTACATGGGAAAAACACTAAAGTCAAAATGAAATAAATGACGTGAATTGAATTAAGCAACCTGGTAGGACCTGGATTCGATTAGCGAACACTTTAGACAGATGGATTAACAAGAGAGAGGTCTATACCTAGCAGTGGTATAAAAAAGGCTGTGAATGATGAGGATAATGAACTAGGCGCTACTTGTAAGACCATACTTCTATAGTTCTACTTTCAACAGCCATTAACAGTAATTTAGAACCCAATAATTTCCATTAGCGACGCGAAAAACCTTAGAAAACTAAGTAACACAACACAGTGTATTTATAAACACTTACCTTAATCGAATGGAAAGTTCTAAATAGGTGCCTATCAATCCTTTCATTATAGAAGCTCGGGACAAAGCCACTCCGACTTGCAGCACCTCATTTGCATGCTATACGATACACGAGTAGCTTGGAGACCGGTTTTCTAAAGTTTCAAGTGTACAAGAATATTGAAAATACAAACAAAACAATTAAGAAACACAAACATGTAAGCTTACGTTACGCAAATATTTGTCAAAAATGTTTTGACAAAAGCATCTTAAGACATCATTTTCTAATTCATAAATGTATGTATGGATAGAATAGAACATAGGTTAATAATTGCAGACCAAAAAAATAGAAAAACTAAATTAAACAAGTCCATGTAGAATTACAACTGTAATTCGTAAATGTTGTGTTTTCGTCAGGTATTTTTTTTAACTCAGGTTTACATAAATTGTTCTCAAAAACTGTATAATCCATACAGACAATAATAACATGAAATAAAACAAAAAAATATCATATAAAAAAACATCGTGACTTGTAAACTTGTAAATTCACCTGTTCAACCGAGCCTACTTGTCTTGCACGTCACAAGGACGTCAAGAGCTACTGTGAACTAAATCCTCTTGAAAGGCGTCTCGCAGCGGCCGTCGGTATCAAGCCACTGGGATCATCACGTATAATCCTTCAAAGCAAAGTTTTTCATAAGTGGTATAAAGTTGTGGCCATACTGTTATTTAGGTCGACAAACTGGACACTCCATATAACAAGTACTTAACTTGTCAAAAAAAAAAAAACATAACATTTAGGCTCATAGAAATTATATATTTAAAAACCCAAAATACCTTTGAGTAGTTATACTTTAGTTACTGTACATAGGTCCTTGTACTTAGCTAAGTTAGATAAAATTCTAGGTCCAACCGATTATGAAAAATAAACAACAAAGAGAAAGAACGTTCAAGGTGAGGAGAATAATTATCAACAAATATTAAATTGCGCGAGGAAGCATCAGAGAAGGTTGAGTTTTAAAAAGTTTTAATAATCATTGTTATTAGTTGTTTAGAGATGGAGAGTACAAGCACTTTCAAAGCATTCTGTTATAATCAACACGAAAATACTCAGGTTTTTTTTTTTTTATGTAATTGAGTGACGAGACGAGCAAATCGCTCGCCTGATACGAGGTAGTACGAAATCGGCTAATCCGACTAGTTTCAATCATATTTGGATGTCATTGAAATGTTTCAAAACCTCGTTAGTTTTCATAGTAAAACTTTATAGCAGTCGACTTTGTTAGCAGTTAGAATACATAGCCAAATTTATATTTCCGTGTTCCACCGAATAATAGGTACTCACTAAACCTGAAAGCAGAATCAATCAAATTTATTCACACGCCTTTGGGTGTATCGCTCAGTATCAAAACGTACATTAAATCGTAGATGGAGCGAGAATGATTTATTCATCAGAGCCACGTTTCAGATGTAAATACTAACTGGGCTGGATGCTGGGGGCTCGGTTTTGGAGTCAAACTTGGCGGTGAGCTCAGATAAGCTAAGAGGAAAAGATAGATCCGCGGTTACCTGACTGAAGCCATATTTTATACATGTGTGCTGTGGATTGCCATTGTTTTGTTTTGTATGTAAGTTGTCTGCATATCGTCCGGTACAAACTAACAAGCGAGTAAAGTAGTAAAGTAGTTTGCTATGCTTCTTGTGTAGACGCAAAAGTAAAGGTTTTAATAAAAGTAAAAAAAAATGCTTATTTGAGACGAGTAACCCGTATTGCGTATAAGAACAAAAAAAATTGAATACTATATCTTAAAATCAAAAGTAAAATGTTAAAATCTATGTCTTAGCGGCGTTATCTAAATCTAGCGCAGTGCTCCATCTTTTTTCTATTTTTATCTGAAGCGCTGAGTTGAGCTACAATAGATTGATTTCCAGAACTTATACCCATTTGAACTTCGCTGGTATAGACTTTGTAGACTTTATAATGGCAAACATTGTGAGGAGTTGAGAAAATACTTCGAAGGGTGATATTGTGGGTAACGCTTTTATTAGAAAGTATTGGAACAAAATCCAAGTTTTATTAGTTTTATTGGTGGAAAGACGCCATGTTTTGTTTACGTAGTTGAAAATTAAAAGACTATGGCGCCTGTTTCTTACTGAAATACTCGTACTTTTAGGCAATTATTATTGAAGAAAAAGAGGTTTTCCGAAAGTTTCATTGAATTTATACTTAACTAGCGGCCCGTCCCGGCTTCGCTCGGGTGGATATTCATTTTTTTATCATTTTCGGATAAACGTAGATTAAAATGCGTCTTTATGCGGGTGATAAGTAGATTTTTTTTAAATTACTATTTATATTTTCTCATATAATTTTTTACATTTTTATCTATAAACGTATTTTTATTCTCATCTATCGTAACTTTATTTTTTATTTATTGTCCCATTTTATTTATATTGTGTTTGAGATTAAATACTTTATTTATTTTTTTAGGTTTTTGGTTGCAATTTTTTTACTTGATCTTATTTTGTTAAGGATCCCTAATTTTTTCAGGTAATAAATATAGCCTATGACACTCAGCAATAATGTGGCTTTCTATTGGTGAAAGAATTTTTAAAATCGGTTCAGTAGATCCCGAGATTACCCCTTACAATTTAACAAATATACAAACACACAAACTTTACTTCTTTATAATATTAGTATAGACAAGTTCCATTGCGTCGAAAACTCGAACGCTATTTAAAATGTTTAAAAAGATAAAAAATTATAATAGTTTACAGTCATTGTGAAGATTCTATTTCAAACACTTTATACCAGTATTTAACAATAAAGCGTTACTTATCATAAACATTAAAAACTATAAAACCTTAAACAGACTCCACTTTTCTGTACTTAACTCTCATAACTTTATTCATTCTCAACACTAAGCGCGTCTAGAAAATAATTAAAAGCTGAGTTCTCGACGGGAAAATTGAAATTCATAGTCATTGAAAACATAAACAACAAGGTTTCGCATCAGACGTCTGTATGATTAGCATTTGCATCACAATTGGTTCGAATTTAAATGCAAACGAGAACTGACTTCACAGACTTTAAGTTTTCTTTGAACACTTGAAGCAGTACATTCTGCTCGGTGAGCTTAACATAGCAATTGTAAAATAGTTGTTATTCAATTTATGGAACGTTGGGTTTCATTTTAAATTGAATGTCAGTTTTTGTGCAAGATTAAGTACATCAATGTCTTGAGTTACTCGTAAATGAAATATAGTGCAAGAACCGTCTAATAAATTGCTAAAAGTAAATTGAAAATTGCGAAAACAGGCGTGGTTTGGACTTATTTTCATGGAGTTCTCTTGCGTTAGTTATATTCTTTTTATAACAAAATTAAAACTTGTTTTCCAATAATACAGAGTTATTGTTCATGAATCTTGATAAATACGTAATATCTGTAGGTATGTTGTGGCTATTGCATTGAAAGACTGACTGAATATGTAGTTTCGTTGGCCATCTCTACGTTATTTACAACTGTAAAGTTGCTTAAAAGTAACAAAAAATCTGAATTTGAATATCTTTACGACTCCATGAATCGTATATGAAGTAATTAATGCTATTTGTAACTATATTATACCTATTCCAACAAGAATTTGAAGTGTCAGCACTCAGCATGAATGGCAATATCACACCTACAAACGGCAACTAAACTGGACGCCATTGGATTTGCATCGTAGTATGCAAATCAGTGGCCAGGGAATACTCCAGGGCCCGTACCATGAGCTCTTAGCATGAGCCTCGCGTTGGCTGTTGTCTCGCTCTTTCTCTGGTTGATAGAGTGAGACGAAATCCAGAGTGATCCAACTTAGGCTCATATACATCGGATGCGAATTGTAGATCATCAAATTCTACTGTTGACCGCTGTTTGTAATGCATTGCGTATGTGTTGGGGGAATTGAGGAGTGTTGATCAAAGGTTGGATTTTCACTTTTTTGCGCAGATATTTGACAGCTGTAACATTTTCATCATTTTCTTTTTCTTTTTTTTTTGTCCTTAAGAGTCTGCTTGCAAGAGATCGATCTTGGCGAATATTTCCAGTATTCCAGTATTTCATAATTATTTTTTAGGCTTATACTTCAGGTCAAAGTGCTCCTCGTATGATATGCGTAGTCTCTCACAAAAGTAATAAAGCAAACTAAAATATGAAATGCACTCTTTTGTTTCATAAATGCCCACACTTGCCACACTCCCCACATTTGAAACATGCTCGCTCACAAATGCGTGTAATCACAGCTGAAACAATGACAAAGTATTGTTTGACAAATGCGATCCCACCGCACCGCGTTAAGGGATAATGATACGACATCGCGCTTTCAACCAGAACGGAATTAGTGCTATTTGTTTTGGTGAGTGAAGTACCCACTATGGGTAGTTATTTGTGGAGTGAGTTGCTAGGCGGTAAGAGCGTGCTGTTGCTGAGCAGCGAGAGTTTCAGTGCACATGTTTGTGTAGATAAGTGAGTACTGTACGTGTACGTGCATTTATGATTTCAAGATACGAGAAACAGCAAAATAATGTGACGGAATGATCGAAGGTGTAGCAACCTTATCGTGTAATTAAAATGGGCGATAATGATTTCATCTTTGCGTGTTTTGTGTTGTTTTTTTGTTTTGAGAGTAAGTTACGTATTGCTCAATAACCGGAACCGCTGACGCTGCATAGGCCGTGCTCCAGATTCACAAGCGACCTAGGCACCGATCACGAGGCGCCGATTCAGCAACTCACCGAGATGACCAGATGGAAGCCTTCTCGTTTTCAAGTCATTACTATGCTTCACTTCAGCTAGTATTCACTTAATTTAGTTTTAGGCTAATTGTAATATTTTTTATTAATTTAATTAAACTAAGTAGCCACAATCTTGGTTTCTTTTAAAGTCTTCCGATCGCAGCTAACGTAATTGGCGCAGTCGGTAGGATCCTAGAGTCAGTACGCAGCGGTCTCCAGCATCTCGAATCGTCCGACCTGACTACCGTTCGTCGCTGACAGGCTCCTAAGCCTTCATCTGGGATCCGGATCTACTAGCCGCGGTACGGGGACGAGTATCCAGAAATCGATACGCAGAGGAACCAGAATGTGCATGTAAGTACGCAGAAACTTCCTTTTTTGTGTTGCTTCCGGACCCTATCTTGTGTCCTCCCTATCCTATAAGTTTCCAAAATTTTTCATCCCAGGAATCGGGACGACCGGGAGACTGCATCTCGTCAGTCTCGCCGTAATATAGAATTAGATAGTGTTAGAGATGTAGGTTTAGAAGTTGATTCAAATAATTCAACTAGTCTAATTATAGGAATGGCTCAGCAGCTCGATTTAATTTTTAAGGCCTTACGCCCAGTACCCGAGTTCGACGGGAACCCTAATATTCTTACCAGCTTCATTGAAATATGCGACCAGCTAGTAGCAACTTATATGTCCACGCGGCCTGGCTACGAGCTAAGGAATTTATGCCTCCTTAGCGGCATTCTTGATAAGATAACCGGGCGGGGGGCAACAATAATCAACTCTAATGGCGTCCCGGATACTTGGTTAGAGATTCGGGAATCACTAGTTAACTACTTCGCGGATCAGCGCGATGAGGCGGCGCTATATAATGACCTCTCTTTAGCCTCGCAAGGTCATAGAACGCCGCAAGAATTCTATGACTATTGTCAAACGTTGTGTAGTACTTTAATGACGTACATCGCGCTACATGAAAACTTAGAGACTACTATAGAGTCGAAGCGAGTTCTCTATAGGAAACTGACAATGCAGGCTTTTGTTCGCGGTTTGCAGGAGCCGCTAGGTTCTAGAATACGTTGCATGCGACCTGCAACTATCGAGCAGGCGTTGCAATACGTCCAGGAAGAGATGTATAAATTTTATCTTCAACAGCGAAATGCTGACGCGCAACCCAGGTACCACAGAGTACAACCCTCCATACCTATACAGCAAAAGTCACTTGACCAACCACCACCACCGTTGTTAGCATCCCCTATTCAGAGACCGATGCTCGTACCTCCTCAAGGGCTTAAGTTTAAACCTCAACCCCCAGTTGAACTAAACCCAGGGCTGAACAACCAACCCCCTGTGCGGATGCCGACGCGCACGCAACAAATGTTCAGTGCGCCGCCACCAAATTATAATTCGCGGAGCAGCACGTTCCAACTCCAACCTCGACCATTGTTCCACCCTAAACCGATGAGCGGTGTGCAACATTTCACCCCTAGGGCACTATCCCCAACAGCGCCTAGGTTCAGAGGACATGACTGGAGTAGGCACGGCAACCCTCCACCAACAAACTATTTTAGGACTCGTGAGATGAATCTAAACGAGTGCACTAGTGAAGGGTATGTCGACTATCACGACGGGTACGGTGATAGCTATGGGACCGACAGCTATGAGTACTATCCTACTTACGAGCAGGATGGCAGTAGCTACGTGCATGACAGTATCCACGTACAATCGGATTACGATCCGTTTGAGGTCACAAATGTTCATGCTGTTAGCCAAAACGACTACTCGATAACTGTACCCTGCTTTCCGGAAATTAATGAGTACGACCCGATCAAACTCTTCGTATACAAATTTCATAACCATTTCGATGGACTAGTTGGCCTTGACTTGCTTACAAAATGGGAAGCAAAGATTGATTTAAAACAGCTGTCGCTAAACACAAGGTCAACGGTGACACCAATTTTATTGCATGACTCGCGAAATATTAACCTGTACGAAAGCATAATTCCGGCAAACAGCAGGAAACTCGTTCAGTTACCAATTAACGCCCCAGATAGCGAGAAAGTGTTATCGCGACTTCGCACTGATCATCTTAATGAAGAAGAAAGGGCTAATTTGATGGCTCTTTGTTCAAAATATGTGGATGTATTTTATATTGATGGTGAAAACTTATCTTTTACCAACCAGATAAAACACCGAATCCGTACAACCGATGAGGCTCCGGTTTATACAAAATGCTATCGTCATCCACTTGTTCATCGGCAGGAGATTAGCGATCAAATAAATAAAACGCTGACGCAAGGTATACTCAGACTTTCCGAGTCCGCATGGAGCTCACCAATTTTGATAGTTCCTAAAAAGATTGCTTTTGTGCGCGCCTTAAGCACGCATCATAGTAGGTAGGTAGGTAGGTAGGTAGATAGATAGATAGATAGGTAGATAGATAGGTAGGTAGGTAGATAGACTCCAGATAATCCATGGAGACACTAGAGTATTAAGCTTAGATTTACGGGATTACCATACTGTTATAAAACCCGGGTCATACTTCATCAATAAGCAGTTATAGTTTTCCAAATTCCAATAGCGCAGGGACATTCGATTTATGCAAGCTCTCGGTCGCTCCGAACAGGTATAACCAAATCCTTATACCCCCCCCCCCCCCCCCTATTCCTTGCAACCAATAAGGATGTGTATGCGTACATGGAGGCTGAATGCTCGAAGGTAGACAAGCAGTACCTCTGCGTGGAAGACATCATCACCCGAGTCAAGTACCAGCATGATTGCGCGCGGGAACTCAGTGCGCACCACTCACTGGGAGCAACCTGCAATCTCACCACTGTTAACCTAGACACGGAAGCCATGGAACAACTAAGAAACAAGGAATATGTAGCAACCTTTCCTGGGCCTACTGAAGTTCACCTGAAAGGCAGCAAGGAGGAGTACAAGCGACTCCAGGGAAGCTACCTCATAACCTCACCATCGAACTGCACCCTGTCAACACCAGAATTTACAATAATTAACGAGAACGACGAAGTATCTTGCCAGCCGCTGCTCATCACCGTCATCGATTTTAAATTTCAGTGGAAGAAACAGGAAATTTCACTGGAAGAATTTTCAGCAATATTTTCACTACAAGTTGGAAAATAGTTGCTGATCTACGGGTGGAGGAGTTACGTATTGCTCAATAACCGGAACCGCTGACGCTGCATAGGCCGTGCTCCAGATTCACAAGCGACCTAGGCACCGATCACGAGGCGCCGATTCAGCAACTCACCGAGATGACCAGATGGAAGCCTTCTCGTTTTCAAGTCATTACTATGCTTCACTTCAGCTAGTATTCACTTAATTTAGTTTTAGGCTAATTGTAATATTTTTTATTAATTTAATTAAACTAAGTAGCCACAATCTTGGTTTCTTTTAAAGTCTTCCGATCGCAGCTAACGTAATTAGTAGGTATCAAGAAAGTATCCTATCACTGTTTTATAGCAATAGGTTTCTTCACCAAATTATACACTTTTTGCAACTTAGACAGCTATGACATAAGCTAGTAATGTATGTATGTAGGTACGGAAAATGTTATTCAACATAGATAACTATAAGATAGGTAGGGTAAGGAATTAATAGCGAAAACACAAAAATCAGTATTGGAAAATTGGACTTAAAACAACAAGACACAAGGTCCCTTTCACACAACCGTTTCAATTCGCTCTCATTTGATTAGCACCCAAAAATCCACGACACTAAACCCCATGTTAACGACGGCCATGTAAGAAATTAACATAAAGCTCTTGGAAACATAAAGAACATAGTCATATCCTGTATACCACCATAATAACCATGATAGCAGTAAACGTTTCATCCCATATGGAACAAAAATAAAAAGCCCCATCTCAATTTGGCTTGGAATTAGGTCAATGTTCACATTCACTCGGACACGCGAACCTCTACTGGAGAAAGTGGAAAAAAATCAGTACCTGAGCTTACAAGATTTTTCACTCCAATAATGTTAATCACAATAACAAGGTGTTAAATTTTGGGATTGGTTGACTTTTCATTTCATGAGATACAGACAGAAAAACGTCTGTAATTCCAAAATTATGCAATGAATACGCAACGACCGCAAAGAGCAGTTTATTCAATTAATAAATCGCGAAAATAACTTGAAACCATTTTGGATTAAGCTACAATTTCATAGCAATGTCCAAAGCTATTTCTCTGCACTACAGCGAGCTGCCACTAATGTCGGTATTTTCCTAGTGTATGTTTGTACACGATATAAAAACTAACGGGGTGGATCAGCTTTAGTTTTCACAACTATACCCGGCCAAAAAGAGGTTAAATATCATAAAAGTTACATAAAGCAGCCTTGGTATCTTATAGTCTCTGAGCTTACAGTGGAATGCTTTAGCTGCGTCCCGCTGTTTTATCTCGAATCATGTAGGTAAAAGAGTCTTTAAGTCTATCATTAAGGATCTCAAAATGTGTCTAAGTTAATACTAAAACATTTTGTTTGATTTCTTTCGTAGTTATGGCAAAAAAATATTTAAAAAAATCACTTAGATGTAAATTTAATTCCAAAACTTAATGAATTTGTCAATTACTTACTTCTAAACTGATCATAATTAAATAATATTAATTTCCCTTAAACAGACTGTTGAAAGCGACTTGAGCCTTGACAATTTTCGGGACGCGAACAAAAGTTAAATTTCCTCTAATTCAATTTCAGGTTTAAGCAGGTAATCAAAACATCTGTTAACGAAAGTTTGATCAAAACCTAGTCCAATCTTTGGAGCGTTTGTAACGTCCGATCCGGGTTTGTGAAAAATTGGCTGTCAACGATATTAGTATGACATAATTATAAATAAGTTAAAAGTTATCAGCGTTTGAAAAGCTCAGCATGGGATCGCAAGAAGTTTAGCCTACTGACCTCCAAACTTCAGTATGAAAATGTCACCTGATGATGATGAATATGACATCACTTACGCGTTAACATTGCAAGTTGGAACACAATGGACCTTACTTAAAAAACTACTTTAAGTTAATCATTACTCAAAATGCTCTGACAAATTCTCGACAACGTGAAATGTCACACGTGATAACCAGATGGAAAATGTAACCACGGATTAAGTTTAAACAGGGCTTATAAGTAAGACCCAATAACTCCGTTGTCACTTACTCACAAATCGGTTTGTACTAGTTAGTGACAATTATTATTATAGGAATTAATTACTTGGGTTGACTAGTATTATTTTTAATTGATACAAATTACAAAAAAAATGCAATAAAACCTGCCAAGATAAAACTGCCTCTCCTTCGCATATCGCAACCGCTGTGCTTCCGAGAAATCCCGGACCGAGTTCGAATCGGCTACAATGCACAAGCTCTCCCAAACTTCACCAGTACAACAGCCATCCTTTCAATTTAGCCAAATTAAATTCTCTTACCTTCAATGCTTAGTAACAGCTTATCTCGAGCAACATAATTGTTTTAGAATTTACGTCATCTCATCTCAAAAATAGCAGGAAAATTATAATTTGAAACCAAATAAACTGGTGTAACAAAGCAACTCGAGTTCAAAGCCTTCAAAGGTGGCGCGTAGGAGTAATCATTAAACGTGTACATGTGAAATTTAATTATAGCTTTATGTATTGTTTACGGCAGACTTACGGGCCTTAATTATGATATTATTGTCATATAACAGTCGTAACGCTACACGTGTGTCGATTTTACGACTATGATGTTTTCGGTGAGTTGATAAGCTTTACCTGAAAAAAATAATTTCTTAATTTCATTCTGAACCAGTACTTCGTTGAATTATAGTTTTGTATTAAAACAACTTATTACTAAACAATATATTCTATGTATACTAATTATTAAAAGATACAAGTCATTACTCCGCGGTTTGCTCGGAAACAAATCGGATCTACGAGTACCTACCAATTGATGGAATCATGAGTTTTTCTGAAAGATATGATATTTTAAGACTTTCTGCAGAGTAACCCTAAACACAATAAACGGCCATGAAGGTAGTGTGTGAGGATTACTGCGTTCCGGTTTTAAACGTAATTTTCCAGAAAACTGACTAAGTTTAGTAAAAATTATAAAGAGATTATACCTACTTAGGTACTTTTATATTAGGCTGAAATCCACCGTTTAAAGTGTTAAGGTTTAAAAACTCTGAGTGGCACCTGTAGTGGCGTTGAACTACTATAGAAGTTATTAGTTATAATAATATATAGACAACTCAACTGATAAACATCCAAATGATAAAAATATTTAACGCCTCCACAACAATTTGGCCCAAATTATCAAAAGGTTGGCACAACCTTTGCGGGTTTATAGTGTAATAGGTATATATACTGTACTAAAATATGCACTCAATTTCCGTAACAAATATTTTTAAATGTTTGTAACTCTGAAATTTGTTCTCGTTGCAGTACTTGAACAAAGCACAAACGTAGTCTCAGGTTAGGCACTATCCAGGTATCAGAAGCAGCCGGAATCAAACATTTCAAAGCGCCGAATGCCTTTCTATGCTGCGATGTGTTCAAAGGAACACTCTCACACCGAAAGTAGCAAATGTAAGTTTGTTTTAACTAATAATATTTATTTACCTGGAAGAGGTCGCCATTAACGATAACGCCGCCTGATGATGTGCTAGTTTTAAGTGTTAGTCTTTTTCAAGAACAATAAAAAGTTTCCATATCTATTTAGCTATATAATTATTAAATTGTTGTTTTAGCGTTAAGGTCGCCATTTTTGCTCTAGTTTTTACTTTACTATCCTTTTTGCTAGTAATTGATGGTGAGAGCAATAAAGAGTTTAGAGTTAATTACAACCAGCTATAAATGAGTATTATTCGGTTTATGAGCTTATCTATTTTTGAAATGAGACTGTTCTAATGAGAACAATAAAACGTTACTTTATAATATAATAGAAAAAGCGTTTACAAACAAGTTTTGAATTTGAATTTATGTTTGAGTTTACTATAAAAATAATGCAAAAAAATCGATGAAAAAAAATGAAAATACGCTTTAAAGTTATTGATTGCTATCGATATAGGTACCTCGACCACTCTGTTGTCTATTAAAATAAAACTTTTGCTATTTTTAGAGTTTAGCACAAACACTTTTCTCCTTGAAATAATTTGCACCGAATCATGAAACGAAACATCCCCAAAAAAGTAAAAAGCTTAATAAAACACTCCGCTCACTTAACATTCTAAAACACTCATAAAATCCACTACAAAATTCCGTTTAACAAATTCCTCTCGCAAAATGTTTAACGGGACTCTAACAGGGTAAATAAAAAAATGTGTCACGTAGTTCAGGAGTTTTTAAATTCAAAGCGACGAGATATGGCCAAACTATTGTACGGTGATAAGAGAGTTCAGGAACAATTGTGGCATAGAGTAGGAAATACAGTAAGTAATTTTTTGTAGATTTACTACCGTGCCGTCATAATGAGTAGTCATATTCAACTAAATTTAATAATCGTCTGATGTAATTTGAACTCTGTCTACAAAGGGACTAACTTAGATTGGGCCACAAGCCAGTCAACAGCTTTTATTCGGCATTAGGTGGGTGTAAGGTTGGTTTCATAGCCTGTAAAAACAAAACCACATAATCTTTAGAGCAGCAGACCTCCTACAAACAAGACATCGAGTAAACTAAAGTCTTACTTAACCTATCAGATATTCGCAAATAAATATCAAGTAGTTTGACAAATAAGTACTATGGGCTAATCTATAAGACCGTAAAAAATACAGTAAACAAACTTAATTTAAATACATACCGCACTTACTGCAATATTTAGACTATGGCTAACGGCACATAAAGATACGGTAGATGAATTATGAATAGGTGCGTCAGATACCAAGTGAATAGTTCCGAACTCACACGACTAGGCGACTGTACCTACACTGTACACTCTATTCTGCACAAGTGAAAACTGGCCTCAGTTTAGTAAGCTGTTTTTTGAATGAATAAGCGAGATAAAAATCTCTACTATTATATCATTGAGTTAAAGCGACGGTGGCGTTTTGATTTTAAATTGTTTACTTTTTATGGAGCTGTACCAATGGGAATAAAATAAGTAGTTTTTATGTTGGAGCTACGGTGGCTGTCTGTCTTTATGTTTAATAGTTTATGCATGTCGAGCTTTCCCAAACTAAACTTTGTAATATCACACGCAATCTCATACTCAAATCACATCTACTGGAGAAGCGCCATCTTTGCTTCGTGCATCTCTAGATAGATAAAAATATCGCTATCAAGGCATGTTTTAATCAAAATCTCAATAAAAATTGTTTGGTTAGCAATAATTTGCATAAAAGTCATTCACCCGGTAAAGAAAACAGTAAATAACTACCATGATATTAAATTATTGAAGAATTATAGAGATTTCAACTACGACGTTCAACAATGTCGTCTACTTACTATTTTACTTACTTCGTCTTACTACTCGTATTTACATTGTACAAAGCTCCTGCGTAGTTTGCTACACAAGATAAAAAACGATTCATTATTCTGCCAAAGTAAAAATAATTCGGAACACGTACTCGTATCAGTGTCATACTGTTGATAGACAATTCTAATTTACGACGTTGCATTAGCATTTTGTTACCGCTCGGTGTGAATTTTTCCTGCGCTCCTCACTACATGGATGCTACATGATTGGCGCGATCAAATGTTTGATATCCGATGGAATCTGTAATCAGCGCCTGCAGTAATTGGATGTCTAGTTAACGATGTTCACGAGACGTGATTGAGTTAGTTAAATGTTAATTATACACTTTGAAGTGAAAATGAGACGAGCAAAATGCTTGCTGAACGCTACCGGCAATTGAATTTCTAAATGGCTTGATTGTTGTGTATCGAACATCGCTTTGGTTTGTCGAGCAAGAAAGCAAGTAACAAAATGGTCTCGTATTGAAGTCTATAAGGTCAAGGTAAGAGATTGACCAAATAGGAAAAATATGGGGTTTGATTGATATTATTATCTAATTCCTAAAATTTTCCAAGTTTATTTTTGACTAATGAAACATACTAACCATAATTTTAATACGATTTGTTTTCTAAGTAGTAATTTTCTAAGTAGGTATTCTATATTTACAGTTGCTTCACAGTTTTTAGCTCTAATTCAAAATTAAATGCCAAAATGCTTCGTGGCACGACACTATAACGACACTCCGATACGGTGACACAACCCCGCTGAACCGCGCACCGTGCAGCATTTGCATGAAAATTCCCACTCAAAATTTTACGTCCAACTTTCAACAGGATAACACGGAGCGGCAAAAATTAAAACCCTAATAGGATAATCTCCCCATAATTCTTTATTACCGCACCATTTATGTGATCCAGCGTTCAGGGCAGGTGATATTGATCGTTCCTATTTCCCTTTTGCATTTTGTTTATGACTGCGACGAAACTCGTAAACTACGGATATCGCGAACCGTAAACCGGCTCGTGCGAGTTTACGTTACGTTACCTATCGTAAAATTGATAGGTTCCCAGCGAAAAAGTTTTTCCATGTTCACAGTAATTTGAAGCGCGATATGTGCTGTGCTTTGGAATGCGCCGTTCTGTGGCGTGATGAGAATGTCGTGTGTGTCTGACGTTTTGGCAGTTATGGTTTGATGGATAAAAGATACCTGCGGTGCTTCTAGTTTAGTGTGATTGTGCTCTAAACTGTAGTTGCCTGTGAAAAAATGTAACGGTTTGGTTTGAATAAAGAAAACAATTATGGTTGAAAAGAAATTGACTTGTCTTTGGAAGACATCAGCGGGCTTATTTAGATTACATGCCACTCAGATTAAGATGATGGACATAAACGTAACAATAGTTGCAAATATTAACCTTTTTTTTTTTTTTTTTTTTTTGTTTACGAGGGGGAAATCTTCGCAAGATGCCCGGCCGCAATGGGGTACAGCTGGGTTATGTGGGATTGTACCCACTAAAACCCCCCCGGTGACCTACCTTGATGCTTGACGAGGGCTCCGAGCTCTCTCTAAGAACTCACCGGAGCCCTCAGCACCGCGCTTTCGTTCGCCCCGAGTCAGCTTGATGCTGTCCCGAAGAATCTTCCGAGCGGCGACAACGCGGGCCACCCGACGTTGTCGTCCTCACCCGGGCTCGTTTGGATGGGTGGTTGCAGCCCCACCTCCAACCACCCCCGAGCCCAGAGGTCCCCTTTTAGTAGGCTCTTACTACAGGCAGGGGATACCGATGCCGTATTCTAGTGCCCCGGCATCAGGGCGGGAGTCCTGGGATGGCCGTTGCCGCCACCCCGGCGACGACGTCCTCGTGCAGGGTCGGCTCTCTCGCGTGCTCTCTCGGCGGCTTCTTTTTGTGAGAGTACACTCTCACAGAAATCGATCATCGCACTCCACGCTGCTTTGTCGGCCAGCATACATGAAACCACGCTCGGCAAAGATAGATCCTGGCCTATTTTTGCTGTGAGTATCCGCCTCTCTTCACTCCACGCTGTGCATACCCCTAGGGTATGTTGGGCAGAATCTATCTCTGCCTCGCAGTGGTGGCACTGTGGTGTAGGTTCGCGTCCGATCCTGTGAAGGTACTCTCCGAAACAGCCGTGCGCCGTAAAAACTTGAGTTAAGCGAAAGGTGACGGGCTCCTTCCTCTCAAGCCAGTCGTGAAAACTAGGTAGGATTGCACCGACAGCACGTTGTCGCACGTTTTGTGGTTCATAGAGCCGCTCGTGCCACTTTTCGAGTGCATGTCGGTGTTCCTGCTTCCTTATTTCCGCCTGGCTTAAAGACTCGGATTCATCTCTCCAGTGTAAGCGCTTGTAAATTGCGGCGTCCATATCTCCCAAGATGTCCAGAGGCGGGAATCGAGCTATTAGAGTCGCTGCCTCAAAAGAAATGGTTCGGTAGCCTCGTGCAACTCTGATGGCTATCGTTCTCTGGAAGCTATTAAACATAGCCCTACAGCGTTTTACACCTGATAGTCTTTTGGACCATACCGGTGCTCCATACAATGCCATCGACCTGACCACTCCGCAATATAGACGGCGGACCTCTTCTCTTGGACCCCTCAAGTTGGGTAACAGTCTATGCAACGCACCGGCAACCTTTTTGACTCGAGGGACCAAGAGCCGGAAGTGCTCATCAAAGCTCCAGCGACTGTCTAACGTAAGCCCCAGATACCTTAGATGCTGACCTACCGGTATGTCCACCTCACCCACTCTTATGGAGGAGTTAGTAGGTTCACCGCTCCGTCGAGTCCTGTGAAACCACATCGCTTCGGTCTTTTGCGGCGCTATTTGGAGACCCAGTTCGTGGATTTTCTCGACAATGCACGACACACCCTGCTCTGCAAGTTGAGACGCCTCTTGGAAAGTTGCCCCACTAGCCAAGACTAAAGTGTCATCAGCGTAGCATACAACATTCACTCCAGAAGGAAGTTTAACCCTCAGAACTGGATCGTATCCGACGTCCCACAGAGATGGACCCACAACTGAACCCTGTGGGACTCCGCATGATATCCCTCTAATATTGAGGTCACCGTTCCTGGTTGGGTATTGTATACTTCTGTCACTAAAGTACGCATCGACTATACGCTTTAAGTATACGGGAGCATCGTGGTGGACAAGTGCATCCTTAATTGTGTGCCAGGGCAGAGAGTTAAAAGCATTAACTATGTCTAAGCTCACGGCCACCGTCTTTTTGCCGATAGAAGCAGCTTGGTCCGTCAGCTCTTGAACGCGAAGGATTGCGTCAACTGTCGAACGTCCGGAACGGAAACCAAACTGGTGATCCGATAAATTCGGTCCCACGTTTCTCAGATGTGAGCCTAAACGATCAACAATTATCCGTTCAAATAATTTGCCAATCTCGTCAAGCAAGCAAATGGGTCGGTACGCAGATGGCGAGTTTGCAGGTCGGCCTTCCTTCTTTAGAAGAACTAATCTAGCTGCTTTCCAGTCTCTTGGGAAGACACCACATTCGAAGCATCTATCGAACAACTGTCTTAGCCGTTCTCCTAAGCCTGCTTTCAGAGCTAGCACCCAAGCTCTACCAGGTATTCCATCGGGTCCAGGAGCCCTGTTACGGGAACTTAGGCGTAAGATAGCCCGATTGAGCTCTTCTTCTGATACCCTCATATCATCGGACCAGTGACAGACTTCGGATATTGTCTCCTGTTGCGCAGAGTTATCCTGGACTCTAGGGAATAGAGTATCGACAACATTTTCCACGAACCCAGGATCTAATGTTTCTGTTAAAGGAGGAACCCAAGGCCGTAATTTTCCCAGCACCGTTTTGTAGGGGCGTCCCCATGGATCTCTGTCTAGTTCATCCAGAAGTTCCGTCCATGCACGTGTTCGAGCATCTTTAATGGCACTTTGAAGCGCTTTGGTAGCGTTTCGATATGCAGCATATAGCGTGTCATTCTCAATAGGTGTAGTTCGCCTTCTCCTACGTGATCTAGTGAATTGGCGACGGGACCGTAGACAGGTTTCACGCAAGATTGCTATTTCTTCCGACCACCAGTAAGCAGCTCTATGTTTCATGGGTCTGGCCCGAGGCATCGACACATCACAGATTGATGTCATTGTCTTTCTGAACCAAGCAGCTTCCGTTTCAGGGTCAGGCCTGACCTCTTGTTGGCTTCCCGACCAGGACATGACGATGGCAGCTGCTTCAAGTAGGTCTTTGTTGAGCCGTTTCAACGACCATCTTTTTGGCGGTACACTACTGGTGCTACGCCTTCTATCGGGTGGTATAAGATTCACTTTGAAAATTATGTGCCGATGGTCCGAGAGAGTTACCATTTCTTCTGCTACTCTCCAGTCAGTTACAATCGGTGTGGCCGAGGGAGTTGCCCATGACAAGTCCACTATTGATTCTCCCTGCCATCGCACACAAGTGCTGACGGATCCCTGGTTCAATAGCTGCAGGTCCAGTGCTGCTGCCCATTCCAATACTGACAGACCCCTTGGGTTGTCTAGTATGTTACCCCAAACCCGCGAACGAGCATTAAAATCTCCCAGAATGAGTGTGGGACGAGGAAGGCATCTACGGATGCAGCCACTTATCGCTTCCAAGTGTGCTTCATACGTCTCGATAGATGGGAGATTTGGTGAGATATAACAACCCACAACGGCAATATGACCCCACTCTACGGCGACAAAGCCATATCCTCTCTCAAGAAGCGAACAGGAAGGATCTCCCGTTCCACCGCTCCAATAAATGGCGACTAAAGCCTTGTTATCTCCAAACCATCGAGGATGGTTTGGAACTTGATAGGGTTCTGCCACAATCGCAAGAGCAATTGACCTTTCTGCCAAAGTTTGCAAGAGCAAGTCTTGCGCATTTCGGCAGTGGTTCAAATTGCACTGAAGAGCTTTCACTCGGTTGTCCGTTATGAGGCTTCCATGTCCTCCTCAAGCAGGGCTTGGTCCGGCTGAGTCGGTTCCATTAGACACGCTGATTCAGGTTGCAGTACTTCAGGAACTAGAGGCAGTTCGTTTCTGGTCCTTGTACTTTTGGGAAGAGGGCACTTCTTACTTCCCATCCTATGATCGGAAGGACGACCAAGGTCAGAACACAACGGGCATTTAGGTGGACGTGTGCACTGGTTAGCCTTATGGTCTGTTTCGCCGCATGCATAACATCGCATACTCCGGTCCGTAGCACTGGGACACATGCTACGCACATGGCCTGTCTCTAGGCATTTGAAACATTGCAAGGGTCTTGTGGCCAGGATTTTGATGCGCGCCGATACCCATCCAACAAGGATATGGTTTGTCCTTCCTAGCTTTTTAACAGCTGCCAGAGGACATTTAACCCAAACCGTGCCTAATGAGTTTGGGGACCGGCGTATCACACCTACTTTAACCTCTGATAGAGAACAGCCTCCGGCGTTAGCAACAGCCGTGGCCACGTCCTGTGGAACGATAGACTCCTCCAGATCTAAAATTCTAATTTCTCCCATTTTAGTGGGGCGCGCTATATGCACGTTCAAATCGGCTAGTGTGTCTCTCATCTTAGCTGCCAAAGTATTGGCTTTAGAGTCACAGTCTGTGCCAGACACCTCAAGGATTAGTCCGCCCGTTATCGCTATTTTCGGACGCACTGCTTCCAAGCCACACTCTTCTAAGTTAATACGCTGCCTGGCCGCTGCCATAACAGCAGCATAGGTTGCTTCTGAACCTTCTGGGACTGTAACCGTGATAGCTGCGGAGTTTGGCAACCGAGCAGGTCTTACTTTTTCACCCTTGGCCTTGTTCTTGGATTGCGCCGAAGTAATCTTCTTTTGTTTGGGTTGGGAAGGTTTTTGTTTTTTCTTCCGTTTCGTCACAATGTTCCACGATTCCTTTGGCAGTGGAATTTCAGTAGCTTCCGAAAACACCTCAACCCCCTCATTGATCCGCCGAGTCTCTGTATACAAACGAGAGTTTACGGCAGTCGGTTTCTGTTGAGGTTTAGCTGTTTTCTGTCCTTTAACAGAGGGAGCTTTTCCGGGTATTGGTGTAGCCGAGCTCGCAACTTCCTTTGAGAATGAAAGCTGTGTTTTGAAGGACTTAAGCTTTTTGTCCATCAATGAGCCAATGCGCTGCATAAATTGGTCTTCCCATTCTGTGCCACCAATCACCGGCCGTGATGGTGTTGCTACACTCGTTTCTATGGTTCTACCACGGGTTTTGCCTTGACAGCGTAAAGAATTTAGTTCCTCTGACAGCTTAGCCATTTTACCGGTTAGCTCTGTCATTTTTGCCCGCATCTCGGCATTTTCTCGTTCTAGACGCTCTACATTGGCGTCGGTTGAGGTGCGTTGGGCAATTTCCGCTGTAGCAACTTGTATTGATCTGGCTGCAATGCGCAGATTTTGAGCGAAATTGCCTTTAAGGTTCCGGTACTTGCTGGCAACCTTCTCCACCGTTGACAATTGTTCGTGAATGTAGGTAGTTAGGTCTACCGTCGGACGTTCCTGCATGTCTTTTCCTAAGCTAGCCACCGAGGGCAGCTTGTTCTCCTCACCTTCTCTTTCCTCTTCAGAATTGGTGGTTTTTAAAAATATAGCGCGTTTCGAAGCCGGTAATTTAGTGGCCTCAGTTGGCTTGAGTGCTCTTTTTCTCGCCCTGGTCCCTTCAGATGTCGTCGATGTATAGGACCGAACTGAGACATCTGAATCATCTCCGTCACTTATCCTAACAGCCGTTGCCGCTAAGTTTGGGCGCGAAAAGCACCCATCCTTTTTATGCGCTGTTGCATTAGAAGTGTTATCTTCCTCGCTGAGGTCCCCCAGCTTTTCTTCCTTCCTTCCTTCTCTTTCTACGTCAGATTTTGTTTGTAAATTATGAGACATTTTGTTCCCACGAGAATGGGGGAAATAAACGGTCCACCCGGGCAGAGACCCCAGTACCCGGGTAAGCCTACATGTAACCCGCCACGGGTGTCGGCTGGTACCCTGGCGGGGGTCGCACTAGTGGCTGAGCGTTGCATAGTCAACAGCAGCACGCTAGATCAGTGGTCTGCGCGGTGTTGTTCCCCATGCAACGCGAACTACCCGTTAGCCATGCATTCCTTCGCGGTGCGCCGCCGCTTAGAATTCGGGGTAATTTTTTATAGAGGTTTTCTTCCTCGCAGTCCGGACGGTTAAGTCAAGACTCTCGGTTCTGGCGCATGCCACGAGACATGACCGTGGCAGCTAAGCAGGGTTCCGAGTACGTCTCTGGCAGTGAGAGGGTAGTCCTTCTCTAGCCCGTCTTCCTTCCTTATTCGCTCAACTCTTGTGCCTTCTGCTTCTCAGAGGGACATGGAGAGAGCCCTCCCCGGCCAGGCATTAGCAATCGGTCAACTAATTCCCGCAAGGAAAAGTAGTTGACCGATTCCCAGGGTGCACCACGTGGAGGTTGCCTGACCCTGCACCCCAGCAAATATTAACCTAGATAGACAGATTAAAGTACAAATATTATTTGTGACAAAATTACTTACCTATTTCGTAATTTTTTATTTTATGCTACACTCTAAAAGGCTTTGAAACTATGACTACAATAAACCCATACCCAATACGAGGCTACATGGAAAAAAAATCTGACTCGTTAATAAAAATATTAAGTTGGATTTCATTTCAAAAGCACTCTCAAAACTCTAAGCATACTCGAAACTGCCCCAAATTTACCTAAACAGCCAAACAGTTAGAAAACATACCATCTTCACACCACACGCGAGGAAACATCTCGAAAACTTTCAAAAACTTTATTCTAACATCCTAGTAAAATAGTTTTCGAGGGACTAGGGTTAGGGCTTAAGTGAGGAAGGTTTTCGAGGTTGTGGTGAAATCATTTTTGTTCACTTGAAATGGGACGACGGATTCTGGAGTGACCAGACAAAGGTCTAAAGATACCTCGGAATACAAAACGAGGATTGGTTTGACAAATTTCAAATTGTTTCCTAGGCTTACCATTCTCTAGGAAGAGTAGTTGTCTAGAACTGGTACTAATTATTTAACCCTTTTTCCTAAAATCGTTCATAATTTCATTTTGAATGACTTCATGACTGATAACTAATATCATTGATGTTTTTAAGTTTTTATGACTAAACACGAACAGTAAAAAAAAAAACCGGCACAACATCTTTAGTTATTCTTAAGATAGAGATTAAAGAAAACCAAATTCAGTAGACCCATCGTTATTCACTTTAATGATTGTAAGTTAATTAGAAATCACCTTCAACCGCTTAAATCGAAATCTATGGCAATGAAGTCTGATTAAGAAAGAAATATGGTCCAAGTTCGGATAAGACTTCACTTACTCGTAGTTTGGTTAGATGGCTTTCTAATTTAGAAGAAAAAAGTTAATTCGAATTTAGTGTTTTTGGTTTTATTGCACATGAAGCGATTCTAGTTTTTGTAAAGATTTTATATCTTTAAAAAATTCTTTAATGACCAAGATTCTCATAGTTATTGATCACGTTCTGGTAAATTATATTTTTTTAGTTCCTTCGAAAGTTTAATGAAATATACTATTTCGGGGGCGTATCGGCGGAACCCTACCTTTCCACACTTATTAAACTACTTACTTACAACTTATTAAACTTAGAATGAGTAGTGAAAAGGGCAGTAAAATTTTCAAACATCTAATCGATTCCTACATTCAGCTACATTACTCCAACAATTTTGAGTTTCTCTCCGAATTTTCCTTATTTTCTCATTGAATTTCTTCACACAGATCTTCCCGCTTCGTGGATACTGTTCGTAAAACAATCCCTTTTATTGCAGCCATCGTCACTTTGAAAAAGAAAAAACAGCGCGGCTTTGCGAGCCATAAATAATACGTCTTACCGTTGCATCTCTTCTGGTTCAAGGTATAATATAAAGGCGAGTTGAATTGCTTATTTCGAGGCTATCATGTTTTAATTCAGGGGTAATTGGTTTTGTATGTTTGTCATCGTACATTCATACCTAATTTAGGGTGGTTAATGAGGACGACTTCGACGAGATCCTCCGTTACATTGTGCATCAAGTCCTTATGGTCAGCTTATTAAATTCAACCTGAAATGAAATAATATCTCATGGCTGGGAATAATATTTTTTAAGACTTTCACTGCAAGATTGGTTGGCCTTCAGGCTTAGTATCCGTGCTTTTAGCGATAATTCAAAATGCCAACTACTTTTTTTTATTAGCAACAACATAAATTAAAATAACATTTGTGCTGCCTAATGTTTCAGACCAAAATCGTTCGGTAACTTCAACATTATAAAGTAATGTTTATCTTTGACTGAAATAATTATGGTCTTAAAAAAACATTTTATGATCTTTCTTTCAATTTTTTTTGCACTTGTGCCGCTTGAAATAGCGACGAGTATACTCCTGGACGCAGCAATAAGAGAAACGAGTAATTGCTCGTCTACCCACCGGTACTTTTTATTTCGCAGTCACTGAAAGAGACAATTTCGAGAGTTCAACAAAAGTGATATGGAGTTGTAAGGACCAAATTCTGAAGCCACAAAATTATGCCTATTATACGTCGATTTATTTTCTAGTAATTTTGTCATATTACCCATATTTTATGTATTTAAATATGTACCTACATTTTCTATTATTGTTTTGTTTTTATTTCTTTGCCAAAGTTCACATCATTGAAAATGCAGATTTACTCGTATTTCTGGAATAACGGAAAAATCTGTTTCCTTATTTTCTCATAGATTGCTGATGTAATAGTAGTACTCCGATGACGTAGTTCCAAATTTTCTAGAAAGCTTTTACAACCCCGTTCCAAGGCAAATGTCCAAAAGACAACAACTTGTAAATTGACTTCAAAATCGAGACAAAGTCCATTATGTTGTGTTTATTTAGGACAAAGTCGTCTTTTATCCGGTTTGTATAAAGGAATCTCCTGAATACGTATTTTCTGAACACAAATTGTATTTGCAGTTTGCAAGTCTGGTACACGAGTGCTCTCGGTCAGGTTAGAGAAGCGAGCACGTCTAAGTTTAACAACAATACAATGTACTTTTGTTAAAGAGCCGTAATTGAAATAATGTACTGAGTTATTGGGTTCCTTAATATTTTATGCTGTTTTTGGATTTTAAATATAATAGTAGAATAGATACTTGTAGGGTAGGTAGTGACTTTTGTCGAAACCACGTAGCACGTATTTAATGGTAAAATACAGTTAGTTCCTAATAACACTTTTCTGATGATTTTTCTGACATTTATTATTGAAAATGTACCTACGTATAATTTTTACGTAAGAAATCACGCTAAATCTCGTATTTGAGTGAATAAGTATAAATTGCTACAGTCGGTACTTAATCATAACTTATAGGATCAACAGATCAAAACGAGTTTCCAGTACAAACTGTCAAAATAATTGAATTATTACGACTTATGCTCACCATTTACACAGCCATAGCCCGAGAGCCCACGGTTAAACCAATAACACTACAAACTCGAAGGAGCACCTAAATAAACATCTCTGTGCCGGGTCGCTGGGCAAACGACTGTAATAAAGTAATTACTACAAGTTATAACTACAGTTTACTGTCTCTCAAACTATCGGGGCTATGTACCGAGTTCGGGTTCCTTGGTGGGACTCTATAATCTATTAAAACAGACTTTACATGAGAAATGACTATAATAATTCTATTTTACAATTTTAACCAAGTGTAATAGAGTTCATAACGATATTTTTCATTCTAATATTATTTCGAAAATATTCACAAATTACGAAAACTATTTTTACCAAATGCGAGTAAAAATTAGAATACACTCTAAACCAAATTAGTTTAAATTGTATGCTGAGCTTATTTTATACGAATACTGTTTCAAATATTTAGTAAAAAAAATTTATGTGTTTATAAAAACCAATTCTAAATATACCTAATGGAGTGTACCTACTGGAACACATATTAAGTTGACCTGTGTTGTGAGCCTCAGGTTCTTCTTATTAGACGGCTCTGGCGATGTTCTACCAACCTAAACCTTAGCCTCATCCAATTCCCGTCATTCACCATTCCATTACCAACATTTTTTCTTCCAAATTACGTCATTTAATCCATTACCAATATTTTTCTCGTCCAATCACTGCAAACCTCTTCCGTTCCATATAACCACTCGAAGGATCGACAATAAACAAGAAGCCGTAGTCGCAGGTACGTACCCAATGATTAACAAATCAAATAAAGCACTCACGAAAACTTCGAAATATCTCCAAAACAGGCTGAATTGTACCGAGTCAGAACTTTGTCAATATAGTCGATTGCGTTTATTTCTCAACGGAGGACTGGGTTCGGTTCCTTTTGTCGAAGTTTTAACTGTTTAAGCAATTTTCTGGACCCTTTCTCGTGATTGCTTTACAAGTTTTTGGGCGCTGGGACTCGGATGGGGTTGCGATGCAAATGTGCTTCGGAAATATGCAGGAATTATAAACAGGTTTTTATGACCAATTTTTTGTTGGCTTTCATCCATGTTTTAAATTAGGAAATACCTAGTTAGACAAATGACTTTTTAAAATTATTATATTTAGCGATACGTCGCTAAGGTAAACGATTTTCACACATAAATCAGTGCACAGAAAAGTTTGAACAGAGATTAATGAAGAGAGAATAAGGAATAATGAGTAAAACGTAAAACATTGGTACAATCATCTTAATCAATTTCAATCGAAATTATAAAAATTCATAACAATATTGAACGCTTCTCGCAATTTGAACTGATTATATAATTTCTTCTAGGTCTTTCCTCATTTCTTTCGAAACTGGGCGGAAGTTCCACCATTTTACTCTATTTGAAGGAGTGTCGTGTTCGGCATAATTTTTCATATTTTTCTCGGATATAAAATTAAATCAAGTTACCCATTGAATGAAGATGGTTTTAGCTTACTTGGCTATTCAAAGACATAATCAAACTTGATAAAATGGCAATAGAAGCTGTGGGAATCGAGACGTCAGCTGGCTCGACGCCAGCTTTTCAGTCATGCCTTCTTTTGCTTCGAACGAAAGTTTGATTCCCTATAAAAAATCACAAATCTGAATGCTATCATTAAGACCTAAAACCCTTTATTTTCCGGGCCATCACCACTGGTACAAGTGACCAGACAGACAGGCGGCTATTTTACCAATTTGTTTAGCTGGTCGTGATTTCTTGCTGTTTATGAAAAAAAAAACAAATTTGTAATACATACTAAATTCTTTAAATAGGCACTTACTCACTTATTTTTGAAATATTCGATTATTCCTCGTCAAAAAACGTGAACACGTAATAAACAACGTAATAAACAGTATGTTTATCATCATAACATAATATCCATTACTGTGCATCGGAAATTAAACCTGTCTCCGGCTTAGGGCGAGTATATACTTACTACAAGCACGCACGTAGGTACCTACGTTTGTTTATATTGCATGCTCACATATAGTTACTTACCCATAGTTAAGTATCACGCACTATGTATTAAAATCTATTATTGTAACAGTTTGCAATCGATATTCGATACTATACTTATACCAAAACTGATGAATGATTTGTGTAGACTTGAGAGTTGAGTGGGACACAGCTAATGACCATATCGTGACACGCTTGGAAATAACAGCTCGCACTATCATTGTAAAGCATTTGAAGCCATCGAAAAGCCTCTACTACTACGACCAACGAATGGTACAGTTGGACAAATAAAAGAACTAACCATTTTCAGGAATGGCTGTTAGTTTTGTCAGGAACATTCGATAGTGGCTCCCTCACTAACTCTACAGATAAATTGGTCTAGCTGTACAAGTATCGAGCAGTTTAATCGACTGACAACTTGAACTACATACAGTACGAAACATGAACGTTTTGGCACGAGGCGACTGCACCAACAATAATCATGATTGGAACCCATTCAACCGACAAATGTATGGAAATATTTGGCGAATTGCACCCAGTTAACGTTAGCTATTTATGTTAGACGATACGATGTAAAAGAGAGCCTATCGAACCGGTCAGAAGAAACGCGCGTCACAAAATCTCTGAGTTACAATACGGTAGTTCTAGAATAGATATCCATTACTGTAGATATCACGGCCAATAAGTGGTGTAGATAATTATTAATAGAACAGTGTTATTAGTGTACTTTTCAAAGAACGCCCCAAGGTCAATAAAATTGATTGTTACTCTAAAATAGGACATACAACTTCTCTAAATATAGGTTTAGCCAAAAAAGGTATTTTAGGTCGAAACAGTAATTACAAATTCATGTCCTCGTATTTGTGTAGTTGAGTACAGATACTTCGAGACCTAAAACTAAGAGAATCATAGAATCATACTATTACTAAGTTGTTTGATTGGTGCGTTCCCAACCAGTCAAACCCAAAAGTGTCACAGTGTTTATTATTTATTTCTATAATAATAAAAATAGATCTTTGTTTCAGATCAGAGATCCTAAACAGCTTACATAAAGTATTACAGAAGAAAACACAAAATAATGACGTTATTTCGCCATTCCTTTTTCCCATAATAGAAGCACAGACCTACTCAATCATGTCAACCATTATTTTTGTCTTACATATTGTTATGCTATTTTTGTTAAGCTCTGATAAAATATTTATACCACACATGTCGTATCGGCTAATGTGAAACTCCACACGTGGTATTCAAATTTTAATTTGATGGAATATTTTACCTTAATTGCCGTGTTGAGTTGCGGTTAGGCCACAAGCGGGCTCTCGGGTCAAATACATTAATAAATCATTATTTACATTAATGTTTTGTTACATAAATGAAAGGATAGTTTACGTATTTCGACAAGTTTACATTTTGGGAATATATCGTTAGTCGCTCAACTAATGAGCATCCCTTACAAAAGAAGACCCGAGAGATGAAACTCTAGCGATAGAATGAGCTATACCTAGTATTTTAAAATTATCCATAATACATAATTTATTGAATCAGGCGTTACTTCGTGGATGTTCATCTTCAAATAACTGTTTTGAAATGTATTTCTAAGTAAGGCGGTATTAGGTTTATTTTTTGTAAGGCGAAAATACACTAGAAACACATTTGAAAACAGTTATTTAAATTATCTGCAGTGATGGCGAAATTGAGTAAAGATACACTTGGAAAAAAATATACCTTGCTTTGTAGAATTTGCTTTAAAAGGCTGCTAGCTATTATTCTAGTTTTTAAACGTTGCTGTCCTTTAGTTTGTAATATCTGTTGTGTACAATATTATTATAAAGTTTGAGTTTGACTGAGTTTTCTTGGTTTGTCTATCTTAAACATTTTTATGAAGCCTGCAAAGTGACGCGGGTTCAGTCTGCTATACTTTATGCTATGAATCGTTGTTTTATTTATTTGAATAAATGTCATTTAACTCGCTCATTCTCACCATTCCATTAATTTAACTATCGACAATTCAGACAAACAATTTTCCAGCAACTCTCAATTTGTTAGCTAAATTGTCGTCAAAACGTCAGTACGTGCCATCAGTGCGCAAAGTAAAATGTTATTGTTGTCTAGTTGCGTATTAGTACAGCAATACGCCAGCGTTGCATGTTCAACCGACATTACAGGCCAGTTACATGCGTTGTGTTAAGTATACTTTACATTTAGTATAGCTCGGCACAAAACTTGTGGCGACCGTAATACTGCCGTCCACTATCTATAATGCCGTTAAGCCTCAAAACCAAGTTTGGAGATATCAGCAAAAAACGCGGGAGATGTTTAAAATGAATGCTACTTTATAACCATAAACTTTATACGAGACTTCCTGATATAGAAATACATGTTTTTTATAGTACTTTCTAATAAATGTACTTTAAAATAAATACACTTGTTTATTTAAATGTAAAATACATTTTTTGCTTTATAGCTGTGCTTTAAATTTTGATAAAAGTGAAAACCAAACGCTAAAATGCAGTTAAGTTCACCGTAACGGCATTTTAGCTTAGTGTTTTTAGGTAACTGACTATTGAAATTTATGTTTCATAAAATTAACTTAAATTACGTAACTAAAATGCCGTTAATGTATTTTAGCCACATTCTTAACAAGCATTAAGGATAACTTATGTAAAAAAAAATATTTATGCCGTTAATTACATTCAAATACTTATCTTTAAAGCAGTTAAACATAAAACATCTGGGACATAGCCACTATTTAGTTAAGCATTTACTACTATTAATTGAGAATACCATTTCAAAATAAGCTAACTTGAAAATTACAACTACAATTATCTAACATAAAAGATATGTTTATTATTGAATTTTGCAATTCTAGTTAAAAAGAATGTAATATATACATAATATTCGGTTTCTGCTATATATTAAGAATAAATAAATATAATAATAAATAAATTAATTAATAAACATTACAAATAATTTGGGGATTGGTTTAGTAATATTCTAACTCTTATCAGACTTTTTAAAATATGGCTTTGAGATCCTTATCAAGTAAGTTTACAAAACAAAAGTATACACACAATAAACCGCTCTTACATTACCTACAATTATAAACAGTTCAAGTGCTTCTTGTTTTCCTCGAGGTCTACCGCCTGCGTCCACACGCTTGAGGCATACATGATGATGGGTTCCACCACTGCGACGTACTCGTAGATGGTTCTCGGGATCGCGCTCTTTAGACCCCAGGTCACTTTCGCCGCACGTGCAATCTGTTTGGAGATATCCGCCACCTTTTTACACTGGGCTTTCACGTGTCCTTTGAAATTGAGCCTACAGTCGATCAACAGGCCAAGCAGCTTGACTTCTTCGACGAGATTAAGCTGGATGCCAGACATGACCAGGTTTGGGGGCATCGCATTAGTCTTCTGCGCTGCAAAGTTGAGCTTGTTACGTTTTCCCCATTTCACGATCATGTCCAACGTGTTGTTGGCCTGCTGCTCGATGATGTTTGACTGTGAACACGAGAACGACGTCATCCGCGAAGGCTTGAGCACTACTCCCTCTGCTTCCAGCAGTCGCAGCAGCGAGTCTAGGATTACGTTCCAGAAGGTGGGTACCTTCTGGAACTCGCTGCTCTATCGGATATAGGAATAGGATCTATCGGCGGACCCCCGCCGATAGATCCTTGGACACACCCTTTGGTAGTTTCGCTCTCGTGTGCTGCTCCTGCATAGTTGACTTTGACTTTTCGGTCATTGAGGTATGAGTTTACCATCTCGTAGAGGTTTTTTGGGCACCTCTTCTTCGCTAGATTGTCTTTTAGGGCGGGCCAACATGCATTGTCGAATGCGCCCTCTATATCCAGGGAGACTAGGAGTACGATGTTTTTGCTGTTTACTCCTTTTTTAATGTGCTCTACCAGGTCATAGAGGGTGTCTTCGGTTCCTCGTTGGGGCATGAAACCGTACTGTTTCTGACTGATGGTCGGGAGGAGATGCCATTGGAGTCGGTTTACCAAAAGCTTTTCGACGTTAGACGTTTTGACGGTATGACTTCGGATGTGTGTAATCTGTTTTACCGGGTTTGCGTAGGATAATCACGTGCGCCGCTTTCCACTGCTTGGGAAAGTACCTCAGCAACAAGCATTTGTTTGCTATCGCTAAGAAAATTTCCCGTTCGCTTCGCATGGCTGCAGCGCAGATGTCAACGGTGAGCCCGTCGGTTCCGGGGGCTTTTTTCGGGTTTGATGAAGTAATGAGTAAAATCATGAAGTAAAACGACAATAGCAAATATCAATAACACACTGGCGAAGAACTTAAATAAATTATTGCGTTGAAACCACTGTTTATCTTGCAGAATAAAACGATAGACTCGCCATTACAAAGTAACACTAAAACCAGACATATTTTTTGACGATTAACGCGGGAGTCACAAGCCTACCACTAACTAGATAATGATTATCAGATCTAGTTCTTTTTTCTACGGTGATAATATTAGTGTAACAAAAAAAAAATAAAGCGCGGGGTGATGGCAGATAACGGCGTTTTAATTAAGGAATGCTGCTTAACGTTTTTTAAGTTGAGGAAATATATAAAAAAATATACAATTTAATTTTCGAATTTCTTTTGACGACTTGCAAGTGTAGTAAATTGTATAATGGAATAAGGTGAATCCTTATCTAAAAAACGGTTAAGCGACCTTAACGTCTTTTATTCGAAGGTTTTTCTTGTAACTGTGTTTTAGTTAAGGAATTTTTCAATAAATTAAAACACACACCTCAACTTAAAAGTAATTAAAGTACTATAGCTGTGTTTTAGCATACAAAACACAATAAACGGCTTTATAGGTAAGCAATTATTTGATATTTTAATACATATTTATGTCGTTATGGGATTATAGCGGCTAGTTAGTTAGGTAATGATGTATGACGACTTTATAGACGTGTAATGTTGAAAAGAAATGTCATGTAGCGGCGTTTGTGCTATTTGTATCTTAGGACCTATGACAGATAGGAACACGTTTGTTAGACAGGTAGATAGAGAATTTTAAACTCTATCCTATCATGTTTAAAAGTAAAAATCGACCCCCTGTGGCTTAACGGCATTATAGTTAGTGGACGGCAGAATAAGAGAGTTCCGCGCATGTAATGGCATGCAATGAATGAAGTTGACAATCCGATGACCACAGTTACAGTCTTAGCAACTTTGACTAGCAAAAACTTGACGCCAAGAGCAATTAGTTGTAGAGTTCAAAACTGTTTCAAGCTGCAGTTTCGAACTTTGGAGTGAAATTACCAGTTTAGTCTTGCATTCCAAATTCTTCTCACACGAATTTATGGTTTCAATTTTGATTGGATTTTTTTTTGTCAAATACTACGTTTTGAAAAAATAATATTTTCTTGTCTCGTTGTCTCACGTGCCGCGTCATATTGCGGGCAACATTCACACTGTTGCCATTTGTCATCCATTTAGGCTGGTGCTTGGTTTCAGCTGTCATTTGTTTTTCGTATCCCACGCCTCCCGACGCTACGCCACGTTGTGTTGATAGGTAAGTGGCCAGAAGTCAGAGAATTAATGTGCTCAGCTCAGCGTACTTCAAAAAGCTTGTGTACTTTCTTTGTTCCAAAAACCAGTGATGTTTTCCGAAAATATCTAAAATGTAGAAGCTTTTCATACGGGTTGCATTTGCACGGGAGAGTCTGCACGGCTCGTTTTAAACAACGTGCACGGTCTCGCCGAAAAATTTCCAAGCAACTCCGAAACTTTACCTACAGTTTATCGCTCGCGCATCCGAGGTAGCTGCTGTGTAGGTTAATCTGAAAAGTAGATGAGATTCAGCGTTTTTGTTGTTTTTACCCGATTAAAGCAAAGCCAGAGAGAAGGATTATGCTTTAGCAGTCTGTGTCTATTTTTGTATTTATGGATAAATCACCGCGCGCCGTAGCGCTTTAATTACTCATCTTATTTAGATAAATGAGGAGTTAATCGATTCATTAATATGGTTCGAGTGCCATACACTACATTTCATGCGAACTAAATAAACACGACGAGTATTACGTCTTTAAAGTTGAGGTATTAGATTTTTTTTCCTTTTTCGGAATAATTTTTTAATTTTTAACGTGTTCAATAGCCAATAACTGTATCTTAGGGGCTGTATACCGTTGTCAAGACTCCTCAAGATAGGTCAAGAGCAGGCGGTGTCTTGTCCGTACTTTACCTTGCCCACTCGCTTCCTAAAGGGTTTCTCAGGCAAGAAGCCCACATGTCCATACAACTATTTTCACACTCCATAACATATGATATATGACGGATGACCAGCACCCTGATTATTTTTAAAAAGCGTGACGTCAGCAATGCTGACGTCACCACTATCATCATCAGGGCGGTCGCACATGGTTTGCAAAGTAAAAACACGAACTGTCACTTGTAACGATTTTATTATTTTTCACAATATTTGTAGAGAGGTCCGACCGCTCCGGCGGCTCAGACTCGACTGACTCGGGCATTTTTTTTTTTTTTTTTTTTTTTTTTAGGAATGACTAAATGCTGTTGGCCACTGAGGCCTCTACAGCGTACCGGGCGTTTGGCGAGCGCAAATGGCGCTGGGCCTAAAGTTTTTAGGGGCGACACGCACAAGGGCACCTCGGAGGTACGAGCCTCGGCTTGGGCCGTCGCCCGGGGTTGGGGAGACTGACTTGCTCTGGCACCCCAGAAGGGGTGTGCCCTAGAGCCCTAGTAAGATGATCAAGTTGATTGTTTTGATGTGCATTTATTATTCGGCAATCGGGTATATTGATTTAGAACTCTTTGATTATTTGGAACTGGGTTGATTATTTAGAGCAAAATCAACTTGATCTGATTGATTATTTTGTACTGTTTGACTATTTGGAGCGAATCTAACCGATCTTCTAACAGATCCAGGGAGTCTTCGACCTCGCCGGCGAGGTCGGTGTGTGATTGTGTGCCTATGGTAACCGGCGCCTATACCAAAAACTGAAAACTTCCTATTGCCAGGGGCTGAAGGATCGGCGGAACCCAGCGCCGCCGATGTTACGACTGCGATGGGATCATCCGGATCACCTAAGATGTCTCTAGGGCGTCTACGTAGGGTGGGAGGATTACTAGAAGCTGACGAGTAGTTCGAGGCTTCGACTACAAGAGGGTTGGGGTGGTGGGGGGCCAAGTCAAAGTAGCGGCGGGAGTGGTGTTTGATCCACTGCTTTATCGAGGGAAGCTCGAGATCGCAGTGCAGATCGGCGTTTCGCATATACCAGCTAGCGCCGACTGCTCTACGTCTAAACCTATTCTGAATGAGCTGGAGCTTGTCCAGTTCGTGAGGGGCGATGTGGGCAAAAACTACAGAGGCATAGGTCATAACGGGACGAATGCACATTTTGTAAATGTTGACTTTATTACGGAGGGACATTTTGCTACGGTAGCCTATGAGCGGGGCGAGGCGGCCTAAAAAGAAGGCCGCCCTGTTACGGACCGTCTGAATGTGCTTCGAGAAGTTGAGTCTCCTATCAAGGGTTACGCCTAGGTACTTGGTCGAGGTGGCCCATGGAATGGGTTGACCGTAAAGCTTAACTTGCTTGCTAATGGGAGCTAACCGTCTTGGATGAAAGTACACTGCTGCACTTTTATCGGGATTTACTGTGATGGCCCACTTCCTGAACCAGTCACCCAATTGGTTGAGGGCTTGTTGGAGATGGGCCACCTGAGTGGTCCAGTTCCAGCCCTTGGTGTAAAGGGCGGTGTCGTCCGCGAAAAGAGCAAGCTCAACCTTTGGGTGGCGTGGAACATCAGAAGTGTAAGCCGAATAAAGTATAGGGGCTAACGCTGATCCCTGAGGGACACCAGCGTTAATGGGACGGGGGGAGGAGTGTGTGCCTTCGACGCGGTAACGAAAGTTCCGATCCCTGAGAAAGTCTTGTATTATGAGTACAAGCCGGTCTGGGAACGACTGTTGGTATAGCTTGTATATCAACCCGTCGTGCCAGACTTTATCGAACGCTTTCGCCACGTCGAGGAACACCGCGGCGGTTCCTTGAGGGTAAGACTTGTGAGTGTACCCACGGGGGACTTTATTAAAACCGTCGTAAATGTACTCCGTGATGCGGTGTACCTGTTGGACGCAAGAGTGTCTGGCTCGAAAGCCAAACTGCTCATCGGGGAGGAGATTGTTATCTTTAATGTGGGACCAGATGCGCTTCAGAAGGACGCGCTCGTAAATTTTCCCTATGGTGCTGAGGAGACTAATGGGGCGGTAGCTAGAGGGCTCTGATGCCTTCTTGCCGGGTTTATGGATACCTATGACGTCTGCGGACTTCCAGACGTCGGGGAACGAGCAATTTGCGATGGCGGCATTGAAGATGCTGACTAAGAGATAGATTAACGCAACAGGGAGGTGCTTGAGCACTTTGTTGGTTATTCCATCGGCGCCGGGGGCTTTTCTCGCGTGAAAGCCTCTGATAATTGACTCTACCTCCGAGGCCGTGACTGGCTCTAGAGTGTCAACGGGGGGAACTGAGGACTTTACTTCGACTACTCTGGTCACCGTTTCGAGGTGCTCAGGGTCGACCTGACCTAACGAGGGGCTGCATTGCTCTTCGAGACTACGGGCAAGGCACTCGGCCTTTTCCTCGTCATCGAATGCGGGGGGCAGGTTGGGACGGGAGAGAGGGGGCATCGGAGCGGTAGCGACAGATTTCAGCGATCTAACCAACTGCCAGTAAGCCAGGTGTGTTGGTTCGATTTCTGAAATCTTAGCTTCCCACCGTTGATTACGGAGCTCTCTAATACGGTTCTTTACGGCACGCTCGTAATACCGTAGAGAGGCTCTGTTCTCCTCGGTGCGATTCCAATCGAACGCTCTAGCAGCGGCGTGTTTCGCTCTCAATAGCTCCCTCGCATCTTCCGGGAGGGCCCAGCGTCGGTTGTCCTCCGCTGGGACCTCTCTGGAGGATTTACCGATGACGGTTTGCAGGTGGCTAGTGAGTGCGTCGATTGAGAGGGATACGTCCTGAGGGGACTCAATGTCGTCGGGGATCTTGTCCAGGTCAGCCAAAAGGTCCCAGTTCACGACTGTCCTTGTCCGAGCGGGTCTGTCAGTTGGGTCGGGGCCCAACTGCATCAACACGGGTCGGTGATCCGAGTCGAGCTCGTGTAGCACCTCTAAGGAGCGTAGCTGGAGGGCTACGCCCCTAAGAAGCGCTATGTCGAGTACGTCGGGTCTGTTGGCCAAGATCGCCGGGAAGTGAGTAGGGGAGCTGGGAGGGATGATATCAAAGTTGAATTCATCCGAGAGGGAGTTAAGGGAGGTGCCCCTAGCATTGGTCGCGTTGCAGCCCCAAAGTACGTGCTTGGAGTTAAAGTCGCCAGCCAGAATGACTGCGCTATCTAGGGAGAGAAGTGCTTCGAGGTCACTACTTAGGAGGGACTTGTTTCCTGAGAGGTAACAAGCAGCAAGGGTGATAGGGGCATGACCGGTCATGGCTAAACGGCAACAGGAAGCTTCGAGATTCTTAAGCGGGGGGGTATCTAAGGGGATGCAGTGAAGAGACCTTTTGTAATAGATCAGGGTGCCTCCTTTGGGGGAGGTGAGCCTGTCATTACGAATCAAGCAGTAGTTAGCGATCTTAGGATCTTTCTTGGAAGGTTTAAGGAAGGTCTCGTTCACGAGCATTATGTCGACCTGATGGGTCAGGAGGAAGTACTGAATCAGGGACCGTTGATCCCTTTCTGCGGTAGACATACCGTTGGCATTGAAAAATGCCAACGTTAATGAGTGAGGTTTAACTCTCTTAGGTGTACTATCCATAGCGGTACCTAAGAGAGTTGCGGGGCAAGACGCGTAATGGCGCTAAAGAGGGACGCGTGACGCTCCATGATCTCGATAAGCGAGCCCGGGTTGGAGCGGAGCTTTTGGGCTACCTCTCGTACCTCTTCCACGTTCACGGACGTGGCGACGAGGAGCAGTAGTGAGAGGTCGTCCTTCAAGCTATGGGAGGCCTGAGGGGCGGGGGCGGCTTTAGGAGCCTTGGGCGGTTGGGTCGCGGGGGCGGTGCGGCCCTGGGTGGTAGCGCGGTTGGGAACCGATATTACGTGAGACGGGGTGCTTGCCTTGGACCACGCATTGGTCGTTGGCAGGGGAGCGTCTACGAAGGTAGGCGCTGCTTGAGAAGGAGCGAGCCTCGGCTTGGAGCTGAGGCCCTGAGTGCGGGGAGGTCGGCGAGAGGGGGGAGGCCTACTTGGGGTCGTGGCTTTGGGGGCCTTCGGGCAGCCGCGATAGTTCGCGGTGTGCCCTTGGGTCCCACAAAGCACGCAACTGGGAGGAGTCGGGTCGTCTCTAGTGCGCGTGCACAGAGAAGTATTATGATTTCCGGCGCATTTGACGCAGCGGAAGGCTGCCTCACAAAACCGAGCGGCGTGGCCGTAGAGCTGACAGCGGTGGCATTGCCCGGGAACGCCTCTGCGTTTGGGAGCCTCCACCTTAAGGCCAGACAGATTGAGGATCTGTCTGATTTGGTATATTCTCTTGCCCTCCGTGGAGCGCTCGAGGATAACCAAAACTAAATCTAGCGGGGTCTTGGTCCTGCCGCCTGTCATGCGGTGGACGCCCAGAACTGGGAAGTTCTGGTTGATGAGGTCTGCCCTGATGTCTGTGACATTCAGCTCCTTAGGGAGTCCGCGTATGACTACGCGGAGGACTTTCTCATCCTCTAAGGGATAGGAATGGAACTGGACCGTTTGCTCCCGAAGCGATCTAGTCGCATTTCGGTAGTCGGCCGATGTCGGGACACGGACGGAGATGCCGTCGGCACATGATTTGCCTGTAAAAGCAATGTTGTGCTCCGTGAGGATGCGAGTGACCTCCTGCCACCTGTGTCTCTCGCGGAGAACCAGAGGGCGAGGGGGCCTCTCAGAGCGAACGGGGGGAGAGTTCGGGTCACTCGGGCCACCGATATCGGTGGCCGAGGAGCCCTGGGCGGGACAGGGGGCTTTGGGTGGAGGCGGGGGCGAGGCAGAGGCGTTCGCACGCTTTTTAGCCTTCGAAACGACGGTGAAGCCGTCGTTCTCGTCCGCGGACGCACAGACGTCCATACTACTTTGACTGCCGTGTACGGCAGTCAAGCGGAGGCGAGAGCGGGAGCGAGAGCGCGAGCGGGAGCGAGAGAGGGAGCGGTGGGCTATGGACCGAGAGCGGCCACTGCGTTCCCTAGTCGGAGAGCTACTACGCGGAGTAGCACGGTTCGCGGCGGGCAATTGAGGGCGAGGAGCGGCAACTTTGCCCTTATTGGGCTTAGCTTGCGCTGCGAGAGGGGCCATAAGGGCCGGAGCGGGCGCGGCGGGTTTGGCTTTAGGAGCCGGTGCGGAGAGGGAGGATTTTGCTTTAGGAGCCGGGGCGGGTGCGGGGGGTTTGGCTTTAGGAGCCGGGGCGGAGAGATTGGCCTCAGGAGACAACCTCACTAAGTTCACCCTGAAGAGTTCAGGGTGACTGAGGTACTCCTGGAGGCTCATAGAGTTGCCTTCGGATTCTTTCCTTAGAGAGGCAGCGACCGCGTTGAAGACGCGGTCCTTCTGCTCTCTCGTCGGGAGAGAGTCGTCCGACATCTCTAAAGAGCCAGCTGGGGGAGGAGGTCCCCAGCTGGGGGCGAGTACCTACGTGAGTCCCTAGTCGTCCCAACTGCAACTCTTACGGTGCAGTTGGTTGAGTGCCTACGGTCCCTAGCTGCCACAGGGGAGAGACAGGGTCGCCGGGGGAGACCGGTCGACCAAGCCAAACACACACCCGAGGAATAGGAAAAAGGAAAGGGTAGGGTGGGAGGGAGATACTTGGCGTCGGCGAGTGGCGACCCCAAGGCCGGTGGTTCCAAGCCCAACCGGATTCCGTTGTTCCCTTGAGGAGGGAAAAACGTGTGCTCCGGGTCAACACACGATCGGCTTCGTTGGCACCGTTAAGTATCCACCGATCGACCACTAAGCGTGGATTTCTTGAAACATAGGATGGTGTATAAGATGTGTTCGCTCTGAAAAGAGCGTTTTGGGTCGCTCTGAAAAGAGCGGTTTAACTACGGCCGACCTGGCCCGGCAACAGTGCGGGCGCACACACGATACAACGCTCGACTCGTTAATGAATGTGCAAAATAAATTTTACACAAACACAACGAGCGAGGATGACGGTGTGTGAGCTCGAAACCGTTGCGAGAGCGGGCCGACTGCAGCGCAGGAGCGGGCGGCGAGCAGCGAGTGCCCGACCGTTGGGGTCGGGGCTAGGCGGACTGGCCGGCAGGGGGCGGGGCTTCTGACAGCGCGGCAGGGCAGCGAGCAGCGGGCAGGAGCGGGTGGACACGTCCGTACCGACTGACTCGGGCATCGCAAGGCGGTCGTATTTATACTAAAACTAGGTTCGTACAATACCGAATGAATGACAAATTGTGGATAGAAACTCGAGGTTTTACAATTAATTATGTTTCACAAATCAATATTCAATGGTTTAAAGTTAAATTAGTTCTCGCGCCGACACGGCCATACTGACAGGCGGTGCGCGCTCTGCACCAGCCTTGTTATAATGTGGTTATCTGTAACAGTGAAATTAATTTCTTCTGAGTTTGATGACTGTAAGCAATCGGCATTGCTAAATAATATTTAGTAAGTGAACACATTTAACATGTGTGGTATACTTTTAGCACGCTCTTGGAAATATCTAACCTTCGTTATACATTTCCTTAGAGCTTATGAACATTCTAAAGCTTTTATTAAGTTTTGTAGGTTCTCGTAGAATCTCGTAGGGTCTCGAAGGTTCTCGGCGAGTCTCGTAGATTCTCGGCGAGTCTCGTAGATTCTCGGGGAGTCTCGTAGATTCTCGGAGAGTCTCGTAGATTCTCGGGGAGTCTCGTAGATTCTCGGGGAGTCTCGAAGATGTTGTAGGGCATGTTTTAAGTTTAAAAAAGAAAGCTAATCGTTATAAAATCAATTTGGATACTCACATTTTTAATCAGATGATATGTCTGCATCTTGATTTTGGGGTTGTGGTAACTCCGCTCGTGATGTAGATGGCCCGGAGTGAAGAGGTGCTGCAGCAATTTCGTGTGGAGCTGGTGACCCATCTCGCGCCGACACGGTTTCTTGATCACCAGGTTGTGGAGCACGACGGAGCTGATCGTGAGCGACTTTTCTAGGGCGCCCTCTGCCGACGACTCTCTTTACCAAGTAGCGATCATTGTCTAATATCCTGCAAACTTCAAACGGTTCGCTGAACTTCAGATCTAAAGAAGTTTGGTTACGCGGATTGTTTTTAATAAGGACATAGTCTCCTCTCTCAAAGTGACGAATCTTGGCTTTACGTAGATTAAAGCGTCGTCTGTCCTGTTCACCGGATTGAGACATCTTCTGTTGTACATGCTGAGTAAGCGCTTCGATATTGATAGTTTGGCTATCAACATCTACCAGGTTCAGGAGTTCAGGGGGTACACAATGTTTCCGCTGAGTAATGAGTGTGAGTGGAGCGACACCAGTGACACGATGAGGTGTACAATTCATAGCTAGTTGGAGTTCTTCAAGTGTAGTGTGCCATGGTTCTGGTTCGTAGTTCTTGATCATTATCAATGCGTTTTTCAGAGTTGCCACCACTCTCTCAACTTGACCGTTCGCTCGGCTAACTCCTGGTGCTATAGCGTGAATATCTATTCCAGTACGCTCACAATAATCTTTGAACTCGCCCAGGAACTCTCTTCCGCCATCGACAATAATTTGGACTGGGGTTCCAAATAGGTGCACCGTACGTTTTAAAGCGGCGAGTGTGCTGTGCGGGTTCTTGTTTGTAGCGAAATAGAATAAAACATATTTTGTGAAGGCGTCGATGGTGATGATGACATACTGTTGATCATTTGGGGTTCCAAGCTTTCCTGTTATATCCATGTGAATAACTTGAAAAGCAGCTATCGGTTTTTGTATTGGATGCAATTGTGCTTGAACGGCGCCTGATATTCCTTTCGAAGTCCTGCATATCACGCAGTTGTCAACAAATCTTCGAACTATAGAACTCATTTTATTGAACCAATAGGTTTCCTTGATCTTCTGCAATGTCTTTTCCCAGCCAGGGTGTTTAAGAGCGGTGTGAAAAGAGTTTATGATGCTCCACTGAAAGGATTTTGGTACTACTGTGCAGAGCTGAGGATCTGATATAGGGTCTTGAATGTTCTTCTTCAGGACATCATTTTCTAGGACATAACCTTCGACTAGATTATTGTCTCCTAAAGTATCCATTATTGGTCGTAATTCTTCATCTCGTCGCTGTTCAACTCTGAGCCAATCGAAATCTTTGGTCATAATGTTGACAGCTAGTTCACTTGGATTCCGGCTAAAGAAATCAGCGTGTTGGAGTCGCTCACCTTTGCGGTACTCCACTTCAAAATCATAGTTTTGTAGGAATGCCCACCAGCGGTGAATCCTTGGTAGTAAATCCTTTTTGTGTTTAGATGCTTTTAGTGCATTGCAGTCTGTTATCACGATGAATTTGCGACCGTAAAGGTATTGCCGAAAGTGTTTTATAGCGCGTACCACCGCCAGAGTCTCTAACTCGTAAGAATGATAACGGCTTTCTGCATCGGTGGTTCTCATGCTCATAAATGCCACTGCATGTTGACGTCCATCGATCACCTGAACTAGTACAGCACCAAATCCAAGGCTACTTGCATCGGTAAATAGCTGTATAGGCGCTTCTTCTTGAAACAGCGTGAGCACTGGAGCAGATGTCAGGCATTCTATTATCATGTTTCGTGCTTTGTCATGTTTGTCTTCCCATTGCCATTTGACGCCTTGCTTTGTCAACTCATACAAAGGCATCATGACACGGGAGAAGTCGGGAATGAACTTCCTGAAGTATCCCGCCAAACCGTTGAACTGCCGCACTTGTTTCACAGTTCTTGGCACTGGTGCTTTGACGAGAGCGTCAACTTTCTGTGGACTTGGTCTTACTTGTCCGTCAGATACCACGTTTCCCAAATATTCAATGGATCGTTTGAAGAAACTGCATTTGTCAGCATTGATGGAAAAGCCTGAATCTTGAAGAGCTATGAGGATCTGCTCGAGATTCGACAATCCTTCAGAAAAGTCCACGCATTTACTCAATACGTCATCAACATACACCTGTGCAACAGTCCCCAGAAGAGGAAATAACGCCCGGTTGATGCATCGTTGATAAACAGAGCAAGCGTTGCTCAAACCGAACGGCATCGTTAAATATTCATACAGGCCATCTGGTGTGACGAAAGCAGTCTTCTCTATCGAGGTTGCAGAGATTGGTATTTGATGGAAGCCAGCCGCCATGTCTAAGCTTATGAAGAAACGACCATTAGCTAGCTGGTCGATCTGATCAGCGATCAGTGGAAGTGGATAATGATCACGTAAAGTATTCCTATTTAGTTCTCGAAAATCCACGCAGAGGCGGTCATCGCCGTTCTTTTTCTTTACCAGTATGATAGGGCTTGAATAAGGTGACATACTTTCACGAATAATGTTGTTGTCAAGTAGTTCTTTGATGATAACACGAACTTTCTCTCGTTCCACCGGGCTAAGTCGGTATGGTCTTCGTTCTACGTATTTGTCGGGATTCTTAAGTCTGATCTCCAGCTCACCGGTGTTAACCCTCGTTTTCGGGTATCCATGAATGAACAAGTGTTCATATTTGTTCAGGAGTCCGCGTAGTTGCGTGATATCATCATCGCTGGTCAAATCGGTGTCTAAATTGTTGAAGATGGGACTTTTTGTGCTCACGTGATTAACAGATGTTTGATGAATCAACTTCGTCCCATTGGATGTGATAATCATACTGAGGTTCGTGCTATGGATCAAATCCATACCAATCAAGACGTCAGTGGACATTTCATAGTCTGGCAGTATGCAAAAATGCAGTTCTACTCGGATTGAGTCTATGATACAAATAGTCACGAGTTTTGTCAAAGATAATGCTGGAAATTGTCCAATTCCCCTTAAGTAATTTACAGCTTGACTTCTTTTTCCAGGTAAAGCTGCAGCAACGGATTCTCGAATAATCGAGCACTCTGCCCCACTGTCGAAAACGGCTTGTATGGTTTTATCGGCTATTTCGATGATGATGGGTGCCAGCTTTGTTCCTGCTACACAATTCACGTTCGATGTCAGCGAACGTTCTCGCTTAAAGCATACATCGTAGGTATGGCCCACTTTCTTGCAGAACGTGCATGACTGCTGCTGTCGACGATTCTCTGGTAAGCTAGGCGTCTTAAAATCTTTGTTTCCTGTTTCAGGTTTGGTCTCTGCTGGTTTAAACTTACAGTTGTTTGTAGAATGGTTTGTTTTCTTGCAGATATGACAGCTTGATGTCGACTGCATAGTTTCAAACAAACGTGGACGTTTGTTGGAAACAGTAAAGCTTGTACTTGAATGAGGTCGTTTTTTACGGATCGAAGATGCAACCGAAATAAGCTCGGGCACAGAAGTTGCCCTCGCGTTTAATAATTCGATTCGTAGACGTTCATCGTTGATACTTCCAATCACAGCTTCAACGGCATGCTCATTATCGAGGGTATCTTTAGTCACTCTTCTCCACAGAACCCAGGCACGCGACAAAAACTCGGAAATATCTTTAGATGAGTCGTAAACATGTTCCCGGAAACGTATGATATCCCGAGAGTACCTGTTTTCGGGCTCGAAGGTGGTGACGAGCTTCTCACGCAGTTCGTTCCATGAAGTTGTGGTCACCATCCAGTCGTCGACCCACATCTTAGCCCGTCCTTTCAATAAGCTACAGACCTTCATACGTACATCGAAATCGTTAAGTCTGTACGTTTCGATTGCTTTGTCTATATGCTGGCACCATTCGCGTACGCCGACATTGGTATCAGGGTCGAATGATGGAAGAAAAACATCCTTGATCTTCATTCTGGATTCCGTTGATGGAGCACATAAACGCTCCGACATTTTCTGCATCACCTCCATCATTTGCATGAGGAACTGTGGTGGTACCTCACTCATAGATGAGCTAGGTACAGGTATGCTCGTCTGCGTACGTTGATTTGATGCAGGTTCGATCGCAGCACTCTTGGATATAGTAGGTATATTCAGCGGCATTTGTTCTCGCTGATCATCAGGTGGTGGATGAGCAGGTGAGGAAGTGGATGGGATTGAGATCCGTCCGAGTCCCACTTCTGATGACGGATGACCAGCACCCTGATTATTTTTAAAAAGCGTGACGTCAGCAATGCTGACGTCACCACTATCATCATCAGGGCGGTCGCACATGGTTTGCAAAGTAAAAACACGAACTGTCACTTGTAACGATTTTATTATTTTTCACAATATTTGTAGAGAGGTCCGACCGCTCCGGCGGCTCAGACTCGACTGACTCGGGCATCGCAAGGCGGTCGTATTTATACTAAAACTAGGTTCGTACAATACCGAATGAATGACAAATTGTGGATAGAAACTCGAGGTTTTACAATTAATTATGTTTCACAAATCAATATTCAATGGTTTACAACTTACTAACTATTAATGTCTCCAAAACTTGCTACCTTCTATTTAAATCTAAGAATAAACCAATACCCTCGCATCCCCCTTTGAATATTAATAATATACCCCTCCAACAAAAAACTCATGAAAAATACCTTGGCCTTCACATGGACTCGCAGTTAACTTGGAATTTTCAGATAGACCACATAAAAAGTAAATTACTAGCACTCCGTGGTGCACTTCGTAACAGTTCCAAATGCATTCCACATAAATTACGATTCACGATTTACAATGCCTTAGTAAAACCGCATCTATCATACCTGATTGAAATTTGGGGATGTGCTGCAAACACAAGATTAAATAAACTTCAACGGTTACAAAACAAAATTATCAAAACGCTATTTAATTATCACTTTTTGACACCAACAAAACAAATTTACAAAGAAACTAAAATAATGAATTTAAAAAAAACTATATAAATATAATATTTGCATTTTTGTTAGAAAAGTTCTAAATAGGAACATCCACACTAACCTAACGTTCACCAAACGTAAACATGTCTTGAATCACCGAACTCGGCGAGCTAGCTATCTCGTTTTACCGAAGCATCGCACAAACTACGGCAAAACAATGCTTACGAATGAAGGAGCACGGCTTTACAACAAACTACCCTCATCTATAAAAAATGTTAACTCATTTCACGTATTTAAGAAACAATTAGCTCGATATATTATCGATGATAAGTTATTGTAACAACATGAGAAAAGAAATGCGTGAAGTGGGTAAAATGTGTTTTAAGTGTGACGACGAACGCAAAAAATTTATTTGTTAATCCATGTTATCACATAAGTGACGTTAAATTGTCTTCGTGATAATAAAGTTCTTAAACCTTTTAAAGTTAAATTAGTTCTCGCGCCGACATATACGATAGAGAAATACGATAGTACAATATTTTTGCCTGTTTCATATTTTTAACGATCTTGAGAGCAACATGCGATATACTCATCTCAAAATGTGCTACAAACTGAACATCAGGATAATAAAACAGGTTTAAGAGGAACTTAAGGCACTGTAGTAACTTGCCCAGGACCAAAATGCACTTTCCTGGTAGCCTTTTTTCGATCCAGCATTGTTTGAACAGAGACAGTTCGCGAGTTGGAAGAAAGTTGTCTCTTGTTGCGATTTCACGGCGCGGCGGTTATGAAAATTTTTCACTTTATGTAAATTTTTTGTAGGACTTCGTACCTTTGTTGACTGCGACTGCAATTCTGAAAAGTACATTCAACTCTCGTTAAGGTTTGAGTAAAAATGTGTAGTGAAATGGTCTGCTTTTATTGTTCTCGTAGACATGTTTTAAACAAAAATATCATTATTCAAAATGCTTTTCTGCTTTTTTGACAAGTTTCATTACCAACTAGAGAGATTAACTACAAACAACACTTTAACTAAACAAAACATGCAATTGTATTACCAACATATCACTGAAGACGTTACTATGATGCGGCAGATAAAGGTCTAAAAATAATCCAAATTCTCAAGCCAACTAATCTTCAAATTACAAGTAAGGATAATGTAAGCAAACATATTCTTATAATTACGTTAGGCTTAGTAAACCTGACACGTGATCTAGTAAGTCTCCATAAACGTTTTGAATATTACGACGTGTGGCAGATTTCGCGCTAGGAAAATTTGTCAGATTACATGTTACGTCTCGTAGATAGGCATCGTGTTTTAGGGTTAGTAGTATACATATACGTATAGTACATGTAGACTACTGATATTATAAAGAGGTAAGTTTTATGAGACTGTAATGTTATATTTATACTAGGATATAGGTATTACGGGGTGATATCTCCAAGACTACTTTTTTTATGCTATCGAGTGACGAGAAGAGCAAAGTTTGCTCATAACAAGTCTGCGTCACCCAGAATTTTGAACTAATACAGTTAAAGACCCCGCGCGGCACAGCACTGCGCTCGTCACCATGAGATACAAAATGTTTAGTCTCCTATTTGCCCAGAAATTTCACTGGAGACGTTGCCCTTCCAACCGGACTACATACTGATGAGATTTAAACAACATTTTAACTAATAAAAAGCTACACTATCACTGAGTACTATAGAATACGGAGCACCGCAACCTGAGCATCAGGTAGTTGTTGAAAATAGCTTAATTTCTAACATCGTCGCTTACATCAGGCGAGTTGATGGTCAAATGCAAACTATTCGAGATAAAAAAACCTATTTTGTTTAAAAACATTTATTGTGTATAATTGTCGCAATAAACAGGAGTGTAAGACCCACAAGCTAAATCAAGCCATCAAGTTTAGTATTGTACCCATCCAATAGTATACAGTCGGTTTCGTGACCGCTCATGCACATCAGACACAGACTATGAAAGGGCAGAGTATATTCAGAATTTCATAATAATCGTACAGATAGTTATTCAAACCAAAACGGTAGGTACGTGTGTACTTAATAACATTGTGTTGTGTTATAATATATTATGTATATACGTTGAGAAGGATCCATCGAGTAGCAGTAATAGTACCTTTCCTAGTACTCACGTCAATTTATAATAAAACCCGGTTAGTTTTGCACACCCGCACACGCATGCCTAGTCTGATTAAAAAAAAATCAAAACAATTTTCTTTAGTTTCAATTTGGCAGTCGAACCATCAAATTCCTGCGACAAAAATAAATCAATTTAACTTTAAAAAAGACAATACAGTATACAAGATTAAAATATTTGTTTAAATAAAGTTAGGTAAGTGTGAATGTAGGATAAATGTTTGTTCTAGTGAACTTGTACGTAGTTGTCCATCTGATTTTAGTCATGGCACGTTACGTTCGAGTTGGCCGCAACCCGACAGTTTAATCGGTTAGGTAGTTCACCGGCCATGTGCACTAAACCATGTGTTTATAAACTTATATCTTAATTGTCTTTGATTTTGTTTCATTTTTATGGTTCCAAGACCCAAGAAACTCTAGTAACTATTTTAACAAATCGAGTTTTTTAATCGTTAAAAATATAAATGTTAAAAGGGATGAGTAACATTCTAATATGTTTTTTTTTAAATAATACTTATTACGTAAGCAATGTGATAAAATCTGTTTTAGTAAAATTATTTAATGGAAGATAGTAAACAAATAAAAAAGCTTTTGACAGGGAAACACTTTTCGTGGTCGAAATTAATTTTTTAATGAATTATTGAGCAGAAAATACTGAACAATGTGTCGCGGCTCAGCGCGACATGTTTCAAAACTACCCTTTACATTTAAAATTGTACCTTATAAAATCTAAACGTCAAATCACTTCATACGCCAGAACTTTAAAATCATCCCAACGATCGTGTTAACTTCCCATATTTAATTCGAAATACATTACCATTTCACTTTATTTCGTGGTTTTATTATAAAATAAAAACCAGTAAAACTCACCACAGTCGCGCAGACATAAGTTTTTGTTTTGGGAGACCGTGGATGAAATATTTCCCTGGACTTCGACGACGTGACGTACTTACTTGTGGAGGTCAGGTATGTACTTAATTTCATTTTAATCGCCTTTTAGTTTCTATAATTTTCAAAAATAAATTAGTAGATGTCGTATCGTAGTAGTGAATTAAAAAAAATAAATTTTAGAAAATTTAAAGTTGTAAATTAGTAATCAAGCCTGCCAACTATTTCAGCAAACCGGTACGTCCCGCCCACAAAACAACCGTTGTGTTGATCAGCTGGTCGCGCTCACCTAGCGGGCTTCTCCGGGACCCAGATTCCTGCAGGATCTTCGCATCACGGCGGGAAAAGTGAGATCGTCTCCTGCAGGTAAGTCAGAAAACTACGTAGAACCGTTTTAGTATTTGAATGTATTTTATTTGAATGTATTTCTAAGTATTTATTATTATTTTTATGTAGGTTTATATGACAGTTTTCTTCAATATTGCACACCCCGTTTTTATATTTTTTATCTATCCTCTCCATCCTAAGGTTGCCTGGAAGAGATCGCTCTTAGCGATAAGGCCGCCGGTTGTCGCACTAGTTTTAGGTGTTATAATCCTTTTGTTTGTTATTTATGGTGTGAACAATAAAGAGTTTATCCATCTATCTAGAACTTGTTTTCGCGGTTAATATCTCATCATCAATGACAACTCAAAGTTCTGATCTCCCGATTGGTAGCTCCGTCCACTATTAATCCCACTTCTGAACTGAGAACTGTTAAGTCTGATATCAGTTAACTGGCGTTACTATTAACACCCGTCTGAGCCCTTATTCTGGCGAGGGATATATTATCTCGGTCACTGTCGCTCTCATTAGAAATGTAATGAGAGTAAAACTGAAGGAGATAATCTCGAGCGCCCAAGAATAGGGTCCCTAGGGCTCGCCTTAGTTTGAATAGTTGCTTCGGCCCACAAATTTCGCCGCTCGCTTGGGACTTGTTCAGGCGACGCAAGGGAATAGATTGCTGAGAGCTGGCTGAAAACCTGAAATGTTCACGAATTTGCATAAATATTTTCAGTGGCTATTTTTGCTTTTAAATAGAAGTTATTTAACTGAAAACTTTTTATCTTTATAAGTTCTTAACTAACGAACCGATAGTGTTTTTTTGTCACGTTGTCGCACCTTAATTTAATTTTTAAATTTTGAGATTTTATTTCTTATTTTGTGAAACCTACATTGATAAAAAAAGTTATAAGAGTGCAAAGATCATGGTAAAACCTTAAGTAGGCTCGGAAAAACGCATATTTGAAAACTGGTACGTAAAATTAAAATTAAGTAATTAATTAAAAGTAAAAAAAAAACGTAATCACATTTTTATTAAATCGTAATAATTCAGCTAATATTACTCGTGATATCAATTAGGTTTATTTAAAAAACTCAATTATCTACGTCTGGTTTTACATCAATTTTTGATTCTAATTAAACAAGTATGGCATGTTGGCAAACTTGCTCCCCCAGACACCATCCTTTGAGTCTTCGCCCATAGTTCCAAGACACTACCCAAGTTGCCGATGCAGTTCCCAACTTGTGTAACTCGATAAATAACTGTATTACACTTGCCTGCCTCGTTTAGCGAGTCAAACTGTGAGTTAGATGGACTAGGACAAAGGAAATTTGCTACACAAGTGCCTATTTCCTCTCATTTGATCTTTGTCTTCCATCTGAAGACATAGGTACGAGTATCACGAAGGAGTTGTGGGGTATTTAACTCGCAAAGACGCTTCTGGAGAAACGTGTAGTAGTTAGATAGAGGTTTATTTCAGACTAGCTACACCAGGCGGTTTCACCCGATGTTTTTACTTTGTGCCTACCTTTTCTGTATCAGAGCAAACAAAACAAAAAATAAATTTTCAAATTGGTCCTGCCGTTCTCGAGTTGTAGCCAGATAAACGAACAGCGATTTTTATATGTAAGAAGAAGATATGTAAGCTCTTTATTGTCTCTTTGTAGTGTAACGGTATGCCTCAGATATTCTTTGAGAATAGATTAGAAAAACTAAACAACTTTGTATTCGAGTGAAGGTTCGAATATCTATGATTAGAAGCACTGCTGTATTTTGACAGGCGCAATAAGCTTTTTTTAACCGACTTCAAAAAAGGAGGAGGTTATCAATTCGTCTGTATGTTTTTTTTTTTTTTATGTTTGTTACCTCATAACTTTTGACTGGGTGAATCGATTTTGATGATTCTTTTTGTATTAGAAAGCTGACGCTTCCCATTTGGTCCCATTTCAATTTAGTCCAGTTCTGATAATGATATCCATGAGCAAACCATATAAGTCTTAAATTTGCATGAAGTACGTGCGCGACAAATAGATGAATAACTCAATAGTCGGTCTTTTGAAGTCGGTTTTTGTTTTTTGTTTTGTAAAAATAATGTTCTTGTTTATTTATCGCGAATTAGTCCGCGTTTGACAACCAACTCGGTTGTTGGTAAGCGACGATTTTAATGGTAATTTGGTTTTTTATCGACAACACAAAAACTGTTACATTTATCGGAGATCTTTAACAATTCAGTCCAGAAACGTGACAATGACAAGCTACAGAATCAAACTTTAGTACCTACTACATAACTTTATTTTAAGTTTAAGAACTACCGACAATTCAATGTCACTTACGAGTATGTGATATAATGGATTTACAATTTCAGTGTTAGTTTTATACAAAACAGAAAAAGGTGAATGCTCAAAATATTTACCGGTACAAACCGGTATTTGTAATATTCTGTTACCCCGGTTAATGTGGGTGCCGCGGATACCTCACCCGCCGAGCAGGGCCGATCAGCGCGATAAACTCGGGCATTTGTTTTGATATCGCTTTGTTTGGTTATTCTATAGGCCGTTCGATATTTAGGCATTATTTGTATTTATTGGGCTTGAGGCTTTGAGATAAAATGTAAAATTGAACCAGTATATTGCAATCAATAGGCGATTTTGCCATTTGCTATTTAGGTAGCTGTGTATAGGTAGGTACTTATAGAGAAAAATCGTGTTTAACTTCGAGCCAGCCCTTCTAGTCAAGTTGCATTTCTATAATCGAAACGCTATAAAAAACTAAGATAATGTATGGGAATGACATTTATATAATAGAATAAAAAATCTATAAATTTACAAAAATGATTACAGAAATGTCATGTCAATTGTCAATGTCATCCCATAAGTACATTGTCCTAGTTTTCAATAACTTCGATAATAGAATTGCAACTTGACTAGGAGGGCAGACTTTAAAAAGCGTTATTAAACACGCAGTCACAGGTACATCCGTACGCAATATTCTCACACATTACCACCACAGAAAGTTTCCTTAAAACCTAGCAGTTGGATTTCCCCAGCGAGCGCAGAAAGTTAAAACTCTAACCATAACAATTTAATGAAATGTGCTTCTAAATAGACACTTTAATTAGCTATGTCCTGCCTCCGGGAGTTCCACATTTTAACTCGTACGGCTGCAAATATTTTCATTTTTAAAAGAGGAATTTTATTTTTTACTCTTTGGTCAAAAATATTTCTGCTATAAATTTTAAGGTACTATGGAAACTAACGTGGTTTTCACACATTTTTGTTTACATGAGTATTCCCGTGTTTAATTATAACAAAAATTTTAAGGTAGCCGAAGACGTGTGTTACTACGTCAATCAGGCAAGTTAAAAAAATATCTAACCTAATCTAATTATAAAGAACACTACAGTTTAAAATTATCACTTAAGACTAATAACAGAAAAAAATTTAAACTTCCATGAAGAACTTTGTGGAACAAAATGTAAAAACCAACTAACACGGCCGGATTTCAAAATCACTTTTATATCTGAAGATGTGAGCTCAACAACAAAAAATATTTTGGTATACATTGACACAGGTTTCTACAGGTATTATACTATACAATCGCTATTATCTAATTATTGCTGGCAATATTAATAGAAGCAGTTTTTCGTTGCTTTCAAAATAGCCCTTTTCAAAACACAGCTCATAACTTTTTATCCTTTCCGACTAAGCGGTTTGAGAATTATCGGATCCGTTTTATTAAAATTTCGAGATCAAACGTACCGCCATGTTGTAAATACGGAAATTTTGAACCAAAGAAAACTGGCCTCCCTATTCCCTTTTGAGATTGCTTTTTTGTGTCTCATACAAGGAAGTGTCTGTGATGTATTGCTTGATTAAAGATTTTTCGTCTTTATTCATGTTATCTTTGTATCAGAGGAAGTTTTGAAGCGACGCGACGGGGGTTTCGATGGGGTGTTTTTGTTTTGATTTGGCGTGGCTCTGTGGTATCGAGTCGGTGGGAACACTTTTATATTGAACTAATCTGAAAGGAGTAGATATAATTATTTCAGTGTGATTTTAATAAATAACCACAAAATTCAGTTTGGGTTTTTTTTTTTTTTTTTTTTTTTTTTTTTTTTTTATGTGATTAAGTGACGAAACGAGCAAATCGCTCGCCTGATGTTAAACGTCACGTTTGCCCATAACAGGTCTACGCCACCCAGAATTTTGAACTCGCAGAATTCAAAACCCTGCGCGGCACAGCACTGCGCTCGTCACCCTGAGATATAAGTTGATTAATCTCCCATTTGCCCTGTAATTTCACTGGAAACAATGCCCTTCCAACCGGAACACAGTAATGTTTGCACATTACTGCTTGGCGGTGGAATAACTGGCAATGGTGAAAGTGGGTGAAAGTAAATTCACAGGTGTAGTAGTTCAGTAGGTGATTGGTGTGTGATATGATTATTAGCTTTTTTACAATTAATTGATAAAATAAAACACGTACAATTTTCCCAAAAAAATCAGATTTTTTTTTTGATAATTAAAAAAAAAACCTACCCACTCAAACTTCATTCAATCACATTTAGTTTTGACTCTTCTTTGATCAATTTCTAAAAGCATAAATATTTCAAAAAGAAAACGTCCACAAATCGTTCGAAACAAAATGAAAGCCATCCTTTATTTGAAGCAGTAACACATGTCCCGAGCTAAAAACTGCAATAAAACATTCTCAATACGGCTTCGTCGGTCTAAAGCGGTTTTAGAGAATAGGAAATTCAACAAAAGTGATATTAAATCTTGTAGACTAAAGCTGGCATGCTGTTACACCGATGCGTAACTTGAAGAAATTAACATCTCGAACGTTTTATGAGTTACGGATACCTAGACTGTAACTTGTAAACTATAAATTGGATGGACTTCACTTTGCTCTTGTTCTTACGTTTTCAAAATACTGCACACTACGTTCTTACTCAATTAAATCAACTGCTAAATAACTCTATGGACAAAGACATGGAGCTAGTTTCGAAATTATTTTAGTTTAAAGTTTGATTTTGGCTGATTTATATTTTTTTATTACATGCCTGTTACTTCAGCGCGACCAACCTGATAAAATAAATATGTTATTGTAGAAAATAACACAAATAGCTCAATAAAGAGATTTTCAACATTAAAATTTGACACATATTCAAGCGCACAAACATAATATCATAATTTACGACATGAACGGTGTAAGTGGCAGCCTGAGTAAGAGTATAAAGGAATCCCACATATTATTACCGTTATAACTTTCTGACTACACTTTATCAAGGATTCTTACATTTAACCATTGTATTAGGCTAGAATTGGCTCTCAAATGTATATTGTAATTGGAACGTTCAAATAGGTCAGAATAAAATTTACGGAGTTTGCATTTTAGAGCACCACCGAGGCAGATAAATGGCAGAGTGCATAAGAATGCAGTGATGGGATAGTTAGCCAGCGATATGATAATATTACTTACCTAACTTGTAAAATTTGCTTAGCAATAACCTTGATTGGCAAAATTTAATGTTATTTGACCTGTGTGCAAAACAAAAAATTACTGCGCAGTACTCGATGTCACTTAACTTCATAAACACTAACTCTAACTAATATGAAATTAAATAAAATATTTATTCATAGCATTGCTACAAGTCCGGGAAAAAGATAATAGCTATAAATTCAAAATAATTAGTTAAATAATTACTAGATAACAATTAGAAATAATGATTCATAGATCATTTATGTTGAGCCTTCGTATTCGTCAAGGTCGTAAAAAGGATGTTCTAGCAACTATTATGACCAACTATTATTAATACAAAAGTAATTTTTTAATTGTTTTTTTTACGCATTCTCAGCTTTATTACCCAACCGATTACCATGAAATTTTGCATACATGTTATCCGGGGTATTAAAAAAACTTAGGCTACAGTTTGGTGAAACTGGTCTGGTGAAATGGGTGAAACTGCGATGCATAGCTAGGAACTGGAACATATTGGCTTTATGGTAACTATCGGTTGTTAGTTTATGTTTGACTTTTAAATTAGTTTAGTTTAGTAGATTTGTGTTACAGTAACTGTTACACAACTTCTACTGTTGTTTCAATGTAATACAAACTCGTTGTATTGTACCTTATCTTCATTGTTTTAGGATCTCTTTCCCAAGACCCTTTTATTTTACCGAGATGAAAGGTTTTTTAACATACCCTTATTTGTTTAACCATTACACAAATGAGTAGGAACAGATCTCACATACACGAGGACATGTTCGAGTAATTTCTCTGATTATGTTATTTTCTCGAGCTTTGATCTCATTTATTCGATATTTATTTTGTACGAGATTTATTAGAGTCGATCATTTTGTATCTATAATTTCCAAAGTCGGAGATATCGAGTATCTCATAAACACCAATAGCGAGTTTCTCGTTAGTTCTCCTGAAAACAATTCGATACTAATTGCAATTTAGACTCGTTACCGATATTGGGAAAGTTATACCATAATCGTTATCATTTTATGGTTACCGCACATTTTACCACTTTCTTTTTGTAGACAGTAAATTATGCCCATACAAATAAAATAACAATTATTGCCTACAATTTATTTGAGGTCAATAACCACTTGCGCGTCTATGGATACAAAAATATTCAAAAAATATCGTCTACCGTCCGTGGATACTCTAGTATCCTTACTGTGTAAGCGGTTTAGTTTAGTCTTTACCAGTAATTTGTATGGCGTACAATAATTAAATAGAATCGAAAACTATTTACACTAAGAGCTATTTTCAATAGTCATACAAAAATCAGAGACTACGTACAATGATAGTTGTATTCTAAAGTAAACTCTATTGTTTTGGAAATAAAGACTAAACACGAATGTAATCACGAATCACCCTGCGATATTACGCATGTGCGACAATGTTTACTATGGAAACTAACGTGGTTTTCACACATTTTTGTTTGATGGTTTTTGTCATTTTTGTTTTGTTTTTGTCTTTGTTGTTGTTGTTGTGTTGTTTTTATTTTATTGTTTTTGTTTTTGTTGTTTTTGTTGTTGTTGTTTTTTTTTTGTTGGTTTGTCGTAGTAGACGACTTAATTTTTACGTGAGTATTCCCGTGTCAATGTTATGACAATGTTTACGCCACAATAATAATTGTTAGCGTGGTTATTGTGATTTTAATCAATCAATTTGTCGAGAAAATCTACCAGTGTAAATGTTCATAAGTATCATAAATGTTTATCTACACTAATGTTATAACATTCTACTTATGTTTCCAATACTTGTGTTATAATGACTACTGTTATAGCACAGACAACATTTAAGCAATTTCACACGATGTTATAATATCCACATCGATGTCGTAATGAGCTATTATAACATCGCGCTCTCGCTCCTGATTGGCCGCCCTGCGCGCGCATGCGCGCTCGCTCCGCCGCCCTGCGCGCGCATGCGCGCTCGCTCCTGATTGCGCGCCAAGTTCACTGTGACAATACACGTTTTTATTAGTGAAGATAAACGTATTTTATCAAGTATTGGAAACATAAGTAGAATGTAACAGCATTAGTGTAGATAAAGTAGTGTATGCAACTGCATATAACACAGGTATTAAAACACTCGTTACTATTATGAAACTCGCTGCGCTCGTTTCATAAACACACTCGTGTTTTAATACCCTTCATTATATGACAGTTGCATAAACTACTATTATCTAACTTTTATGAGTGTGACATATGTACTCGTACATAATATACATAATATAACTGGACACGAGTAAAATCATTCTGTCACTTTATTATCACACCAAATTAAATCTTCTGACGGAATTTTAATGCAACTTGGTATCGTATTACGAGTACAAGTACTTCTCACTCGATCCCGAGAAGCCGACGCGGTGCGGTTAATTTCTCGAGTGTTTTAACAAGAATTCGCATGGTAATGCATGTTTCTGCAGCACGAAAACCAGTGGCTATGTTTTGCTTTGTTAGATTCAGTCCTTATGCTAGAAACTGAACCTTTTTAGGTTTTACGCCATTTTAGCAGCAAGAGGTTTGTTGACAACCAAACTGGGCGTATTAATTAATTGACACATAGTGAGTAGTAGTGGAACCGCTTTCTTAGTAACGAAATAGTCTTTTCGATTAATTTCCTTGTGATTTTAAGTCATTAGTAAAGTCATCATTAGAACTCCGCTTTTAACACCTAAAAGGCTTCAGCTATAACAACGAAAGACAAAAAAACTAAACTAAATTTAAAATGCATTGCATCGTGTGTGGAGAACCTATTCGTACCATCGCTTTTAGAGCCCTAAGCATAAACTTTATTCTTGTATGAACATGAAGACACCACTACCAAGCTAGTTTTTATGATACAAGGCAACATACGACTGGCTTCCTTGTTTTGCCTCAGCCATAAATAAAATTACAGTAAGGCATGTAATTTTATCTACCTAACCCCCAAGCAGTAAACAGACATAACACAACAAAGGTACAAACGCTAAATCTCGGGAGGGCACAAATTATGCGGATATTTGTCAAGGGCAAACTTTGCGGACACAGAGAATACTAATAACCTTATTTTATTCAGAAGAATAACTTATGTACGCACGCGCGAGGCTAGGATTCAAGGAATGTGTTCCAGACTTACGACTTGGGGGAAATTCTCGGGATAACTAACTGCGGGTTCACCGCCTATTTTACAGGAGTTGCTAATTGAAATTTCATACAAGTCATTTGAACAGATATAGGCTATAAGATCTCATTAACAATAATGTTGGTGCGAAATGTGATAAAAGATAAATCTTTATCAAACGTTATTTACTCAATTAAATGGTTTAACAGTTTTAGCCAAGTTTTCAATATTCTATCTATGTAAAAAAATCTACATTTATTTATTGCAGGTTAAATTAGTTTAATTTTTTTTTTCAATTTAATTTCATTTCATTTATTTCTTAAAAGTAAATTTCATAAGAAGACCAGAAACTCTCTGTGGACATATGTCATATCAATATTTATTAAGAACCCAAAATATTCTCGAAAGTTTCTAACCTGGCATCCAACTCCATACTTTTTCCACTGTGGCATGTCCCCTGTCACCTTACCGACAATCCCGTAAGACGGCCATGGCACGAGAATTGATATGTTTCTCTTTGTATGGGATTTAGACGAGGATCTCTAAGGCCTTTGTGCTGGACCTGCGCGGCCAGATTTGTGGCGCTTTCATTGGGTTTAGACATATTTTAAGTATCATTTGCGTTTTGTAGGTACTGGACTAAGTAGGATACTTATGTTCCTTGTTGTTATCGACCTACTAGTCTTATGGCAGTTCGCCAACTCACAGGACGGTTGTTTTATCACCTCTTCCAATATTGAACTGATATTTTAATTAAAAAATTTATAAACATAAAAGCATTGATACCTAGTTCAGACGTGACAAGCAACACAATGCATGCCAGCGTGGTTTTATCATAAAAGGAAAAGTGAAGAGAAAGCACGCCCTGCTAAGTAACGTCACCTCAACACGTTTATTTTCCGTCACAGTTTCCGGCCACGGTTCCCAGGGGGCCTATCATATTCTCTACCGTTATTTTTTCAGTGTCAACGGCTTTACCCACCAAAATATCTTGTCATTGTGTTCTGACTATAAACTTAGAAATGTTTGTAGCTATACATTTTGAATATTGCTACGTGTGTTAAGTTGGTCGCTAGAAAAACATTTCAGTTAATATTTCAACATTTCATTTTCAACATTCCATACAATGCTCTTTACACTAACACCTGTGTTGGCGGCGCTTACTTCGACATACTCTTGTTTCTTTCTCTTCATAATTAGTAAAAAGAGCGAGATGTTGTAGTTCATTGTAAGATTTGACAATAAGAATATCAAAGGTATTGTAGTAGGCCCCCGGGCCAGCTAAGGGCGCGTTGATTCGGACCGTGCGTGGTAAGAATTTAAACAGCTTGTTTTGGTACGCTAGCGGTGCATGGAATAATGGAATAGGACGGTTTTTTCGTTCTGAGTAGTGGATTTAGTTTTTGGTAAAGTTGATTTTATGGTTTGCTTTTGTGGGTTCACTATGCATGGCGATATTGTTGCCAGTAAGCTGGGTAGCATGTGATGTGAATGATGTGAAATACCTCTCAAAGACTTTTAATTTCACTAATTTGGTGATCAACTTCTTTATAAACCGAGTTAGTTAAATACAGCTTAGAAGTTTAAAGAATGTGTTTAGAAATTCGATGGCACAATTTTTTCAGTTTTCCCTATAATCATTTCCAAATTACCGCAACGAAAATAGGACGAAAAGGGTAACACCGTTTGTAGCCTAACCAAACACAGAAAACAATCACTTTTTCACGATCAAAAACAACCGATCGAATAACGATTCACTTTTGGCAGACACTTTGATTTCTTTCAGTTATCGCATCAAACGACACGAGAGAATGTACTTACTGGGAGCGGGATAGAAAATATCAATTTCCTTTTCCTATATGAGCCGACGCACACTTTAAGATTTTTGTTGCTGTGTTAAGGAGTTCTTACAAAAGTATTCAGAGAACAAATTAATCTTCATCATTATATTTATTCGTACTTATAGTTTTTGTACATTTATCTGAAATATTGAATCATATTTATTTTACAAATAGTTGTCAAGACAGAATCGATATTAACAATCATAGTAAAAATTCAATCGAAAAACATTAAAATTACCGAGTTTAGACTCTTCTCTGTAGGTATCGACATGTTATCGAAAAACATCGACGACAAATCTTCGTAAAATCATCACCACGCGGAGAGCAGTTAGTCCAAAATAGTTAAAGTTAGAAGATAATGTCCGTAATCATCATGATTTCCCTTTTCTATCCGCTGTCTACTGTCTATCATATTGAAATGCCTCAGTTTATGTTACGAGTGCCTTATTTACGAGTTTATACCAAGTCGCAACCATACGGCGAGCCTAACCCAATTCTATCCGTGTCACAACACAAAAGATCGCGTATCTGTCTGTGTGAATGAGCTCATGTCCCTGATAAGGGTCTCTTCTCTACCTTGTCTCGTGAAATGTTACCTTTGTGATAGCTGCTTTATGTTTAAAGAGGTTTCTACAAAAGAAAATTGTTATAGTCGTAATGGGAAAGGATTGAAGATTGGAATATCAAACATTTGTGCAGCTTACGTATTTTTATGCATTCAAAGGATTTTACTAATAAACCCTGCTTAAAGTAAGTCACTGCTTAAAATGCTCTGTCAATTAATGAACACAAGACAGAAAAATTTAAGAATTTTAAAGAAATTTAAGAAGAAAGCTTTGTAAGTAAGACCCAAAAGTGTTTTAACATAAAACGTATTAAGCATCTGAATGGAATATTTAAAAAGTCTTCAGAAGTTCTTACCAAGAAGTTTTCCAATACACCGCATTAGCTCCATGAAATGTGATAACTTCAATCAAAGAAATGCTTTTCCTGTATTATTCAATATTGAAAACAGATTCTCGAGTTCTCCAGAAGCCTTTTATGACTTTTTTATGATGTGATCAATTTCGTTTAGTTTGGATTAGAATATTTGATAAGTATGTGATTCGAGTGCTTGACTCTTTTCAGATGTATCCTAGAACCCTCTAGGTGTTTCTCCAAATAAGCGTTATGAAGTGAGCTATTATAGTAACTATGCCGGCGTCACTATTACCATAATTATGAAAATCAATTATATGCAAATTATATGATTATGAAAAAATATATAACATACTCGTAAGTTAGGGTTTCGCCACACGATTCTCCGCTGATACGAGTACGTTGGCACGGTACATTATGATACAAACTATCTTTATATAATATTATTGGGACGTATGTTGAATAACCATCGATCTAATCTGACTTCGGTGTGAATAACCAACTAGAAGTGCTTGCAAATAATTTCATAATTATACTTTTTAAAACTATTTTTTGATCGTTTCATTGCTATTTTTTTATTATCTTTGTCTACCAAAATATCGGTTGTTCTCTAATTATACGTACAAACATTAGTGTCCCATCAAAAAGTTCGTAATTAATCATTGAACTCAAACACAAGTAAAGCTCTGCGACAGCGACCTGAACCGCGGGAGGCTCGAGCCTAACCAAACACGGCTGTTTGCAGTGAGCTTTACAAACCTGCACTATCTAACTACCTACCCATCTACCTACTTACCCAGAGATGGGTAGTTCATAGGACGTTGTGCACACAAGTTTTATTTCAGTGGTCTTGTTCTCATGTGAATTTGTTGGACGTTTAGCTCTACTATATTCTCAAGCTTACCTTCTATTCCTTACAATTTTTCAGTGTAGATGTTGAATAGTTTCTTGTCACAGTTATTGTATTAAAGAAGATGATATTTTTTGACGTGACAACGTCTAATAAATTGATGAACGCCGGGTGCACGCACGCAAAGTGTCCCGTTACGCTCATTGTGACGTCACGATTGGAGCGAGAAAAGTATGCAATTATTTCATCAATTGTTTTGTTATGACGCTGTCACGTTAAACTACGAGTATCGTCCGTAAACCGACTTTACAGACAACCAATTTTGTTTTTGCTAAGAATTAATTTTATTATCAGCGTGAATGTTTTGATTCGAATGCAACTATAACAGCATCGAAACATTTTTAAAAGCCAGTCTATTTTAGAAAAAACACTTAGCTTTATACACATGTAGGTACATATCCTTTGTCGGCTATCCTTTGTAAGGCAAAGTAACGTTCGTGGCAAAGTCTACAAATTGTCTACGATATTCCGTAGCGACGTAGCACTTTGTAGACATTCGTAGCTTTGTAGAAATTTTTGCTTAACAAGTTCGTGGTATCAAATAAATTGTTGCTCTTTGTAGTCTTCTTTTTATGTTAGACTTTGTTTTATAATTCAAATGGGGTTCTATTTAAATTATGAACACTAATTAGGAACTTGTTTAATTAGCAGTTGGTATAAAAATAAAAGGCGTTTGATGAAAACGTGAAAATGAAAATTGAGACGAAGCCTAGGCACAGGTGACGCGAGATCTTCAATGCTTGATATATGGCTTGTATTGTATTTTCGTTTATCATAACGAAAATAAATAATTAACAAAATTATTATTGACAGAAATTATATTTTCACCGAATTTTAGAATATATTTAGCACATTGCCTTCACACAACTGCAGTATTAATAAAAGCTTTCAATTTTAAAATCACATTACAACATTACACTTTGCTCGCCTTTACAGCAAATAAAAGTATTTCTAGACCAATAAAATGATGGCTTCTTTAAAAAAATGTACTCATTGCTCTGTAAAAAGAAGCAGCCACACAAGTCCACTACAGTCTGAAATCATCGTCCTAACGCAGTATATTACGAACTCTATTTTACACACAATATTTGCGCTGGCACTCCGTTTCATAGTGTACGTGCGCCGATTTTGATGCTTAAGACGACTGCACAGTACACATGCCTGGAGTTTACATTTGAATTAAAATGTACTAAATAAATTATCGTGAAGTGTCAAAATGTAATGCAAAAGATTTATAAAGTGTAAAATACTCAAGAAAAAAAATATTAGGTACATTATCTGCATAGCTTTCCTTGCATGGTTTTCTTTGGAGGAGGCCTTCACCTGCGGAGGGGTCCTTGCAAAAGAAGATTAATTGAGTATTTTTCATTTTTCTTTTTTTCTAAATGATGTTCTCTTTTTTTGCAAGGAATAAAAGGCTTTTTTATTTTATTTTATTTATTTATCTGCATAGCGTTTTAAGTTATTTCTGCCAAAGGTCCCTCGTATTGGAATACTCACAAGAGCGACGGAAAAATAAAACCATAACAAACTATCTTTCCATTACTTTTAAGGACCTTATCAGTTGCTAAGATTGAGAACTGTCATTAAACTTATACGCAATAGAAAAATGTAGTGCGCAGTACTACGCAATGTCACTAAACTTTACGGAAACTTCATAAGGCCTTTTAAGATCCTAAAGTAATTAGCATTAGATTGATTTGATTAGTGATTGGTGAGTTGATTGACGCGTAGATTACGTATATAACACACTAATGCTTAGAAAGTCAATAAATCAGCTGAAAATAACACTAACTCAAGGGTTTTCAATATTTTTAACTAATTAACCTCTGAATCAATTACCACTAGCTCCATCAATAAATTACTCAAATAACAAAGTTATCTAATCCCGATAGGCGCAGGCAATGTTATCAGGTTTAGATCGGTGATGCGTGGCGCGTTACACAGAATTAACTACCCAACTTAAATCTTATAGGCCTTGAGGATATCATCATGGTTAAGCGGCATTCGCGATAACGAGGATTCTAGAATCGATATCAGCTAGATACTATAAGCTAGTGGCTAGAACATGGTAATAAGGAAAGGGTATGTTCTAAGCCGAAAGGGGTTCATAGTACTCATGATTAAAGACCACTTTAGGTATGGGGTAAGCCACGAAATAACAAAATTCGCAGATCCATGGAAAAATGTCAGTAACACTGACACAAAGTATGGAACAGTTGATTTTTTTTTCCCATACTGAAAGCTGTTTATAATCCTTTTTCGTAGCATACCCTTTCGTTATAACCCTGTAGTTCCAGCTACTAGCTTATCATGAGCCTCTTGTAATTCATATTGTCTAGACAGTGTACTTCAGTGTAGGTAGATAGATGAGCGCTTAAATTATTTACATTATAAATTGTAGCTCAAAAACAGTTGTTTCTATCTTCATCAACTCTGCTGGGCGGTAGAAAAAAATGGTCTTCCCCAGATTTTATCCTGCAAGAAAGAGACAAACATAAAAAGCATGGCATTGTGAAATCTACGCGTGTATACAAACGTATGGATGACGTATTTATTTTGACCATGGCCGGCGCTGAGTGGTCGGTAACTTTCTAGTCTCAGATCTGATATTCACCGAAACATAAAATAGCTATTTTTAATTAGCCGTCTATTGTCGACCTTTAAGCTATTGGTTAGTTGTCAAAAACACTTGGTTAAAAATTTAATCACCTCGTCAAGTTTTGGAGAAGTTTGGTCATAGAATAGTGTAGAAATTCCACGTGCTGTTGACTCTGATTTATTTTTAGAGTTAGTTTCCATACTACCGATTCTACAAATTTTAAGCCCCGGTTTAATTATAATATAATGTACTTTATATTGGTTTAGTTTTGGCCATGTGTATCACCTATGTACCTGTTTGAATGTGTATTCTAACCAATATTTTTCTTCAGCGTCCATAATTTTATTAAATAAACGGAACCTGAAAGTTCTGGTGTACAGGTCGCCTTAAGTATACAGAACTAGAGAGTACAGATATTTTATTGCTTTTGAAGCATTTTATTTACAGCATAAAGACTGCTTTACTCGAACTTATTACGTCTAAAAGCATTGCTAGTTATTTCAAGTTTCATTGCAAGTTGAAGAGTTGTTATTTTAGAATTTGTAAGGTAGGATTTGGTCCTTTGTTGCGATCTCTTAGCGGAGTTTAGCCAATATTTCATATTTCTTCCATTCTTATTTTTATAAGCTAGCTTTTGAGACATTTGAATTACGAGTGTCTGGTATGTTGTCAACAGACTATCGGTAACCATCTTGCAAATAACCTGATCCCGTGTCTATGTAGCATTAATCATTACCTACTTTTTGATCTATCTTTAAAGCTCTTATTTAGTTGTTTCACAAATATAATAATTGTTATATTACTTCATTTATGGGTTACGAAAACAACGTATCAACGTTACTGAATAATTTTTAGACCGATCGATGGCGGTTATTATTTGTTCCAAAACTTACTTTGCAGATAAATTAATAAGATTGATAGAGAATGAAAATGCAAGTAAACGCATTGAGGTTGGTCAATTTACAACTTTCTACAGGATAACAGATTACAGTAATATGAAAATAAGTAGGACAGCACATAATTTAACGAATTTGTCCAAAATTTTGCATGTAGAAAGGCTTTCTGTAATGTAAATTAATTCTACTTAGCGGTCGTAATTTTCAGGTTACCGCAGTTGTTCCCGTAAGTAATTAATATAATGGTACTATAATATATTTCTTCCGACCCGCAGGGTTGGCCCTCGTAAATTTTTGACTATTAATTTCGATATCGCCGTCAATTTCTTAATACGCTGCAAATTGGGGGTCAGCTTTGGGCGTTTTCGATGGGTGATTTGTTGCTTTTGTTTTGGTCGTTAACGTTTTGTGAGGCAATTATAAACACAATGTTGAAATAGCGTGGAAGGGCCGTTATTAATAAATATTGGGTTTACTGGACTCGGAATTGGTGAGTTTTAGGTAGGAATGAATTCAATTTTACCTTGTAGCTTTAATTAATTGTGATTGGTAAAAATTGATATGAGCAAAAATTAAAATGATTTGTTTTTCTTTGGTTCTTTTCATACACTAAAATTAAGATGAAAAACCGAGTACACGTAATTTCTGTCAGAGTTATTAGACTTGAGACTTGAGTTGTCCTTATTTTCTTAGCTATTTTTATCGAACTGGTTGAAATAAATCAGGCCTGACATTTTGAAGGCTCAGGTTTTATAAACTTTTCAGAATTAGCGACTCACTATTGAATTTAGTGTGTGTGTGGCACCCCTACAAAGTATAAGCATTTGGCCCGCGGCTGCGGTCTCGGCACGCGACTCCGACATCCGTCATAATTCCGCGGCTCACGCCCAAATGCTTACATACAACACTGCATTTTTAACGTAAATCTAGATTTATTTCACTATGCTTACTGTTTACCAAGATTTATCACTAACGCAGCTCGTTTATTAAAAGTCGAGACGCACCTGCGATTTTTCATTTTCTTTTATTCGAAGATAGGCTTGCGTTTCGGATCGCCATCTCGTCTGATGGTAAGCAATGATGTGGTCTACATAATGGAGCATGCCTGCTTAGAAAAAATCGATTCACTCGTGCGGTTTTGCAATTTTTCGGTTATGTTAGTGTGTGTAATTAAATATCAGAGTGATCGTTTTTATAAAAAACAACTAGGTACTTATTAAGTTAAAAATAAATAGTGGCATGTTGACAGAGGTTGCGTGGCTGGAAATTATTAGTATTAAAAGTGCAAAATTCTGTTAAGAACATGGTATAACACACGATTTAAAAATAGTTTGTCACGATTTTCTTACACTTTTGTACACGTTGCCATTACAAGCACCCACAGGAAATAAGATACAAAAAAAATTGCTACGATTCAAAGATATATCTATACTACATATATCAACCTTGTCTAGTGATTTAGGATATTACTTATAAAATCTGCTTTAACCATTAGCAGTGATTAACTTTAAGCAGCGTTCATAAATAACACCACATACTCTTTATCTCAGATAGGTATTTCTGAGTTTCTTTACTTAATCCTACTATATACTATTATAAAGGCGAAAGTTTGTAAGTATGGATGTATGTATGGATGTTTGTTACTCTTTCACGCAAAAACGGCTGAACGGATTTACATGAAATTTGGAATGAAGGTTGTTCATGGTCTGGATTAACACATAGGCTACTTTTTATCCCGGAAAACGCGGGTGAAGCCGCGGGGCGCAGCTAGTTTTAGTCATAAATCTATAAACCTTTACTGCACAGCACAGATTACCTCTCCGAAATTCTGTTTACTCTCCACCAGAAAACCACGTTAATGAGATTATAATTCTCTTTGGCTACCTCTGGTGAAAATGCAAATGTCCGTGAAATCTCAAAAAGTGCCGTTCGAAAATTAAAGCGGATGCACCCGGATTCTACGTGACCCGCCAGTTCCGGCGGAGCTGTGATCGGCCCAGCCCGCTGTGGATGATTCAATTTTTAATGCTGTGAATAGTTTCACTATTCTACTACTAGCCGTACTAGCCTGTACGGAAATAGAACATCGTAGGGTATAATATAATTAATAATTAATCGTAGGGTATAGTATAATATAATTATAGAGCTTTACAATTTTACGACTTAAAATTGGAGGCTTGGGTAGAAACTTGAACATTGAAGAATTATTTACCTTTTCTTGGATTTTGTTACAATAGCATACTATGATGCTATGGGAGGTATAATACTCGTACAATCAAACACTTAAAAACTAATTTGAATTATTCTTTCAAAATATTCGTGTCGCTAAAAATATATGAAAAAGTAAATGTAAATGTAATCATTTTTAATTCGCTAAATTTTCTATTTGGAAATTTTCAGTTTTGTCAAATCTAAAATATGTAGATTGCAGAAACAGTCAAATCAAATTAAAAATAAGGTTACAATAAAATTAAAAAGACAATTCAACAGATAAAATTGTTATACCGTAGATGCTCAAGACTTCAATTACATTAAAAATTACTATCTCTGAATGAGACGGTGCAACCTCACATGTTACGCTAAATTGAATCCTAATGCTCAAACATTAAGATTTAAAGCTCGGGGCTTTAACATTTGTAGAAACAAATCGACTCTCGTCTTTAAGAGATCATTTTCGTTCATTCATTTTGTCGTTCACGTCCTCTGCGCTTAACGTGTAGTAGAAAAAACGCAGTGATAAAACTTACGATTCTGAATCAAAATTCACTTATTTGATTATGTTTAGGATTTTTGAAATGTTTTCGATGTGAAGATGTAAGCAAAAGGGAAAATACACATTATGCCTGATTTCCTAGTTCCGGACCGAACGGGATAATTTCTATATTTCATTTCATGTAAAATGTATGAAGTACCAAAACACGCGCGGCGCGGAAGAATATTTTCGAGGACAATGTTGGCGATGTTTTAGGTTTTTTTTTTTGTAGTAGGTAGTGACTTCACTGTCTTGGCTGTGGTATTTTCTTGTAACATTTACTAAGACCTAAAATGATCTCTATACAAGAAGTGGCACACTGTAACAGATTCAGCATTTGAAATGACTTACTGAAATATCCTATGTGCTGTGACTTCAATTTTGGTTCATTTCAAAGGTGAAAACACTCGAGCTATCTCTAGAGGCAGGTCCTAATCTACAGGGTGCGTCTTTAAAGTAGGTAACCGTTTTAATTAGCTAATTATAATCACTTCATTGCGTGCTTTTGAGAGATTAAAATTAAACATCCTTAGGATGAATGCGAGCCCTAATTAATGTTATTAATATTGCCGCTGGTTTCACGATATTCTCTTTAATCACGGAACTGAAGAGAATTTCTTCTTTAACTTATCTTTAGAGTAAATGGGTTAGATATCAACTAGAAATTGGCGTTTGAGTATTGAGATTAGAACTTTTTTTGAGAATCTAACAAAATTATTGGAATCAGTTCTTAAGTTATATTTGTAAATAAGAATTGAAACAAAACGAAGACCGAACTTTTATTTTACAGCAGAAAACATCCATTAAATATTGGTAGTACCTATTGTACAGCCTATTTTCTTTCTCTCAGTCATCATCAGTATTGAGGCTTTTCTTTTGTTTATTTTTTTCCCGGTTTATTGTGACGTTTCATATGCAACACTAAGATTATGACACTAAAGTACTACACTAACAATAAAGATGTGAGTCATCGCACTTATAATATTAAAATAAGCCAATTTACTTAAATGTTTCAATGGAGAAACATATTATAACAAAATTTAATATACTTAGAGACCACGCTAAAGTTTCTTATTTGCAACGTACGAAATTCGCAACAAAAACATCCGCGGAATGAACAAACAAAAATATTGGAGCAGCCTGTGTAAACTGAAGCAGGAAAGGCAAGAAAATATCTAAATTGAATCGGAATTGAGAGAATTTTCTTGTGTGTGCCTGCAACCTTATTGTGTCTGTGTGACACGCGTCTTATCGCGCAAGTGTGGGTGTGTGTGCATGTGTGTTTATCGCTGATGCGGAATGCTTATTATCATTGAGTTACTCTTGAGTTTTACATAAAATTTGATACTATGGGCTTGTCTGTTGACTAATAGTAATTGAAATTTTGTTAAATTTAATTTTTGGCTATATCTATGGTTTAACTTGTCTTAAGGTTCAGAACCATTTCGCAAAATTTAAACTAAAAATTTGACGGCTTTAATCGTTTTAAGCACACCATTCCGCTAACTAATGGGTACGAACGAGTCAGTAACAATACAAGGTATAATGTCAAAATGTTATTTTCATAATAATGTAACAATAAAACTCGTAACAAACAATTTCTGTAACATGTCAAGGAATAAAAATGTGACAGGAATTTATTTAAATGTCATAGATTATTACAAATCTTACAAAGCAAATAAATTAATAGTGTTTTCGTAGGTATTTAGAATATTATCTGCAAATGCTTCCTCATGGTTAATTTGACGAAACAAATTCCCGTATCTGTTCCAAGTATAATACAACAAAACCTTATTTTATTTACTAACACCGACGTTAAGCGCATTAAAACTTCAAACTAACCTTCATTAAACATCAGGCGGAAGTTTGAGCAACTTTTAACGAGGCACTGCATACACCCGGCATTTGTGGCGGCTCCAGGTTCCCGAGCTTTGGCTTGTTACGGGGCTCGCTGACGATACTGCGATTGCATTGATACTGAAATCTGGCACTTACGATGTAATGTTTAGTGTTGTTCGTATCTGGATAAAAAATTGTTGAAGCTTATAGCAACATCGATTTGTTTTTTTAGTAATATCTCTGTAATTTTTTAAATGTAGATTATGAGAGTGAAAAATAAATGAAGTGCTAACATTTTTACAAAAAATGTAAAAAAAACTTAAGTAAATTTTGCGATTGTTTTTGGGACAATTAAAAGGTCATGAAAATAAATTATCTACGACCAACCTAAGTCTCCTTAACTACATAGACATACAAATATATTTTAATGTCAATATAACTCTAAACTTTATTTTATTCCAATCATCCAATCAAAGAACTCTTACAATAACAATAAATCTATAACTAGCCATAAATACTAAAGTAAACATCATCCCTAACTTACCAAATCACTAAATTATACAAAAACATTTATTTTATCGTCAACAAATTTCGTTTATACATTCAAACAATTCTCATTCCGGCCGTTGGGGCATGGAACATAAATTTTGCTTTCTATGTTCCAAAATTACTGGAACTCTATCGATATCGGTTACACTAAAAATAAATTGAGTTTATCGAACCGTAGGGCATCATTTCGGCCGGAGGGTCACCCCAAAACTTGATATGTATTGGTTACAAGCTTGTATTAAAATTTTATGCCGAGGTTATGGATATTCTGAGAAGGCTGCTTTCAATTTGGGTCCGTGATATTTTCTTTATGCTATCTTGTTTTAAGCCCAAGGTAATTGGAATAATTCACCGTCTTCTAAATCTGAAGAGTATGTAATTGTGAATGTGGAAATATGATGCACTTTAAGTATAATTTGAAAGCTAACAACAGACCTCCGAGTGTCTAAATACTCTGACGTCAAAGCTAGCCACTCTGCCTATACAAACTTGCTTACTTACTCTAACATAATAATTAGAAATGTATTCACTTACTCTGCTTTGAGTTCATTATTTAATTAGTCACTCGAAGCTGTTAAAATATCACCCTGGCTGTCGCCTTACACATGTGACGACGGCGAGATAAGAGCCGGAGAAACTTTGGAGCTCAGAGTGCTCGTTACATTAACTCAGTTACGTTGCTTTGCAAATAATATAAATTTCACACACCATGTGAATGAAACATAGATACATTTAGCTCTAAGTTCTAGTAGCGATCATCCATCTCAAATGATTAAAACCGGCTATTAGAACTACGCTACAATTTCAAAATCTAAGACTTTGATTTGTCACTGAGGTAGCGTTATTAGAGCTTCTCTACCATCGTTATAAAACATATTGGTTTGTCACGGAGATAGCATATAATATAGTCGATTAGCCACTGTGTGAAAAAACCTCTCTACAATAAATGAAAGTAAAACAAGATAGGTACTTTAAAGTATGTTTAAATCAAGCTTTGCTCTAAATTTATTGAATTTATTATGAGAGTAAGATAAGTTTCAAAATTCCCGCTTATTTTCGCTTAATCGGATACAGTTAAGTTAAAGTTGCAAGATTTGAGATTTTAATTAAAGCTTGCAAAATAAAAAGTTATCGAGCAACAGTTAGTACCTACACTCGCTGTCAATGCTTTTAATGTTCAGCAAATTTATAAAAGGTACAAATTTCCACCATTAGCGTTGCACAAAAGTGTTATTGTATTGTCATTCGAATCCAGCAGTGCACAGCAAATGTATTCAAAACTCGCGCTAGGACGTAATGCGTCGCACGTTCCCTTTAGAATGCAGATTAGTTTCGTAGAAGGAATAACGTTAGTGCTCTCAAGGGGACGACTAGATACCTACCTAGCTGGCGGTTTTAGTTTGCGGTTTGTAAAGCTGTTTTTTCTAGAATGGTCCTGGATAAAGTCTGATTTTACACCTGTATACAAGATGTAACGGAAAGGTGTAATAATACTTAAGGGTGTTTTTCTACACGTCAAAGTGAACAACTTCTAGAACAAAATTTTGCTAAATTCGAGAAAGCAAGCATCGAATCTCCATAGAAAATTGATCACGTGACTAAATATTTTGTATGGACATTCGATATTTTTTTTGCTCGAATTTAGTAAACTTTTGTCACATTTGTTTACTTTGACGTGTAGAAGAACATGCTTAAGTAATACTACACCTTTCCGTTACACCTTGTATAGTAAGAAGAAAGACTGATGGTAAATGCAACGATAACAATATAGACAAGTAGACGAAGCATTCGTGATAATATTCTATTTGAGTCAACGAATACCAATGCTATAAATGGTGTTCTAGCTAAATTTTTTCTGAGCTTAATATTTCTTACCACCAAAGAGTTACCACTATTATCTACACTAAGTGCCTTTTCACACGTACCGGTTGCCGGGTAGCCGGCGCCGGATACCCGGTGTCAAATGTACCCGCCTGCCGGATAAATAACGCCGGTACATGTGAAAGCTATGTACCATGCCCATACACTTCACCGCCGGGTAACCGGCGCCGGCTACCCGGCAACCGGTACGTGTAAAAAGGCACTTAGGGTATCTCGTGACGTCGTGGCACATGTCATCTGTCAATTCAGAAGAAATGAAACAGACACATTACAGCCTTACAGCGTCGATCTCACGAATGAAGACTGTCACGAACTGTCTGTGAAGATTTTTGAATGACATCATAGTATGTCTTTGTAATGTGCTGTTCCCGAATATTACAAGCAAAATTACGTTAGGCTCATTCCGTAACACCCAGCGCTTAATGAGTTTTGAGCAAATTCAATTCAATTTAATTCATTTATTTCAGATCAATGTCCTTATACAAATATTCAAATGGTGAAAATAGTGAAATAATTACACTACGATTCTGCCGTCATAAGCCGCTATAAGCCTTTTTTAATTAATTTTGTTACAAATATAAGTTATTCTGGATTAAGACATGAGCTACTTTATACCGGAAAATTCAATGTTTTTCATAAGACAGCGGCTGAAACCACAGGGTGGTGCTAGCACTCAACCAAGGGCCTTTGGCCTATTTGTCGAAGTACGGACGAATTGGTTTTAATAATTAACAGGATCGAGTGAATCAAGCGATCACAACGCGTTCCCAACTACAAATCACTATAATATCGTGTGGTACAGAACAGAAGAATTGAGAACCATTGATGGAATTTACGAGTCATTTCGATTACTTTGTAGTATCTGTCGTCAAGCAGTTCAGTACTCTAAGTACTTACTCTAGAGTAGTCAAGTTCTCGGTTCAGTATTGGCCGACTGACTTCTAAACAAATACTACTTTACTGGTATATGTATACCTAACTTCTATAATAATAAAAGTAGTCATCTGTTTTGTAGGATCTATACTGAAATAGGCAGCAAAGTAGGTACAGTTATTGTTATACACAAGCGTTGCAGTTGTGTCTAACAGCAAATCACCATCCGGTATCCCACTCGCTTACTCTTAAAAAATACATTAACTTGAAATATAGGTACTTGTATCGAACCGCCTATGACATACAACCCGCCGCCGCCGCCCAAACCGTCCTACGACCATACATCAAGCACACAGACACAGTGGTCCATTTAATGAATAGCTGGCAAGTTCGGCTCCGGCCGGCACCGGGAATCTGCCTTGATTTAAACCCGTGACGAATTTATTATAAGCCCAAATTTATGCGCAATTCATCTGATTGATAAATGCCGCGTGGATTTACATTTTTACTTTGGAAAATGGAAAGAGACAGACGAAATTTTATTAAATATCAATGCTCAATTTTACTTACAAATTTTTGTATTGAGCTTCTGCATCAGACTCTATTATTTGAGTTCAATTTTCGTGTTGGTACATGCTTAGCTTTGTGATTGAGCAACGTTTGTAGATTCTACTGAAACTTTTCAAGAAAATACTCTATGACCTTTGAAAACTATAACTGTATTCAGTTAAAAAGAATTAATTTATTCACTCTATTTCAACGAGGGAAAAATGAAAAACCACAGTCAAAAAATAACTTTTATACTTTCCCATTCCGTGATATCAAATTGCAACTAGAGAAGAAGATTCGATCGTGATTAAATTCAAGATGGTTCACTTACCAGTATCTTCAGATGGGTCAATTTTACGCGGATATCTATTCAAAATCGAGTCAAAGTTGGCGCGCGGCCACGTACGATGATCAGAACTAACAAGCGTGCGGCTTCGATATCATTCTGTTCTTTGGCAGCCTCGGATAAAATACCTTCTTGCTTAAAATACTTTAGCGGTTTCTGATGATAGGAAAAGATAGATAAAACGTCCTACTCAGTAGTAAGTCTTATAAAATAAATCAATCTTTAAAACGTTTTTCCTAAATTCTAGACTAGTTTTGTATGATCGCAAAAGCTCCCTAATCCTATTGTAGTAGAGTTTACTGTGATCTTTTTTCTTTCAAACAACAATACAACTACATACTACAAATGAAATCCGTTACATCTTCTAACAAATATAGAATTACACAATCACTGTTGTTAGGCTCTTATTCCTGAATATATCCTGTAGTTTCGTTCTAAAAAGGGAACAGTAAGTACATCTAAATTTAACACTAAAAGGTTAAAACAACACAACGACACCTAGATACTTATCTGTTCTGGCAAGAGTTCAAACTAACCAGGCAGGCTCAGGTAATGGGGAACCGTACGGAGCTAGAATATACTATCGTACGAAGGTTATTAAGCTCCGAGTTAAACCAATTGCCACTGATTGCAGTCTTTTGAGAGTTTTAAGCTTATTTTTTCTTTAGTGATTCTGCGTTTCTTTGTTCTTACACTCGTATCTGTGCTACTTATCTACATTTCTTTCCTCAAGTTTTCTGGGTTCAAGAGGTCTTTTCCGGTTTGGGTTAAATAACAATTGACCTGCATATCGTAGTACGTTCTTCAGTTTATGACGACACTGATTATTATGTACGTATTCGATTTAAAATCTTGGCCCGTAAAATGGCGTTTTCCAGCCCGCGCGAAATACTTTCGGTGCGCGAATTTTCACACAGTTTGTTCCAGGATTTCAGTGTTTGAGGAAAAACTTAACCAATTGGTGGAAATCGATATTTGTCATTTCGAATTTTCATTTTAGTTGCCAACTTTGAAATAAACCTATGATCAATAGTTTATTTAGCATTCAACACAAATGCTACAATCAGTTCATACGAAATCTTACTCTACGTGTCCAATTTTGTGTGATTGTCCAACTTCGGTTTACGATGCCAAATAAATAAGCTACAAGCATTGGACTTTATAGTCCTTATAGTGCAATTTGCTTGATTTTCCTTTCGTTGTACTCGTATCTAACGGCAAACGTAGAAAATCAGGCGTTCAGACGACAATAACTCGAAGCACAATGGCAAATCTTCCTTTTGCTCTTTTTGTTCTTTTATGAAGACAGTCTATTTGAAAGAGAAACCGTTCTAATATTTATCTCAGGCTTTATCTCCTGGCAATTAATTCAGTTTGTCTTGAATTATTCTCGCTTTAACAGTACTTTATCAACAGCGAATTCAACTAAATTTGTTATTTCCTAAGATAAATTGTTTCCTTTTAATGTCTGACGCCTATTTATTTATAAACCAGCTCGAGGTAGGATGCTTGTGATGAAAAAACAATATGAATTGTGTTAGGACGGAAGAGCAATCAAGGGAAAGTCTCGTAAATTTTCAATAACACAAGTTGTTTGAGAGTTATTCTTTCGAGGGCTTTCGGATGTTGGGAACTAAAGTTTTATTATTATCACTTTTTAACTATTTTATTTACTGTTGTTCGTGGAATTATGTACTCGTAACTACAGCCAGGTTGTACAGAAAATATCGTGATACATAAACTAAGTATCTATCTAACGCGCTTACCACGATATGGCTCTATCTAAGCCATGTAGTACCCAACGTGTGCAATACGGTACATTCTGACAGGAGTGACAGGCCGCCGTGACACTAGCTTACGTGACGCGTCTCGGCGTGACATCACGTCGCGTCACGCACGATCTTCCGATATTGTTTACGCAAATGTCCCGCTCTGTTTGACACGCCGATATTGTGTTTATTTTTGCGAGGTTTACGGAAACACGGGTTAGGTGAGGAGCTGAAGAATGTTTGCGAAAATAAATTGACGATTGACTTTCTTGAATGGATGACGGTTTTTCCGATTTTCTTGGAATTCTCTGATGGATACGAGGAATGCTAAAAATATTCTGTTGAAGACGTGTAATTGTGATATTGGAGCGGAAATAATAACCGGTTTTAGTTTTGGTAGGTTTCTAAACTTATTTTTGGTATAATAGAGTCAATACCAATACCAATAAAAAAAATGTTATTTCTAATGTGTTGGTTTCGGTGTCATTGAAAGTTGTATTTTACTTTTCTGTTTAGAAAATTATTTTCTGGTTATTTTATACTCTTGAATTTAGTGATTATTGGCATAATAATATGAAAAAAAATTAGTAGCATAATTATGTGAATTAGCTTGTAGGTTTAAAATTTCAGTTCCTCTTCCAACAAAAAAAAAAACGAAAAACATCCTCTACGAAAAAAACCCTCTTCCCCGAAATTTATCTTTAATATTAATTTAGGTGGTATTCCCACAATAGAACTAGCTGATATCTCGGGGGACGCATAGAATTAAACTACAAAAGCCGTCCGGCTCCATTCCAGGAGAGTAAAATATAGCGGCGGCACGTTTCGTTGTGTTAACTTTGTTAGGGCTTTATTAAACAACCGCTAACGGTGGTTTAAGCGTGAATCTTTTAAAAGCGAAAAATACATAGGTGCGGTTAATTATTTAAAGTACAAGTAGGAAGTAATTTACTCAAGTAGGTAGTAAATCTGCAATTTTGTTTTTTTTAATGTGTGATCTATCTATTTTCAAACAAATCAATCACATTTCGTAGTGGTGGGCTCTTTTGCAGAACCCACCTGGGTAAGTACCACACCTTTGTCAGATATTCAACCGCCAAGCAGATGTGCAAATATTACTGTGTTCCAGTTTTAAGGGAAATGTTTCCTGCGAAATTTCAGGGAAAAAAAGATTAAACATCTTAAATCAAAAGGTGACGAGCGCAGGGCTGTTCCGCGCAGAGTCTTGAATAATATAGAATCATAATTTTAAACCCTTAAAATTCAATAATAGTTTATAATTTTATTATTTTAAAACACCAGTAAAATTAATATTTATCGACAAAATAAATATGACTCAGTAAACCGAAGTTTCTGGCCGCAGACTCATTAATAACGATGCATGATGAGAGCCCTTTCAACGATAATTAAATATTATCAGCGGTGACCCTCCGCGCCTCGGTGGTAATTATTTGGTTTTGGTCGCAACTGATTGTAGCACTAGGTGGGTCTGATAAGCTACAACTAAAAAAACTACTACGGAACTAATACTATTAAAAAGACGTGTGGCACTCGGGGACTGCCGCGGTAAAGCTATTGCATAACATTTTTTATCAACTTATGCAATTATAATTATTTCATTAACCAATGCCACCTAGAGGCGAGTTGCTGAACTAAAGAGACAAGCCTGACATTACAAAAAGTCATTAAAAGTTCTGCTATTCATCGATAGATGGCAAAACTGTTGTAGTGGTAGGGCTCTTTTGCAGAGCCCGCCTGGGGAAGTACCACACCTTTGCCAGTTATTCCACCGCCAAGCAGTAATGTGCAAACATTACTGTGTTCCGGTTGGAAGGGCATTGTTTCCAGTGAAATTACAGGGCAAATGGGAAATTAACCGACTTATATCTCAGGGTGACGAGCGCAGTGCTGTGTCGCGCAGGGTCTTGAATTCTGCGAGTTCAAAATTCTGGGTGGCGCAGACCTGTTATGGGCAAACGTGACGTTTAACATCAGACGAGCGATTTGCTCGTCTCGTCACTCAATTACATAAAAAAAAAAAAACACTAAAAAGTATCACCGCTGTGTCTTACTTAGGTTATTAAAATTTTCGTTACGGAATTTCTGGATTCAAGGCCCGCTCAAGGCCCGCGATAGAAGCTATGCAATAGCTTAAAAACTAGATGCGTCTAGCGATTTCACTAACTCTCTTAAAGAAACTGTTAATTTTACCGGTTTGAAAAGTTGTATGATTAAATCTTTAGTTTTAGTTACTTTATTCTGAAGTTTTATTCAAATTCGTTGCGTCATTCCAGCGTGAAAAGGTAAAAAGCATGAGAATTCACACATTCACGTGCACTCACTCACAAACCACATTTAGAATATTAGTGTGAAGTCTGATGTTACTCTTACAATAAATTGTATACGTGTGAAGTTATTTGAACTCAGACTAAAGAATCTTAGAATTGGAACATTGAATCATTGGTAAATTACATACTTATACTTGTACATGTGCTGAGAATAGGTACATTTATTACGAGGATGTATCGCGTTTTTCTGTTAAAAATATTTTTTAGCGTGATATTAAAATATGCGTAATTTAGTTTTGTAATAATCCTGTTCAGAACAACCGACAGGTGTCACGCTGTTACATGGTGCAACCGTTCAGTATCAATTCAGCTTGGATGATAGTATGGTAATATTTGCCTCGGTCCTATGCGGAACGGTTTCAGAGGCTCGATTTTTGAATCGTTTCCAAGAGTATTTACATTCAAATTGACCGACTTTCGTACCAAACCCGATAATTCGATTGAAAGTCGAAAAATTCGAGTCAAAAAGCTGAAAATTCAAAAATCGAGCCCCAGGTTCAAGCTTCGCAGGTTATCGTCGCCCTATCTCGCTGATGGAAACCAACGCTTAGTTTATCTTGTCTCAGGCCGAGTCAGATGGTACAGAAGAACATAGACCTACCTATCCAGCAATGAGTTTAAGAATGCTGTGAATAATCATAATAAATTAATAATCTATATATATAAAAATGAAACCCGTTTTCCTTGGTCACGGCCTCACGCGTGAATGGCTGGACTGATTTCACTAATTCTTTTTTTGTTGTATTTGTTATTATTAGGAGAAGGTTCTTACGGAAAAAAATATTAAGAAAATCTCTCAGAAATATTGAAAAACCCTAAAAACAGCCCTTTTATTTTTCCCATACAAACGTTTTCTAACTAAAACGAGCTTTATTGCTATTGTATAAAGTTCATAATTGAATTGCAAGCACTCACTGTTGTTTAAGCAATGTAGGTATGTTCCTAACGTCCAAGAGTCAATTTGCACTTTATTACCTCTGTACAAAGTTCAAATTCAATCATATCTATCAAAACAGTGTGCGTTTTATACTGATAATTTTTACTATAAATTGACAAGCTAGCATCAACAAACTTCGGTTGCTATAGTTACGCAATAGCATGAGAATAGAGGTTATAACAAAGAGTTCCTATAATTATTCTCAACACCTTTGGTCACGCCATCACGCGTGAACGACTGGACCGATTTCAATTTACTCTACGTTTATCCCAAAGTCTACCCGTGCGAAGCCGGGACGGGCCGCTAGTTTAAAATAAAAACCGCCAAACATAGCTAAGAACACTCCCGACTAATTCACCCTTTAAACAGAAGTAGGCAACGCACTGAAGATGCCTTGGGTATTGGAAGTGTCCATAGGCGGCGGTGACCACTTACCATCAGGTGGCCCGTTGCTTGTTTGCCACATTATAATAAAAAAAAAAAAACAACATAATCAAAATCAGTTCATCCGTTTGGGAGCTACGATGCCATAGACAGACACACACACAGACACGTCCAACTTATACCACTCCGTCGTTTTTGCGTTCAGGGTGGTATGTGTGGTATACTCGTATTTCACGTAATTTAGAGGGAAAGTACAGTCGCATTTTCCACTCCTATGGTGTATTTTCGTGTACAATTCACTTCTGATCCCGTATTGGGTTCCGTTCGCACGTCGCTGCCGATCGCATTAATAGAATCCAGATGTTCAGGTCATAAATAATGTATTTTTATCTGCTGCTGTACCTGCAATCCTCTCTGCTAGTAAGCAGCGACGTTTCTTCAAGTGATACATAATTCCGGGCCACGTTCGTCCCAAAGCCGCGAGAGGTGGAAAACAGTGAAGGATCTTGTGAAGTATGAAGTCGTTTTAGTGAAACTTCTATGCTTTAGAATACTTCCATATTTTTGTAATTACATAAATGGTGAAGCGTAACAATCCAACATGCTATAGATACATAAATAATTAGATAATCCATTGATAGCAGTTCTGACGAAATCGTTTTTTTAATCGAAATTCGATAGTGATACTCTACTTTGCTCCTAATGTAAACTAAAACTGCGTGCGTGTAAAACCCACAAAAGACAATACTTAAAAAATATATTTGGGATACTCTGACTTCAAATATCATTTTTGTACGATGTTGCCTTAGTAATAATTTTGTACTGAACACTTAAATAACCACTAGGAACGTCTCAGCATCCTACGAGAAATCTAAATTTATCTTTCCCAAACATTGTGCGCTAATGTACTTTAGCAGTTTTATTTATTAATAGTGTACCTTATAAGTAGTATGATTACACTGTTTATTACCTCAAGAGCTCAAGTACTGCGACCATTAACAATTCAGCTCGGGCGCCGTGATCTCATATTCCGAGACCGCCATTACATTCGCTCGGATATTCCGACAACTGATGTTTGATGCCAGAGACTGCTTTGAGCGCTGACTCGTGCTTTATATGGATGTTTACTTTGAGAGGCAAAAAGCTGCAAACACGCTGTAGGCGGCAATATTTTTGGGATATTTAAAATGTTGTGTTTTTTAGAGATTTGGGAAATTTGCATAAGTAAAATAAGGTGGAGTGAGGCTATTGTAAATAAGGGGAAACTGGAGCCAATTTTTAAATTAGTTACATTTTCTCGATTAATTGAAAGGCTTGCTGTAATTTAAGTAGGTATTTATTATAAAAAAATATATATTAGTATGGCTTTTTAGTTTAATCAGAAATCAAAAACAACTCAACCTTGAATGTTACAGGATCACATTTTTAAAGAAATTTTAGGATTCAATTAATGAAGTGAATTCAGTGTATCTGAAAATTGTTTCAGACTTAGATACTGAACGAAGCTGATAGCTACAAACAAGTAAACCCTACTAGATCTTTGAACGATTTAAACCGGAAAGTTGTTGGAAAAGGACAAGACTCGTTAGATCAGCGACAGGAATGCTGCGTCCAGTACAGGACAGGACAGAGGCGTTCACTTAAACACGGTTCAGATACAATCAGATCCAATTTCCTGATGCTAGCAGGTGCTAGTGCAGGTTTCCATTACCGTAGAATTGACACATACACTTTTTAAAATAAATAATACCATTCTTCGTTTTTCTTTTGTACTCGCTTTTTAATGATATTAATATAAACATTTTTAATACCACATAAATAGAATATTAACCATAAAGGACCAAGTTCAAGACACTACCCGAGGTAGAGTATCCAAAAGATTGTTGACGTTACCTAATTGTCTGGCTGAGGTAAGCACCAGCCCTTCGCTTGATCTTTCCATCTGTTTTTTTAAAGTTGAAGATAAGAATATTATCTCTGAACGATCTGGCAGGTTGGCGTATGATCTCATTCCGCCTAATATAATGTGACGACGTGATCGAAATCTTGAAGAGAACAATTGGAATCGGAGTTCAGATGTGAGGGGTATAAGAAGGTTCGCCATGTGAATAAATTATTGTCATATACCATAGTGAGATATTTCTGTTGCTGAAGGATTTTTGTTTGTTCACGGTGAAAGTTTGTTTCCATAAATTATTATACCTCTATATCATGAGTTACTCATATCTGGCTGCAAAAAACTTAATAGAGACTTAGCATTGCACTGCATACTACTGCATTTCAATAATTTGGTCTGAAAACTACCAACTACTGGTCTGGCATGGCGACAGCTTTTTAGAATAAAATGCAGCTTCAGCGTGTATTGTATAGGTATGTTAAAGCGCATTATCTCGGTCTGCCATTGTCAGGCTATTGTGCTTTCAAGTAATATTTATTAAATAACATTATTAGTAGTATGTAGGATACCGGTACCTTCACCACTGGTCAGCCACCACCACTTCCGATTTCTGGTCGGATAAATGTTTGAATGATGAATTTAACATCTGCTCTGGGTCTGAATGTTAGTTGTCCTTGTCTTTGTGTGTCCTATTGCATCCCCGACACTGGTTATCCTAATGGGGAGCTATGTATGTGTGTGAAACATTAAACGTTATCATAAAAATCGAAATCAGGTAAATGTAATACCGTGTCGTCTCCACATCGGCAGAGGAAACTGTTTCCGAACTCTCCTTACAATGACACGAAGGGCGGTCTCGTCTCAAAGCGTGTCATTCTAAAACCTATTTCCTTTCTCCGAATACCCGTCTTTTTATTTTATATCGACAAAATGGGGGAAATTCTACATTTCCTATATTTGACAGCTTCGGGAAAGTGGAAACAAGATGGTTACTTTGGAGGCTTTTATTTAATAACGATCTGGGAAAAAGTATTTTTGGCGAATGAAAATAGACATTGAAGAATGTGGTAATAGGGATATTGTTCGATTGTTGTCATTTCTTCTGTTCATTTTCTTTTTTACTAGTAGATTTATTAGTTTCATGTCATTGATACACGACTGACTATTATGTACTTGCTTACTATAATATATGTTACATTATCAGATTTACCTACATAAAATTAGACAGCGTGAAAAACGGATACACACCATTCTATTTGAAACACACCACACAATCATCTCAACGCAATATCAAGACGATAAATAACTTTGCACCTGCGGGCAAAATTATACCTCTATTTTCAAATTCTAATCTACCGCATTCAAACTCTAAAACAAGATTTCATAACTTGGTAAGCGAATTTGAAACAGATATTCGCCACATTGTGCGATGCCATACGCCGTTACGGCGGAACTTTATTGACTTCATTAGCATCTGGATATGCACTGACAGCTGCTGCCACGACACTGACTTCAGCGTACGTTTACTGCAGTTTGTTGATACTTACTATAATAATTATATTGATACTTAATGGTAGTCATTTTCGACATCATCATTAGTTTCGAATAACCCACTGCTAGATATGTAGGCTTCTGTTTGGGTATGGTCTTGGTCCCTTGACAATCGCGTCCATTCGCGTTTTGCTACTTTGCTATCATTGGATCATCTTTTTAGTCGCTAATACTAATAACAATCGGTCGCTGTTGGAACTTTTTTCTACATCTAGGTACAAGAGTTAATTTGTGATTATATTTCTGACATATAGAAAAACAGTGAAATAATGTGTTCAACGTAAACCTAGCATTCTTAAATACTGGCTAAAGTGGCTAATTTACAATGATATCAGTCCTGTGCTTATTGTGCCACACTAAAACCATTGTTTCTTGTTTCCAGCTGGGAAACCCAACGGAGAACTAAAGACAAGTACGTACTAGTAAAAACTCACTATCGCGACTTCAGTGCTGCAAACGGCAGGTAAGCGTCAACTTGAATTTCTTTATCATTTCAACTCTAAAGCCGAAAAAAAACCTTTGATAAAAACTTGCTATGAATGAAAAAAAAAACACTTTTTTCTGTATTTAACTATGCAGTTTTAAGTTGCAAGTTTCCTTTTATAATGGCTGCTTCGACACATGTAATGAGTTTGCAGTAACCAGTTAGAGTTCCCTTGAGCTCAGTTTATGAGTGACGGCAATGAGGAAATTGCTTCAGAGTTGTTAAGATAGTTAAAGTCAAGACTATTGTAAAGTTTGAAAATTGTGTAAAGAGAATGTCTAGAGTGTTAAAGCAGGCTAGTTTTGATAATGATGACGTGCATTTTGGTAAATACTTCTTAGGGTCGCCTTCTTCTTGAGTTCTTAAGATTTTGATAGCATCATAGCAAAATTTGATAGCAAAATTCTTGGAGAAATAGATATCAAATTCGATTTTAGACTATTAGTAATTGTACCTATGATAATTTTATCGAAAAATAAAGAAATTCATTTACTGAATTTGACAAGTTTTGATGTGCTTTGAAAAAATGAAAATGGTATGATAGTCATCATCAACTTCAATTTACCACTGCTATATAAGCTTCATTGATGATACCAAAAATAAATACTTAAATGAGTAACGTAATACAAACAAAACATACCAAAGCTGAAACTGTATTCATACCTACACATTACAAAACCGTAAAACAAAGCGAAATGTTTGCACGTTGTCTTGCACGTTAATATAGCACATAATCTATACGACGCTTAATGACGCTTGAAAACTCCTAGCTTCGCCGTTTCAGCCTTTGTAAATAAAGCAAATCCTGATAAATCACAGTTCCACTGACTCATCCAAAAAACAAGCTCCGTTCAGACTCTCAACTTAATTGAATACTGTTTACATGGCGCGAGTTAATTCATTATCATTACCGGAGATTAGATGTGTGCTAACGAGATTATAATGTGGAATTAGGGAACGGATGAGTAATCATTTATTTCGGAGGTCGGAAGGTCATACGGATGGAGTTAGCATATCTACCTACGTATCTAACCATCTACCTACCTAACCTACCTACCTATATACCTACCTATCTACGTAACCTACCTACCTATGTATTTAAAAGTAGAAATTAGCAACGAACTTAGTCTCCAGGTCGTACTCTTCGAAAATTTAATCAGTTTTTTAAGGTTCTGTACTAAAGAGGTAAAAAAGAACTTTATAGCGACACTTTAGTGTTGCCGGTCGTCCGTATGTTAGGTACCTACTTACAATTTGATTTTCTTACTCTCTTTTCATCGTCTTACAATTATTTTGCTACTTTATTTACCATTATTGTTATAATGAAAAGTATGTTAAAAGGTGTTTTTGTCGTAGCATCAAACTTATTACAAATTAACGCTAAATCAAAATAGTGTAACTAATCTAGGATCAATAAGTTTTTACGCAAACTTTACTTTCATTTACATCATTAAACAAGAGAAGTTCTCAGTTTTATGTCATTTTTGTGTGTATACTTATCTTCACTTCAATAAAATTCCAAACCACGAGTAACACCGCAGAACTAAGCTATAGCACATCCTACAATGTCACAAACGAATACAAACCTAACCAACCATTTAGGACCACTTCACTCAGGTGACATAAAAATGAGCTCCATTTACAACAAACTAAACTTGGCAGCTCACAAATTCACACAATCAGCAGAAATTGTCTCACAAAAACTATTTCTCAGTTCGTATTTTTCTCACGAATCCTGAAAAAACACAATTAGTAACAAAAAGTTCCAACTCCGGCAAAGATAAGGGACTTTCCGCCTTATCATGGCCCTTTAAAACCTTTTAGTCGGGGACTTGCGAAGCTATTTCCTACGGGAAGTTTTTACGAACGTCAGCGATCGTTAAAGATGGAAAGGTAAGTACCTAAGTACAAGTATGTACGAGGATGAGTTAGTACTTACCTATACTAGTATACGTACGTAGGTATCACTAAAACCATCTTATTTGTTCAGTTGCCATTCTCCAATAGTAGTCCAAGATTAGGATCTGATTTTGTGCATATCTTCAGTTCTTAGTGGTACTGTGAGACTTAGTCGACAACAAACATTTGACAAATTCATGCGATTTTAATTAGAATTAGGTTCTAAAAGTGAACCGTGAAACGTTTCATAGCAGTTTTTGGCTGCTTCCTTGTCGTGAGAAGTTAGCTTCACGAATAGTTTACTCGAAAATCAACTTAAATTTCAAGTTTTCTTCATAGCTTCTTCGGTGTTGCCGCAATTTTGCCAAAGTCTGACAGTTTAGTGATAATTAAGCTTCAAATAACTTGATGGCTTAATAACTTAACAACTGCTACTACTACTTTAACTTAGTTAAAACTTCTTGTTCTTAATTAACTTAATTGTTGTTTGTTTTCTTGAAAAACCAGGTCATCTTATTTAGGTTGCAATATAACCTACAGAGCTCTTGTTTGTTCTTCGCTCATTTGCTTGACGATGTCCCTTTGAGGTTAGATAACAGTAACAAAGGCTAACACACCTTTGACCGCAATTCTTTCCTAACAAAAAGCAACACTTCCCACCAATCACGCCCACGCTTCCTTAAAAACAAAGCCACACGACTCAGTAGCGAAACGAGGCAACAAAACAAAGTATACTCGCAACTAAACGTTGACCTCAAGCGATAGGCTTACAAATGTCCTATTTACGACCGCGCCGAAGGGTTAGGCCACTCACGTATAAACTGAACTAGCGGAACACATAAAACAACATTATTTCCAGTGACATTGTAAGAGAGAAACATACGATGACTAAAAATAAGCGTACACGCTAAGTGTTCGAGGTACACGAGGGTGAATCGTAATATACTTGAAATTATAATCAGTTGATCATACAAACTTAAGGGGGAGAAAAGCGGCTATCGACTTTTCTCTTTCGCATATTTTTAATCGATTAAAAAAGAAGACGGTTCTCATTACATTTTTGAACACAACAATTACTAAGATACGGATGTTATAAAAATAGATGAAATCTATAATCTAAGAGTTTTAAGAATCAACGTTAATTTTGGAATGTACGTATTAATTTATTATAAGAAAAAACCTAAAAAGACGCTTTCTTTAAATAGCTTTGTCAGATTAGAAGAAATAAAAACGTAATTTTTTGTTATATTTTCACGGCTATTTAAATGATTTCTTATGTAGTGTTTTTATATTCTTCACTCTGTTAGGTTGCATCTTCTATACGTGAAAGTGATAGCCGACAACCTTTTATCTCCTAAACATAACTTTTTACCTGACAGGTTACAGGCTGCGTCACTTTTACGTTTGCAGTTCGGAAAATCCAGCCATCAACCAATGAGAACGTATGATTGCGACGGCTACTAAAGTAAGTGAACTCGTCCCACCAGTTTACCTGCTTTAGTATTTAACTGAAGTTGACTACTAAAGTTAAGAACAGTTGACAGAACTAGTTCAGTTTTAGGCTAGCTATTTAAACCCAGTTTGATATTTACACAGGTAGGTATAGTTTAGTTCTTATTTACGAAAACAAACTTTACGAGCATGCGATTATTTTAATTTGATTTGCTGCGATGTGTAGTAGTAACATGACTTTAAAAGACAGCAGCAGCTATCTTTTTCATATTTTGGACCTGTTTGGCTCAGCGGTAGTATATTCGCCTTATAAGCCAGAGGTTCCGGCTTCGATGCCCGGCCGGGCAGATGTTTGAATAATGAATTTTAATATCTGTTCTGGTCTAGGTGTTACTTGTCCTTGTCTTTGTATGTGTTCCATGGCATTCCCGACACAAGGAATCCTAGTGGGGAGCTATGAGTGTGAAACGTTATTTATTTCATAGACCGCCCCCTTTGAAGTAGTTTTCCCCATTCAACGTCATTCATATTTTATCTACAGTGCGAGCTAATCTGCGGCCGCAGCGGAGATGGGCACAATATCCGGGTTACAACAACATCCGGCCGGAGCGATGATCCGTCATGGCCTTGGGGACCTATCTCTCAACTGGTTGTACTTAACTGATCTACTAATCGCGTGGAATAGTTTATAATATTACGGCACGTGCAATACGCTTCACCCTAGAGCGGTATGATCTAAAATAATTAGTGTAGGGTTTCGAAATTCAATTAATGTTAATTGGGGTAATTTATGTTGATTAAAACTATAAAGTCCTCAATTCTGAATTTTATAAAGTTGACTGCCAACCTTCATTAATGGAGAAGCACTTAGAGAAGAAAACAGAGAGCACTCCTTTGACGTTTATTATTAGGGCAATGTAAAACGATCTTAAAATATTCAACTTTAAATCTATTACATTTAAGTTGACGCAGCAGTGCAGTACGTTATATCTGGCGTACAACCGGCCCGGATAAACCGACGATCCGTCAAGACAACCGGGATACCGCCGTGTAACCGCCCGGGACCCAGTTTTATGATCGAAACCTGCGCTGGGTTAAGGTCCTTTTTTGTTTGGTTTATTTCTTCAGGGAGCTAATTTATTTCTATACATTGTTGAAAAAACTGTTTCCGGATTCAGATTGAAACTAGTAATTGTAGAGGCTGGTCTAAATTGCCTAGATGAGACTGTGGTTATTAATCACACTCTTCGAGGTTCAATTTGTCAAGTTCCCGGCCACTCACGCCGCGACGAGCATCTGCTTGCCCGTCGGTCCCGGAAATTGGGCCGCGTAAATGTGTAATTGTGATCACACAGTTATGATACTGTTATTTTAACCATCGATTAATTGTAACCTAATTGTGAAGTAAAGCCTTTAAGAGACCACTCATAGCTATAAGGCCGCCCGTTTCCTTTTGTTTGTAATATCTAGTACGAATCATTATGTTACTCAGGGATAATATAGCATTCTAATGGTGAAAGAATTTTTGAAATCGGTCCAGTAGTTTGTGAGTTTATTCAACACAAACATACAAAAATACAAATCTTTCCTGTTTATAATATTAGTATAGATTTCAAGCTTCATCGTCAAGCTCTTCCCCCAGCATCTAAATCTTAATATTTCAAGTGATAAAAAGGCCATTTTACTATGAAAATCCAGATTGTGAACTCTACACAACACCTTTTTCAACCAAATCCGTTAAGCCATAATAATTTGAAGTACACACCAAAAAGTACAAATTAAAATCATGTCATCACAATCCCAAAATTCAATAAACAATGTTTTGAATAACATCAATATCGATGTATTTTTACTCCATACATTTTTTTTCCTCAATATTTTCTTAACTACTGAGTAAACATAAATAAAAATAGGGCCTCCGCAAACAGCAGAGACGTGTGTAAATACAATTACGAATTTCTTGACGATATATCGAGTAGAGATACCGGCAGGGTAAGTCTAGAGTAAGTGGATCTTCGACTAAACACTCGTTAAGAAATTACCTAAAGCTCACCTACGGCCGTATGTACTTCTAATTATTGCTTCATTTAACAAATGTAATTTACCCAATGGTTTGATAACACGTAACGAGTACAGTGGCGGCCGAGTACTCGGTTTGTATAAGCAGTTTCCGTCTCGTCACTGTACTCAGTACAGTGAGTAAATGAGCACACTCGGCCGCCACTGTACTCGTTACGTGAAATCAACCCTAAGTGTTGCCCTAAGTTTTGTCAGATGTCAGATGCAATATAAGTAATTAAGTACACTTAAAAGTGCGCTCATACAAAATAAAAAAAGGAAAATTGGATTTACTAACCACCGAAGTCGGATGATCGATGATTATAACTAACTTAAGTAGTTTGCAACGAACGATGACCTCGCGATCCTTTCGCGAAGGGTCTTTACAAACCCTCGACCGTAAATCTTAAAAAACCCATATCAGAATCAATCACAGAAACTAAACTTTACTTCACCAGCCTATCCGTCAAAAAATTACCCTATCAAAATACTCTAAAGACATAGCTGTCAGTGTGACCCGCGAACCTCGACCCTTTATTATTATTACGTACTACATAAAGCATCTTTTCAGTACCCGAGAGCTGAGAGCGGTATAAAATATGCCATTTTCTTTACACCCGCCGGCACTCACTGAGTGCGATCTAATTATGTGAGCATCTCTGCTTCTGTGGGTGCAATCTTCTTTGGACGTAGGAAGGAATGAGGATAATTGATACTTTGTAAGTACGTTGAAATTTAGGCAGGTGGTCTTAACAAAGTAAATGGTAACAATGGTGTATTTGTTGTTACTAAACTTCGTAATAGCTGAACAGAAGAAAGAAGTTGAATAACTTAGAGTAAGCTTTCCGTAGGTAGGTATTTATGCATAGTACAGCTAAATTTGGATAATTGGTGATGAGTCGTTATTAAGTAAGTTTGAAAACTTATTGCCTAGGCAAACCCGATTGGGGTTTTAAGGCAATTATTTTTTTGAAATATACTGTTACAAATAATTAAAAATAAAAGGACATTTCACCGATTATGTGTATTAGTATCTATATTTATAAAAATCAATTGCCGTGCGTTAGTCTCGCTAAAACATGAAAACAGCTCGAACGATCAGAGGTTTTGGTTTTGTTCGTTTCAATACTATACTTGGGTGGTTTAGAAAAAGTGAGTGAAATCGAGTTTAGCTGCGGGTTTATTATTAATTTTACAAAAACATTGTTTATTATCTGATCGATAAATAAGACGTATGGATTGGCCAGTGGCCATATTGGCCCCCATGGCCGGATTACCAGACTATAACCAATTACTCAATTCTCGCCCCACACCTATACCTAACAGTAGGTACCTACGTTACTACTTCGTACTCCAAACCTAGAACTAGTAAACAAACAAAGTAGGTAAACAGCTAAAGAAACTTGATAAGGCTCTTTTTCCTTGCCGCATCCATACTAAACACCACATCCGCCGCCTTCGCAACAGACTTGCAATGCAAATAAAAAGTTATTATTTCTTCCACGTCGTCGCTTGTCGGCTCAATTCCGAAATTCAATTTAGACTAGCTAGCTCTAAGCTCGAATAACACGTTACTCTCTTTCTTTGGACTTTCTTATTTCCGTTTTCAATGGTCTTGTTATCTATACTGATGTCCTTCTTGAGGCTGGGGATTTTGGCCATTGGAGAACTCTGTTAGGAAAGGAGTTTTTAGCTCGTTATTTTGACTGGGGCGAGTTTTGAGAATTTAAGAAGATTTCCTTATGGAACTGCAACTTAAGTACCTTATAATCACAAGAGGTTATAAAGTTAGCTTAAAGTTAAGTGACATTGTTAAGTACTGCGCACTTTATTTTTGTATTGCGTACAAGTTAAATTACATTTGTCAATCTAAGCAATTGCTAAGTAACGTTTATAAGTAAGGCCACAAGTTCCGAGGTAAAACTTAAGTCAATTCCAAAGAGCAAATAAATCCTATCCATCCATCAAAATCACCGATTTGATCCAACGCCGCACCGCCGCCACACTTTTAACAAAATGAACGAAAATGTCCCGTTTTTACACGAATCCACAAAATTGAAGGCAGATTCGCGAACCACTCAGCAAATTAAAAACAATATTAACTTTATTCAACCTCGCCGGTTTACAAACCGAAAGGAAATAAAAATCTTAATCTTATTATTCTATTTTGGAATAAAGTATTTAATGGGACTTCTGTTTGATCTAGATCAAAGCTTCAGTTTACTTAAATTGGCTTTTTACATGAGTGAGTATCTAATGGTTTAGTATTATCCAAGTATATTTTTGAATATATCTATTGACCCGAATCTTCCGCTCTTGCTTCAATAGATATCAATATATATTCATTCGATTACTCATACATTTTACATCAACTCAAGAACAAACAAACAACGATTAGAAACTGAATAAAAAACCAGCATGCCTGTACCTTTTTCGGAAGAAAACTACATCCACCATCCAATTCTCCGTCAAAAAGTTTTTATCATTCCGTACTTTAATATCAGCACTTCAGACCTTTATCATCAGACCTTTATTGCTTGCTAAATAGATCTGATAATCGCTCAGCACCAGCATTTGCGTCAAAGTCTCCCAAGCTATCAGATGTCAGCTTTTACTCAACACTTGACATATAACGTTCTACATGAACCAGGTCAAGACGCTGTTCCCAGCACCCGCAGGGTTGCTAACCGATCAATTATAAGACGCGCCTCGTAGGTGTGACACGAGAAGGCGTGCTCGTGCATAACTTGACGACTTAACTATTCAGGCAAAAGGTACAAGATTGGTGGAAGGCAGTAGCTGATGTTTGAAGTTTTTGTAGAGTTGATTGCAAGGAAAATTTGTACAACTAATTTCTTACAAACACAAATAACTCCTTTATGTAAAATTCTATAGTTAACTTACATGATCAGTACCGATTACTTTTCAATAATTATTTATAAATGTCAGCTTATTCTATAAAATCATCAATATAAAATACCTGTCCAAGCCAAGTCGTTTATAAGTCTCAGAGTCTGCTGTGTATACTTCTCCGACCTCACGAGCTTGTGGAACTATGCACCCTACCCTATGTTTCTTGTCTTCTTGCGCAAATTTTATGTCTGGAAAACGCCATTTATAATCAATAGGTATCAATTTTATCACCACCATATCCTTCGTCATTGTTAGTCACATCAGTGATACACGATATACTACGTATCATACTTTTTTCTATCTCTTTGTCTTTTACATACAAATAGCACCATCCTTCACTGCATTTCCCTCTCAGTGTAGTTAACTCGTGCCTCTATCTCATAGCACCACAAACTAGAGATAAACAACTGCGTGGTATTGTCCCGTCTGAGCGACGACGGCGCGTGTCGCCTCACTCTTGTGTGTGCTTCGAATAATTAATGCTAGATTCAGTTTAAATTGCTCGTCAAGTAATAGAGCATAGACTTTGTTTGATTTTTGACCTAAACACGACTGTCTAGCGGTCGAAAGTCGCATAATCACAGACCTTGGTTCGGAATGTAAAAAAAATGAATTCGTTTGCGTTGACTGCTAACTCACTGTAAAGTACTCACTGTAAAGTGGTGATGTTAGTGCAATATAGCATTTGTACAATAATAAAAAGATTTAGGGCCGATTTTTCAATCCTCTAATAAACAGCCAGACAGCATTTATTCGACCAATAGCAAAATATTGAATTTTTCAATCCTCAGATAGGGTTTATTGAACGAATAACTCTACTATCTGAGGAATAAATGTATCTGTCGTTTGAACGGCCAGATAACCGGTTATTTTACAGAATAAACATTGCATTCAATGACAGTTGTGTGTCGTTTGTCAAAAAAACGGTTTCTTTTTAGCTTTGAGGTTACAAAATAATTAGTTTTTTTCTCGAATTTGTATTTATTACAAAGAAAAAGTGTTATTATGGATATTTTTGACGGAATTGACGATTTGGCTATTGAAGAAGATGTTCTTATTAATGAATATATAAATACAACTGGAAGAAAACAAAGAATTGTTAGATCCAGGCATGATCACTATACTACGTGGGATTCAATGGAATTCCATCGCCGATTCAGACTTTCAAAGCAATCTGTGCTATATTTACTTTCTATGGTAAGAGATAAAATCGAGCACAAAACACAAAGGTAAAGTTAGCGTTTACACAGTAAAATACAGTTATATTGGAGTCTAGATACCTACCTATTAATATGTACCTTATATTAGCATTAAAAAAAAATGATTTAATTTTTGTTATTTGCAAATTAGCTTCTTGTTCTACCGAAAATAACACCCCTCAAATGAAGCAAAACACAACCATAACCTAAAACCACTTGTGTCAGAAGTGACAATTGCCCGTCCTGCTCTAACGCGTATACATTTAATATATTTGTTTCACTTGTCTGAAGTTAGCGTTGCCAGAGTCTAAATAATGAGTCAGTTAGCTATTCATGGTATAAATGACTATTGAAAAATAGAGAAACGTTTATGAGACGGATAAACAGCTTAATAAATTTATTCCCTTGGTAGTTATTAGGCGATTTATTAGAGGATTGAAAAATCAGCCCTTAGATATTAATAAGTTAATTTCGATATCAATCATCAACTTAGAAAATGCACAATTTTATTACAATGACCAACATTGAAAACAAAATGCTTCATTCAGCCATCTGGCAGTCATTTAAGACTAAGTAAAAAATAAATAACTTTAAGTAATCTCAGTCTCGTTCACATGCTTCAAAAATTATAAATCATATTTTGACCGAATTGAAGTCCACACCGAAAGAAACTGAGTGGTTACTATTGCATAATGCATATTCTCTCTTTTCTACACCAACATTTTAAGGAGGAAAGATTTGTATGCTTGTAATCAATAAACTCAACCGATTTTAAACATTTTTTCATCAACATAAAGCTACATTATTAACGAGTAACAAAGCTTATATTTAATACCCCTGCAAAGCCGGGGTAGGTTGCTATTTATTAATAAATGAGTAGTGCGGTTCAATTACCTCGATCAGTAGTCAGTTCTGTAATGTATGGCGCGCCTGCAATCGCTGGCCATGTCGGCCGATACATCAGCGCGGCACAAAACACGGCCCACTGGTTTTATTAATGAGCCCTGTCAGTGGCTAGTCAGTTTGTCTGTAACAGCCCAGTCGGCGCTGGACGCTAGTTAATAGTTTGTTAAATGGACTTGATGATAGCTGATTCGGGGCTTAATACAAAATTGTACATGAAACGTTTTCATATTCAACACCTTTATTTACGGCTATTGTTAAATTTTAACAACAATATCCAACCGTCCGAAGTATAGGTGGAAGGATGAAGTGACTAAAGCCCTCCAGGGACTTGAAGTTGCCCTAGCATGAACTAGCTGAAGATACTACAGATACAGGGTATAAGGAAAAGGGTGCTAAGCCGAAAAGGACTCATAGTAGGTACATCATTATGAACAACTTTGAATATCAAACCAACCCCAAAATTGCGAAAAAAACAGCTAATAAATATTGTCGAGTCATTGACAGTTTTCTATGGAACACCTTATAACCCTGTTTATCTTGAGCAAGTTCACGCTATCTTTTAACAAGAACATTATTTTACATTAAAAAAAAACATACAGACGAATTGATAACCTCCTCCTTTTTTGAAGTCGGTTAAAAACAAAAAACAAAAACCGATTTCAAGAGACCGACTATTGAGTTATTCATCTATTTGTCGCGCACGTACTTAATGCAAATTTAAGACTTTTATGGTTTTCTCATGGATACCATTATCAGAACTAGACTAAATTGAAATGGGACCAAATGGGAAGCGTCAGCTTTCTAATAAAAAAAGAATCATCAAAATCGATTCACCCAGTCAAAAGTTATGAGGTAACAAACATTAAAAAAAAAAAAATAAAAAAAAAAACATACAGTCGAATTGATAACCTCCTCCTTTTTTGAAGTCGGTTAAAAAGAAAAGGATGGCACCACTTGTCAGAATTATCTATTAGTCATTTTATCAAAGACTCATAAAAAATTTGAGTCGCTGCACCAACAAAGTGACCTAATTATTACTTCAAACCTTTTGTTAAATAATTATCTTCCTAGTTTACAAGAACAATATAATTAGAAGGAAATTAAGCTGACAAACTCTCTAACTAGTCAGTGTGGTGTTAACGCTCACCACTAAACTAAACCATAGCCTAACCACGCAGAAATGACATAATTCGTGCAACTCCATACGCAATCTCGTATATTATTCGAGCAAAATGGATGTTATTCGTGTAATTATTACAATCGTCACAATAACTAGAGTCGCGAGACGTTTGCGAGAGCACGTCGTGAGTGCTTTGTGGGGTGGCTCAAGTGTGTATTATAGTAGCGATTTATTTATTCTTTCAAACATGCGTCTACTAAGGAAAATCTTATATGATTTCATTGGAAAATCTACTGTACGAATAAGACATAAAGCTCACAGCATCAATATCGGAGAGGAGGGGTTTATTCACGATTAGGTTGGAATAGTTTACGACAAGTTTTCCATACTACGAGTACATTAGTCAATTTTCATATGAATAACAAGATTTAGTGAAATTTGTTCATTGTATATTTCATGATTATCAGGGCATATTGGTTTCCTATGTGTATTTTTGGTGTAATAAATATACAGAACTTATTGTAGAGTCCTTGATTTCTTAACACATGGACCAATCATAGGCGCGTGACACACTGTCACTGCAAAACGCAGCAGCGCAGCGGCTTCCTCATTAGGACTTAATATAATGAGAACAGTAGTCCAGTGTGCCTCAACCCTTAAGAAACGTTTCCACCTGTAGTTAAACGACTCTCGACTTAGACTTAATAACTTTAAAGCGTAAAATCGCGTAGTGACAAACGCTAGACGTTGTTTTAACTTAATAGCACAACTGACAGCGTAAATGGTTTAGTAATGGGTTAGATGTAAAACTATTGTGATGCATTGTTGAAGAGCAAACGGAAAACTGTGGAGCTAAGTGATAAAGAAGTGTTGTGTTTTAATTGCAATTTTATTCCATTACTAGTTGCGCCTCGCAGGTTCAGCCGCAGCTCTACAGAAACCGTTGATTTTTTTTGGGATAAATTGTTGCATATCCGTGGTACGAGTGATTTGTATACCTAATTTCAACCAAATTCATTTTGCTATTTTACGTGATTGGGCAACAGTTTTGTATTGGAGATGTCCATTGGCAGCGGTTACTACTTACCATCAGATAAAAATATAAACCCTTTCACATTTATAATATTAGTACGATAGTACAATGTACAAAATGAAATGTAAATTTATGGATGTTAAAATATCTTTAGCAGTTTATAATTCCATCACAAAATCTAGTGTCTCTATTATTTATTCTCCAACTCAGATACCTAAGGTATTAAGTCGCATACTAGATATCCCTAGGGACAGTCGCTAACGAAGTGTATCCTCTCCAATTATACGGTGGTGGCGCAAACTGATACCTATGTGGGCTTAGCTGTACCTACGTACTGATATCGATTGTGGCCAGTTGCCTGGAACTGGACTGAATAGTGTTGGAAACTCAGAGTTAAAAGGTACCAATTGCCTGGAACTGGACTGAGCAGTATTAAAAACTAAAAGTACCAAAAGGTACATCAAAGGTTAGAAACGACAAAAAAACATACAGTCGAATTGAGAACCTCTTCCTTTTTTGAAGTCGATTAAAAACAAAGTGTACTCAAACTTGACAGGGCGATTTGAATTTTAACCGAATGTTTTTGAGAATTGTGCCAAAAGTTTAATGTCAATAAATACAGGGTTAAAAGGAAAGGGTATGCTTAGCCTAAAATATATTAGGTTTTAGAGCTTTATTATTACGAAGACAATTGAATGTCACTTACGTGATAAGATGGACTTTTAGTGTTCGTCTACGCACATAAAACACACAAAAAATAGCTCATGGTACTCAATATTATCAACAGCGAAAAATACAACTGTTTCAGCATAGCGGGTGAAACCGCGGTCCGCAGCTACTCGTAGTCATAGATCTTACTTTGTATCAATCAATTATCGAAAACTCTATCTCTTTATTTATTTATCAGTTAAGTACTAATTTTCCGTTGTATTGACACAGCAGAATTAATTACTCGTATCGAACAGTCCACAGCCTGTTTGATCAGCATACCACATGCAGATTACTGGTTACTACCCTAGTATAACGCAGTGTAGTATATTCTGGCGACTGAGATATTATCTCGGTCACCTTCGCTCTCATTAGAAATGTCACGAGAGTGAGAGTGACGAAGATAATCTCGAGCGCCCAAGAATAGGGTCCCAGTACCGCTTCTACCTCTAAATTCGATTACAGGAGAGTGGGGAAATTAGTTTACTAGCGAGTAACTCAATTATTTGCACTTAACATTGTTGCTACTCAATTAGTTCAGTAGCTGGCTAGGTGTTTGTAACCGATCGCTGATTTAACGGACGGTGCGGTCAGTTTTCGGATGGGTGACCGGGAATGGGATTTACAAAGAAGAAATATTTGGTTGTGTTTCTTTGTTATGAAAGTTAATTTACTAGTAACTGTATATTGTGAATAAGAATCTATTGCCTAGATAAACTTGATTTGGGTTGAGCAATTAATGTTAAAAAATATTCTGTAATCTTTTTTAATCTTGTAATTCAGGGAATGTGTAAAAGTAAAAAAAAAACAGCGGGTGAGACCTCCGGGTGCAGCTGGTAAATATTGAGCGCTGTTCATTATTGATTAGATGACGCGTAAACGTTTAGGTCCTAGTCGTTTATCCTATACATCGATCTAGTCGGTGATCCTATACGAGTATGATGCATTCTAAACCAATTTACCTAAATGTGTAAATGTCACTCGTGGAAATCTTACGTATCGTTGTTAGTGTAATATTGAAAGTTCATATTATAATCCGACTGGCTAGTCGTAGTTTCACAATTCTTAGGCCTCCCGAAAGCCTCTGATATGACTCAGATGTAGAAGTTATAAAACCAACTACCGAGGCCTCCAATTTCAAGTTGTGGAGTTATTTTCCTACTTCTACTTTGACAAAAGCCTCTCGAGGGCCAGAAAACCTAAAATGTCCTTAAAAGTTATGTCCTCAAACTCGGGCGGTACATAAGTGGACGCTCCATCACTATCACTCAAGATGGCTCCTCATTTGTCACCCGAACTTCTTAGCATTTTTTTACCGACACAGAAAAGTTAAAAAACTAAACAGAAGACTGTGTTATGCATGAGAAATAGGCAGTAGACAGTAAAGAGCAATTTTTTTTTTAATATTTTTTTTCTGTAAATAAAATTTGTCGTATACTAACTGTTCTGTAATGAACGATCATGCTCTATTGTAAAATAATCTTTTATTATATTTGAATGGAGGCAAGTTGTGAGCTTTGAATATTTTGGTTACTTCTACACGATGCAACGGATCAATGGATTGAATTGAAATTTGAAGTGGAGTGTTTATATCCTGAACACTAGCGGCCCGTCCCGGCTTCGCACGGGTAGACTTTGGGATAAACGTAGAGTAAATTGAAATCAGTCCAGTCGTTCACGCGTGATGGCGTGACCAAAGGTGTTGAGAATAATTATAGGAACTCTTTGTTATAACCTCTATTCTCATGCTATTGCGTAACTATAGCAACCGTAGTTTGTTGATGCTAACTTGTCAATTTATAGTAAAAATTATCAATATAAAACGCACACTGTTTTGATAGATATGATTGAATTTGAACTTTGTACAGAGGTAATAAAGTGCAAATTGACTCTTGGACGTTAGGAACATACCTACATTGCTTAAACAACAGTGAGTGCTTGCAATTCAATATGAACTTAATACAATAGCAATAAAGCTCGTTTTAGTTAGAAAACGTTTGTATGGGAAAAAGAAAAGGGCTGTTTTTAGAGTTTTTCAATATTTCTGAGAGATTTTCTTAATATTTTTTTCCGTAAGAACCTTCTCCTAATATAAATAATAACAAATACAACAAAAAAAGAATTAGTGAAATCGGTCCAGCCATTCACGCGTGATGCCGTGACCAAGGAAAACGGGTTTCATTTTTAACACGCTTTTATTAGCTTCACCTGTATGTTTGTATGTTTGTATGTTTGTATGTTTGTATGTTTGTATGTTTGTATGTTTGTATGTTTGTATGTAACCGACTCCTTTGAGCGCGTTTTTGACCCACTTTAAACGGTCAGATTTCTTTCAAACTTTGTAGATATATCGAGGACCGATGACAATACACTAAACAAATCGTGTTTTTTAGTTTTTTTAACTATTAATTTTTTTAACACGCTTTTTCTATAAAGTTTCTTTAACTTTTATACCGTTTAACTTACAAATGGTAGTTTCGTCATTCGAGTCAGAGAACAGAGTGGCGCAGTGGAAGCGTGCTGGGCTCATAACCCAGAGGTCCCTGGATCGAAACCACGCGCTAGAAATCTTTTTGCTCAATATTTTTTGTTACACATCAATTTTATTTTATGAGGTCTGAGGATCGAAACCACGCGGCTACAAATCTTTTTGCTCAATATTTTTTGTTATGCATCAATTTTATTTTTAATTTGCTTGAGCAGACGGCCAAAATCGGATAACACCAACACATTTGTACATATTAAGGATGGTTAATAGTTAGCAAATCGAACTAAAAAGCGAAAAATAAATAATAGTTAAAAAAAACTAAAAAAACACGCTTTTTATAAAAAACCGAACTAAAAAAATAGAAAATAAAATTTTATAAATTTAAATTAAGAATAGGGTTGAAAATTTCAATAAATATAAATTAATAATAGTGTAAATAAATAAATATATGTATTTTATTTTTAAAAAAGCGTGGGGTGCTTTCTAAGATATTATCAAAATGCTAATCACTCTACTCATGTCTGTCAATACAAAATGTATCTACAAAATATATAATATCTACATAATGACCCATGCACCCCACGCTTTTTAAAAATAAAATACATATATTTATTTATTTACACTATTATTAATTTATATTTATTGAAATTTTCAACCCTATTCTTAATTTAAATTTATAAAATTTTATTTTCTATTTTTTTAGTTCGGTTTTTTATAAAAAGCGTGTTTTTTTAGTTTTTTTTAACTATTATTTATTATATAGAATATAGATATAGATTATATCTACTAACTTTTTATCCTGAAGCATATTATCATTCCTGTAGGATACTGTGAGCACCACAGGGCTCAAATGGTTTACCATAAACTACTTCTATATTAACGTTCTATTATTCTCTCGAAACCTCAAAAGCGTCGTCTGTATAATTTTTCTGGCGTCACACCGCGATACATAATCCGCGCGACTCGCAAATGGCGTGTTATCACACACTTGCGTCCCGGCAACGCGTATCACATTATACCGACCTGGTCTAGTCTGGGACCAACAGGCTACATACATGGAGATAGTTTGGCTTACACCGTTATTATACATTAAGCCACGGATGGCGAGCTTTTATTGATCAAAGTGGCATTTTTTTATTATAGACGTGCTGTCAAATAATTTTGACTTGCTAGTAATTATTAGGCGGTGGCTCAAAATATTTTGTCGTATGTTTTTGGTCGCTATCCATGCGCTAGGCCATAGACAGTAAACAGTGACTTTATGGTCTAAAAAGTGGTAATTAGAATCAGCTTTATTTTAACAGTCAAAGTGGGTAAGCTGTACCAGTCAGATAAACATTAATGAGCAGGTTCGCCTGATCACGACTTACTACTACTACGGTTATACGGTTACAATCTGCGATAGGAGCTTCCAGAAGATTCCAGAAGACTGACCTACTTTTGTGTTTATGTCTTCAGTGGCTCAGCTTACGGTTACAATCTGCGATAGGAGCTTCCAGAAGATTCCAGAAGACTGACCAACTTTTGTGTTTATGGCTTCAGTGGCTCAGCTTCAGTGACTACCGGTCTTCGTGTCGTCTTTGTTAACAGCTAGTTCTGTAGCAACAGCCCCCGTGTGTCGCTAAACTAACTCGGTAGTCATATTTGCATACAAAGTGCGGACACGGAAGGGATCCGCATTTTTCAGGAGCAAATAATGGACGTTAAATATTTTAACGGGACCCTTTCCTTGGAAATAGTGTCGATATTCTATTATTTATACACGCCATCTTGTCCGAGTTACGGCACTTGTTCTCGATGTTTATACGGACACGGCCCTTTTGTTGGTTTACGGGTTTGTTTTGGTGCTATTATTTTTAAATGCTGTTGTGTTTGTGATATGTGATAGCTGTAGTTGTGTAAAACTGAGTTATTCAGTTGGGTGCGAATCATGATTTAATCTATATTTCAACTTTTATTTCATATAGAATGATTGTTCAGCTCTTCAGCTCTTTTTCTCAGTCAGATTCTATCGTTACCTTAGGTAAAACATATATCTTTGATAGGTATATAACCCGTCATATTTCCGTACAATTGTCAGGATTACTGAGCTGCATAGGAATAAAAATTAATGGTAGATATACGAGTACAAATCGGTTTTAAATTTCTACGAAATTCTACGAAGAAGAGCTTATTTAGTCTTGTTTTGTTATTTTTCTTTGAAACGTTAATATTAGAATCTTTTTTAACTTCAAAGGTTATAAATCAATGAAATCAAAAATATTAATACAAACTATTTGAGAATTAAGACCTAACTTAGAAAGTCTCAAAGAAAATGAACTAATCTAAGTAAATGCTTGTCCAAACAATTTATCACTACTTTAGTAAGTTCGTGAATCAGAAAATATTACCTAATTTGAATTTATAACTTATTCAAAAGTTCGTGACTTCAATTTTCTGAGATTTATCAGTAAGATACGGTAATAAGACATGTCAGATCTTGATGTAACTTATGTTAGAACATATTTTTAGCAAAATACTTACTATTTACCAACTTTTACAATTTTGAATTAACTTCTTGACAACACCAAAACGTTACTCAAATACCAAAGAGCTTAGATCAAACGAAATATTACTACTACGTGTAACTACTAAAAAGTTATCTTCACTCAAAATAACTCTTTTCAAATTAGAATTTTATGTTTTTCAATGGGTACCTAAGTTTTTCCTGGCTTACAACTTTTCTTTTATTTATACGTTCTTTGACCCCGTATTTGAATGGACTAATAAAATACTGCTTTTATTCACTAAAGGACACTATCCCGAATCCGGGACCTTCACTCTTTTGATTCGACCCTTCACTCTTCGCTTCACGCTTTGATGGGTTCACTCCACTGTTGATACTTATTGACAATTGGGTCACAATACCGGGAAGTACTTTGATGTAAGTGGTAATTTTCTCTTTTCTTCTTTCTATAAAAAGGTGAGGTAAAGAAAGAGAGATGAGACTATACCGCATTGTCATATTCACGTACTACAGGGTTATTCATAAAGGGTATGCTGAGCCGAAAACGGCTCATAGTACTCATTATTATGAACAACTTTTACTATCGGATCAACCCGAAATTCGCGAAAAAAAAATCAGCTGTTCCACGACTTTTTTTCGAGTGTCATTGACATTTTTCTATGGAACAGCTGTTTTTTTTTCGCGAATTTCGGGTTGGTCCCATAGTAAAAGTTGTTCAAAATGATGAGTATTAAGAGCCCTTTTCGCCTTAGCATCCATTAAAATTGTAACTTCTATTCGTGGATTTATTTTATCTTCGTGAGAAGATTTGTCACATACCACCAACCACCGTTTGTTGTTGTTCTTTTTCTTGTACATAGACATCGAAGCGACGATGTGGTCGAAGATGTAGCACGTTTGCCTAGGAAAAACCTATTCACTCTATTTTTGAACAACCCCGGGTTGTACTTTCTCAGAAAAATAGACGTCTGTAGTGAGTTACGTACCTCTGTTGTTCTTGTCAGAAGGAAGTTGTCAATATTTTATACAGTGATTAAGTTTAAGCAATGTTTATAAATTAGGCCTTAAATAAGTACATAATATCAAGGCAAGCACAACTAATCCAGCGACAGTTCGCCGATACGTTTGCATCCATACTTCGCATGGAATTCCATTTGCAATCTTGCACCCTCACACACGAGTAATTCTATAACCATTAACATTCAATGAACCGATCCTGAAATCCCTGAAACTGGAATCGGTTGATTCGTTAGTTCCCCGTCGGTTTGCGCTTCGCCGAGCCGTTCGCTTGGCTGCCGCATGTCGGTAGACTTGCTGATGGATCGCTCGCTCTACCGTGTGGGATTTACGCTCAAGGGAAACTATAGAGTTACTACCTGAATACCAAGTGTCTGGAGTCCTGTATGCTTGTTGTAGTGCGTAAGTTGCAGCCGCCATCGACTACGAAACTCTGAAATTTGGAGCTAATGATCCACAACTTCCATTATTTCACTACCGTTGCTATTTTATACACTTTTTTGTAGAAAATTTTCGTTTTATTTTTAATCAAGTTTCTCTGTATGTTTAAATTAAATTCAGGATTAATAATTATATGAAAGAAGATATAAAGTATCAACAATAATTGACACATCGATCAAGATTGATATGGGTAGGAGTCGATTAATGATTATTAAAAAGATATAACAATCGAATACAACAATCAAAAAAAAAAAGAAAACAATCGATATGAAACTTCATATCTATCTTATTTGATTATTAATCACTGAGTTAGAATTAAAAAACAGAAAAACTTGATTTGTGCAAGATCATCTCAACTCACTAATTCGATTCTTATTCGAAACTTGCAGTCAACCAAGAATTGGGCTTCTAAAAGTTAATAAAATCATAGTTCTTAAGTAGGCACCTCAAATATTTCAGTTAGTTTTCTAATTTTAAGTTTTGCTTATTTAATTTAATTTATTCTCGACGTGTCTAATATTAACATTCATTAGCCAAAGCTCAGGTACAGTTCGCATATTCATAAAGATCATGAATTCCCGTACACGAGGCAATCGTCCCCGGAATGGGCATTAAGCGAGTTAGCGTATTAATTAATTAAAATGTACAATATACCGTATTGGCTAATTATAGCGATTATTATGTCGTATAGACACAGTGTTCCTGAAACCAGAACGCGATCTCGATCTTATTGCTGATTCTGAAACGTTTATTTTTCATTATAGCAATATGCTGTCAAGAAACGAGGAAAATTATTTTTAAAAGGCTTATCAGCAGAGGCAAGCGCTTTATTTTCGTGATGGTAAGCGCTAAGCTTCCCAATTACCGATTAGTTTGGATTAACAACGAACAAAATAAGTAAACATTCCCGTTTAAATTTTAGTCCCGTTAGATAATTTCAAAATCATGTGTTACTCCTACAAATCGCAAATGTTTGTTTCAATACAAAATATTGAATTTTAAATATGTCACTACGAGTATAACTTACCAATTTTCCTCAGTGAGAAAAAGTCAGGTATATTTTTAATATTCTACTGTACCTACTGTGTACCTTTATATTGGCTTATTATAATTAACAATGTTCGCGCCGCATTAGTGACGGTCTGCGAGCATTTCACAGCTCACCGACCCCACTTCTGATACCAGCTCGATTTCAGACAGATTGACACAGGCGGGGTTAACTTTGGCTTCAATTTGGACATCAATCAACTGGAATTGAACGATCAAACAGTTTTTGTCAAACTTTATTGTAATAAGCCTGTCTAGTAACTTTATGTTATTGGAGAAATTTATTTTTTCGGTCTGTCTCTGACTTGCTTAGACGGTGATGTGAATTTTTATGACGTGAAATATCAATTTTTGTGTGATGAAAAATGGTTTAATCTAAAATGAAATAATTATGTTTTGCTAGAGACAATTTTGTTAGTATGTGTTTACTTTACAGTCAACGTTTTTTCAAGGGTTATGAAATTCACAGGAAAGTCATCTCTTGGACCAATAAAATTTAACGTGATCAAACATCTTGAAGGATGAGCATGAGAGTGATAAAAGAGTGAGCGACAGGGTAGAATCTAGATCCCTAAAATGACAGCGATATATCTGCGTCACTCTAACTCACAGCAAGTTGCAGTAAGTTGTCTCTTTTTGTTACCATAATTTAAATTCTCTTTTGTTATTGTTTTCATCAAGAAACAATGGCTGTAGAACAATTTCGCCACGTGGTTAATTACCACTCTCATTCTGAATTCCTACATCTTCTTCCCATTTACCTTTGTAAACCTGTCCTATATAACAGCCATTAGTAACAAAGGGCTGTAATACTCCAATTTCCTTTGACCCTTCTATAAGGCCTTAAAGCACCTTGCAACCCAACCCATAGGCTAAGAGTTCCAAAAATTAAGCAAAGATGTTTTGAAGCTATTAAAAAAAGATCAGATCAGATCCCTTGGATTGAATACTTATTTACTTACCTCTTTTTAGAAATATTTTATATCATGGTATCAATGTTAAAAAATTATGAATAGGCTAATTATAATTAAGTAATATTTTAAGCTATTTAGCGTAAAAACCTAAGAAAAGTAGATAGATAGATAGATAAACTCTTTATTGTTCACACCATAAATTACAAACAAAAGGATTATAGCACCTAAAACTAGTGCGACAACTTTCGGCCTTATCGCTAAGAGCGATCTCTTCCAGGCAACCTTAAAAGTACCAACAGTTTACTGTCAACCTCTAACACAAATCCCTATTCTCAACCACGTTCTACTGTGTAATACTTGCCGAAAAATATCTTACATCTTATATGCCAAGCCTTTAATCACACTTCAAATCAGCAAAAATCTGGGCCAAATTGGATACCCACCTAAGTTTCAATACGTAGTACAGTTATTGTCACGCAACGACCAGTTGACTTTTTGCGCACCTTATTAAACTCAGCCGGCGTATCTCCTCCCACACATTACACATCATCACCACAATTGGGTCACCATAATTCCCAATAAAATAAATTTAGGCAATCATTCGGCCGGCAGAGTTACAACTGAATCAAATTGCCAGTAAAAAGTCCAATTATCAGAGCCCCTAGAGAGCGCGACTTGTTGCGGCCAATTTTGTTTGATAAGGCGGAGGCAGACTGGCTTTTAATACTAGTTTTTTTTTTCAACTATATTGACTCACAAAAAAATATGAAGAATGCTTTTAATATTTCCTTAAACTAATAGATATATTATTGTAGTAATCTAGATTTTCCAGTGAAATGTTGGACTATACTAAAATCATTCAAAAATTGGCTGCTTTACACCATTAATGTAATTAAAAAACTGTAGCAGTAGGTGTGTCAGCAACTTATGACCTACCATTAAAATTTTATATTTCGTGTTAAAAATCCAGAAACAGACCCAAGATGCAGTACAATGCGTAGAATGATAGCCACCCTTTCTTCTATAATAATTTATGGGACTTCCTCATAGAAGCATACATAATAAATCTTAGCATTAAATCTTGCCTGTGCCAAGTGTCCGAGGACACTTCCAAATAAATAGTGGCGTAGAAAGAAAAGGACGGCTTTGGTTTGGCTTTAACAAAGAAAAGAAAAAAATAGCATCAAACCACCTCAGAAATGTTAAGATACAATCGGAAAAAAACGCAAAACAACTTTCCTTTAACATCAAACCATTTGCATCCAGTTTAAATGGAAAAACCACCGATAGCCGAACGAATTCAACTGCATTCGTAATTTCTGACCTGAAAACAGCACTCTACTATCTCTTCAGTCGCTATTATAACTCCATTTTATCTACATATTTTTCTAGTTATCCTGTTGATTAGGTAATCCACATAAAAAGCGTTGATTGTCCATCTAATGATAGAGCTATCTTGTTTTTCGGTTTGCTGTATCACGTGACTAAAAACAAAATAAAAATAAGATTAAATCGGTCGATGGGTTTAAGCAAAATATTTAAGAACCTGCTCTCACAGATAAAATACGGACCACCTGCAAAAAAAGGTTTTGAATGAATAAATTTGCAAATTTTCGATACAAATAAAAATAATCATGTATCTAACTACACAAAAATAAACATTACTTATCAAGATATTCAAATTGCCCCTTCGCGAATAATGATTAATTCAAAAATAAAACATCCAGAAAGTATGACATAATCGCTGATACCAACATACTTACTATAGTCAAAAACGAGTCGCAATTGCCTTAATAGAGCCACGAGTATTTTGTCTGAATAGAATGACCTTCAGTACCCTAGCGACTGTTGGGAAACTGACATGATACGATATTTTGTCTAATTCACGTTATTAAAGTCATACATCTGCAATATTCTACAGCAAATAAAAATAGTAAAAAACTCCCTGATAAATAATAGTAATAAGTGATAAAAGTGAGCTCGACCAGAGAGATTATTTTGTTTTGTTCTATCATGTGAGTGTTATTGTATTTTGTCAATTAATAATCGTGGCTGTTGGCTAGACTTTAGTGTTCAAACAAACTTTAGTGGATGAAAACGTTTCACCATGATTTTAATTGTGCTTCTATTTTTCTGTGCAATTTTGATTTACTTTTATTATAAAAAACAATCCGATTATTGGAAAAAAAGGAACGTTGTTCAAGCGAATGGAGTGTTATGGAAGTTTATTACTGGAAACCGTTCCCTGCCGGAATATATCAAAGAAGTGTACGAGACACATGACTCTCATGTGGGGATATTCTTCGGATCCATACCAGCTTTAATTGTGAAAGACTTAGAAGATATCCAAGCTGTCCTTGCTGGTGACTTTCAAAGTTTCTACAGACGTGGTTTTGAGCTCAATCCAAGCGATCTTTTGGGCGACAATCTTCTTTTCATTGATGATTTCAAAAGATGGAAGTGCATCAGACAGAAGCTGTCTCCAGTTTTCACAAGCTCCAAGTTGAAGAATATGTTCTATATACTAGACAAATGTGCAAAAGATTTTGTTGATTTACTAAATGACGATGAAAAAATGAGACAAAATCCTTTCAATGCTCTCTACACTTATACCACTGCTTCGTTAGGCGCAGCAGTATTTGGTATAGATACTAAATCGTCAAAAAGCACCATGGACTCACCCTTCATAGACATGGCAACGAGATCAGTAGAGCCTTCATTAAAATTAAATTTAAAAGTGATTATAAATAGGGCGTCGCCAACGCTGTTCCGCTGGTTGAACTTGAGAATATTTGGTGAGTTCGAAGAATTTTTCATAGGCGCTGTCAGAGATGTTATAGAGAGCCGTCGTAATATGACTGAAAAGAGACATGATTTCATCGAAATTTGTCTGGAGCTACAGAAGGAAGGTGTTATACGAGACGTCCAAACTGGATATGAAATAGAACCAACAGTCGAAGTACTAGCAGCGCAAGCATTTTTCTTCTTTATAGCTGGGGCTGATACATCGGCAAATACAATACATTTTGCGCTATTAGAACTAGCAGGTGAGCCAGAAATATTAAAAAAAGTTCAAGAAGAAATTGATTCTGTATTTGAAAACGTCGAATCTTTAACTTACAATGATATTGAGAAAATGCAATATTTGGACATGGTGCTTTCTGAATCAATGAGAATGTATCCAGGAATCGCATCAATACAGAGACAATGTACTAAAGATACCGTGTTGCCGGCGTCAAAAGTCAAAATAGACAAAAATACAGAGGTATTGATACCAATTTACGGAATACATAGAGATGAGAGGTTTTATCCAAATCCTGATGTCTTTGATCCAGAGAGATTTGCACCACAAAATGCATCACAGATAAAGAATTACAGCTACCTACCGTTCGGAGAGGGAAATAGAATTTGTATTGGTAAGTACCTAAACTCTATAGATACTCTTATTAGATATATTGCACGTAGTGAACGTTTGACACCTACTCACTTTTCCAACGTAAACAAAAACATAATTTTAAAAAATCTATTAAATTGGTCGAAAATAAAGCACGCAAGCTAGAGAGGATACAATCTGTGTTAAAAAGTTCTTAGCATCTCCTACGTCTACATTATGTATGTGTGGAGTAAACTTTCATAATTACTTCATTTAAAGATTTATGAATAAACATAATATCTCAATTTGCGGATTTTGAGCTCGTTTGTCTACATAATTATGATAATTAGCTGCTTAGATCACTAGATGTTTATTTAAGTTTCTATAACAAACTTTGAATTGTTTGTCATGGTCAAAATTTCACCTACTTTGGTACCTTTTCATCTCCTTTTAGATGTTCAGGAAAGTGAAGTTGAACAGTTTAATTGAGAAGCTGTTTAATCAGGTCATACTTAAACATTAACGATGATTTATTTGATTTCAGGTAATCGTTTCGCTCGACTCCAAGTGAAAGCAGCGTTAGCGTGGCTTCTCAGAACATACACCCTCAGCGGACCGAAGTACTCACCAAAGCGCTTTGAACGAAGCCCGTTTGCCTTACGTGACACACAAGCGCGGTACCAGCTTACCAGGAGAGATGTTTAGACAATAATTTGTAATTTCATCAACGTTAGAATTAATAAAAAAGTTTCTTACTACAGCACTTTTTTTTAGTACTAGAAGCGTGACTTTCAAATATTTCGATTGTAACCTTTACAAAAACGGCTTAGGTTAACTTTTTAAATCTGCTTGTTTTTTGTTGCACGAGTTTAATGCACTAATAATCGCAGGCACGAATTATATACAACAAAAACGACCGAAAATAAATAATCATGTACACAGCACTTTGTTATTATTTACGAACCACATACTTTGGCAGGATTGTGGCGTAGTTGCCATAACAGGTTATCTAATTCAAACACCAAGCACGAGTATCTGAGGCACGAGTATGATCAGTGAGGTGACCTTGTCCTGCAGTACACTCGCGACCGCAGAGACACTGACTCGATACATGATCTCTCTGTTTATTGTTTTTATAATCGTGAAAGAATTTATTTATTCCAGCGGAGAAGGATAACATAACATTGTCGACCTTGAAGTAAGAACTAATTTATATGTAGATAAAAAGTTACTCTGTGTTTTGTTATGGTTTGGTAGTCAGGTATTATTTAATTTTGAAATGTAAGGAAATAAAAATATAATGGAAGGTAATAGAGATTTTTTTAATTATTATAGTTTTATTGGAATATTCTTATCATTAAAATAAAGTGGACGTCAAATGTTGACCTATTTATAGTAGACACTTCGTTAAAACGATAGATAACTAATAAATGTAATCATGTAATTTGTTTACGCTCAAATTTTTAGCATTCCGAAACGCCAAAATTGTTAACACGGTACGTAAAAATAATTGAATATTTACGTGTCCACTTTAACATTACTCCGAAAGTAACCGTTTTTGTCCCAAATATAAAATCGAACCCCTAAAATAATAGCTGCCTACACGAACAAAATCGCAATATTGTACAGACACAAGCAGAAGTATCGGGACCTTTCCGACAATATGGAGGGTTCCACTTGCAATAAGTGAAAATTCCCGGAACCGTGACGGCTGCTTGTCATTGATATTTGATACGGGAACGGATTTGTCTGACACTAAAATCTTTGAACGACAATACAACCCGTAAGGACAAAACGCTCTCGTTTTCCTTCAAAATCCCGTGATGAAATCCCTACTGCATGGTACATAATACAATGTATTTTATTATCAACCTGTATAGTATTAAAATAATATTCAATAATTCTTATTATGAACCACAAAAAATATTCATTTAACTTATAAAACAATGAAAAAAATACATTAGATAAAAGTCTACATGCAGTACTGTGGTAAATAGAAGATTCTCTACAAAATTGTTTGCCCGATGATGTCACATCCAAATTAATATGTTATTATTATTTTCCAACACAAACTTACTTCTGTACAAGCTTTTCTGAATAAAATTATTATTACAAAAAAAAAAAACAAAAACCGACTTCAAGACTAACAAACTTAAAACTAAAAAGTAGAAAATAAAATTTTAATTAGTTTAAAATCAAAGAGCATTAGAAGGCAACTAAAGATTATAATAGAATCAGTTATAGTTTTGGAGTCGGTGCCAGTCAAAGTAAAGTCAGCAAAACTGTCCCTGGCTGGCACCGACTCCAAAACTGATTCTATTTTATCTTTAGTTGTCTTTTAATGCTCTTTGATTTAAACTAATTAAAATTTTATTTTCTACTTTTTAGTTTAAGTTTGTTAGTCTTGAAGTCGGTTTTTGTTTTTTTTTTTTTGTAAAAATAATTTTATTTTTTAATTTTGAGTGGGAAGTAAGCAGTGGCAGATCCACGATTTTATTGTGATGTTATTATGTGTGATTGCTTAAACAATGCATATTTATGCGAAAGCAGCGATTGCGTTTGATTTGCTGTCAGTTCCGTTGTCTGTCTCCGAAACCCATCATCAGATCTATATGAAATTTAAATGGGACCATTTCGGAATAAACCCCTATCGAATAAAAAAATAATTTTGCAAAACCGTCTATATTTGACGGAGTTATGCCCGAACATACATAAAATATATATATATATATATATATATATATATATAAACATCAGAATTGAGAACCTCCTCTTTTTTGGAAGTCGGTTAAAAATCGGTCTAAAACCGAACTCAAAAAACCACACGAGGGCTTCTATCAATCATAATGAAATTCTCGTCAAAGTTATTACAAACTTTTCGAATTATAAAAGTTTAGTATTTCTTCTTACGCAATATCAACTTTACATTAGGTGCTTGTTTGTTGGAGAAGACCTACAAGGGTATAATATATTATTCTAAGATATTATTTTCATAATGATGAATTTAGAGAAGACGAGCAACCGAGCAAGCCACCGGGTAACAATGTTTGGTTTATACGATTTGTGGTATCACATAACGAAACGCTGGAATATACTGCATTTATTCACTAGGAAATTTGATCAAAAGCCATTTTCTTGTCGTAAACTTGGTCATTTATCTCTTCAAACGAACACATGCTGAAATTATCCGCTGCTGGCATCTCTGGCAGTAATCAGTAGTAAACACGTAGAATTTAAAATATGTTTTCTGTTAGAAGAACGGAAAACTGCTCATTTTTAATCATTGGAAAAAAGTGCTCTCTTGATGCCCATTTCATAAATATTTAGACTTTCATATAGAAACTTCAGGCCATAAATAACTTCTGATTTTGATTAACGCCTCGAGGCCTTCTGCTCGCAGAATAATTCCGATTCTGTCTGATTTGCCGAATTCATAAATCGGAACTTGCTCTAACTTTGGATTTACGAGAACCATAAACCGTATTTACGGATAATTTTACGGATTTATCGACTTTATTGGCCCGACACATGTCGGTCATGTAAATTAGTTCCGGGTAGGTTAGAGCGGTTTTAGAACTAATTTTGGTTTCAGAGGTTGAGCAGCGGAATATGAAAACAAATTATTGAGCTATTAAAATGTTTTTAAACTTAGGAAGCATAGTCAAATGTGTTTAAAAACCTTTTTCGAATAATTGTATTCGAGTGTCAACCACAAATGTTCAAAACATACTGCATGACTAGTAAAAAACATACAAAATTCATCATATTTTTAAGAACTAAAGTTTCTCACTATAACAATCCTGATTCATAATTTTCTCCTGATAAAAAGTTTAGACACTAGAAGAGCTAAGCCACCAAAGTTTTTAATCCAAAAAGAGATTAGGCGAAGTTTCACAAAACTAAAAATGTAGCCGACAAGCAAGTTGGCACAGTGCCGAACTAAGTTCCGTGGCAAAAAACTTCGGTGGTCGCGTCAAATTGGTTTTTGAACATTTTTACAACGTAACGATGAGTTGTGCGTTTCAAAAGTAGGCTATAAAAAGTTTAACTGAACGCATTTATTGAAGGTTTTTCTTGTGACACGGAGTTAATTTAGTTTGATTTTAAGAGTTTAAGATTGCGGAGACCACATAAAAATATTTTAGATTTGTTTTATAGGTCCTGATTTGTTAAAACAATAAACTCAGTCGCGCCTAAAAGATTCTTCCAATGTTTTACAATTTTGCTAAGCATAGTTATTATATTGTTCTATATCATTGTTTATTCAAATAGTTTTGACAAATCTATTTAATCTAACAGAAACATTAACACAAGTGCTTATAAATATGATTATCAGTCTGATACCGACATAATCACATACGTTATCAATAAACTTGCTTGTATATGAAATATTGTGAAATCGTCACAATTGCTATGATTGTTTATTTATAGACGCTACAATAATCTTGTTGCTTCACAGCTATCTTTGTTTACGCCTTAAATCTAATGAACTCTTACATTATCTGCTGCCATAAATACATGTTATTATTATATTTTTACAGATTGTAGCTGTCTGGAGCTCCAGTGTACTAGCGGACCACAGTAGAGAGAACACATCTCACGATGATTATATTGGTGCTACTATTTTTGTGCGCTATTTTGATATACTATTACGTGTATAATAAGAAGAAATCAAACTATTGGAAGAAGAAAAATGTTGTTCAGGCAGATGGAGTCATGTGGAAGTTCATGATTGGCAACCGGTCTCTACCAGAACATATCAAAGATGTATACGACGCCTACGACACCCACGTGGGATTATTTTTCGGATCCCAACCAGCGCTGATTGTGAAAGAATTAGAAGACATCCAACATGTCCTTGCTGGAGATTTCCAAAGTTTCTACAGACGTGGTTTTGATTCTAATGCCAGTGATCTCTTAGCTGATAACCTTCTATTCATTGAAGACTTCAAAAGATGGAAATGCATTCGACAGAAGCTGTCTCCTGTTTTTACTAGCTCAAAGCTAAAGAATATGTTCTACATATTAGACAAGTGTGCTAAAGATTTTGTAGATTTACTACATGATGATGCGAATATGAGAAAGAAACCGTTTAACTCTCTTTACACATATACCACAGCTTCGATCGGTGCTGCAGTTTTTGGCATAGATATTAAATCATCAAAAAGCACCATGGACTCACCTTTCATAGACATGGCGTGGAAAGCAGTTGAACCATCATTCAAAACCAATTTAAAAATATTGATCAATAGTGTGTCACCGACATTATTCCGCTGGTTGGACTTGAGAATATTTGGCGATTTTGAAGATTTTTTCATTGGCGCCGTCAGAAGTGTCATAGAAAGTCGTCGTAATATCACTGAAACGAGACACGACTTCATTGAAATTTGCCTGGAGCTACAGAAGGAGGGAGTCATTCGAGACGTCCAAACTGGGTATGAAATAGAGCCAACAGTCGAAGTTCTAGCTGCGCAAGCCTTCTTCTTCTTCATTGCTGGTGCCGATACTTCAGCAAATTCTATTCATTTTGCGCTTTTGGAGCTAGCAAGTCATCCAGAAATTCTGAAAAAAGTTCACAAGGAAATTGATTCAATATTTGGAAATGCTGAGTCGTTAACCTACCATGATATTGAGAAGATGCATTATTTGGACATGGTGCTTTCTGAATCTATGAGAATGTACCCAAGCATTGGGTCGATACAAAGACAATGTACCAAAGACGCAGTGCTTCCAGCTTCAAAAGTCAAGATCGATAAAGATTCAGTGGTTGTGATACCAATATATGGTATTCACAGAGATGAGAGATTTCATCCAAACCCCAACGTTTTCGACCCGGAGAGATTTTCTCCAGAAAATGCTTCACAAATGAATAATTACAGCTACATGCCATTTGGAGAAGGAAACCGAATTTGTATTGGTGAGTGTTTTAATAATTACTAGCTGCAACCCCGCGGTTTCATCCGCGGTCATTTTTTTTAATAATAATAAACCTACGTTACTTTTAATACCTGCAAGAATATGTGTACTAAGTTTCATGATGATCGGTTAAGTAGTTTTCGCGTGACAGCGTAACAAACAAACTTACATTCACATTTATAATATTCGTAAGGATATAATACTAGTTTCTCAAAGAAGCTACCTTAATCCAAACATACAGAACTTGACATTTATACTATAAGTACGTAGGATACTATATTTGGCAAATGAAAGTATTTTTTCTAGCTTCTCCAGCAGTTCTATGTACCTATATTATATTCTCAGCTCGGCTAAACTTGAATGCTTTATTTATTGAAGCGTCAAACACGTTTGCAAAGCCGAGAGTTGATCGTCTATCTAACAGGTAACCTAAGGCTGGGATTAATAGATTTTACAAGACTCGTGTGGAATAGTCGCTCGTAGACATCACTAGTAAATGTTCTTAGTACTAGTACAAAGAATATACGTAATACATTGCACAATTGTGCAATGTATTACTACTTACCAAATTGCAAATTGTACAATGTTTTCTATTGTAAATATATAATACCTATGATATTTTATATGGTATGGTGAAAAATTTACCAATGAAATAATACAATTAAAATACAATTCTGCAAAATTAAAAAACTAAATTAGATTGATAAACATTTAGTATTATGAAATCCTAGTACATAATTATTTAATTTCACCAATGTGTTGAAAAAAACAAAGTTAGAGATAAGTTAAGATTAGTTCGCGGTCAGTTTCCTGCTTAGCGGATTAAAAATTATTGTCTAACAATTTCATCATCTATGCAAGACATTTGTAAGGTTCATTTTTCTAACAAACACCACAAGTCCGCTTATAAAACTGTATGAAATGGAGGAAAGGTCCATTAGCGTCTATTTTAGTTTTGTCCAAAATAGACACTTATATTGTAGGCGTTTTTTTAGTATTATTTTCTAATTTCAGGTAATCGGTTCGCTCGCCTTCAGGTGAAAACAGCTCTAGCATGGCTGCTGAAGTCCTACACACTGGCCGAGGCGAAGTACGCGCCGAAGCATTTCGAGAAAAGTGGGTTCGCTTTGCGCGATTCACAAGCTCGCTACGAGCTGATCAGGAGAGATGTTTAGATGAGACTGTGTGCTTAAAGTGTACTTTTCATTTTAATGCCTAGAAGTGCTTACACTTCTAGGCCTTTTACATAGTCACTTTAGTTGTTTTATACGGACCTAAAACAAAACATGCCAAAAAAAACTTAGCGTGACGTTGAGCTATTCATAAGCCAACCAAAAAATAAATCACCAATTTTAAACTTAACTTTGCACAACAGGCTTGTGTTTGACCGCCATTCAACCGCTGCTACTTGCCAGTTAAATAACCAGTTAGATAATGTAGACTACAGGAAAAACATAGTTCCTAGCATAGTAATTATGTTTGAACATCAAAGTCAACAAGTGGTTTTCCCTACGTGTAGTACCTGCATCCAACAATTTTCCTCAATCAATAATATGTAGATATGTTATATTTAGGTATACGAAAATGTTTAAAAATAATATAAACTCTCAAAATAAATCTTTATTCTCAAGTATTTTTTGCTTCCTATTTCCTATCAACTTGTGAAAGCGACACCAATTTTCACCTAACTTAGGTAGTAGATAGTTTAGAAAACCCGTTTCTGAGACATCACAAGTCTAAAACTAAATACCAACTTTTACGTTACAAGTAAATAGGAACCTTGCGTTAGCAGCACGAGGTTTAATTCGTGGTACATTGCTCCAAACAAACGGGAACCATCAATTATTTTTGCAACACCCGACATCGGAATCCAATTACCCGATCACGTAGTTACCAGAAAATAAATTTAAAAATCCCACGAACTGGTTAGTGGCAACAACAATTTGCCAATTTTTCGAAAACAACCTTTCTGATCGAGAGGAAAAAACAAACATTTACGAATCCTTAATTGCCTTAAACTGGGTTATTTTATTTATTTAAACACCCCAACCCCTTCGATTGACGTTGTTCGTACTTCTCTAATGTAACTTTTTAGATTCCTCGACATTCTACCAAAATGCAACTGAATAAAGTTTAAAATTGTATGCGTTTGGTATTTGTGTATGTTTGTAAATGTCTGCCGATAGATTTATATTCAATTTAACTTTTCGCTTTTAGGTTTCGATTCGTTACAATAAATAAAGGCGGTGATAGGTTGGTACGTTTATTTGATTTCCAAAGCTGTCTAAATGTCGAGGAAGTACTGTGTTATTTCATGTATTTCCGTTTATTTGTTTCATAATCTAAAATTCATGCATACCTAGCTTATAATAAAGTATTTAACCTTCTATTCCTGCGTAGTTCCGCCCGCTGTTCTATAAGAACTGTTAATTTTACCAGGAGAAAAAATGTAGGTATTGGATTTGGATCTGTTGAGTCGTAATAGCTTAAAGAAGTAAGTAACAAATAAACACACACTTCCTTATATACACACACAAGCGTGCACACACAAACACTATCTCTCACAAACTGTTACATGCAAGATTTTTGTTTGAAAGATTTACTTCAAAATAAATACTCTTATCGACCTATTCATCTAATCATGAACATAATTATGTTTTATTACCAAATCGAATCTTTTTTTCCGAAATCAAGAACAGTCCTTGTGACTTGAGAGCCAATAAGAAAAATCTGAGCTGCAGAACAACAGCGTAAACTTTTAAAACGGTCTTCAACACTCGAATAAATCAACAAACTGCGAAGTTTGGACCGCAGCTCGGAACTGCACCCTGTGGCATGTATGCTCAACTAACAAGCCTTACGTGAAGGGATACGAAAAGTTTCTACTCGATTTTTGGTATAATAGTTACTTTTTTTTTTGTATGTTCATCTTTTTTAGTGTTCCGGCAAAGGTCGGGGACGTTATTCAGCAAAACACAGTTGAAGAACAATTTAAGATATTACACACCATTGATCTACGAGTATAATTGATGACAATGCTCACATGCAGGAAGCATTGTGGTCCGAATGTTTTTTTTTGTTGAATGTAATACTTAGATACTGTAAGACAATATGTGATATGAATATATTATAGTTGCTAAAACAGGTCCAGAGAGCAACTGTAGTGTCAAAAAGGTATTAAAGCTATTTGACGTCACTCATATTTACGATTACCATCCATATCATACAAAACAAAAGCGGTCTATTGAGTGTAAATCCCCTGCCGTTCAATACGTATGAACTGCTAACGCATCGCTAATTTTAGTGTTGCAGGCGTCCATAACAAGCGGTTTGATTACTATCAGGTGGACAGTAGGATAGTTCCTGCCCTTCAATTAAAAACCATGTACATTCAGACAGGAATAAAGCATATAACTACATGAAAAAAAATGAATGATTAAAGTAAGAGTAGGTACCTTAAGGTCACACAATATAAAACTTGCAGCGCCCTTACAGGGTCCTTGTTCTGACATTTAGTTTTAAGAATTTCTGACATTTCGTTTTAAGGTTTGAAGAATATCTATACATTGGCAATTTATAAATAAAAATAACAATAGTTTTCTTCACAAGGACACCAATCACTAAACTCTGATAAATTCCGTATCAAATTTCAACACAAAGTGAACCTTCAAGTATGAAAGACCTCCACTCATATGTAATTCAAACTGTTTCCGAATGTTTTTTTGTCACAATTGAGCCACCAAATCTGAGACAGAGCGACGTGCTGCCGTAATATGTGTCTCTCGCTGAAGAGGGTCCCAACACCTGTCCGCCAAACTGGCTTACTCCGCGTTTTTGTTATTCTTTCCAATCCCTTCTAGACAATATATCTCTTGTTGACCGAGCGAAGCGAAGATCTCAGAACCTACATTTTGAAGTAAGTCTTCGTTTGTTTCTTTGTTTGTAAGCTTGCGTACTGTTGATCTGATCTAGTTATGTTGAAATCTATATATATTCATAATATATATAAATTACGTGTCACGTTGTTTGTCCGCTATAGACTCCTAAACTACTTAACCGATTTCAATCAAATTTGCACACCGTGTGCAGTTCGATCTAACTTAGGAGATAGGATAGCTCACATTATATTATTATATAAAATGTTATGTTGGTTTGTGTACGCTTCGAAAACTCAAAAAGTTCTGCACCGATCGAGCTGAAATTTTAGCATGATATGTAATAGGTACGCATCAAGGATTGTTTTTTATCTATATTTTTTTTTATCCACAGCGAAGCGTGGCAGGGAACAGCTAGTTGCGTATGAAACTAGTTTACAATATTCTAGTTTTTGAGTTATAATAAATAATATTACTCGTATAAGCAAGATTAGTCAAGCTTTTCTAAAGATGGTCACGAGGTCTCATTATAACACGAACAACAAGAAAAAAGTGTCTATTTAGATAATTCGGTGCATTATTATTGTAAACTGACAATTTGCTTCTAACTTTTGCGAGGACAAGTGTTTATTTATTTATATAATTTTAACTAATAATACTTTTTAATACACCTTTGACAACATAATATAGTAGAGTCTAAGTGCTGTCTACTGCCTACTTCCAAAACGTAAACAGGACAAGTGTTTATTTATTTATTTACTTTTATTTTTAACTAATAATACTTTTTGATACACCTTTGACAACATATAGTAGAGTCTACGTGCTGTCTACTGCCTACTTCCAAAACGTAAACAGTTTAATTTTTGTAGGTATGATATCACCACATCATGATTCTCTCGACAACAGCGTACGAAATAGCCATCACCTTGCACTAACAAGCGATGATTTTGTCGCGCGAATATCAATTTGCAAACTCAATTAAGGTATACCTACGTACCTATCGCTACCGATCTCAATTTCATATTCGTATTTATGTATTAGCTTCCACAATGTGACTTTTATCATATAACAACTTACATTCATTCATCACACACACACACATACCACACATCACACCACATCACACATTCATTCATTTTACTTATAAATAAAGTAATAACAATTGTGGATCCCATTGGGTACAGCTCAATACTTAGTAAGAGTGAAGGTGAGATAAAGCAATGTATTTCTAAAACGAATTTAAATAGTTATTACTCGTTTTTCTTTCGTATGAACATTGGGATGCGATTGTCATTTGTTTGTGTGAACAATATCAAATTACATTATTAATAACTTAATATATATAAATTACGTGTCACGTTGTTTTTGTCCGCTATAGACTCCTAAACTACTTCCGATTTCAATCAAATTTGCACACCGTGTGCAGTTCGATGTAACTTAAGAGATAGGATAGTTTTTAGATTTTTTTTTAAGATCTCAATTTATAGTGTCTACCCGTGCGAAGCCGGGACGAGCTGCTAGTATTATATATTTTCCTATGTCGTTTTCAAATATACAGGAGAGAATCTACATTTGTAGAGGTAACTGTGTTAATTTAGCAAGTTTTATTGCAACTGGTAAGTAGATCTCCATTACAACAGCTCCTAACATATCAACTTCCGATAAAAACCCAACTTATCCCCAAACGATAATTACACGCCTATTTTGGAACCGAATTTCAGAACAAATTAGTTTCCAAACGAGTCGAATTTCAATACAATAGGATCTATAATCACGTAACCCAATAACATAACCAGCCTAGTCCCCGTGGCAATATCATTTACTAGAGACGAGCGACCAAAGATCCTAGCGATCATTCGAACAGACGTGACCACCTGTTCGAATGATCGGTAGAATTCGTATTCGACACATTGTCATTCGATTCGATTCAACACGTTTGATTCTACTAATGTTGTAGTTATTTTCTGATACTCTCAATTGACACTTGCATCACCAATTTTCATCTTTAGGACGATTCAGTTAGTCTGTTCAGTCTGAATCTAAGCGATTTTGGAAACAACTTACATTCAAATCAGTTTTTTTTTACTAAATTGTGAATATTTAGTTATTTACGATTTTCTCTAAAACATATTCGTAATCAGTATTATATTTTTTTAATTTTAAATTAATTGTTTATGGTTGAATCAATACTTTAAATATTGTATCAGTAAGAAAAACGTAGTATTTCAAATATTATAGGCTTATTTAAATGGACTGTGTAAGTAGAATTATTAAAATTCGAACAATCGTCTTTGGTTTTTAGAGACAATCACCTATCCCTAGCTAACCATCCGCTGGCCGCCCCGCGCCGTTTTCCTTTATAAATGCAAATGGAAACGTAACGCAAACATAACCGGTTATTACAATACGGTCGAGAATTCAATTCCTGTATCGCAGAAGCTCTTGAGTTGAATGAATGTCTATGACTATATTCGTCGGATGTTGGTGGGATGTCTGATCCGAGGGTGAAGTGTGGACTCAGTGAAGGAAATAAAAGATGAATGAAAATCAGAAAAGGGTTTTCATGTAAAAGATATAACTTGACATAAGAGTCAAGATAAAAGTAAAGCGAAGGTGCTAAATTAGATTAATGTTGCCGGGCGTTATCGTCTCGGTATAAATTACCTATCTGTCGGCCCTATCGACTCCGGCTTCAACCAGTCAGAGACTAGAAATTGATGGCCTAACTGAACAATTGTCATTTAATTTTCCAATAAGGAAAAATTATACTAGAAATCCTTCTACCCAAAGGTAAGCTAGCCAATAAAATCTTTACGCAGGGTATTAGTGAACTAAACAGGCAACTGCTAAGTTTATTACTTAGCACCAAGTTATAATCCGCGTCGAGTGTTGATCTCAATCCGGCCACTTAGCCCGACGTACTTCCAGAACTAATAAGAAGTTGGCCATCGCACTCTCTAAGTAACACATAAATTGTATTCGTCCACTTAACTGCGAGTCCCACTTAGAGTAAAGGCGCGGGCACATGTACGGGCGTAAAAAATTAACAATGGGTAGAGGCGTTAGCTGCACTTGTGTGGATGTCAGAAACAAGGTGCTAGATAAATATCTCGTGATTCTACTCGCAAACTTGTTTCATGACCTTATTACAAATGCAGATTCTTTTAAGTATTTATAGGTCAAACCCAAAGTCAGATTCAGTATAAAGGGTAAAATGCAACGTTAAAGAACGAAAGTTTTAATGTCAAAGCACACAAAGCGAAGTCAAACCAAATGGTCAGATTAGAAAAAAGTCAATAATAAAGTTTACAAGTCAATAATCATATTTAATTATTCCATAATAAAAACCACATTAAAAGGTACTCGTAGTATTTCTTACTTTACTTACTAACCATATCGCAGCCATTTTCAAGTGAGTGCATCTTGGCCCCCAATATCAGTGAAGGTTATCAGTCCATTCTATCTCTTTGGCAAAATAACCTAATCGTTTTTATACGAGACTTTAACTAACATTTATTTACATACTAGCGGCCCGTCCCGGCTTCGCACGGGTAGACTTTGGGATAAACGTAGAGTAAATTGAAATCGGTCCAGTCGTTCACGCGTGATGGCGTGACCAAAGGTGTTGAGAATAATTATAGGAACTCTTTGTTATAACCTCTATTCTCATGCTATTGCGTAACTATAGCAACCGTAGTTTGTTGATGCTAACTTGTCAATTTATAGTAAAAATTATCAGTATAAAACGCACACTGTTTTGATAGATATGATTGAATTTGAACTTTGTACAGAGGTAATAAAGTGCAAATTGACTCTTGGACGTTAGGAACATACCTACATTGCTTAAACAACAGTGAGTGCTTGCAATTCAATATGAACTTTATACAATAGCAATAAAGCTCGTTTTAGTTAGAAAACGTTTGTATGGGAAAAATAAAAGGGCTGTTTTTAGGGTTTTTCAATATTTCTGAGAGATTTTCTTAATATTTTTTTCCGTAAGAACCTTCTCCTAATAATAACAAATACAACAAAAAAAGAATTAGTGAAATCGGTCCAGCCATTCACGCGTGAGGCCGTGACCAAGGAAAACGGGTTTCATTTTTATATATATAGATAAAACACCAACTAAGGTTTTACAGTTCGTTTTTTTTTTTCAATCAATCGAGTTCATCAAATCGAGAGATCAGTCGAGACAATCAAATCGCTTACCTGATGTTAAACGTCACGATTGTTCTTAACAGTTTTGCACCACCCAGAACCTTGAACTCTTAGCAATTTAAAAACCAGCGCGGCAACACGTTCGAGAAAAAATGTGAAGAAAAAAAAATAAAGAATGTATTGTAAAGAACTGTCCAAATCAAGTGCCTGCTTAGAGATTTTGTTAGTGTGAGCGTCGCACAATAAAGCAAGAAGCGCTGGTGCACGGCCAAGTTCTTAAAAAGTTTCAAAAGTTTTCAGTTAGTTATTGTAATTAAATTAGTATGCGCACCATCTTGTTTTAGTTTCTAGAAATTGCAAACGCGTCTCGCCACTTTGTCTCCTCACGTTTGAGGAATGTGCAAGTGGAGCTTAACGACATTTTGAGTGCTCTCGTGTAATAATAATTCACAATGGACAGTGCTCTAACTTAACTTCTCAATGGTAATGCTATCCGATATCAAACTGCAAATTCCAATCTTACGATAACCTTGAGCCACGAACTTTTTTGTTCACTCCATTTGAGTTAGGTATACTCAAATATTTGAAAGTCTAGCCAATCGTAATGCAGTGAAATATAAACAAAATCAACTTTGTAATTCAAAGTTAATAACCGGCACCTTTTAATGCTACTAAGAACTGGATACCAGGTGCCACTATTAATGTGGCAAGTCAACAAAGTTACCTCCGTCAGTTTATTATCGAATCACAGTTTACCGCAATTTAATTGGCGACGAATTATTTGTTACTGGGGCGCAAATATTAGTATTAATGTAACATTTAATAGTTGCCACTAATTAGAAAAGCAACCGCCAAGCGTCACAGCGAACACCCTTTGTGTATGCCTTGCTTTGATGTCATCCGTGCGTATGAGAACTCGACACACCCTGTACTAGGAAGTTGCAACTATGTAGGTAGGTATGTAGGTACGTAGGTACGTTGACACTGTAATGATATTTGTAACACCCTTTACGAGGAAGTGGAAACTACAATAGTACATATTTGTTTGTTGGTATATTTACGTAGCAACTATTATAATCAGAGAGTATGCTAATATTTTGTACGTTGGATATTTACACAGTATCATTAATTATTAGACATGTGTACGGTTACCTACTTAGTGAAACTTGTGTGTGAGATATGTTACTATTAGGTAATGTGGCGAGAGAGGCGTAAGGTACGGCGTAGGTGTACTTACATTAGGTTGAATACATATACAAATACGCTCAATTCACAATATTGGTTCTGTTCACAAGTTGTCTTAGTAATAGTTAAACAATATCACAAAGATGACACTATTTTCTAAATGTTTCAGGGGGATGTCCAGCCTCATAGCGGTTTTGTCTCAGGGTCTTGTAGTGCCGTTCCATGACATTATAGTGAGGTGGCAATTAATTTTTCATCCACAAAGTCAAAGTCTTTTTTTTTCGTTTCAGTAATAGCTAGCAGCTTTGAGAAAGTATTAACAGTTCTAATCATACTCATTAACATCGAAACAATAACATAACAATATAAGCTATAGAAACTTAGGCTTTCTAATATTATACCGCAAATTTATAATGCCAAATTAGCTCAAAATTACGAAAAATAAAGCTAGATTTTACAACTTTAATTTCACGAAACTAGCAACGTGAATACCTACTTTAAAGCCGCCTTAGTTTATATACAAATAAAACTAGAGTCTTTTATAGATCGTATTAAACCCTAGCTTTGGGGTCAAACAATACCAGACTAAATTATGTAGCAACAAGCATGTGGTTTGTTGAAAGGTTTACTTGTACAAGGCATATAATTTGTGTATTTCGAAGATGGTCTATCTCTGTCTAGAAGAGATACGTTTTACAAGTAGGTAATGAGAAAATAAAGTCTGAAGCGTCGGTAAAAGCCAGGGTTTTTCATAACTCCTGCAGTGTCGTCCAGAATTTGGAATATTAAAATCTAGCGGAGCACTTCAGTGCTCGTCACCTAGGAGATTTCGAGTCATTCCGCAAAAAGTTGCACCAGCGAAAGGAGTCGTAGCAAAACGATGAAAATTGCCATTTTGTCGTTGACAGAATCAAATAACTCGTTTAACAATCAAGTCTGTTCTAGATATACTCGTACCACATAGATCATTTTATTATTGGCCTGTATTTTGCAAAGCTTCGCAAGGCAATGAAACCATTCAAAATCGTTTACCAAGGTTAAAGTTCTCAGTTTGTGGTACGAAGGGACGGTATTTATTCCGAGTTTTATTTCTCGAAGTAGGTAGTTACTGGCGCAAGGTCGAGAGCAACAAAAGCCACACATCCTCTCAGCCCAACTTTAACATAGCAATAAAAGTATCTTATAAAACCTACATCTGACTCACGGCCATAAAACTGCCCTAAAGCACCTCGGCCTCGGTTAGGTCATTCCATTTCACAACTTTAACTACTTTCCTAAAAAAAACTGGTCAAAAGAATGGATGCTCAAAACAAGGGTTCCGTAGTTTAATTTTGCTACAAGTTGTAGTAAATAACATTAAATATTTAAGGGTTATTTTTTATGTATTGTCCTGATAGTCTCAATCAATTCGGATAGTTCATAACAAAATGCGAGTTCCTCATCGAGTCATATAATGACAAAGTATCTTATCAAAAACATCAAAATTAAATGCACTTCGTCATGTTACGTAGCAATTTGGTACACTATATTTAACTTTTGAAACGGCTACATACTTTTAAAAAGAAATCAAACTAATATCAATCACTGTTTAAAGTTAGTCTCGCATTTCACTTTCATTGGGCAAAAGTTTTTTGACATTTATCAATCCAAGCAACAATTTCAGGTGTATATCCACAGTCCACAGAACCCTAAAACTCAAATAGGTAGAGTCGCTGAAAGCTCCGCATTCAAAAAGGTTGTAATCCATTCATGAATCGCTAAGCTGGCGGACTAATGGATGTGGAATTTCGTTCCAATCCACTTTGTATGCGATTGGAAATTAATAACTCCTCTATTGCTTTTTAAAGCTTTTTTAATGGGTCAGCTCTTGCAAAGGTGTTGGTTTTGCTTTGTCGCGTAGATTGCTACAACAGTTTCAGAAACGTTGTCATTGTCACCCAAAGGCTTTTTACATAGTCGAACCATTGTTTTTCTAGACCACACTTTCAGGAACCAGTTTTAGTTCAGTTTATAACCATCAATAGATGATAGTAAAGTGATTAAACTGCTTTTTTTCAATTGCTTGTTCAAAAAATGTTTTTAAAAGCAAGCTTTTATTGCATTGTCATTGGAGTTTCACACGTATACCTAATTTCAGCTCACAGACATCGGGAAGTGATTCAAAATTGAGTTGCAAGCTTCCGCCCGAACAAACATAGTTAGATACATAGTTACATACATTGCAAGCTTTTAAAAACTGGACAAAACAGGTTAGGTACGAGATTCGCACAATGTCGCACATTTTTTCAACTAAGTACACTTTTCTATTATGACTACCTAAGTAATGCTTTTTCACTGGGTCTGATTTTGTGATGGGTCAATAACTCAGTATTGGTCATGCGGATGTGAAGCAAGTATGTACGAGTAAGTATAGAGTAACTGGGTCACCAGAAACTCGATTCATTTTGTGTGGATTTATGTTTCGTTGGATTGATAAATTGGCGAAATAGGTCTGAGCGAGCGATTTCTTCGCATATATTATTGAGCTCGTTTTCAGAAAGTTTTACTCAAGTTCTTTTGAAGAAAGAATCCGGTCGGCGTAGACTAGTTCAACATTGAATTGATAATTTTATTAAAAGAGCTTCTGAAGGTAAAAACCTTACTAAAAACACTATTGTCAATATTATTACATGTATTGTTATAATTAACACGGAAATACTCACGTAAATATCAGGCGAGACGCGATCGCGAACGCGTCACGCTTGTAACTCACCTGATGAAGGTCACCGAATGAAATGTAAACGAGTTAATATTTACGTGTGGAAGTATTCTCGTTTTAATTTATTATAAAAAAATGTTTCTAACCCATGTCAGTTTTCATGGTATAATTACATGTACGACATTGTACGTACCTACATAACAAAAACTTCCATAATCTTAATAACTATCATAGATCTACATTTTGGTAACCACTAAAATCTTTCTTAAATTAAAAGTTTAAAAAAACTAAAAAAACACGCCATGTTTAGTATATTGTCATCGGTCCTCGATATATTTACAAAGTTTGAACGAAATCTGGCCGTTTAAAGTGGTTCAAAATCGCGCCCAAAGGAGTCGGTTACAAACATACAAACAAACATACGATGAAGCTAATAAAAATCGTATCAAATTGTTTGTAGGTTACAAAACGTTGTTACATAATTATGTGGACGCGCCATTAAACTCATCTCAAAGACCAAGTCTTACAGAAAAAGTTTTAAAGAGCAAGTCAACTCAAGTCTGAACTATTAAAATATTATTCCCCAACTAATAAGTTCGTTTCAACTTGCTGGTAGACACAGTAAATAAACAGAGAGTTAAGTTTGGTGCTTTATCATTTACACAGGGTCATCCGGACTCATCCGTGGATAAGATTGGCTCGAGACACGGAAAAATGGCAAAAGGATGAGGAGCCCTGTTCCCAGCAGTGGGCCGATACAGGCTGACGATGATGATGATAATAGGAAGAAGAGGTGATATTTTAATAGAAGAAGTATTACTTTGGGCTATTGAGTCAAAAGAGTAGATTAATAATATACCGTATATAGGCAAGTAGATACTTTTTATAAAATTACGATTTGAAAAGTTTTCTTTATAGAACTAGGAAATAAAATAAAAGTATTGATCCACGTCCAATGAAGAAAGACAGCAATATCGTATGTTAATCCAATCTTATACATATACATATTCGAAGCGACACTAATTGAATTAAGATTTTGGTAGTGCATGTTACTGTGGTGCACAGGTTCTCACCACGCGTCCGGTCTTGATTTATGGATGGACTAACTTCCAGCTCAAAGGATTCGCAAACAGCTTGATAGGAACGATGAAATATAGACCTGTTGGTTTGCATTGCTTTTTAAACAGAGCTAAAAGAAAAGAGCTTATCATTATGAACCACTTTTACTCTGAACAGCTGATCCATACATTTTGTCGAGTGTCATTCACATTTTTCTATGGAGGAGCTGATTTTTTATTGCGAATCTCATGTTCGTTCTATGATTAAAGTTCTTGAAAATAATGAGTACTCTGAGCCCTTTGCGGCTTAGCATACCCTTTCCCTATTCCCTACCAAAAGGTAGGTAGGTTTTTGGCTTCACCTGGGTCTAAGGCTGCACTATATCTGGTTTCTACTTGATCTGAGAAACCAATGAGTGAATATTTTTCTTTGACCTTTACAAATGTCAAAGATCTAAAAGATGCCGACAGCAAAACGTTATTTGCTTCCTTTTAATGGATTTCAGTCGGCGATTTTATTTCATTGTGCTGCTATAAATCTATTTGGATTACTAACGAATTACTTCTGCTGGAAAATCGGAAAGTTTTTGTTTTGAAATGAAAAATAACAATGGATGTGAATTAATGGGAAATGAAACACGGCTGCGGCTATGAAAATATATGAAAAAGTGAAAAAATCACATACATTTTTGTAACGATGATTTAATCCACTTTTACATTTAACATAGGTACTCATTTCAAGAGTCTCTTCAAAAGCCTGTTAACAAAGCCTTATAAAACCATACGTATCCTGACTGAACCAACTTTCACCCACCTGATACAATATTTTCCACAGTTTCGCTCGTAAATTACAACATTCAACCCAATTTCAAGTTTCGAAACTCCCAAGAACAACGCGGGCTCGGAAAAGTTTCATTTCAGAGTTCATCCGGGCATATCCTGGCTAATTAGTATGCCCGGGGTGAGGTAACATGACCTTAGACATGGTATCTTATCCGGGGACGATCTGCCGTGTTTGGCTTTAGCGCCCACTTTTATCAGAGTAAGGGTGGCCGGGCAACTTCCCTTGTGTAAACGGGTAGTATATTATTTGCCTACATAATTTTTGGTTCGTAACGAAATAGCTGAGAAAAATATTTTTAGTTATAATTTTGGATAGCGTATCAACGTTTTGGGTTATGTTTCAACAGGAGAGTTGGATATCCAAGAACTATTGAAAATTCGTTGAACTCTGCAGATTTTTTTAAAGTTTTATTCAAAGCCTTAAACCATTTACCAATAAAAAAGTTCAAACCAAAATGTGTAACAAAAGTGCAAGTTACTGTCAAGCGGTTATCAGCCATTTTTTTCTCCAAAAACAGCGCAAAAAGTATTCTGGTCGTGGTCATTTTAGCTCACGAAAAGCCAAAATATTCCGGTTTGTACACGCTCCTCCGCAATATGTCACAGAACGCGAGTGGAAATAGTCATACAGTCAGTTTTTGAAAAACACCACTGGATAACCAATGAAAATGGAAACTAAAAAACTATTGTGTAGTGAAATTACATGAAATAACAGTCAGGTTTCAGAAGAACACCGATGAAATTGGAAATTTGAAACCAATTTGTTGTAAAATTACCTACACCAAATAATTTCTCGAAGCATCCATTTACTGCCTACCGACAGATTTTGGTTCAATAATAGGAAACCAATAAAAACAATTTTATAAGCGTGCGATTCAGAACAAACTTTGTATGGGACAGCGATACCGGTGACCGTCTCAAACTTTGGCAATTAGTTCGTTACGATCCGACACAACTTTTGAAATTGCTTGTAGGTATTATACCTAATTTCAGATCACGCTTTGATAGTATAATTTATGTGTAATTGGTTTGTTTATTGATGTATTTTTTTCGAAGTGTTTTTCTTGACAAAATATTGTAGATACTAACGACCCGCCCCGGCTTCGCACGGGTGCAATGCTGTTACTAAATATACCTGCTTACTACAGAATGTCCTTATAAACAACGTTTACAGCTTTTTTGTCATTAGACAATACAAACATATTTTGTTTAGAGAAAGAATTTCTTCTAATTTTACTTTTCCTTGTAAACAACACATGCCTTTCGATTCGTCCTTGAATTTCAATGCCAAACAATGTTCACACACTGCTGACATGGTACCTATTGATACTATACGATCGTCTTTGTAAGGAATCGAAGGATCGTAATTCATGGCAGAATTTTGTTTATTTATCCATCTGTGGCTCTTTATTTATCCATCTGTGTCTGGGACATTTCACTCGCTCTGTGTATTCGATGTCCATTACTATCCTGGTTGAGGCGAGCCTCACGCTCTACAGACGGTTCTCCGGCTCTTTGTATTCGATGTCTATCCCTATTTTGGCTGAGTTGAGCCTCACGCTCTGCAGAAGATTATCTGGCTCTCTGAACTCTATGTCTATCCCGATCCTGGCTGGGGCGAGCCTCGCGCTCTACTGAGGATTCTCTGTTTCTCTCAGCTCTATATCTATCCCGGAATTGGCTGAGGCGAGCCTCACGCTCCGTTGATGATTCCTCAGCTCTTGCTGAACGTGCTCTTCTGGCATTCACTGTACTACGACCTATGTTCAAACGACGACGTCTTCAGACATGATTATAATTTCTGTACAAAATTTAATACTCAGAAATACACCTTAAAACTATACGTATGATTATGAACAAATTGCACAAATTGAATAGTTTTTTTTCTACAATATTGTTTCTCTGCAATATTATGCATGTAATAGACATAATTATAAACTTTCCTCTTGAATCACTCTACCTATCTACATATATAAAAACCGCTTTAAAATCCATTGAGTAGTTTTAAATATTTAAGCATACATAGGGACGGATAGAAAGCGACAGCGACTTTGTTTTATACTATGTATTGATTAGTGTCTTCTATATTTTCAAATTACGAGTAGAAACTAGGGATGTACCTATCTATGAGTATTGAGTATGCCTTACCTCTAGTAAAGTACATCCGGGACATTTGTTCCAATCATTGTCTAAATGCAACCATAGTGTACCATGTACCACTTGACTAGAGTAATTACATTTTATCAAAGATTTATATCGACATTATTCAGAACGCTCGAGTTTAGTAGAGTAAAAAGTGTACCTACATTTCCAGCAAGTACAACATTTACTATTTTTTTTACGAAATTGTTTTAGCTAGTAAAATGAAACTAATTGAAATTCACCTGCAATAATTGAATTGATTGAAAATCACTTCGTTTGTATTAACGAGGGCGAAGTAAAACGTATACCTATCATGTAGATAGGATAGGTAGATATAACATCAGGGAGCGGACAGGCACAAAGACGGTGGAAAAACTGTTCAGACTCACGCTGGACAAAGGAAACTTTGAGAAGCTTACTGCCAACCTTCATTAATTGAGAGGCATTTAGCGAAGTGACCAAGATCATGTTCCTTGTACCTATATAGAAAATGTGCCCTATATATAATACCACATAATAACTAAATACTAATGGTCCTTTCAAAAGTTTCTCTCTCCTCTGAGAAGTATCTAAAATTAGGCACAATTAAGTTCCCTTTATTCTCTGATCGCTATGTACATACGTTGCCGTCGAATTTAATCATACCATCATTAAATTTCAATTAAGTTTGTTAACTGCAATGCGGATAAATCTGTTCTTGATGATTATGTCACGAACAATCATTTAACAACTAATGAACTGACCCACTTATGCATTTTTTCATGAATAAATATTTTAATTACTAGGAATATCATACAAATAGACGTAAATATGTTTTTTTAACATTTTTCAGTTATTTATACTGTTTTTACTGACTAGCAGCATCTAAAACATCATCTGCAGTTTAACTTAAACTTTTCAAACAATTCAATCGAAATATCTCTCTAGAGAATTAAGCTGTTATAGTGCAATTAAGCTATTACATCGCAAACAACATTAAAACTTTCACATTTATACATAGGTGTAATTACCAAACTGTGCCGCCGAGGTTTGTTCAACAAATTCAAATAATACTCAATATATCCCTAAAGGGTCATCAGTACAAGAGTCGCAAAGTTTGACGCCCCCAGCTTGAAAATAATTAGAGTTGCCTACTGCTGCTTATTTATATTGCAACGATTTAATACTTAGAGAACTTTCGAGACTTATCTAGACGGAGATGCTCATTATATTCGGAGACCCAAATTTTGGACGTCAATTATCGCCGTTATTCTCTCTCTCATGGCATTTCTAATGAGTGCGACAGTGACTGAGATAATATCTTACTCGACATAATACGGCTCCAGAACCTGCGATACTTATCCACGGAGATGCTCACTAAATTTGCAGCCTCCACCTGGGCTTAGCTAAACGCATTTCGCAGTAATCTCATAACTGTAAACGATGCACGAACACTGCACTAAGCTTTGATAACCTGCAAGCCAGTTAAGACTAGCGCAACTATATAACTTCAAAATCGCTTTATAAAACTCGGGAACTCGCTCCGTAAACGGATTTGTTTCCGCGACATTATTTAATTCCTCGAAAAAGTTTTAATGAGATGGTCGTAGAAGTTCGAGCCCTTTTTCTTGTTGGACACACCTTGAGGTCGCCGGTTGGCATAAAGATGAAAGGGATGCGTAATCGGTTTGTATTGTAATCTCTTTCTTGGCACTTTCCGGGTCAACTTCGGGAAAACTTTGCTGCGATTTGGGACGTGTTTTCTCTTTGTGATCGTATGTGTTTGAACTTTTTGTGATGCCTATTGTGTTGTGAGTTTTGATAGTATAGTGTAGTGTGTGTTGTGTCACCTTATGGTAAACTGTTATCTGGAAGTTATCGTTTTAGACTTATTTGCAAATACGTGCGCTATAACATCAATGGATTTAATGGTTATACAGGGTTATAAAGAAAGAATATGCTAAGCCAAAAATTGCTCATGGTACTTATCATTGTCAACAACTTTTACTGTCTGTTTCATACATTTTGTCGAAAGATATTGATGTTTTTCTACGTGTTACGTCGGGCCGATTCCACGTGCCGCCGACCACACAGGTCGCCGAGTCACCGCTTCAATCCAAGGGTGTTGCAACCGATTCTCCATAAAACATACCTTCCGATGAAGCCCTCGAGTCAGCGCTTCAATTCCAAGAGTATATTACTTTAATCCGCTGTTAATTCTACCGAACTTCATAATTCATTGTATTCCTAACATCGGGTGCAATCGCACATTTACCTAGCGAAATGTAGCTATAGATTATAATTTTATACATTAAATAGAGTTAAGTCAATTTGGTTTTTCTTTTGGATCCTTCGGCTGCGGCCTATCATAATTGGCGCAGTCGGTAGGACAAAGTAGGTTAGCTAGGAGTGCTCCGACGCGAACAATCCGTGAAACATGACTGTCCGTGTAACGTGAACTGTCCGTGAAAGAACTTCCTAGTACTGTGCGTGCCTATACACTTATTGAGTGCGGCGCGTACTATTCCTGCTTTGTCCAAATGAACCTGGGCCCGTGGCTGAAGGACAAATCCAGACATCGATTCCAGAGGAAACCAAGAAGAAATATATATGTAAGTGCATGAATCGCTCCTGTACTTGCTCTCCTTATACCTAGTTCTCCTAGAATGGTGAATTATTTTTCGATCCTGAAAAATACCCTTTTGTCCTGCATCGAGCAGACAATTGTTAGTAGAACTAGGCCATTTGTCCATTTGGTCTACATCGCGTAGACAATGGCAAATTAGATTAGAAGTATTTGTCCATTTGGTCTGCATCGCGCAGGCCATGGCAAATTAGATTAGAGGCATTTGTCCATTTGGTTTGCATCGCGCAGGCCATGGCAAATTAGATTAGAGGCATTTGTCAATTTGTCCTGCATCGCGCAGATAATTGCAGTTTAGACCCTAGGCTAGTGAAAAAATAAAAAAAATTTCAATCTTGAAAAATACCTATTGTCCTGCATCGCGCAGACAATTGGAACTTAGATTATAGGTAGACATAAGCTAGTTCAATTTGTCCTGCATCGCGCAGACAATTGCAACTTAAACCCTAGGCTAGTTAAAACATTTTTCATTCTTGGAAAATACCTTTTGTCCTGCATCGCGCAGACAATTGGAACTTAGATTTGTAGACCTAGACTAATTCAAAATTCTTCACCCAAGAAGAATATCCTTAAGCCCTGCATCGAGCAGGCATAGATTAGCAGATAGTAATAAAAATTTAGGTAGTTTAGTACAGAACTAATCAATCTTGGCTTACTCAATGGTATTTTAAATAAAATCACTGGGCCAACCGCCCGCACAATAAATTCTAAAGGTATTCCAGAAAGTTGGACGGCATAAGAACAGCCTTAATAAATAATTTTTCCGACCAGACTGGCGATGACTATTTAAACAACCCTCAACTCTTTAGTGGTTATAGCTCCCAGTATTTTCTGAAGGGCCAGAAATCATGAAATTTAAGATAGAAGTCAATCTACACACACATAGACAACTCCGTCGCATCCAAATTTTAGAGCCTCCCTTAAAGTTGCAGATTGACATCGGGGCTAATCAGTTCTTCATCAACCCTGAAGCAGTGATTTTTTTTTTCCAATTTACCTTTCAATTTTTTATTTTTTTTGTGGTCACTAATGTGCATGCGACTACTCGCAATGATTATTTCGTTTCCCTGCCGTGCTTTTTGTATTTCAAGACTGTTTTTTTTTTTTTTTTTTAAACTACTTGTGTCTCGATTTCAAAACTACTTTGACAGACTTATTGGACTAGACCTTTTAAAGAAATGGGAAGCTAAGATTGACCTTAAGAATAAAGTGCTTATCACTGCGTCAAGCGGCTAACCCTATTCAAGTGTATGACTCAAGCAACATTAACTTGTACGAAGACGTTATCTCGGCTAATTCTTCGAAATTAGTGAGACTTCCAATTAATTTAAATGACGACAAAGCTTATAGGTACCTGAGCAGATAGTGTCGAACCGTGTCATCCGAGACTTCCTAACAATAGTAAGAAACAACCGTGGTATTCTTGAGATCGTGAATCCATCCTCACACGGCGTAGTATTTTCGTTGAACCGACTGATAGTAGCCGGAGTTCATTCTAAAGAGTGCATGCGCACTGCACAACTGCGCTCACGTGCCGACGAAGTCTTATCGCGACCACGTACTTCCTACTTAAACGCTGAGGAATGCGCGAACTTTGAATCTTTGTGTGCTCAGTATGCGGACGTTTTTTTTTACATAGAAGGCAACTAGCCCGATCGCTGTCACCTTTTACAAAATCGTAATAAGGACCGTGAAGCGGAAGCAGTATACGAACTAGATCAATAAGTTTTTGTTCGAAATTCTATTACCTGCAGACATAAGCTCGCCCCCCGGCACATTTAAGATACTGTTTCAGCTGTTTTAGCAATTTATATTTATACTTCTAAAAAACGCGGCCCCGTGGTTGAGTCCCGTCTTTAAAGAGTTCTTAACTCTGCTAAATTGTTATAGACTTATTTTTTACTCTGACCGTGATGACAAGGCTGAAAACTCAAGAGATCCGACTTGAAAGCTTGGACTGACTAGACTAATAACTACCTATCACACGACTTGACAATATTGAAAATCAAATTACTGATTTACAGACCCAGCTCTCCGACTACATGAATAGAATCGGAAACAATACGGACTTATTATATAAATTTCAAATTGACTATCTAACAGAGAAACTACATAATGACCGTAACGCTTTTGAGCCTAATCGTAAGAAGAGGGGTCCCATAGACGGATTAGGTTCTCTCGATAATAGTATAACGGGCAATTTAGATTCCACAGACGCAATTAAATTTGACAATGCCATCAAAATTCTGGAAAGAAACCAACACAAAGTCGCGGACAAATTTTACAATCATTATCAGCATCAGCTAAGATTGGATGGTTCAGCATAACACAGTTATAACGCAAATAGTTCAAAATCAAGAGCAAACTAATTCTAAATTAAAACTTCTTTTTAGATAGTGACGCACATCGGGATACGAACTTACTCAAGTATGCGAGATTCGCTCAACTTTTAATTTTATCATCTCTTAAAATGCTGATGATATTAAGGCAGAATTTTTTAAGAGTAAAAACTATTTTATGTTTCGTGCGTGCATCGAACACCCACCATTATTATAGTTAGATATACTAGCTAGAATAGAATGATAAATAAGTTAGATTTCATTTACCCCCAGGGTCATTCAAGTTACATTTCAAAGAATACTATGACGTAATCAAACCAGGTTAGGTACTATTTTTCGGGTAAACGCCCAGTTATAGCCCCGAAATTTCCCATAGTATCTCCTATAGAATAAGATTTATTTAGATTCACCAATCGTCCCTAACAAGAACAACCGATCTATCCTATCCCCGCATCCCCTTATTGCAAGTAACAGGCAGGCTTTCATGTATAATAGAGACAGAATGTCCGAAGTACAGCACATGGTTCCTTTGTGAAGACCTGAGAGATGACCACCTGCGAGATGACCACAATCAAGCTATCCAAGGGAGCTGTGGACCAACTGAACGAGAGAGATTACGCTATCCCCTTCCCCCAGCCGACGAAGATACAATTTCCTGTGGACACGAAAGCTACGTCACGGTACAAGGAAGCTACCTTGCTATCGCAGTCAGCCGCTCACAGAACACTCTTACTATCAGTAATATCTACGACAAGATCGAAGAACAACCTTTGACTATCAGGAAGATTTCGACGAACCTTGAAATAACAACCTTCTCACCGCTGCCACATCTAAAAATCAACTCTATAAATTTACAAAACCTACATACTTATCAAGATAACGTGATGCTACAGCTAGCAGTACAACTAGATCCCATCGCACCGACACATACCATACTATGATACCAATCTAAACCTTATTGGTCGCACCGATAATAACAGCGTCACTGGCTATACGACGCTACTACGATCATTTTAAGAAGATGAACTGCGTGCAGAATGAAGAGGAGGAACAACACCATGAAGATGCCGAGAATCCTGGCAATCCAGACTAGAGCACCGGCAACATTTGCTCTCAAAGTTCTCAAATAGTTGCCTTTCTGAGGGTGGAGGTGTTACGTCGGGCCGATTCCACGTGCCGCCGACCACACAGGTCGCCGAGTCACCGCTTCAATCCAAGGGTGTTGCAACCGATTCTCCATAAAACATACCTTCCGATGAAGCCCTCGAGTCAGCGCTTCAATTCCAAGAGTATATTACTTTAATCCGCTGTTAATTCTACCGAACTTCATAATTCATTGTATTCCTAACATCGGGTGCAATCGCACATTTACCTAGCGAAATGTAGCTATAGATTATAATTTTATACATTAAATAGAGTTAAGTCAATTTGGTTTTTCTTTTGGATCCTTCGGCTGCGGCCTATCATAATTTACGGAACAGCTGATTTTATTTTGGCGAATTCAGGATAATAAAGGATGTAGTAAAAGTTATTCTTAGTTATGAGTACTATAAGCCCTTTTTGGTTTAGCATACCCTTTCCGTATAGCCCTGTATTTCAGACATTATCCGGGATGAAACTATAGTGCTGAGAAGCCGTGAAGCTAAGGGCTCATTTCTTGTTTTCCGACGTTTTTGTGATTTATACAGAACAACCCTTTCCACGTGAGATTAAGGTTGTCCACAACTACGAGTACTGGGTCTGACATGTGGCCTACTTCCCAAACTTTTTAAACTGAATACCCGTTCCAAGTTTGAATTATTTTCAACGGCAAAATAAGCACCTCCAGCTGTTTTGTACAATGGCTCCCATCACCTTGTCTCCCTCCAACACAAACATTATCCTAATTAAACTGGAGACAAAAACAAATTCATTTTAACGCGATCTTTTACGATTCTTAACTTTTAAGAGGTCGTAAACTAATTAAAAGTAGACCTAAGAGGTATAACGTTTTAGTACCATCGCTGGGTCGTAATTTTTACATGCTTTAATTACATCATTAGGGGAAAGCTGTATTTGAATTTAGATTTTAGCGTTTTATAACTTTGAATGTTTTGAATAAAGTATGCTTGGCTGAGTGAAATCGGGTTGATTACTTTTGGTTCATTATGTCGAATAACTGTTTGTTCACGTTAATGTGATATCTAATTGAGGAAAAAATATTGTTATTTGCTACATTTGTTTGAGCTCACTGTAATTATAGTAATAGAACGAGCTATAGGTTCTATAGCTAAATTATATATCAGGTACGTAGAAATTATTTTCATTCTCTATCATTTTGTATTCATCTCTTTTTTCTCACTTTTATTTGATTAATTTTTGGTTTTATCTAGATAATAGTTATATTTGCCTAAATAACGTTCTATTTCTATTCATAGCTTTAAACGCTTTGACATCTCATGATCTCAGCTAACAAATGAACGATCATTTTCAGAAGGTTGGGTTCATAGAACGAACGCGCACTTGTTCACCCCTTCTCGCATTATTTAAATACGTTCTAAATAAAGGAGCCACCCACACGACATCTCATTATTCGCAGCATGCCACGCAAACTATCTCGAATGGTATCCCATTAATGGTAAACACGATTTATGCAGTCTACGCCTCGGCGGCTTGCGGTTGCGCCCTGCAACCCTGCATACTAAGTTCACGCTATAAACTCGCCTGATCGCAGGGATATTGTGAATGCTTTATTTTTATAAAGTTTGCAGTGTTTATTTTGCGTTTACTGGAAAACTGACGTGGTTTTGACATTTTTTTCCAGGGAAATTATTCATAGATACCGCTTGCCCCGGGGCGGGCACAGCGGTTATGTGGAAATATCTACCCTAGATGCCCTACTCACTAAAACTGACTGTATCTCACTCCGTCCAACGTTCACGTGAAATCGTGAACGTGATCCAACGTGAACGTCCCGTGTTTTTTAAACAAAATCTGTCTTAAATGAAAGGTCTTTAGGTTTGTAGCAACTACAACCAGTGATGTCCTTTATAAGTTTAGAAAAAACACTCAACGGAATATCTAAATAGTAGGTAGAGATATGATTTAAAAACGGGTAAAATTGTAAAAACCGGCTTGAAATTATCTCTATTCACACCGTAAACCGAAATATACTCGTATCTAGTATCTAGAATTTTGAATAACAAAAGGGAATTAATTTATTAATGCCAAAAAAATATTAAAACCAAAATATCTTGTTTGGACAGAAAAAATAAATTGAGCACCGAAATATTAATAACGCGTCTGTGAAACTTTTGAACAGAAAACCTCAAAAGCGAGTACCTCAGGACCTTGTGGCTAAACTCCGACCACCAACTCGAAATTACACCAAACACTCTATAAAAGAGATTGATTAAAAAATCTCACCAACATCGGGAAAGGGAAAGTTTATCCCAAAAAAGTGGCCCGATAAGAAAAATTTATCATAATCTCAACGTATTTTAGGGCCATAATAAAATCTTCGAGAATTTTCGACAAAGCGCGAGTTTCGAAAAGTTTCACAATTAAGGAGTGCCTCGCAGTATACCTCGTAGGGCTTTTACAGCGGATTTATTAAAATGTTCAACACGATGTTTTGTTTCTGGGGTTCAGTTGCCAGAAGACAGAGTCTCTTCTCGAGAAAAACACGCTCCCTTGTTACAAATTTACAAACAAGATCTTTTAAGCTAGTAATTTTTCAGCTGACTAGTTAATCAGCATAATATTAAAGTATGGTTAAATGGGCAGAGCAATGAAGATATTTAATATTTTCCATTTATGTTTAAGCCAGCTTAAGGTTTTACTAATTATTTTTTGTTTCAGATCCAGGATAATCTTCTAAAGAGGCCCAATATCTAGTTGAAGCTATAAATTATTGAACAAAAACCAAATACTCGATTTAATTGGTTTCAGAAAATGTTATAACCATCCTTTTTGGAACCCTTGAAACACAGTTCGTTGCATTTTCCATTTTTTAGACGAAATAAAATGAAAAAAGTACTTCAATGCTGTACTGAGTGAACTGACACTGGGTCCAGAGGTGAAAATCTATTTCACAAAACCGCATGTTATTAGTTATTTTACATTTGTCATTAGGTCGTTTTTAGGGTTCCGTAGTTATTAAGATTTTTGAGTTTTTGGGTTGTCAGTTTTTTTTCTATAAATCCACAAACATACACGGTGCTACTATTTAATTTAAGTACATATTCCAAAATGTACTTAATTAAGATCTAATTAATACAATTATGGCAGAACCCAGATAAAACCTTTGAAACTGTGTTGTAACATTTATTTTTAACGCGAAAGTTTCCAGTAAGCAGTGGAAAGATTTAATTAATTCTCTTTTGCTTGGCGTACGCTACATTTGCTTGTATCTAGGATCTTTCGCGTCCTCGTGTTACATTTAATTAATTAATTTGGATATTCTAGGTCATATGAAAGCACTTAAAAACACGCTTTGGAGGTAATGTTTATTTCTATTTGTTTTTTACAGACCTGGAAATAAATAAATGAAAGTTGCAATTTCTATTTTTTTACAGAATTCTAATGCTAGGATACAAAAGTGATCGATATAGAGACGGCTCGTGCTATTGGTTTTTGAAACTTCAGACCACCACGAGACCGTTTGAAGAAGTGTTCATAAAAGATACAAGAGAATACAAGTAGTCAACTATGTAATGTAACGATTTATGTTAACAAGTATACCTATACCTACCTCTAAGGGTGACAAATCAACATCGAGCTATGCTACGCTGTACTGCGCTGTGCTATGTTTGGTCAACTCGCTCGTCTAATATTTTAATGAGGATAGAAACAAACCATGCTGTGCTGCGCTGTGTGAGGCTACGCTCTGTTTAAAAACGCAGCAGTCTCGAGCGAGGCGCGCTACCCGCCGTGCTGAGCCGCGCTGTGCCGAACGACGACTACGACTACACGAGCTGCTGATTACTTTTATACTGAGCTAAGCAAAGCGTAGCACAGCTTGATGTTGATTGTTAAAAAAACGTAGCTTAAGAAACACAGCACAGCACAGCGCAGTACAGCGCAGCATAGCTCGATGTTGATTTGTCGCCCTAAACCCTACTCGCAGCTGTGCTCCGCGGTTTCATCCCTATTTTCCAATGATAATCCAGGGTGTATGCTACCTTCGTGCAAAATGTAATTCAAATCCATTCTGCCATTTTTGCGTGACTGAGCAACATCCAAACTTTGACATCGATAACATTAATAAGACGCCACCACACATTCCTGTCCCTCATCTTGTAAAGATAGGAGGTACTCAGCAGCCTCACGATATATTAATCTACTCAGGTGAATGAACACCTCAATGTCCGTAATTCCGAATATCGAGACGGTGGCCGATCCATCAACCTATTGAATCGCATTATCCCTGCCGCCGAAAACAACTGGCAACATTTGTGTGGCAATTTTCAAAGCAAGCGATACGATAATGGGGGAGGTGTCACCTTTAGTAGGTTAAAAGACACGTTCCGACACTTTTTGGGATCGGATTTCAGATAACGATTTCAGGAATTAATATAGGGGTCAAAGAAGGTATACTTTTAACTGCGTAATTAAAATTAAATTAAATTTTGTTCGTCATTTATGATGCAAACTTTTAAGATTTAAAACGTGATTACGCAGCTTGTAAAAAATAAGATTTTAGAATTATCTACAACATAACCACAAAAACATTTGGTAATACTTCGTAGTAGTTACATAATAATTTCATCTTTGTAGCGAGCTTGCATACGAGATAGTTTGACAGCTACTCGCGCCTTTTCCCTATTAATGTAGTCGGCAATTACAATAAAAACATCACATTATTTTGAATGTAACTATTACTTAACTTAAAATCAGTCAACGCAATGCAGCTACCAAATAAATTTTCTCAGGACGTCGAAGTTCGTTACAGCTAGGTTACAGCTTTGAGTTCCAATTTGAACCACTCGATAAATTCCAGTCCAAGTCGCTCAAACTTCAGATAATTCAAGTGAGGTACTACAAATCCTGTTCCTAGACATCGCATCGCTCACTGTAAAAACTCGTTGAGTAAAAAAGCCGATATTTCTCCGGTCCACCGGCAACAAGGATAAACGGTGGAATTACATTAACCCGGCTGTTTACCGCTCGGGTTAAGGAGGAAATGTGGTAGGAATAAATCCCGGTTTGCGACGCTCCGCCGGACTCTAGCCGAGTGGATTTGTTTAGGTTTTACAGTCGTAGGTGTGGAACTAGGAGTATTGTGTCGTATTTATAGATTTAGGAGGTGTCTCCACGGGCACTGCGTCATCTCGCCTCACATGTGACAGGCCCCGCGCCGGCGCAGTATGAACTTGGAACTGATTTGTTACTAGATAAGATAAGATAAGGCTAGACATTTTTAAAGGTATTTGTTACTAAAATACGCCAAAACGTTTAAACGGATGTATAAAACGGTTAAACGGATTTAGATAAAATTGAATTAGAAGTTAGAAGCTTTTACCTTGGATTAATACATAAGCTACTTTTTATCACGGGACATTAAATTATTATTACTGTAGTCTAGCGGGTGAAACCGCGGGGCGCAGCTAGTTTTAAATATTCAGATAGCACTACAGGGTTATACAGAAAGGGTATGCTAAGTCTAAAAGAGCTCATAATACTCATCATGGTAAAACTAGCACTATTGGCTTTTTGGCAAAAAAAACATGTAACACACATTTTGTCATTTTTCTATGGAACAGCTTATTTTTTTTTTCGCGAATTCTGGGTTGGTTCCATAGTAAAAGTTGTTCATAATGATGAGTGAGTACTATAAGCCTTTCTCGCTTAGCATACCCTTTCCGTATAACCTCGTTTAACTTGGAGGACGGATGTTCAATTTTTAACCTTCACCCCGCTTCCATAGACTGCCGACAACGTTAGCTCGTACAGAATGACGGACGATGCAATCAGCCGCTATGTGTGTGTACAAAACGCTATAATAAAAGTAAAGTACGTCGGTCATGTTCACGCAAACGGCGCAGTAAAGAATCAGTGAGAAGAACAACTTTCTAATACTTTTATAGTCATCATTTTCTATTCAATTTAACGGTGGTCAAGTAGACGCACTTTTAACTCTCTCATCTTGGGTGATTATTTTTATTTTGACAATTTATGGGACAAAACTAATATTTGTAAATCATGTTTCGTTACAATAAAAGAACTCAAACTTAATTAAGTACAGTAATTGTCCAATTCAACTTAAAATTAGTTCAAAATTGTAGCTTATGCCTTAAAAAATTAACCAGCCAACTAACTCTTCTGTTGCACCCCGCACTGCACAAACATAGCAAGACCCCGTCCATCACTGCGGATAAAAAATAATACTCAGTAATAATTTCCATGATTCGCCTTCTAAATCGGTTGGCGTGGCGTGTCGCGACTGTATAAACATTACCTCAGGAGCCACCGGTTTTTATATGCGACTGTACTTCGTAACTTTTAACTTTGAAACTCTGATTTGCGTTACTCCGAAAATCCGCTAAGCTGATGTCTAATGCTTCAAAATGATTATAGCTGTGGATTGATCATATTTGTTATTAACACTCTAAAATTATAAATGACTTTGTTTAATCCTCAATAAGTCTGGAAATTCGATGTACAATAGTCAATACACATGAGCGTTATTCTGAAATCGAGATTCTGTAATATTGTTACTGCAAAAGTTTTTAAGGCCAATGATGCTATAGTTTCTTCGACAATCCATGTGTATGTTTAACGTTAACCCATAAGTTTGAAATTTCAAATTTGCTTTACGCAAATAATTTATTTTCCATGTGTATTTTTTTTTTATTTCAGCGCATCGAGGCACAAATTCGAATAAAAAAATCGGAGTCACATGAAACGGAATTCCGTAGTCAACGACTGTGGTCGTAACCACACTTGTTTATTGCTTGCTAGCACCGAAATATAATATTAGTAAAAATTAGGGGCTCGTTAAAAATAAGGTGCAGTTTGCTCGACGGTTTTGGCTTGTTACGAGTCACCCTAGCTCGTATTTACAAGGCAACACACAGAAATATGGCTCTCTGTGACAGTTTTTTTGGTTTGTTTTTATTTCAGGCAACAGTTAACAAAAAAAAGTTAACAACACACTAATCAATACAAAATTAACTAACAATTTACCGTGAATTTATTAACTTTTAGTAGGTTAGTATGTATGGGGGCGTCAATTCTAGATTACTACAAGCTCTTTTGTCTCTTGAATAAATCAACTGATTGAAACTATTTTAAAATTGTTTATTTCTAAAAAGTCTTATTACAGATCGTTGTGGAACTATTCTTCAAACTAGGTTCAATGAAGAACTAGAGGTAGTATCTTGAGGAATAGGTCTTTTTATTGCATTGCTGAGCTTATGCATTTGAAAATCTGAAAGGCAACATTTTTACTATAAAAATATCAATGTCATTTTTTACACAGGTATACTAAATTTCAGCTCAATCGGACATCGGGAAGTGGTTGAAAATTTAGTTGCAAGATTTGACCCAAACACACATAATATACTTATAAACAAACATTACCAGTTAAATAACAAGAAATCGCTAGGCACAGTAAGTATTATATTATAATACAGTAAGGGCACGAGGTTTATGAAGCCTCACGACGCCGCCTCCTGCTCTATTCTCTCCGTCTTCATCTTTACACCATTAATCTAGCTATATGTGTAATATTTCTCGCTAACTGATGTTTTATTCACAGTGCGCAATATATAAATTGTTTCTTTGCGCCATTCTGTCTCTTAGAAAATAATAATAGACAAGCTTCACCCCTCACTAGATGCGGTTCATTTGCTGAGACTTTTTGCTTGCGTCTAGAATAGAGGGTGACAATAGGTTATGGAGGACACTGAACTTTGCGGTTAATGAAAAAGTTTTGTTGTTCTGAAATCTCGAAGTGAAGTGGGAATGATATTCGGTATAGATGTGCTGCTTTATTAAATGAACTTTAGCATTGAAAAATAAGGCGCGTACTATTGCATTTGTAGCAACTCGACGTTATTAGCTATCATACATATTGTGTGTATGTAGGATAGATTTATAGAGTAGGATGTACGGAAAAAGGCATGTAGGATGTGCTTAGCTTTTTTTAAACTCTACCTTATCCAGTTTTTTTTTTTACTAAAATAAATACTTTATTTTTATGCACTTTAAACAAATTTTAATTTTAAGTTTCTCAGTATAACTGGTATAATCAAAATTACAGTAACTACGAATTACGTAGAGCATGCTTCGACATTCGTAGCATGTATGCAGTTTTCGTGGCACATTTACGTAGACGACATGGTTATTGCCATTAGATAGCGATATTTAAAAACTTTTCTTGAGTAAATTTTTAACGAAGGTACTTGCTTGAAGACTAAAACTAAAAGTATTCTGTTATATTCGTTTAAATATTTACACTAATTAATGCTTCGTGCTCTGCACAGGTATTGCTTTTTCCGCCATTACTATTATATGAAGCAACGTTACGTTTAAATTCACGCAAATAAACTGGAATGTTAAGTAAACATTAATTTATTCGAGTACATTATGCACTCAGTTCTAATTAAAAGCAAGTGTAGCAACTAGTAGTTCTGTTAACCCCGCGAGGTCAATTTCCAACCGCGGCGCGGGTCGATTTAGCAGCGCGGCGAGTCAACGTGTTCATAAACTTACATGACTTTTCCATGTTCTTTATTTTACAAGATTTTATTTAACTCGTAATGTTTGTGGTCAAATCTTGCAACTGAGTTTTAAACAACTATCCGATGTCTGATTGAGCTAAAATGTGGTATAGGTATAAATATTTTTTGTTAGTTTTGTCTTTATTACGCGTCTATGACAGGATTATAAAAAAAAAATACAATATTACGGACTTTTGACGCAAAAATGTCGTTTTATTCTGTAGTCGGGTTACAGTTTCTAACTTCTTCTAACTCTGTTTGTTACTCTTTCAAACTTCTCAAATATTTATGGTTTAATAACTGTTGTCTCGTTAAAAGCAACAAGTATAATGTATTTTCCATTATTATTGCAGAGGCGCTCATTTACGATTTTACAATTGACATTTGTGGTAGGTAGATAAAAAATATCGGTTATTTTTGCTACCGCTGAAAACCATTCATTTCCTCATGTCTCCACAAAACCGATTACGAAATTTTATACGAACGACGCTGAACCAAATATAAATTAATCGAAAATGCAATTTGTCGAAGTTAATACGTTTTACGAGCGTTTATGTAATATTAAATTCCGGTAATGACGGTCGGAATCGCTCTTCCGCAGCCGGAGCTGTTTGCGAAGCACGATATGACAGGATCAAAGGTTTATGACACTGACGTTTACTATGAAGATATACTATGAAGATGAATTACTAAAGACGATGTCGCTTATTCTATGAAGGCAAAGAAATAAAAAAAATGTTTAATTCTGCCCACATTCCACATACCGTTAGTTTTTTAATGGGTTGTAACTATGTTTCTTCTAGATTCTTCTTCTTCTATTCTTATAGAAGTCAAAGAACTTTCGCTTGATTAGATGGCATTAGCTTTACTTTCAGTTTATGATCCTACGTCATTAATTTCTAATAGATTGATGATTTTCCATTATTTTTTATTTTCGCAAATAATAAATATGTTTTTTAACAGTTTTTTCACATAGTTATTAATCAATACCACAGATAATCGTCACTAATTTTACAAATAAGAACGTAAGTTTACTTGTTGGTTATGCTTTCACGTCTTTAGCCACTCAACCAGTCATCCTGAAATTGCACACAAGTTATGTAGGTACAAGAGGCACAGAAGCGGCGGAATACGTGAATAGAAAAAGCTATATTTGCTAGCTGATTACAGTAACTCTGTAAGAAGCAGTCAAATCAAGTTCAACAATTCAAGCTACAATATTATCAATTAACAACCGTGTTTATTTCAATAACGATATATTCTCGTAGCTTTGTTTTATTTCCATGAAACTCTTTACAGCTGTCAAACATAAACAAAAGTTCGCAACTAAATTCTGAATTATTAAACCTTTGTAAGTTACTCTAGTTCTCGTTCCTAAATCCCAAATTTAATTCACTCAACTCGAGATCGCTTTGATTCCAATTATAACTGAATAAATGAAGAGTCATGGAGCGAGAACCGAAAACCGGAATAATCGCCCTCCAATAAAGGAATCCAATTTCTATTCTACGATATTAATAAGAACGTGATTTGGACGAGATCCGCAGGTGACTATGTACGTACAGGGGGTTTCATAATCTATTTTATCATACAGTACATTCTGCAATGTTATCTTTATGACGTCATAATTATGATGGTGATTGATAATAATGGTTTTGTGTGTTCAAGAATTAGTTATTTAAGGCATAATATTATACACCACGTATCCGTATGTGGGTGTGAAAGAATCTCAATTAACAGACAATAGTTACGTAACAAAGTACAGCAAAACATGGTAAGACTAGTGCAAACACCTACGTTTGTTCGAAAGTTTTAAAGCTTAGAGAAGTTATTTCAATCCAAGTGGTAACTTGACTACAGAGGATCATTACATCAGAAGAGTCGGCAATTCGCAACAAAAGCTAATAAAAATACTTTTAGTTTTCTGAAATTCTAATTTTAAATTCACAGCCCCCTGTATAACAACAATGTGCAAAACCGCAGGTCGCGTCGGAATCGGGTTGGAATCGGGACGGATCGAGGATCGAGTCTCCGTAATAGGACCGCAAGACGCCTTCTCTAGACTGTTGCAATTTTGTCAGCTCGCGGTTGGTTTGAGAGAAATTGATTTTTAGATGTAAAGCTTTGCATGTAATTTTAGTAAGGCTCTTTAGGATTTTAGTAAGGCTCAGGAACTTTCAATTTACTGGTATCTTCGGGAGCAAAATGTTTTAAACTACATAAAATATATTACTATTAACTTGATTGATTTTTGGAGTGGGCGTTATAGGTAACCCCAATTCATTCCAAAAGATAATAAAAAAGACAATCGTTTAAATAATCAATTTAATTCTATTACGAGCAATATTTTAGGCTTGATGGCCCAATGCATGCATATTGCTCATACAGTTTTGAATAGCAGTGATTTCGGTAGTCTATTGAGTAATGAAATAATTATATATTATTTAGAACCATGGTATGATAAATATTGATGCTTAAAACTCAATGATACCGAATATCAATTAAATAGTTAAATGAATTAAACAGAATTATTGTAGGAGACTTTTTGAGTCATTGTCGCACGTGCCTTTTATGTTAAATTACGAGACAAAATGTTTCAATGCGAAATCCCAAATTAAGATTTTCTCGAAAAATTATCTAATTTGAAGGGTCGCATTGTGATGTTTCATTATTATTCGTGAGCAGGCGGCCTTATAGGATTATTGCTTTAATTTAGAGATGGCCCTCGACTGAACACTTACATCGCACATTTTGAGATAAATCAATTTTGGGCTTATTCAATTGTATTATTTCGCCGAATCCCGAATAATGTAATCAGTATTTTAATTTGATTATTGGAAATTACTCGCTGGTATACCAGATTATATGTTCATTTCATGAAAATTGAGATGATATTGATGAAGTCTTAGTAGTTCTTATAATATTTTATTATCTCAGTCGAAAACAAATCCCACACTGGCAAAAATGCGCTCGTTATTTACGTCTTTTTTTAATAAAACCATACTACAAATTTAATTACCTATAGGTAGGTATATTGTACTATATTTTTACTAGTTTGTTAATCACCGTACACTTAGTCATAATGAGGTAGTTCTTATTAAAGCCGGCGAATGACCTGTAACATTTCGTCGTAACGTAACGTTACGTTACGACGAAATGTTGCAGGTCAGTACAGCGAGCCGATCCGCTCGCTCTTAGCGCCGCGTGCTCCACCACGCTCGCTTCGAATGCTACGTTACGGCAAAATGCTCAGGTCAGTCGCCGGCTTTATATTTTGTGCTAACTATAATTAATTTTTAAAAAGTGTTTTTGACCGTACACCCTACGCACTGGAGGACTGTGGCCACTGTAACTGGTCCGAAAATATATAACCTATTCGTACCGGTAACGCGATGAGAAGAAAGTAATTACCTAGTTTAAAATATCCTGATATTAAAACCTATAAGACATTTGTCTTTAATAAATTATCCCTGAGATAGAAAAACTTAAAAAAATTGCTTCACGAGCACAAGCAATCTTCCTAATCATCATTTTTCACAAGTAAACAAAGCCTAAAATATTTTCCTAAATAAGGTAACTATTATATATTAGAGAATAAAATCATGAACCAACTTATTATGATCTTAGGGGATAACAGTAACAATAATGCGTCCAATAATTTTCCTCTAAGGAACTCACCTAAACGCTGCTTAGCAATTACTGAGATTGACAAATGTCATTTAACTTGTACTCAACACAAAAATGTAGTGCGTAGTCCTAACTAATGTCACTTAACTTAACTTTAGTAGTAACTTTAAGTAAGGCCCTAAAAGTTCAGATTTTCAACGCAAAAATAAATACAAAACATGACATGTACATTTTGCTCTAATTCAATTTTCGCTGGAAACAGGCCGCTGAGGGGTCGTTTTCGCGTCAATTTAAGTTTGTTACGACTGAGATACAGCGAAATACTCCTGAGACTTGAGACTTTATCATACTTTTCTTTATGAAAGTCTAAATTAACCCCGATGTCAGGGGTTACGGCCGCCTTTGCAAAGTCAAACAGAAAGCAAAAGCTGTGAAAGATTTTGACGGTCTTTTTTGGAACTTTCACATTTTTATGACAGTTTTGAAAAACTATAAAGGGAGTTAATTTAAACCTAGGCTTTAGAACCTAAGCTGGGTTGATTACACGTAACGAGTACAGTGACGAAACAGTGCCTTCGGCCGAGTACTCGGTTTGTATAAACATTTTGACGAGGCAAGACAGTCACCACAACCATGATCCGTTTGTTCGGCCGAGTAAGCCCATATACTGTGTCCTTACTGTACTGGTTACATGTATAGGTAATCAAACCATCACATCTTAAAATTTTCATCATTACGCCACAAAGAATAAGATTTTCATCTTTTTGGGAACGGTTAATTTTATTGTACCTTTGCGCAAAACTATTCAGAATAAGTATTAAGATGTAATAGCTTAACATAATTTTAGCGTGCCATTAAACCTTATTCTGAAAGTTGACAGATCTAATGTTACTAAAATAAAGGTGTCTTCTTTGTAGTTATAAACAAAGACCAACACTTTCCCTCTGAACACGTACTTTTAGGCAATTTAGATCTGTCGACTAGAGCTGTTAGAATTGGATATGTTTTATTTATGAAGTACCTAGACACGAATTTTTTGGAGTAGATAAAAATATATTATACAATAATTAACGAAAGCATACGATTTTTAACAGCGTCATCATCTCCAAAAAGCAATTGTAGGTTTTTCTCGTAGTGTAATTTGTTTGGTGTGCATTTAAACTAAATTCTATTGTAAAATTTATGGACAATTTTTTGAAAGATTTATTATTTTACGCAGTTTTTACAAGTTTCAGCTGAAAAAGCCCGGAACAGTTGGTACGGTTGGTTGGGATGCGGGGCCGGAAGTGCGTAGAAGCGGAGGGGGGAACAGGAAGTTAACGCTCGCATTCAACTGGAACCTAGTGACGGTAAGCCATTTGAATAACATTTTTGTCGCTGGACGGAATTTTTCGAAGCGAATAGAAACGGTTTAGAAATTTTTGGATGCGTGTCTTTTTGTTCGTATTTTAAACTGTTTTCAACACGAAATATTCATGGACTATTTAGAGGAATTTTGGTCGAAGGTCTATTGTATTGTGCGCCATGCAATAGGACTTCTAAAACAAAATTTGGGTTTGCCAGCCACATTCGTGCTCACAACCGTAATATTTTGTAGGTCAGGTTCGCCATTGACGGACGGTGTACTTAATATGTATCAAGATGAAGTCGTTCTATATATTGTATGTTTCTAGCTATGGGTAGATGCCTAAAAAATCTGTTCATTATCTTTGGTTCCCGACAAACAGGAAATTGCGAGATGTTTATAAAATATAAAGTCACAGCAATATCCTTCTCCTTTCGGAGCTGCCCCCTCTAGCCATGTTGTAATTCTACTATAATCGGAACGATATAGAAAAGTAGGGAAATGTATGGTTAGTAAAATGGTTTCCTACATTTCTACAAAACAAAACGGCATACCGCAACTTGTCACATTGCTAATTCTTCCACAGATTGACAGACCGAGGCAAAAGTTTTTAATTTGCTCAGACAACTCTTCAACTCGGTAACGATATTCATTTCTAATTTATCTTTCCCTCTTCGCTCATCATTTGCTTATTTAACTGATTTAATGATCGTAATAAGTGCTAATGGTAATTTGTGTTGGCTTTTAATGTCGTGACAAGCATTTACGATTTCGTCTGTTTCTCATGCTGAAATATTCAGTGTGAGAAATAAATGATTGTAAACATTTTGTGACCACCTTGTATCTTGTAGCCGTGCGCTATATAATTTATCGTTGTAAGTCTAAATTATGAAGGTATTGGTTGATGTAACGGTAACCATTGAGCTACTATGGACTACGAACTAGAGTCGTCTCCTCACTTCACTACAAGCATCCCAATTAGGTAACTTTACCTAACTTCGCTGTTCAGGTCATTTGTTTCATGCATTATTCGCATGTCTAAGGACATCGAGTGCTTAAATACGAGACATATTTATCTATAAGTATAATAATAGAAATAGAGTATGTCGTGAATCAATTTATGCAAATAAGTATGAACAACTCAGGTGAAACCACAAGTTCAAACATTTCACCTACTACTGTCTACTACGCAACCTTTAATCCTCCCACTGCTGGGAAACAGGTCTACCCTCGAATGGTGATTAGGCCGTATTCCACCACGCTGGCCAAGTGCGGGTTGGTGGATTCACATACGCCATTGAATTCATTTGAAACACTTCACCTATAAATTAATCTTTTTTTTTCAACAAAGCTCCTTTTTTTTTTTTTTTTTTTTTTTGTTTACCCAGTGGAAATCCTTTATGGATACCACGCCCGCCCCGGGGGAGGCAGGGTGGTTATGTGGGAGTCTCCGCCCTGCGGCGGCATACCCACTAAAACCACTGGGGTATTCGGCATCCGCCTGAGATGGGGCAAGGTGGGGTCGCGTTAGCAATCGCCACCTCGCCCCGGCGATGGGCCCGATTAGGGCCCCCCGCGTATATGGAGGGGTGACCCTGTTCCCCAGGATCACCCCCCAGACAGTCAGTGTGGGGTCGTGCAGGCCGGGAGAGTCCCCCGACTCTCCCGGCAACCCCACTGCAGAGGAGCGAGGATACGGGCGAACCGCCTCCTCGCTCCCTCGTCGGCGCCGGAGCGGATCAGATCGGGCGTCGCCCTCTCCGACCCGCTCCGCGGCCTCCTTCTGCGTCATCACCTCTTCGCAGAAGGAGACCCCGGCCTGCCACGATCTCTCGCCGCCGAGCACGGCCTTCACCACGCTCGGCAACGAGAGATCCCGGCCTATGTAGGCCGAAAGCGTATGCCGCTGGGGGACCCCATGCGGCACACGCCTCCAGCGCTTCCCTCCTCCTTTCCTTGCACTCCCGACCGCAACCCACATGCGGCGAGGAGCACAAGGAAAACGCCCCTGGTGGCAGCAACGCCACCGTCCAAGCCATCACGCTGTGCCCTCTGCCAGTCAGAGGGACACGCGGATGGGCCCACCGTGTCGGGTTATTTGCCAGCGTGCGGTAATACTGCATAAAAGCTGCAGTATTACCGCACGCTGTTGCCCAGGGTGCACCACGAGGAGGTTACCCGACCTAGCACCCCTTCAACAAAGCTCCTAAAATAACCACGAACAACGTAGTAAAGTATTTCCTGGTACATAATTTTGGAACTTGCCAATTAATGTACGTGCGAGTGATTTAACTGCGTCGTTTTTAGTGCTCATTAATTTCCCGACCTTTCCCGATAGATGGCAGCAATTAAACCTTGTGGAGCTGTCGGCTTTTTTATTTCCGTGATTTTATTGTGCAGTTAAATTTTACTTAAGCTTTCGAGCCAGTTAATGGACAATAAACAGCTCTAGTTCTAGCCAGTTCGAGAATAATTTTACAACTTTTAGGCCTTCATTATTTTTCAAGGTTTTAACGGATTTTGTTTACTGGAAAAGTTTTTTTTTGCGCAGGGAGCTTTGCATAGTTATTAGGTTCAGAACGTTTTATGCATTTAGCCGCAATTAAATAGTCGTTACAGTTTTGAGCGCCAGGTTTTTCATGAAATGGATTAAGTATTATTGGTATCTGCAGTATTAAAACGGGAGCATCTGATATGTCACTCTAGAGGAAGCAGTAATAGCAACGTTTTAATAAATCTTTTTTTTTTAATTGAAAGTACCTTTTTTACAAAAAAAAAAACTAAATGTACAATCACTTAAGATCATTACCGCCTCATTTTGTACCATGCCTTCTCAGCCGTAGTTCTAAAGTTTATAAAAAGTTCTAAAGCCTATCGACCCATAAAACATCCCCAATACTTTACCAATGAGTTCCAAAAGTTAATTAACCGTGAAAATGCTAAAATTATACCGAAAATTTGCTTCCATTGAAAATAATTGTGTAACTTCTGATGGATTCTCATTATAAATATGACGTCATCCGTCTCCAGTTAGGCATTGACTACTAATTCGTAGAGAGGAAACGTGAACATTGTACGAGGCAAACGTGTGTCATATAGATGTGAGAGGTAGGGTTTTAAATCGCCTATAAATATTTCTGTACTGTCAAACAATGGTTGGTGTTTTCTTAATTCATTTATTTCAAAATAAATATTTTTTTAAATTTATAATTTCCTGATTGGAAACAAATTAGTAAATGGTTGGTATTATTTGACTTACTCAAACTAGTTATCGTGCTTGCGATAAAAAAAAAAATTTCATCAAAAATCATCCAAAAAAAAGATTAGCCGACGTCTATCTTCAATCATTTTTCTTCATAAAACTGTAAATTATTTCAAGGTTATGTTATGGACACAATAAACTTTTATCAAATACTAGCTGTTCCCTGCCACGCTTCGCTATGTGGATAAAAAAAAATAAAAAATAAAAACAATCCTTGATGCGGATTATATACCTATTATCATACTAAAATTTCAGCTCGATCGGTGCAGAACTTTTTGAGTTTTTGAAGCGTACACAAACCAACATAACATTTTTATATAATTATATAGATTTGAAACGTAAGTGTCAATTCACTGACAGCCAGATTTCCTCTACCCTCACCTTACCTTTCATAAGCAATCGGTGCTTTCAGGTCTTTGTTCAAGTTCTCGAAAGTTCTGTGAGACATTTGACATGTGTATCGAGAAGCAAATTATACTGTATCCTGCCGGGGGCCGTTTGAAGTAATTTTGCTGAGTATGTCGTGCTTTTGGTATAATTAAATTTGGATATGTACGAAATGTATAGCTGTGCGTTCGCAATCGTAAGAGGTGGCATTATAGATAGGTTGTTAAACTCTTAATTGTTCACACTAGAAATCACGAGCAAAATAAATGATTTTTATTTTTATTTATTATAATGATATTAAAGAATATTGGAGGTCTTGTTGTTAAAGAGCGATTTTTACCAGGCTTATCACGATCATAATCATTGCTATTTTTAGTTTTTCATGCGTCATTTGAAGTTTAACCATTGGTCTCAAATTAAATTTTATTTCTTTTATTTAGAGTCCGAAGGCTTCGTGTGCGGTAACGATTAAAACCTGCTAAGATTGGTGGTTTAACCAGCCCAAATTACCCACTGAGTACGACAAATTGAATTTTATTAGTTAAAATGAATTTTATTCGAACATGGAAAGGTTTAGTTTTGTGCATGCCATTAATGGTCACCCATCCTAGAGCTGACCGGGTCGGAAGTTGCTTCCACTAGATAAATAGATAGATAAACTCTTGAAATTGTTCACACCAGAAATTACATGCAAAGGGATAATGACGCTTAAAACTAGTGCTAGAATTTGTGGCCTTATCGCTAAGAGCGATATCTTCCAGACACTAAGCGATCAGCAATGAGATAATCACACTTAAAACTATTGCAACAACTGGCGGCCTTATCGCTAAGAGCGATTTCTTCCAGACACTAGGCTATGTGAAAGCAATTAGTTGAGCAACGCCACGAACGCTATACGCTACAGATAAGTATATTAAAAGGGTCGACTTATAGAGATCCGTATGCCAAATACCTCCTTGAGATATGTGAGAAGGCTTAGGGAGGGTTTATCCACAATGCGGGCTTACTTTGAGCCCGTTGAGCTATTATGCACGACGTACTAGATATGATACCGCAATACATTGCGTAACCTTATTTTATAGGTACTGACATAATTATGTAGTACATTTTATTCTGTCGCTGTAGAAAATAAAACTTAATTGCATAAATATGGCCTAGGTGTTCCGTAGTCCACGTCTCGATATATTTATGCGACAACGAAACACATCACGCGACACATCGATCGTCTAGCGACTGACCGATTGAAGTTTAGTAACGTAACTCAACTGAAATGGAACATTACAGAGAAGTGTGGCGCCATCTCTAGTAAGTAGCACAGTACAGTACTTCAAAGTCTGAACCAAGTGTATTTTATATGCCTACTCGATGCCCTCATGTTTCTTGCGAGCTCTTCAATAGAGTTTTTCTTTTGTTTTTCTTTTCTGGTTCTTTTCTTTTTGTCGATATTTAATCAGTTCGTGACACTTTCTCAGTCTTACTACAATGTTATTCTGCAATTTTGGTCAAAATAAAATCTTGCGTTGACTATCATGTATCGTATTCATGGAGTAAAAACATCAAAAAGCAACTTTAATTTTATAATATCATTATACCAAATGGTGTGCTAAAAAGCTTGTAGGTAATGCAAATAACGTTATTCTATTATTAGAGAAACTGATCGTGACGATGGCTTTCGACATTAGTCTTGAGACAACTAATTTCAGCAAGTAGCAACCAAATTCATAATTTTACACGAACCAAAATTTTATTTTTGATATTTTTTGGTATTGGATTTAATGAATTTCTGATAATTATTTTACTAGACTTGCCATACGATAAAAGAGATGGATTGAAATAATTTATAAGTTAAATGAGAAAAGTAATTTCGACACATTTGTTATCAAAAACACTTTCTGACCTCGTTTGTTTTATTTAAGGTGTTGGTTGCTAGCTAAAATTGGCCAAGGTCACATACCATATAGCTAGTGCCGACGCAATAATGGTTCCCTATTGGTAGGAGATATAATGTTGTATACCTCCGGGCCTGGCCACAGGTTCCGTAATAGTTACAAGAGGAAAACGGCGTCATAACTAAGCTTTAATTGGCGCGCATCCGCCACAGTATACGTATCAGTTACAGCGAGCCGCAAAGGAACTGGGGGCCTACTATGATCATGAAAGTTATCTAATCGCACTTTGTCTCAATTGCGTGTGTTGAGAGATCGAGTTACAGTTCAAATCAAGCAACAACCGTATTACGTGGTTTGTGAGGTGGTTTTTGATTTTCAATTAACGACATGTTTTTAATTGATAATTAATTAATGATAATTGATTTAAATGTTTTGGTCACAATTTTCATGTCTAAGAAAGTTAAAGTTTGGAAAAGAACTGCCTTAAAACAATTTTTGTTGGATGTTTGTTGAATGTATTAATATTATTTATATATCCATGTAATGGTCTCTCACTGTCTAAACTGCTTGACCAATTTGGCTTGAGAATATTGGTCAGACTTTTCAGAATTTTTATGGTCGCATTTTTTCTTTTTCTTTTCGTAAAAATACTTCATGAATCTATGGTAGCCCCCCCTGGGCTGTATTAAATTCTCTGTAATAACTGCGTTATGGTGTACAGTGCTCTTACTGTGTCTTTGTGGCCTGGAATTAGTAGTGAGACTTCTTTGAAATTGTGGTGTGGCTTACCTTTTCATCTTCAAGTGAAGCTCTGCAGGATTTTTATGAGAGAAATAACTGTTTATGTTAGGAAACTTTTTACTTGTAGAAATTTCCCGACTGATGAAAGCGAATGCAAGTAGATGAGTGGCCGGCATTTACGTTTTGACAATTTACATACTTTTGTAAATTGGGTTGATCACATGTAGGACGAGTACAGTGGCGAGACAGTAAATGAGGACACTAGGCCGAGCAAGCCTTTATGGTTCGAGTGACTGTCTCGCCTCGTCAAAATGTTTACCTATACAAACCGAGTACTCGGCCGAAGGCACTGTCTCGCCGCTGTACTTGCTATGTTGTAGTCAACCCATAATGCTCATGAAATCGCCACTCACCCCCGCTCACTAAAACAAAGGCTGACTGTGCAGACCTAGACAACTAAATTCAACGCAAATATGCACACAACAACAATTACTGAAATAGAAAAGTTAACAAATCCCGCTGCTATTTTCAAATCGTGGTCACTGAAAGTTACATAAAAAATTTACAAAAAAATCAGTTGGCTTAACTCAAAGCGTATTTAAGAACCCTTTCATGAGTAATTACTAGCTTACTCTTGGTGCTGCAACCTAACGTGAGTCTGAGCCTCCGACACCAGAAAATACATATAATTAATTGACCTTGGTCTTGCACTGTTTCTGGCCATTCGGTCGGTTTATCGTTGGCTTGAGTATCTGGGCCAGTCAATGAATTGGCAGCTACTTGCAACTCCATGATGCACCATTTTGACACTACGATTCTCTCCCATCCAAAGTAAGTGGTAAGTGGTAAGTAAGCATTGATCTGGTATGTAAGCAAAAATTTGTAACGATGATGTAGCGTTTCACAGTCATAGCTCCCCACTAGTACCCTGTGTCGGGGATACCAAAGACAAGACAAGGACAACTAGCACCCAGACCCAGAGCAGATATTTAAATTAAGAATGGAAGTAAGTAAGTATAACACGGTCAAAATATCTCGAGACTTGGCGTCGTCGTAAAAGTCCAATTATAACAATGAAATGTTTAAAAATATACCACAAAAACAAGTTTAGTTAAGTTATACTAAAAATAATTTGACGTCGACTTGTTTTTGTGGTATATTTTTAAACATTTAATTGTTATAATTGGACTTTTACGACGACGCCAGGTCTCGAGATATTTTGACCGTGTTATAAGTGGTTTGCCCAGTAAAATCCTTGCGCTTTAGTCTCTCCAATGATATTGGGCTAATAAATTAGATTCAAATTTGGTCCTCAATCTCAGTAGTCCATTCAACCTCAGGTTTGTTAGGTGCTCTCAATTAGTAATTGATCCTTCTCTATATTTCATATGTACATTTCAGTAATGAACCTAACATATTCCTGTTGCTATGGGTCATTTGACTCTACATCTACCGTCATTATTGTTTTAATTTTAGAAGGCAGATATCATGTTAACTCGTAACCTCGATATTATGTAACCTAAGGTACTAAGGAATGTAAATCAAAATTTAAAGCCTCACAATATTCTATTAACCTTATTTTAGTAAATTTTAATAAATTTATAATTTTTTACTTTTTTTTCAAAAAACAATGCCAGCCACTATATTGACGTTTACCGAAACTTATCAACCACCCACTTATCTATTCACAACAGTAGTTAAGTAGATTCTAGGGATAGAAAATTTTCAAAACTTTCAGTTAGGAAGCAATCTGTTGGGAGTCTCGTTTGCTTATGTAGATGATCTCGATGCAATCCTGATACGTCTGCTCGTGACGGGACGCTCGCTGTGATGCATCTTACTCGGTGCGACGAGGAGAAAGGAAAAACCTAGCGTAGATCACAAAATAACTATGGAGCTGCGCTACCAATAAAATGAGGACAAAGAATCTCTTATTTAAAGCCCTACTTTAATTTAATCACTGCTGCTTATAATTCTCCGTCTTGTGACATTAAGTTAGCCAGAAGTTGTCAGAGCATTTGTAGCAGTAATTCAATTTAAATAGGGTTTATAAGTAATACTTAAGAGGTATTAATTAGACCATAGCTGTTATATTTTGGAGACACATAATTCCTGACGGAATGTTTTCTTAATTTTTGTTAGTTCATTCTGAGTTATAGTTTTTTTTTTAATCAAAATATTCTATCCCACTATTGGGCAAAGGTCCCTCTTATCTCTTTTTAAGACTGTGCAATCACTCGCCAAATTCGATAATACCGTCAATATAACTATCAATAAAGAGCAACAAAACACGAGCAATCAGTCTATAAAGGTCGATTCACACATATCAGTGAAGCCACATTTCCGACGCAGTTCCGACACAGTACCGGCGCAGTGCGAAATATTCTTTCATACATTCTCTATGAACGCATCCCCCCACTTGTCAGTGTCAGTGACAACACAGTGCTCTCAATGTATGAAAGAATATTTCGCACTGTGCCGGTACTGTGTCGGAACTGTGGCTTTACTGATAATTGTGTGAATCGACCTTAAAACAAAATAAAACGGATTCAAAATTGATCTCTAATCTATTTCAAACAACGAAACGCTCCTAAAGAGTTTTAATTGTACAATTCCAAATCGGAACCTAATAACAGTTAAATGCAAATACCTCCGCCGACCGCTCGACGACTGCTAATGAGGGCCTGATTAATATTTATGGGAAGACAACTGCGAGCCTCCCACTCATTATAAGAACACCGGATTTGCCTACCGAGGGAAATTCTTCGTAAACTTGAAGAAAAACGGAAGCGACATATTTGCTGCTAGCTGTTTTAGCAACCATTGCGTGATTGCCAAGCAAGCTAGAAGTGCTCCGCCTTTAGAAGCTGCAATGGTTGCGTGTAGTAGCGATGTAGTCGTGAAAAGTGTGATGTGACTGTTTTCTAGTAAAGGCGGTAGAGTGTTTGCAAAGCAAGCTAAGCTGTTTAAGAATTAGGAGTGTCTAAGCTTGCCTCAAATGCGCTGCGTTTAAACTGAGCGCGTGAAGCACTCACCTGACACTTCTGCTGAGACCTTCGACATTATGAAAGGTAGGGAATATGGCTGTAAATTATTAAGTTTTTTTGACAACGACAACATTATGTAGATAGAGAGTTTGTGCACGAATAATAGAGAACAAAAGAGTAAGGGACAAGCCACACGATGTGATCTAGCGTCGCGCCGCACGCAAGTACAAAACCTATGAATGTAAGTCACTATAAGGCGAGAGAAGATGCTTACTATTGAGAATATTTTTTAACGGGCTGGGCGGAATAGATAAAAGCAATCTTCACTGAAAATGACGCTTAGCAGACACTGACATTATATTATGAACACACTATTCCAATCCGTATACATCTGTCTGGTCTTGCGACATTAAATATTTCATTATTAATAATTTATTTTCTTACTGTTATTATTTTAAGCTATCTTAACGTTTTCGGAGACATACGTTTACAAACTACACAATCTCCACTACACATGCACGATACAATAAACTCCCATTATTATGACAGGCTACATCGGGACTCTGCACAAAGTTCCAAACTACGTCGTATTCTGTTCATTAAACCCGCAGACAGCTAAACGTGCAGCTAATTTGAATAAGCCTTTACGGTTTTGCATTGCGTGTTGACATAGCGGTTGAATACCAATTGCTTCTTAGATTATGCACTTAAACCAGGCGTAAACTTGAACTCTCTTCTATTCATAGTTCTTGTTTAGCCAATCTGTGCTATCAAATTATCTGTCAACTTCTTGCTCATGAGAAACGTCACAGGTAAAAGCGAGATAAAAACTAGATAGAACTAGGAAAACTAGATTTTTTTAAATTGCGTTATTCCTTCTTTTGCCGTTTTTATAGATAATGGTACAGAACCCTTAGTGCGTGATTCCGACTCGCACTTGGCCGGTTTTTCATTATACGGCTGTAGGGTGAGTGAGTGAGTAAGTAATTATAAAGGCCGATTCTTTTTTCTTACTATAAGACTGTTATGTAGATACAGAAGGTAAGTTTCATTAAAGTACTTACAAACTACGAGTACAATAATAGCATGTACCTAAACAATCTACTTGTAAATATAGATTCTAACCCTTATCTACAAATACATAATAAGCTTCATTTCTCAGACAATAAAATCGTTATTCTCATAGCAAATAAAACTTCCCGACCACTCCAATAAATAATACCAGGGATCCCTCAAAATGAAACCAATACGCCCAAATCTTACATTTCCCTCACCATAAATTTAATCCCTAGGAACCTGTGACGTCACACTCGCACATAAATTGTGACAGTTGTGAGGACGACCGAATTGCCCCGTATGATTAAACGGGGCTCGAAGAGATGAATGCTGGGAATTGCGTATAAATTGCCCGTGGAGCCGACGGTACCTTATAACCAGAGATTATCCCAGCAGGTTCCGCACTCAAAATTTAAATAAATAAATAGACAACAGAAATGCACAATAGATTGGTACAAATTCTCCAGATAACGCGATAGCATGCAAACAATTTTACTCATCTTTAAATAATTATTCATTTGCTCTTTTATTTCAATACTCTGTGCCCTGCACTTTTCATTGGAGTGACGATGAAGGTGACGATGATAAAAACATAAATTATGCGTTATTTCAAATTTCATCAAAATCAGTTCAGCAGTTACGGAGATACTTGGTGACATTTTTTATATTAGTAGGCAGGAAGTATAGATTATATTAGTTCAACCAATTCAATATTTTTTACATAATTACAAACCGGGCCAAATTCTGTGAGAAAGTGTACCAAATTGTGTCAGAATGTAGCCATAATTCTCAAACCCCTTACGCACAGCATGTACTCATACTAAACTTTTGTCCAGTGAAATATTATCCACCCAATATTTTATCATTTGATAAGATCAAATAAAACCAATTTCCAACATCGCAAAGCCTCCATAATCATAGGCCTGTCTAGTATAAAATGCTGAACGTTTCAGCAAGTTTCCGGACAAGTTTCATGGAGTTTCTTTAAACCTAGTTTATTTGTGTAGCGACCGCATGAACCGCTTCCCGGAGACGGCCGAGTGCTGCGCTTGCATTAGGATAGTTGTTCTAGTACTGCTGGATACTTGTTCCAACTAGTACACCCAATTAGTTCAACGGTGGAACTAATGGGAGTTTTTTACTGCGTATTTTTTTTAAAGAGTTGAACTATTATATAACAGTTGGTCCAATAAATAAGCTTGTTACGATTTCTTGTTAGCGCTCGTAGTGTAGTTCGACTGGGTGATCGTGGCCGATCACCGATGCAACGGCGCAACGGAGCCAACGGACGACATGGTGTCTGCGATGGGTGTAATTTGGTAAGTCGGATTGCATGTTAAATTGTAGGCCGAAGTGGTTGGTCTTATAACAACAACTGTTAAGTCATGTTAGCGGCCTAAAAAACTGAAAAAACAACTAAGGAACTCTAAAATAATAATTAACTAAACCATTTCTATGTCGTAAACATGTTATTTCAAAAATCACACATAAAGCCGTCTCTAAATTACCCACTCTGATTTTATGCATTCTATTTTTTTATAAACATTCTATGTGATATCGAGTTTACCTGGAGATTGAAAAAAAGGTTTTCACTCAGTTATTCACATAAATCGTAGAGAGCTAGATCGAGTAAATGGAATATTGCAAAGAAACCATCTCACCGCCGCCTGCCGCCGCGCCGCGCCGCCGTTGTATGCGATTCTAAAATTCCATATTTTCTTTCTGGTTTAGATAGGTCAAAGAATATATTTTTATCTGGCGATATATCTCTATTGGATTTTGAAGAGACGAAGCAAACTATTTACTGAACTGAACTATTTGTTTCATAGGTAAGTAGGTAGGTACTTGTTGAACATGGATAAAAATTTGATAACTGTCTAACAATGAAATTACACTGGAACATGAATTATCTGTTAGATTATTAAAGTACGTGAAACAATCTGTAAAAATATATAGTTTTTTAGGTAAGGGTATAGTAATATCTTAACGATGCAGCGCAGTTTTACACAAAAAAAAAATTTTTCAGAATGAATAACTTTTGACCATGCAAATAACTGCCGCACATATCTACAATTCTACTTAATCGTACACAACAATATTGAAACTGACTATATCTACAACGGTGTGGTCACATCCAGATTACGATTTGGTCGAATATAGCACACTTAAAACCTAGGCACCCTAGTCTGTGTCAGGAAATCGCACTGTAGCATATCGGCGCTCCCAATAAATCATTTATCCATAAGCCTTCCGTAATTGAGCTAGCTTGCCAAACACAGTATCAGTGTCAATTTGCCCAGTCTTATGTTAAGCAGGTCGTGCCAAGTGATCCTACTAATTAATCCTCTCCGGGGCCTAATGGTTTGTGCACGGATTAAGGCTGTACACAGATAAGTACAGTAGTAAGTAACACGGCATGCTCCGCTGATATCTCTGTTCTTGTAAACGTACTAGGCTCGTGTGCGGCTATTTTAGTGGTAGGTATGCATAGGGCTGTAAACGGAGTGTTTTAAGCTTAATACGTATTAGTTTTGAACGTTTTGTTACCATTGGACTAATGTTTACTCTTGAAATAGCCGACATCGATTTTTTTAATTGGTTGAAGTAAGGAGTCGTTGTTTTATGTTACAACTGAACCATAAATACTCGTAATTTGGATAAATTAGAATCGCAATTTGTTAAAGATTGTTTTCTATAAGCCTCACCTGAGGTAACAAAGGACCTTTGTGCAAATAGGTTTGAAAGAAAATTACTATTATCTTTCCGAGTCAATTTCTCCAATAGTCATATTCAGCTGCTGTTGACTGCAGAACGACTAGTCGAGTGACTGTAAAACGCATCAGTACGAAACGTACCAAATACCCTCCACGAAACTTTATCCTAATACGCAGACGGCTGCATTTCAGTTAAGCCGCACACCCTATCCTCACCTAGAAGAATTCCAATATCCGTAACCGTATTGTTGCTGTAGCTATTTGAATAAAATCCTTTTTGTTACGACTAAGCGTCCCCCTCGACGGTTATTTGAAAGTGCAGGAAATAGAATTACGTTTATTACTCTGTAGAACAGTGCAGAGTGAATTTATACGGCGATAGCGGTAAGGCGGTACACTGCTCTATGAAAATAGCTTCTTGTTCTTATTATCAGCTTTCTGCAGGGCGTTTAGAGCTTAGTATGATGATATGGTACTTCGGATTCTCGCTCGACAGGTTTGGAGGAAAGTTGTTTCAAATTGACAATACCGGCCTTACTTATAAAGTTTTCTCAAAGTTAAATGACATTGATTAGTACTGCGCATTATGTTTTTCTATTGCGCATAAGTCAAATAACATTTGCCAGTTTAAGCTATTATATTGCTAACGTATATTGCAACGTTTATAAGAAAAATAAAATAATAAAATAATGTATTGATCAAAACTGTGTAGGTACAGAGGTGATAAAAATAATTTCGACACAACAGTTTGTCCTAACGGACATGCAATACTTAGATATCTACAACGAGATAAAATTATTTACATTTTACCATTTAGGCTCATTAAGGCTCATTGTTTCGTAATAGTTACTTGTATACGCTGAATGAGCTTATTGATTCAATTTCAATAGTGTTATCGGTATGATGTTATCGGGGAATAAAAAATATTATGTTAAGCCTGAAGAGTATAAATAGTGCGGAAAAGAAGTAGGCATACCTTGTTTAAAAAATAATGTCATATTTTTATTAGTTACATTTTACTTACAGATAAACATTACATTAAAATAAGTTTCAATAATTGAGTATTTGCTACAAATATCTATATTTACATTTACCAGTTACTATATTTACAATTGCGTAATAAATTTTATCACAGTCTTAAAAAATTTACAAAATTAAGGTAACGTACCATCATCATCATATTATCATTTGAAACTACAATTGGTCAACCGACTATTCAAATCAATGTTCAAAATAAATGTACATTTAGTCGAATAGAACAATCATTTCAAGCTTTGATATCTCTAGGGATGAACATAACATCAACATTAGTCGGTCGTACCGCAAATAATTCCTTTTTGAACGAAAGTTTCTCATAGTTGATTGTTTTGACAGAGAAGTTTCGGAGCAGATGCACGAGGCCGGCCTTGACTTGTATCCGCGCGAACCTGGCGCCGATGCAGATCCGGCCTCCTCGGCCGAAGGGCATGTAGAACGCGTCACTCAGCGGCTGCTGCCCGTCCCGGGTGAACCGCTCCGGGTCAAACTTCTCTGGCTCAGGGTAGTACCGAGGGTCGTGGTGAATGTGGAATATGGGAGTCATTATGTTAGTACCTTTAGAGATCTTGATGTTTCCGACCGGGAGAACCGTATCTTGAGTACACTGTCGCGTCAACTGACTAATTGGAGGATACTTCCTAAGACCCTCGCTCAGAACTTTCTCAAGATAACTCATTTCCGATATAACGTCGTAATTAATAACATTGTTGTTCTTTTCAAAAGCTTCGTCAATTTCTTCTTGCACTTTTTGCAGGATATCAGGGTTTACGCCCAATTCAATGAGAGCTCCGAACATGGAAGTAGCACTGGGTTCTACACCAGCAATAAAGAAAAAGAAAGCTTGAGCAGACAGTAGCCCAACTGTGGGTTCCATTTCACAACCAGTAGTCAAATCTTTCAACATACCATGCTTCTGGAGACTGAGAGCAAGGTCAGCAAAGTCATGCTTCTTAACATTTTCTTTTTCTCTTTGTTCCATCGATTGTTTTATTGCTCCGATGAAGAAATCTTCGTATTCACTAAATATTTTAAGGCGGAAGAATTTAGCGAGACCCGGGCTAATAGTGGCCAGAGAAAATTTGATGTTCATTGATAAAGTCGGTGAAGTTGCAGCTCGAGCTACTTTCACGAACGGAGAATCGAACACAGATTCCGTTCCAATTCCAAACACGGAGGCAGTGATCGCTGCACTACAGAAGTTAGTCAAAGTATCATATGCATTACCTTTCTGTCTATTTATATCCTGATTTATATAAGTCACAAAGTCTTGCGCACTCTTGTCCATAATGTAGTACATCTGTTTCAGCTTGGTACTCGTGAATAGCGGGGTCATGTTTTGACGCATCAGTTTCCATTTTGGACCATTCAGGAACAATATACTTTCTGACAGCTGATCGCCTTCGAAGTTATCAAACCCTCTGTGGCTGAATGAATTGAAATCATTTTGTAGTACGCGATTCACGTTTTCTGCGTTCGGCACGAATACGCTGGGTGTGAACATTGAACCAATACCTACCACCGGTTCCTTCTCATATTGCTTGTAAAGTTCACCAATAATTTCAAAGAATGGGCGCCCTCCAACCAGGTAGTCCCAGGTAGGGCCAATATAAACTTGTTTCTCGGATGGAATTTTACTCCACGCTTTCTCCAGTAACTCTCTGTGTATTTGCCATTTAAATACACAAATACTAGAAGAACAGCTACGGCTGTCAAAATAATTTCAACGATCATTTTGCGAACGTTTGTGATATATCAAATATAGAATATGACTGCCAAATAAAATTCCAGTCGGAGTATTTATAATGAAGGTGATTATACGAAAATAATGGCTTGCTTGACAAGAGATAAAAACAGACCAATACCATATTGAGTTGGATAAAATTCTTAGTCAGAGTGACGAAGCAGTTTTATACTGATAATGCGAGTAACATAACAACAAAGTTTTATTATTACAAGATACTGGATCGTACCCGCTTCTCTTACATACCTACAAAATAACTTGTTTTTTTGCGATGCCTAATAATGCCTATGTCTCAAAATAGTGTAGCACGCAATAGAGTTGTTTGTCTGGTTATGATAACCAAGTAGTTATATACTCTATCTATAAGAAATATTATAATACATAGTGTATTTTGTATTTATTAATAAAAAACTAAGTTAATCCCAATTCCACACATGCTATTTTTGTTGTTATTAGGTTGTTATTTAGTATACTTACCAAAACAAAATGCATTTTTAACGTAAAATAATAAACAAAGGTGGTCTAGCGTTTTAATCTGTAATTAAAAAACACGCTTAATAGAAAAAACTAAACTAAAAAATAGAAAATAAATTTTAATAAATTTGGATTAAGGATAGTGTAAATAAGAAAAAAATGTTTAATCGTAAAAAAAGCGTGGGGTGCTTGGTGTCAGTAGTAATAAACATTTCATTGACATATGAGAAGAAGGGTTATCATTTCGATGATATCTTAAAAAAGACCCCACGCTTTTTTTACAATGAAAAATTTTGTTCTTATTTACACTATTCTTAATCCAAATTTATTCAAATTTATTTTCTATTTTTTAGTTTAGTTTTCTCTATAAAGCGTGTTTAGTTTTTTAAACTATTATTTATTTAATTGTTTTTTTAAATGTTATGTACCTATTTTATTATTTGTTATTTATGTACTATATTGTCATCAGTCCTCGATATATCTATAAAGTTTGAACGAAATCTGACCGTTTAAAGTGGGTCAAAAACGCACCCAAAGGAGTCGGTTACAAACAAACATACAAGTGAAGCTAATATAAAGCGTGTAAAAATGAGAGTATTCCATTTTTTTTTGGAAATTTTTATCGACTTATGGGAACTTCTTGACTGAACTTAATTTTTCGTTTCTTATTTAACGTAATGATTACTTCAGAGTCCTATTAACAACCGGTTTACTTTCGTCCCAATTTTCAAATCGTCTAAATTTCAGAGTTGTAAATGAGTCGTGGTTTAAATTAACATTTGACTTAGCATTTCCCGACAGAGCAGCAATTAGGAGAGTATTGCTGACGGCGGCGCCCTAACCGCGGCCCGCCCAAATCTCGCCCAAAGTACCTTGCCTCGTTTAAAAAGTTTGTTCTAAAATCTCAAAGTACAAGTATCTGTTTTCCAATTAAATTTCTAGTGTTTTTCTGCTTTCATGCGCCGGGTTTCCATTGTATTTCTTTTACGAGCATTAGGTATTTTGTTATTTACTTGATAATTTTTTATTTGCCTGATTTAATAAATTATCCAAAGTACTAGTGTTCGTGAATGATATTTTCCACTCGTAAATGAAGAGTCATTGTTATGTAGTACAATAAATAGAATTAAAGCATTCATAAACAATTACATTTACACTAATGAGCCTTAGTCTTACACGTGCCTGAATATTTATTTAACACTAGCTTCGGGCCGCGGTTTTACCCGCGTTTTTCGGGATAAAATGTAGCATAATATGTGTTAATTCCCTTGGTCATCGCATCACGCTTAAACGGATGGGACAAATTCGCTAACTATTTTTTTGATGTGTTAATTATTGTCAGGAGAAGGTTCTTATGAAAGAAAAAATTAAGAAAGTTGAGTGGAACATTAGAAAATTAAGATTTAGTTAAGACAGGACTACGTCTGTCGGGACAGCTATTATGTAATAATTAAAGAAAATCTATATAGTTTTACGTATAGCTTATGAGACAATTTTGCAAAAAAATATATGATAAAACACAAAACTACGTTACAGTATTTGAAAGAAACAGGATGATGTCTAAAACACACCACCTATCTTTAGCTCGCGCTAAGCAATTTTCGCCTCAAATCGATTTTGCTAAAGTAATGAGATGCCAAAATTACAATAGGATCAGTGCTCGTCGCCAGCCGAGTGCCGATTTTCCCAAATGAATCACGGAATCCGGGATTCCGTGCATTTTTCGCCCCATTTAGGTTTCTCTTATGCAAATAAGTTTCGACAGTCGACTGAAATCTCGAATGAAAGCGCTTGTTTCTCCAACTGGGAATGGGCTGAGCTGGGCAGGAATGGAGCTGTTGTTGGTTATATTTTTTATTTACTAATATCTGTTCTCTCGATTGGACGAAAAGATGTTTTTGGACTATAATGACTAACCTACAAGAAATTTAATACGTCAGTTTCCGGATGCTTGGCAAAGTGGCAAAATCTTGTCAAGACATGTTAGACGCTGCCCAGATAAAATTGGTTAGTCATCAGTTCTTGTCAGAGTTTTTATTATAAGCTGAAGCATTGATTTAAACGTGATTTCTTTATAGAAACCTTTCGAACATACCCAGTATATGCATCATGCGTACTGATGCAGATTAAACAAACAATGTATCTAAAGTCGTCTTATAAGAGATATGGAAACATCACTTTGCTAACTTCAGCTTTCATTAATGTTTTGAATTTCTACATCCCATAAAAATATAAATTCTACTAACAAAATCTGTTATTTTTGTGGCTTAACAAAATGAAATGGAAATCTCGATTCCTCTGTTCTCGAAGGGAAACTTTTTGCATCGTCCCCGAGCTCTAATGACGAGGGCAGCGGCCGCCGAATATTGCACTATGGACTATTGTAGCCGCGCCGCAAATAGGCGACAGAGTTTGTATACCTATGAGATATCTATTGACGTGAAAGCTTCTGTGGTTAGCTACATACGTATTGTTACTATATAGGATTACATACATGATTGAACTAAGCTGATTACTTACAGTTCAGTCTGTCGGATTGCAAAGATTTTAGTCAAAGAAAAAAAAGTGCTCTAGGTTTACACAGCCTAATCACCCTTCGAGGTATTACCACCCACCTGAAATCCCAGCAGTGATTGTAGGTTGCGTCAGATGGTTCACCTTAAAACCCCTGCTATAAATTGTACTCTTAATGTTTTTTTTAATTAATCATTCACAAGGCATTTGTAATTCAAAAGTTTTCAAAATATTCTCATAATATTTTTTTACATCAGTGCTTATGCATTTCCAGTGACTTTTTATTGGAAGTTTTCAATTTATTTACCATAAAATAGAATGAAGCGTTGAGATGAAATAAAAAGAGCTGCGAGTATGTATAGAAGTCGGAAAACATCGACACGACGCAGCTTGATTGAAAAATGTCCCGCGTTCTGGAACATGCGATACGAGGACTCGTGTGCTTCGTTCTAAATGGAACCCCCATGGGAGGACAACATGTGGATTTAGACATACAGGCATACATATATTCAGTAAGGAGCTACACTAGTCTGTTTTTTTAAACTGCATCTACGCGTGTAATGAAACGTTCCTTATTGAGGCATTTGCAGCGATATAGATCAAACGAAGATGTATTTTTAGTAGGATTATCACAATACATAAGTAATTGAAAATAAGATAAAAAATTGTAGATATTATTACTTGTTGTTTATCAAAATTTTAGAACGCTCAGAAAATAACAGTGTTTGAAGTGCATTAAACAAAATAAAAATACAACATCGATTTCGAAACTACTAGCTATTTAGTCACTTTTGAATCATTTACTAATTTGTCAGGAAAACATTTTTTGGTAATAGAATTAGTTATAATTTGATAATACACGTTTTCAGGATTTCATAAGATTTGCATGTTGGTAATAGTTTTAGATCTCTTTTGACTAGCTCAACTAAGTCAAGACAAGGCAAACATCCGTGGCTAAGCACTGATGTGTTCAATATAGACTTGAGAGCTAATTATATTCTAGACTGGCCGTGCCACTGTTTTCTATCAGCCCATCACCAAACATAAGGTGATGTGTTCAAATTCCTGACTTATCAAAAAGAATACAAAGGTCGATTGATGTGGTAAAATGCCTGAATTGTCAGAAGAAGCACAAAAAATAAGATTAAACACCATAATGCCTTTAAAAGAAGGTTGGATTGAAAAATGCTGCTCGTTCAAAACATGCGCGTCACTGCGATCCATTTAAAATGGAATTCCGGAGGGACAGTGAACGATTGACATCGTGGGACCATGTAACCCAGCTTACAGCTTGCAAAAATACATACTTTATCTGGTGGTAAGTCATTTCTAGTTTGTTTCAATTTTACTTATATTTTTTTACTGAGTTATTAAAGGTGTGCTTATATTTAACAATTACATTACATTTTATAGTCTAACAATTTTAATCAAAATATACCTACGAGTTCCTATCGAAAGTGTTTTGTGCGATTTGTCGTAGTATTCATTTTTGTTAGTTTTGGAATGCTATAGACTAATTTAAAGTCATGTAAAAAATTTTTAAACAATTAAAAATTTACTTAAATTTCATTGTCTTGTAATGAAATTTATTTTCATTTTAGTTTACTGTACGAGTCGTCGTAAGATTCGTATAGGTATGTGATTCGCTTTTCCAAAGCGCCATAAAGGCCATATTTTGTGGTCTAGGTTTTTGCTTATCTCTAAAAACCTATAGTTTTTATATCACCTGTTTTTGTGTGGGCTTAGATGATCATACCTACTCCTAATAATAATTAATATCTTAGTACCTATTTAAAAACAACAGCATTCGTATGTGATAAGTAGATTAATTATGCGCGATAAGGCAATAATTAACATAACCACGCTTAACTACACGTGTACAAAGTATAATTCCTACCAATCTTATTCTCTATGACAATATAAATAAAAGCGGTTTTATTTTTATTTCATTCATGGTTTCTTATCAACTTACATAACGACAGATAAGACATAAAGGATAAACGCATCATTTGCATGTCACGACAAGTCTTGAAAATGAAATTCATTGTCATCATTAGCTATCATAGTGATCATGTGAGATGATTCAGCAGAATATGTATTTTTTTAATACCTATCGGTCTGAGGGCAGGTCTTTATTATTACTCTCTCTAGGTTGATAATCAAATAGCCGTTAAATTGTATTGTTTTGACTTGTCCATTTGTTTGTAACGATGATACGCAGTAACGTTGTTTTGGTCAATTTAAAGCCAGTGTTCGCTGTCATCATGACAATTGGTACATAATGGATAGCTACAGAAGCTAATTTATTTTATCATTATCTATACGACTATGTTACTACGCAGCTATTTGTTATTTTGTAGATCATCTTTACTTGGCTGGATCGCTACTTATTCTTCGTTTGCTAAACACGCAGTCACTTTATTTTCTTTGTCTTCAGAAGAAAGTCATTCAATCACACTTTTTCATTTAAAGTTTTTTGAAAATGCTGCATGAACTATCTTCTGTTTTTCACGAAGAGTTAAAATAAGGCAAGTTAAGAGCTAATTGAGCCAAAAGCAACTAAGGAAAAACGAACCCAAAACCCCAAACCACAGCTAACAACCGTAACACCAAATCGCGAGTAAAAGCCAAAATACCAGCAGAAGGAAACAAGAAACTATATCCATTTCCCACCAGCTGACGCTAGGCACGTCCTAACAAATTAATCCTAAACCTATACATATCCTAGTTATCGTACATTGAAAGCGCGGCTCACCTCCGGAAATCGAAGGTCGTAACTCAAAAAGATCACGTCTGGAAGACATTAAGACAATCTGGCCGGCGCGTGACCGGCGACTAATGAGGGATCGTGGTTAGTGGCGACTGCTGGAAACGGTGGAACAGCGTGGTGGTAAAACTATCCCGACTGACGTATCTACACTGTTGAACAATTTTTACGATATGATAGGTATGCCTGAGCCCATACTTGGAACCCTTAAAGCGTGTCTGAATTGAATATATTGACTTTTGTATCGAGAGCAAAACAACAGTCTCAGTCTTGCAACAGAACGAGACGACAACTAGGGCGATCCTGTTTAGGCTCGCACTAGGAGCTCATGTCTAGTTGGTACTGCGCGAAATTTGCTCATCTACCAAATACAAAACAATTTCGTAAAATGTAACTCCTATTACAACATTAACCAGTTTTTACAAGCTCTGAAATTGAAACCTCTGCTAATGTTTTTGCTTTTTTGGTAGGCACATCTGCTGGAAAATTTAAATAACATTTTTTGGCAACGGATTTATCAATTGATTTATTTAACTCTATTCGGTGCTTATTCGGCTATCAATCCCTTTCAATCCATTTAAATGGAACACATTGATTTCAAATACATTTAGAATGGGTACTTGTTCAGTTTTGTGGAACGAAGAAAAATTGTTTCTTTCGTAATGCAGTCACATTTTAAGTTTTTTTTTTTTGATTGATGCTCAAATGAAAATTCCGTGAAAATAATAGTGAATAACAGAAAATAAGCAGAAGAATGAGTTTTTTTTTGGTTTGTTGATCGTAAAAAAAGTAATTAATTTATTACTTTTAGGACAAAAATCAGTAAATAACTAAGGCGTGGTTTTTCTCACACCATCTTCTAAACTAAAAAAGTTTTTTCTCATTACACGAAAAAAAAAAAAATTATAAAACCTAATTATATTTACTTATTCTTGACAGATTAGTTACTACACATCTACTTTATGTGAAATCTTAATAATGATAGGTAAAATATTCTGACATAGAAAACATTATCTTCTACACGCATTCAAAATAGGTGAAATATTTTAATATAAATTATCCTCAGAATACCAAAGCGTACATACCACAAGTAATACTCGACACAAAATTGACTTAACTCTATCTATGCATATCTTAAAGTCGACTAACAACATGAATTTAGTTGATCCCCTAGTTGGCTTGCGAACTCTGCAATAAGTAGTTTGGAACAATGCACGTGCTGGGCCCAAGTTTCTAGACCTGCTCTAGCCTAGCCTACGTCTTAGTTGCTGTGTCGTATGCAAATTTCAGACAAGTTAAATACACAGGTAATGTATGATATAAGTGTACATGAATAGCTTAATTTCCACAGAGGGAGAAACTCGTGGTAACTACTTTTAATGTTTGTTTTTTTAAATGCTTGTAGGGTACAAGCTTGTATCTAATCAGAATGATCATAATCTGAAAACGTGGCAAATAATATTTTACTGTTTGTTAAAAGTGAATTTTCGAAATGAAAAGCAAAATGATGACTACATAATATATAATTGAGAAATATACATAATTGACTAGTAGCTTCGGAAATTATCCTCTATGGACGTAGGTACATACAAACTTTACCTCTTTAAATATTTTGTTTAGATTTTGCAAATTAGTGCAGGAACGTGTATTTTGTGACACAAAATAATTATCGACAGCTTAGTCAAGTGGTTCTCTGAACATACACAATCACAGTCATTATAAGTTTGAGACTCATTAGAAATACAAGCGAAATAAATAAACTATATCGATCTCTTTGTCCTGTTAGCGCAATCCTGCACTAACAATAAATCGAGCTTCAAATAGCTTTCAGAGAATGCTGTTCTGAATTGACAGCAACTAATTGCTTTATTGAATTCTATTGCTTTCCGTGTTTTGTATTTTGACGATCATTTGTATGATCGGAATTCAAAAAATATTACAGTCGTGGAAATTCTGTTCATCATCATCATCATCATCATCATATGCAACCTTTAATCCTCCCACTGCTGGGATACAAGTCTACCCTCGCAGGGTGATTAGGCCGTATTCCACCACGCTGGCCAAGTGCGGATTGCTGGAATTCACATACGCCATTGAATTTCTTTTCCGGACGTTTGCAGGTTTCTTCTTCACAATGTTTTCCTTCACCGAAAAGGCAGTGGTATGTAAATTCGTACATAAGTCCCAAAAAACTCATTGGTACGAGTCGGGGTTTGAAATTCTATTGTGTAACTCAAATTAGATGGTGTGCATAATGAGGAGATTCTATCTACCTTCATACATCTATAGATTACGGTTGCTATAAGAGCTTGTAAGCCTCTTTGCCTAGGTAAAGTTTTTCAATTAAAATGGTTTTATGGCGCCACTGCCGAGCTGAACGGAACTATAGCTATAAATAGGTACGTGCTTGTACAAAGTCTGACAAAAATTTGCAGCCGAGCAGCTTTTCGTAATGTAAAGAGCTTTCTTTTAAGCAGGCAAGCTTCCTTTTATTTTGCTTTGATCTTTTTACATTGTGTTATAGATTTTAAGTGTAACACAAAACACATACTTGCTCTCGTATTGAAAGTTGCTCAGTTCTTAGTATATTTTTCGAAAATGTATTTAGTGGTGGCCAATTAGACCGCGCGTAGCCGTTCTCCTATACTTGAGCTATTATGAATTAAACATACGGAGTTGTTTTATTTTCAATTTCTTCAGAGTGCTATGTATTTTACTAGCACTGTACGCTGTAACTAGTAGGCGAGATAAAATGGTAACGGTTAACGATAGAGGCAGTTTTCTAAATTGAAAATGCGAGCATCGTGGTTTGTTTCTTAGCAATATGAACCGTGTACAAAAGCGTGCATGAGATTGTAAAATTTAGTTATGTTTCAATTTTTCAAAAATGTTTATTGTCACGCTACTTAGTATAAGGAAGTCTGTGTATTTCGATGTTAGTTTTAAATAGCTTAGAACATATTTGTGACCATAATTATTATTTATATTATTCGAATGCTGATCCTCAGCGTATGCTTTTTATAGTTTGTTCCTATAAAATTTATGTCTAAAAAATTTTAAAATACTACTGCAAGGATCTCGCACAGATTCAGACTGGCTTAAAGCGTCTTAACAGGCTCGAGGCTGCTATAAATTAGCGGCAGATAATCGGCCAGAATATAGACATTAGGGCAAGCTGCGCTCCAACGCAGGCGCGCAGGCGGCATGCTAATTAGTTGGCTGTTTACAGACTGGAATGATATTCCGTAGCAATTCGTTTTATTTGAGTAAATTATTTATTACTAGCTGTGGCCGCGGTTTCACCCGCATTACCCGAGATAAGAAGTGAATGATTTCATACGTCATTACAAATTTCAAATGAATCCGTTCCGCCGTTTCAGCGTTAATTAGTAACAAACACACATACTTTTACCTTTATAATATTAGTCAGATTTTTACTTGGAGAAGTAGTTCGAGTAAGTTTGAGAAGGTGTTTTTCAGGAACGTAAGCCACTTTCTAATAATTGCTAGTATAATTGTGAATGAAGAGTCCTTATTCTGATCACAAAGACTTAAATCAGAACCTGGAAATAGCAATGTTTTAAATTGTAATGTAACTCATTTATGAGTTTTCATGAATTGTTCTGCAATTTACGTACAATATCATATTATATAACAACGTGTTAAATAAAGCTAAAGCCACGAGTCTTTTCTAATGACCACAAGATCGATTCAAGCACGTTAGTAATCAATGTACGAGTATTTATCATTGCCTCGAAGCAGCCGACACTTGAAAAACCAAGATATCTTAACAAAAATGTTTTACACAAAGTGCAACAAGCGAATTATTAATATTTATTATATAACTAAATCTTCATATAGTATGTACTATTCACATATGTATGAAATAAAAGTGTTTTTACTATATGAAGAGTTAGTAATAAGTATAATAAATATTAATAATTAGTTTTTTCTCCAGAGGCGCTTTCTGTGAACCGAGGTATCTGGAAACAGTGGTTTCTATGTACCGAGATGTCTACGAACAGTGTTTTCTATTAACAGGGTTTTCGGCGAAACGTGCTGTCTAGGAATAGAGATTTCTATGAGCTGTGTTTTCTGTGTGTAGTCATATCGTACAAGCGTGTTTCTATATTACGTTCCACACTCTTATTTTCGATACTACTTATGCCAATTTCATCTCTGTATTCTGGACTAGGATGTTGTCATTTAGGTACAGGGATGCACTGTGACAGATTTCCATGTGACAGGTATCAGATACGAGTACATTGTCTACTGATATTTCTTTCTTTATTCTGATAAGTCTAATATAAATTGCCTGGTTTATTGTCATCTATTGCCAACTTTTTTTTCCGAGTCGAATAATAATAATCGAATAAGTTTTCTAGTACATACTCGTAGTTATAATGTTGCAGAATCATGATACGTTTTTTCGGGTGGGCGATGACTGAGATTAGGTTTGCTTGTATTGTATTCACATTGTAATCAACTGAAGCTTTTCCGTTGCTGAAAAATTAAACTTAACAAATATTATAAATTTGACTTTGCTCTTACAAGTTAATAACATGCGTTTCATGGCTGCTATAAAATAAAACTATAATTATATTATGAGGTACGACCACAAACTAGTAATTTTCTAAGACTTATGGTCTCATAAATATGCCATCTAGAAAGTTACGGCTTGAACACCTAGTGATTAAATATGGATCTTATGTCTAGCCTAGATAATTAAACTGTCGAGTGCGTGCCCTAGTGTTATCGGCGTTGAAACCCATTGACCTAGGACAACCTACTACATAGTTGAATGTCACACTTTGTGCTAACATTATATTCAGACTAGCTGCGTCTCCCGGTTTCAACCTCGCGGTGATAAAAACCCTAGTGATGATGATGAAAAGTAGACTAAGTGGTAACCCAGGGAAATTTGGAAGTGAGATAGCTTATAATCTCACACCTGATATGCCAATGCTGTTCAACCGTTTCAGTGAGTTACAGACATGCACTTTTAAATCTCTAAGGTTGGTGTACATATCTAATAACTATACGTATCTACATATAGCTAGGTGCAATAGGTTTTGATTAAGAGAAGACGCCAGCTAGTTAAGGCTCTATGAAGGAATTATTGTAAATTTATCCTAGGTACGTATCTGGATTTAAACCATTTAAAAAAAAGGCATTTTAGTACTTTAATATTTAAACGTAAATATGTATTGCCATCAGGCGTGTTGATGAACAAACGTATATCTTAAATTAGATCTTAATTTTATAAATTAATTAGATATTAAATTAAAAATAATTTCCATAGGATGCTAGACAATTTCCAGACAAAACCACGAGCTTTAAATTTTAGGATGAACTAGTAAAATAATTCGTTGATAGGTAAACAGTAACTACTACTTTTTTCTAGTAAGACACGTCGGCTCCGAGTGGTTATGATACCACAGAATAAAAAATAGTCGAAGAAACGATGACACGATCAACGATTGATGATACGATGATTATCTACTTATATTATAACTTTTTTAGTTCGTTCGAAGGTTGTAGAAGCTAATGCCTACGTGAGGGAACATCACGTTCGAGCTCGTATCTAAAATCTTATGACTGGCTTTTGTGCCGATTAGGTAAGTTTGTACCTAATAAGTGAATTGCAAAATCTTAATTGTTTTCTTTATCTGATAATCCTATAGTTGAAAGACGTTTATCGTGTTCTTGGTCGTTTATCTGCTTTATTTATGATAGGTGTCATTGGTTAGGTTATTTTAGGAAACCTTTCTGCTAAATTACAGGATTTAGGATGTAGCTACCGAAGCTATACACAGGGTTATTCATAAAGAGTATGCTTAGCCGAAAAGGGCTCTTAGTACTCATCATTATGAACATCTTTTACTATGGGACCAACCCAGAATTCGCTAAACAATATCAGTTGTTCCATATATTTTGTCGAGTGTCAATGTCATTTTTCTATAAACAGCTGCCTACTATGAGCCCTTTTCGGTTTGGCATACCTTTTATGAATAACCCTGTATTTGGCTTGTGACATGTTCGTATTACCATGTATTGCGTCTTCGTGATTTACTGTCGTAAATAAGTACCTATAGGTACTTATATCAAAGTCAAAACCAAACTATCACAGTAGGTACACTGACCTAGGAGATTCCATAAGTCGTGTGGGTTTTTCGCCGCCTATTTTTTTATGTCAATTGTGTTTATATCGGACTAAAAATATTTTCAATAGTTGACGTTTGATCTATTTAGTTGTTTGAAAATATACCGTAATACAAATAAAATATATACGATATTAGACTCAATTCTATTTCACATATTCAATCATCCTGTATTACGGATGCTAGATTATTATGAGTAGGCTGTTATTATGAAACTTTCTGCTTTTCTTGCCTCATATATTTCACGTAAACGTCGCCGTCGATTGATCGCAGTAGCAAGATAGTAAGTTTGATTCAAGTGTAGTCGCAAGTAGTACATTATTATGAACTAAGAACTGATTAAGAAGTAACTATGAACATAAGTTCAATAGACAGTGCTAATGGGAGCTTAAGATCAAGCTGGGCAGTAAAAAAGGGGCAGTTATTCACAAAAACCACTACAGTTACAGCTTACAGCATAGAGACATTTACATCTACAGAGTTACTAGCTGACTCGACAGACGTTGTCCTGTCAAAAGCCATTGCGTAACTATAGCAACCGTAGTATGTTGATGCTAACTTGTCAATTTATAGTAAAAATTATCAGTATATATATAATTTGCAATAAATTAAAATTGCGACTATAATTTGAGATTTAAACTATCCTATCTCTCAAGTTGGATCGAACTGCACATGGTGTGCGAATTTTATTATAATCGGTTAAGTGGTTTAGGAGTCCATTGAGGACAAACATTGTGACACGAGATTTATATATATTAAGATAAAAAAAGGTATGCTATGCCGAAAAAGGCTCATTGTACTTATCATTATGAACAACCTTTACCATGAGACCTACCCTGAAATTGCTGTAAAAAACTGCTGTTTCATTGAAAAGCCACCATTAGCCGTTTTCGGTTTGGCATACCCTTTTCCTAAATATAACCTTGTATAACCTTGCATTACGTACATTAGAAGCGGACATTGGATATTTATCTCTGAAAATACGAAAACTAGAAAATCTGCCGAGTGCAGCAATTTTCTGGTAAACCCGAGCGTCGCTGAAACAGCCAGATAGCCTAGTATTCCTAGATACCAGGAACATAGGCAACGTTTGGAATGACTACCCTGTAGTATAATAAGGGTAGTTCACGAGTTAGCGTTCAGGTACAGAATTACGCTATTATTGCCGTATCTAGCAGCTGCCACCTGTATTCTATGTACCTATGTAGATTGTAGGTACTCGTATTTGCAAACGCTGTAAGTACCGAAATAGACTATAGGAGCTAGTTACATAATGTGCGATAATTTATTCGAGTCTAAATAAATCGACTGCCTCTACGAACAGTATTATAGACCAGGGTCCAGAAGCCTTTAAAAATAATAAAAAGTAAAAAAAAATAATAGTAGGATGAAACCCATTATAAAAAGGAGGAGAATATTATAAAAATGAAAGGAAAAATAATTTACGGGTAATCTGAGGTCGGGAAGGGGATGGGGGTGAGTTTTTAAGGGTAAATAACGGTTTTTCTCGATTTCCGGAAAAACTAAAAATTCTATGGCAAAGTTGTAGGTAATAAGAAGATCTAAAACTTTTGTATTGACACTTTTTTCACATAACCTCAAAATTTATGTGAAAAAATAAAAAAAAACAAGTTTTAGGTTTTTTATTTTTATCTTTTACAAAAAAAAAATTTTTCACGAAATTTGGTGAAAACTTACCTTTTCATGTCCCGCTGTAATTTATTTGATTAAAGATATTTATTTTTTCACCTTATTTTGAATTAATATCGAAAAAGGACCCTAATTTTCAATCGAAAATTCACCCGTCAAAATATCAGCTTTTTTCAAAAAGTTGGTATGTTTTCTGTTCGTATAAATCTCTACTCTCCGATGGTGAAAAAAAAATATGTTACTATACGTACCTACGTTACTATAGTAAATCTTCTCAGAAAATGCAAAAAATCAAAAAAACTTGAATTCGAGTTCTTTTTTTTAATTATTACAAATAATTTCACCAAAAAAATGTCATTGCTGCAATTTGTTTCAATTAAAAAGTTGATTTATTTAATGCGTATGATTTTCTACGACATAAATGTAATTACATTAATTAATTTTAATTTTAATTTGAGTTATGTTTTTGATTATGGGTACATTTAACCTGAAATAAATTAATTTTGAATTTTTTTTTTTTTTTTTTTTTTAATTACATTACTCAATACAAAATGTAAATCGTACTATCTACTATTAAATGTAGATACAATATTTTAGTTCCAGAGCCAAAGTAAATGAAGATAAAATTACCGAATTTTTCGACAAGTTCAAAGATGAATTGAAGGATGTACCAGCTCATTTTAATAAAATTTAGATCTTCTTATTATCTACAACTTTGCCATTTGACTTTTTTCCATAGGACTTTTAGTTTTGCCGGAAATCGAGAAAAACCGTTTTTTACCCTTAAAAACTCACCCCCATCCCCTTCCCGACCTCAGTTCGCCCGTAAATTATTTTTCCTTCCATTTTTATAATATTCTCCTCCTTTTCTAATGGGTTTCATCCTACTATTATTTTTTTTGGTTTTAAAAATTATCGACCCTGGTCTAGTATCGAAACTTACATAGAACTTAAAACTTTGCCTGCTGTAAACACATACCATGTGTTTTCCTTTGTCCAACGCGAATGCGGCTACGCAAGTCAGGCGCGTAAAACACAACGCATTTTATTATTAGCCGCAGCTTAAGCAAAAGCATGTGATTTATTAGCAGCAGTCAAAGTGTTAAAGCAGAGTTACAATTATTTTGTGCAATGATCTCACAGGAAACTTTTATTTCTCTCACAGTATCTTCAAAGGACAAAGTAAGTTTTTTTTTGTAAAATAATTATCTTTAAGAAATTTCACAAATCAAGCAGACAGCGCCGCGAGCACTGTTAGTTCCGTCGCGGACAATTATTGGGAATATTACAGAGCTCTAATAGCCGCTAGCCGGGCAGCGCTATAAAGCGCTTTTAGCATTATTATTAACGCCCAAATAGCGCTACTTCGAGGCCATCAGAACGCGCTTTCAGCTGGCGTTGAATTTCAAATTAGGATTGTTATTTTGACGTCATGGTGTGGCTTGGTCTGATTGCTTGAAATGCCAATTGAGACTGTTATTGGTTAAGTGAATTTTAGAACGATTAACGAGAAAGGGTAACCAATTTAAAAAAATCTTTCACCAATATAAAGCTACATCATTAGCGAGTAACATAGACCATATTTCATACCCGTGCGAAGCCGGGGCAGGTCGCTAGTGTAATATAATTTGAATAATAAAATTGTAAAACACTTCGCCAAGCTTTTGCTCCACTTTATAGATACCTCTAGGTAGAAAAGATAAAATTATAATTGGAATGACCTTTACGCTAACTCATCCTGAACTTAGCGGAAGGTTTTGCTTTGATCTTGTTACACAAAATCTAATCTACTTAAATGTGATCCAATATTTGTCAATCGGAAGGGCCGTGAAAAACCTAATTGATCTCTATTGACACTACTTGACCTATCGACAATGTATACAAATTGAAACAGTGTCACAGATTTAACTCAAAAAATATACATTTAGCGACGCGATGCGGTTTTATGGGCTTTTGATACCAATTTTGCTACCTAGTAGGTTGTGGTAGTATGTAGTAGGTATGTAATTGTACACGGTGGCTAATAACCCGACACGGTGGGCCCGTCCGCGTGTCCCTCTGACTAGCAGAGGGCACAGCGTGATGGTGTCTGGTGGTGTCCGAGTGTGGTGGACGCCGGAGGATACGGCGCTCCACACTTGGATGGTGGCAGCGGTGCCACCAGGGGGGTTTCCTTGTGCTCCTCGCCGCGTATGGGTCGCGGTTGGGAGTGCAAGGAAAGGAGGAGGGTTCCTTTTGCACCTCGCTGCGTGAGGGTTGCGGTCGGGTGTGAAAGGAACGTGGGCGAAGGCGGGGTGGGTGGTGCTAACCACACTGCCCACCACGTGCGAACGAGCGGGGCTAGGGAGCGAGGAGGCGGTTCGCCCGTCTCCTCGCACCTCTGCAGTAGGGTTGCCGGGAGAGTCGGGGGACTCTCCCGGCCTGCACGACCCCACACTGACTGTCTGGGGGGTGATCCTGGGGAACAGGGTCACCCCTCCATAAGCGCAGGGGGCCCTAATCGGGCCCATCGCCGGGGCGAGGTGGCGATTGCTAACGCGACCCCACCTCGCCCCATCTCAGGCGGATGCCGAACACCCCAGTGGTTTTAGTGGGTATGCCGCCGCAGGGCGGAGACTCCCACATAACCACCCTGCCTCCCCCGGGGCGGGCGTGGTATCCATAAAGGATTTCCACTGGGTAAACAAAAAAAAAAAAAAAAAAAAGGTATGTAATTGTAAAGGTTTGAACCTTACATTCTATGGTGGCGTACCGAATGGTTAAGTTGAGGGAATGTTTTCAGAGCAAATAGATACCCAATAGCACAACAGAAAGACAAACTTAAAAACTTCAGGACCTCAAAATAATGTAACTGCTGTAAGCTGAATTCAGCATGGTTCACGACATTAAATTGAAGTGAAACGACGACAACGATTACGAATTTAAATTGTTTTTTTTATTTAGTATGTTAACATTTCTAGAATTTAAGATTTCTAGAATTGTTTATTATTTAGTTTGTCAATACTTCAGATTTATGAGGCGAGTGTGAATGGACAAGCTGGTAGAGGTCGACGTAGGCGAACGTATCACGATCAAATCGAAGACGTTCTCAGCAAAGGCCACGTAAAAAGTACCCGCAACCGACGAGCTTGTATGAAAACACTTATGAAAGTAGAAGAAGCGAAAGACATATGTCAGGATCGTAGCAAGTGGAGGGATGTAGTCTCTGCCTACCCCAATGGGAAAGAGGCGTGATAATATGTATGTATGTATGTCAATACTTCTAGAATTTATTTCAATTGTTGTGTAGTGAAATTACGATTCTTTTATTTGTAAATATTGTACTATTTGTACTAGACTTCATTTCTATGTTCTATTCTATGCCATGGTCTTGGGTTATGTTGGGTTTACCCTTACAGCTTCTGTGGAAGATAAATGGCTATATCGCAAGTAATGTTACTGACTGTACCCACATCCGTGAAGTACCTAATTGATTGATTTTAACACGATCCCAGACGGATGAGCGGATTTATTCGATTACGTGTAACGTGATTCGATACTTAACTCGCGCGGGTGTAGCGATTGATGAAGGAGAGTACATCGCTTGCGAAATGAAGGGAGAAGATAAATATCTGGAAGTATTTGACGGGAACGCGTTTCTGATTCGAACAGCTGATGAAGTTCTTAAATCGCTTGATTAAAACATGTCGAGTAATACATACTGTACCCATCATTATTTCTATATGTTAAGGCAGCGCGGCTGCAACCGTGCCGTATCTGTAAACTAGTGTGCAACTAGCCGATCATTTGTATTGACGTGTCGTCGCTGTCCAAGTAGATCCCACTAATAGATACCTAGCTAGCTAGACGAGGATACCTATCTCTCCGCTTAGGTTACTGGAGCGTGTGTGCAAGGGGCGCAGAGTAGAGCCATGCTTCAATGGGTAGACGCTAGGGTAGACGTTTCGCAATGTCCTGAAGGTTTTTCTGCCTAATTACAATCACGAATTTATGATATAAATGGTACTCACACAGAGCAATTTGAAAGGTCGAGAGGCCTCACCATCAGACGAGGACGTTTTTCACGTTAAAAAAACAATGTGCTTATATTCAAAAGCGTTAGATTGTCCAAGGCCAGCTGAGCAGCACAATGACAACGCCTTATGTAACTGTTGTCTGCGTATCTTCACAGACCGGCCATGTAATATGTTTTCCCCTATTTTAGTAAGTAATATCAATAAATCTTCCACTTTCCATTAAATTACCGCAAAGCTCCATTACGGAGATCTGAAGTGACTCAACTGCCGTCCAAACTTGGAAAACTTTTACCGCGCAAATAAATAAAAAAGTAACGGACATTTTAACAAATGTCCTCCGAGATACACGCTTTATCGCGTAAAAAGAAACCTCCAACAATTCTAAATCATGTCTTCGGGACCAAAAAGAGTTATCAAGATGTTGAGGCGAATTCAAGATGAGAAACTTTGGGCTTTGATGGCTCTGGACTGAAAAAGTTTAAGGTAGTGTGGCGTAAGAGGGTGACATTTAGTTAAGCGACCACGTATTTTACTGAATAAATATCCTTCTACGTATTATGGCATGTACCCAAGTTTCTGATGTGGCAGACCTTATCTGTTATCTATGTAGTCCACCGAAAACAAATGACGATTTTTTTTCATTTTGCTATGAAGTCCAGTGCACACTAAAACATTAGATCACACAATTTGATTCTATCCAGAGTTAATTGCATCTGTCTGTCTGTTTGTAGCCTTAACACAGTAAAAAAGATCGTGATGATATTAAACAAAGACATGAGAAGTATAAAGTACAAGAAACTTTCATCCCGAAAACAATCATAATAAGTAGGTACCGCAAAAATAGTAGATAATTACCATTGGGATGTTTATTTAAAAAGCAATTTTCTAGTTAGATCCCATAAAACTTATCATTAGTGCAATTCCGACCACTTAATGGTCGAATGGAAAACTTTCCTACGACTTAATAAAAAGTCTTCGAGAGGCTCCGCTTTGTTTCCGGTACAAATTGTACTTTTTTCACTCTTTTTGTTTCAATGAATTAAGGTAGTTGGCATGGAAACAGGCTTTAGCGTATAAATTAAGTATTCGTTATTTTAATAAAAGGTTGCATACATTTGCTTCTAAAATGTGCGCAGTTAAGCGTCGGGATATGCAATTAAGGTATATAAACAGGAAAAAGCTCAGTCATTTGGTTTTCTGAAAAAAAAGATATTTATTTATAGACAGAATATATCTAATAAATTGACATTTAAAACCCTCCACAAGTGGAACCGCTGTGAAAATGTTAAATTAAAATTTCAACACTTCTACAATTTTATTTGATTACGACTAGGCTTTTAAATTTTTAATACTTTAGCTGTTTTCAAGACCGGTACAGAGTCGCTTATCTTATCACCCTACACCCGCCTGAAACCTATTCTAAAACTTTACTCTTTAGAAAATTAAGTTTGCTTTTCTTGTAGCTTGTTTGAAAATAGGTATTGATGAATAAGCTGACTGGAACTTGGAGGATTTCAAATGATACATCATCGTTTTGAGAAAGATCGGTTAGACCACCAAAGCTAAATAGCCATCAACAAAATAATTATGACGAACTAGTAGGAAGATACGCCTTTTCGGTGAGAATATTTTGAAAGGCATTTACACCCTACTCTATTCATAATTTTCAACCCATGAACGCCCTACCTGCTGAGTAACTTAACTAAGCCTAGCTTACCTAACTTTTTCTTGTATATACACAACCCTGCACCTTGCACCATTGAATACTTGATAGTTAGTATGTCGTCATTATCATTATCAGCAGTTCACTCCACCCACTGTTAGATAATTATTAGGTCTCCTCTTCAGAGCGCTTTCTTTTTCGGTCCAACGTTACTCTCATCCCTGCCTTCCTGCCGTCTTTACTGTTAGTATAACAGAATATTGTAGCAGTGACTGTATAAGTTATCAAACAATTGCTGAAGTGTCCTGTAATATCTATACTAACTATCAAGTATTCTATGACAGGGTGCTGTCAAACTTGTCCCGATCGTAACTTCACGCCTTCACGCTTCGAAAAGTGAAACGCAACTTCAAAAGCTTGTTATCTATAGAGTCTCTTACTTAAGTCCCGTCTGCCGTCACAGACGTGCTTTTTACCAATTTTCCTTTATAAATTTTAATCATTGTTCAATTCCAAATGTTTCGGCAAGCGACGTTCATGGGCTGGAGTGGCGGGCGATAATTGAAATCTGTCTGTTACGCAGATTTTCTTAATTTAACCTTTTGTGGAGATCGACTAATTTAAATTTTACTAATATTGTAGAAATTTATCTGATTACGTAACAGGTGTGCTAACAGAGTCTGGAATATTTTGTCATATTTAGTCGTATAATCACATTACCTACTCTAAATTAAAATATAAAAGCTAAAGCCGTACATAAACTAAAAAACACACACATACATACAAACTTTATCATCCACTTACAAACTTTCACATTTATAATTATTTGTGTAATACCTTATCTAGGAAGTAGAACGGACAGTGTAGATAGGCACACATAGAAACGGAAGAGGAAAATCCCTTTACTCGTATATCTAGAATCATAAAGGCAGGATGGTCTTAATGTCCTCGGTGATAATGACCTGGAACAAGGCCATCCAGAGTTGCTCAAGCGTTTATGAACTAGAAAGGGATCTCGGCGGATTTTTTCTTATTTTAGGGCCATGAAAAAAGGCGTGGGATGATGGGAAACTCAAAACAAAATAGAAAAAAAAATCGAGCAATTTCTGAAAACGGCCTTGTTAGACTATTGTTCTTATCTCAATTTATTTTATCTGTTGATAAAAATTAATAAGTTTGCTACTTTAACTTGTTACAATTATTATATAGATAGACTAGCGGCTCGTCCCGGCTTCGCACGGGTGGACACTATTGAAGTTTTAGTAAGGATCCCTAATTTTTTCAGAATGAATGAATATAGCCTATGTCACTTTGGGATAATGTAGCATTCGAATGGTGAAAGAATTTTTGAAATCGGTCCAGTAGTTTTTGAGTTTATTCCACACAAACATCCAAAAATACAAAAATACAAATCTTTCCTCTTTATAATATTAGTATAGATAAATAGGTAACACTTTGTTAAAAACTACACAATTTTTCATATTACGAGGTTGATACATTTTTATTTCTTTTATTATTTTAATAAATGCTGCTATATTGAGTCCAAGAAGTACGTAGGTAGAGGACGACTGTTACTTTATTTAGAACTAGCTGTTCCCTGCCACGCTTTGCTGTGGATAAAAAAAAAAAATAAAATAAAAAAAAAATAGCCTATGTTACTTTGGGATAACGTAGCATTCGAATGGTGAAAGAATTTTTGAAATCGGTCCAGTAGTTTTTGAGTTTATTCCACACAAACATCCAAAAATACAAAAATACAAATCTTTCCCCTTTATAATATTAGTATAGACTAAAACATAACGAGTATGGCATAATTTGTAGATTTAAAGAATGTGCATCAGTACCCGAAAAATGTTGTGACCATTTATGCAATCAACATATTTTCAGAGACACTTTTTAACGTTTAGCCATTTCCCGAAAAGAGCGGCAGATGCTGTCTATTGTAATGTAACTGACAACCCTTTTTCAGCCGAGAAATCCCGATCCCTCGAGACAAAAATGTTCGCACAATCACAATTTCCATTGTGCCCCATTTCCCGGTCTTCCCGTAAATTAATTCCGCCCAGTTATACTTAATAACCTGTTTTGTTCGGCTAAAATAACTACGGAGTTGTTTTAATTTACACAAGGATTTCATATTATTATCAGCGCTTAATTAAAACTGTGAACTTAGAATTTTGAATTTATATCAGGATTATTCATTTTACTGCTGGCTTTTCTCGCAATTTTTTGTCTATTCTTCTTAGTTACTTTAATTTCGCGTAATGTTGTTGTCTCTGGTTCCAAGTCTGATGTAACTGCAGATTCGGTTGTCAAGAGTTGATCGAAAACTGTCGTGTTTATTGTAGTGCTTATTTTAAGTGATTCCATAGTTGAACTTATTAGTGTCGTTTCATTACTGATGATATTTATTGTTGTTTCATCATTGACTATTGTTAGAGTATCTTCATCAAAATTCTTGACAGTTTTTTTCGCTATTTCCATACTTGTATTATTTTCTATTTCAATTCTGTTCGCTAAAATTGTAATCATCTCACTGAAACTGGCCGTCTTTTTCATTTCAGAAGTGTCTAAATACTTATTTCTTTCGACGTTCTCATTCGTGAAATTCATTGAAATTACGCTCGTAGTTTCATTAGCGGGACCCGTTGAGTTTACGCTAAGGACATTTTCTATTGGTACTTTGGTTTCAATTTCCGTATCATCCCTTTTAGCGCTAACAATTTTCGTTGTTGTTTCAAAATTTGTTCCAAAACTACTCTTAATTAAATTATCTATCAATGTTTCGAGTGAAAAACTTTTTCCGTCGGTCAAATTGAGGGAATTTTCTAAATGATATAATGCTTTGATGTTTCCTTCGTCGTCGTCAACAGTTTTGGTGAGTTCTCTTTTGAAATTTTTAGGAGGATATTCTAAGACTTCATTGTCATGCAGCATCGCCGCAAAATAAGTCCCTTGGGTTCTTAGCGGCTTTTCCATCCTTGAAAGTGATCTACGCCCATTCCTCCAGTTTTGCGAATTCAATGGCCACCTGGTTTTCCAATCGCTTTCAGGTTTTTTTACTTCTTTTTTTACTTTGTCCTGTATATTGTGTCTTAGATTTATATTAGATGCTGCATTGTATTTTCCAATAATGTTGTATTTTTTTTTAAAAACGTCTGGACGCAAATCATCAACCGGATTGTGAGGTTCTGTCGGTTCTAGAAACAAATAATTATTATGAAACTTTGTAAAACAAGACTAAATACATATCTATCTATAACGAAGCCAAAAGCCAAAGCTCCATAAAATATAGGTTTAGATGGAAGGAACTAAAAAGTTAAATTTTCTGCGTGAGGTGACGTTGAATAACAAGTTAAAATTAAATTAAAAATTATTAGAAAAGCACACACAGTATGGAAGGCTGTGATAATAAAAGTAATGTATATTTATTTCTGAATTTGAATTTTAAATTTTGGATTCTGAGTATTACAGGTTTAGGCAGCATTTTACCTTTTGACTCATCCACATAATTTCGCTCCAAAAATTCTGTCATGAAGTCACGTTCACCCTTCAACAGCATAAAATGGTTCTTATTCTTCTGCATAATTGGATACTGTGTGGTTTCTGTCCTGACTTCAGATTCCTCGTAAGCGGCAGATTTGAGGCATCTATTTGGGTAACAGTACGTCGACTGCCCAGCACACATTCGCACGCACACACAGACAGGTGGTGTGGAATAAAACTCAGAAAAGACTGTGTTGAAAAAATGCTCTATCAGAGCGTTCTTGTTAGGGTTCTTGCAGGGGACTATTGATTGCATTCGTGAAGTGGCAGACGTGATTTGCGAGGCAGCGTCTAAAACCAAGATAAAAAGGTTCATATTACATTCAGTATAATTTGCAGCACACAATTAAAGCGAAGAAACAATAAATTAACTCACAGCTGATAAATAAGCTCAGAATAAGTAACGATTTCATCATTTCAAACTAGAACGAAAACCGGTGCTGGTTTGAATATGTTTTTCCTATAGTGTGCAAAACACGAGTGGTAGTGAGGTTGTTGTCAATGTGACTGTAGGAACATTACCGGATTGCGCATAATCCGCACATTTGTGAGTGTCAACAGGTTTAGGTTTTAGGTATCCTGTTGATATAACGTCCCATTGAAGCCGTAGTGTTTGTCAGGTGTTTTGGTTTGCGTACAGTGACACTGGTAAATGTTATGAGCTAATCTGTGTGTGTAATATCTACTTGCATTAAGTTAAAACTCATGGAATTACTCAAAATTATGATTGCAGGCGTTGTTGTGAGGTTAGCATTTAGGTAAGGGCAGACTTTTAGCTCGCTAGTCGAATTACATTGCAAAAGCGGTAGGAAAGCAGTGAAAGATAGGTACTGGCACAGGACTAAAAAAGATACCGCGCTGAAGAGGACAGCAATACTTAGCAGTAGATAGAAAATGGTTGATGATGATACGAGTATATTATTATGGTGTTAAATTTGACCTAAGCAGATATTTTTTATGTTTATAGGATAAACTCTTATGGCATTTGTAATCTAACAAATACTCGTAGCTGAATAATCAAATGAATATCACTTCAAGTTCATAGCTCCCTGTTAGGATTTCCTGTGTCAAGGGCAACTTGGAACACACACATAGACGTAGGCAACTAGCATCCTATTACTAACTAAGTACTAGTACTAATAATGAGTAAAAGTATCTACTTGAGCGGTTCCTGGCTGTAATAAAATATGAAGAAAATATTAGCTCGAATATCTCTAAATATTATATCTATCTTATTTACCTAACAGCTAAAAACATATAAAAATTAGATAATTTTCATTGTGACTTGCGAATAATAATTTATTTGTTGTATCTATTAAATACGAGTAAATAATGTACAAACATGCATGAGTTGAACAAATGCTGTTTACATGTGGATAATGACAAACAATTTATTATTAGGGGTCTTCTACCTTATATATATTTTTTTATTTTGAAAAACTTTTTTTATATCATACTAGCTGACTCGACAGACGTTGTCCTGTCTCGATGACTATTTAATTCGAATTGGTAAAAAAAGCCATTGCGTCAATTCTATGTCAAATGTCAAAAGTTACATTAAAAAAGTTTACATTGTCCAAAGCGCTAAAGTTAAATTATGGTGTAAGTATTTTTAAATTTTCTAATTTTTCATGTTTTTTTACTATAAATTGAGATGTGAGCTATCTTGAAGGCACCAAGATAACTACTCCAATATTCCACATTTACCGCGACCCCCGGTACTACCCCGACCCAATGAAGTTCGACCCGGAGCGGTTCACCCGGGACGGGAAGCAGCCGCTGAGTGACGCGTTCTACATGCCCTTCGGCCGAGGAGGCCGGATCTGCATCGGCGCGGCGCCAGGTTCGCGCGGATACAAGTCAAGGCTGGCCTCGTGCATGTGTTACGCCACTTCTCTGTTAAAAGCACTGGCTATGAGAAAATTGCGTTCAGAAAAGAAGTGTTTGCTGTAAGGCCTGTGAACGTAGACGTCGAGTTCATCCCAAGAAACATAAAAGCTTGATAACCTGGTTCCATCTTATCTTTATCCTCATTTTTGTCAATAATTATGTATTACTGAGTATCTTGTCTGTTTTTTACAAACTTACGTTAATAAAAAAATTGAGAAAAAATTGTTCGATAGTAAAAAAAACGGGCCTCTTCGAGCCCTTTTCGGCTTGGTATTATACCCTTTCCTTATAGCCCTGTATTGACTGATTAAATATACGGTTAGTAAGAGTTATATATACCTACTTGTACTGTTTTCGTATGGACCCATCGTAGATATAATCCTGATATTGGCCAGCCAAACAACAAAACCCGTAATCAATTCTGTCTTTACGTAGCCTGATAGATAAGTAGCCCTAGATCTAGATATATCGTTATTTATCTTAGCACTCTTTATTTTAGTATCGGCACATGTTTCCAAGACGTGCAAGTCACGGCATCCAACAAACAAACAAAGAAAATGCCAACTCATTTTCACCTAGTACATATCTACTGGTATTTTTACTATCGACGAGTAGGGAAGCCTATACCGTGACCCAACTTTACAAAATTATCACACCTTTAGTGAATACCTAATTTTCAGAAAATGCTAAGACTTGTTTTTGAATAATTTCTTAATAGCTTCTACCTCTATAAAATAGGTGCATAGTTTTAGAATTAATTCAAAATATATCTCAATTTATTTTCTACTTTTTGGCGGTTAATTTTCAAAGATACGTGTTTATTTTCTTTAGCTTAGAATTTTTGGAATGATTCATTGATATTTTTTCCATATTACAATTACTACCTACACCACCACTAATTTAGGAGCTGGCACTAATTTAATTCAATAAATTGGCGAAAAACGTATTTATTATCGTCATTCGAAGTTTTACACCTTTGTTTCTCTACATTATTATAGCATTGTTTTTTCTTATCCATGTTCTCTGTTCTCACGTCGGACGACTGATTTGGCTAGTTTTTATGCGTCAATATGTTCGTGAAGTACGTAAACGGGCAGTTGGGTAGTTTTTGGCTTCACCTGGATCTAAGGCAGCACTATATCTGCGTTCTACTTGATCTGAGGTTTAACCCCATTAGATATCAAATAATTTGCTTAAGGTGCAGGTGCATCTGTCAGTCAGTCAGAACATTTATTTTTATATATGCCTATACGAAGATAGATTATTAAACGCCTCTTCAAAATGACGAGGCAAATCGTATTTAACCTACGCACATGTTTATAATAATAATATTATTATCTTATACTCTATACTCATCAAAATAAGTATCAATTTATATTACATGTCCACTATTTTTAGTATTGAGATTAATATTTTTATCACAAGTTTTTAGGGGTTCGTCATACAACAAGGAACCGTTATAAAATTAGCGTGTGTATAATATTTTGTCATTTTCTCATAGCATCGTAACTTCCACATATTTTAACAAACAAAATGAAGATAAAATCTATTTTGTTGTTGTTTACATAGATTTCAAATTAAAATGAACGACAGGGTTTTATATACAGGTTTCTATAAAGTAGTAACTTTTACGTTGATACGAGTATATCATAGTAAAATCCATGTCAAGAAATTGTTTTAAGCGCAGTGGGATTTAAAGTTATTTACTTAAAGAAAGTGTGTGCAAATTCTTAAGATTTAATTAGATTGGAGTTCAGTCCAATTTTTTTTTTTCAAATTATGGTCTCCTATAAATGTTTATTCAGTTAGACTTGAACATCATAAAAAATCATGTTATGATGATACTCCTCTAAAATTTGACTATTCCTAATGAGCTTGATTATACAATTATAAAAAATGTGCCTACGGAACCTTAGTATGTATTTGGATATCTTGCTCTCATCATTCTGCGTGTCACGCTTTTTGCAACATATTTGGATATATAAACACTGTGATCAATTCTTTAGGCAGTACATTTGTGGATTGATACCATCACAAAAGTTGTCAGTAAAATGTTTTTTGAAATAATTTTGGGTGTTTTAGTATTATTCTTAGCCTACGTGTATCTGAACCGTCAATATAATGAGAGATACTGGGCAAAGCGTGGAGTTAAGTTCCATCCGAGAAACAAGATTATTGGGCCTGCTTGGGACTACCTGGTAGGAGGGCGTGCGTTCTTCGAAGTCTTTGGTGATCTCTACAACGAATATAAAAACGAACCGGTGGTTGGTATTGGCTCTCTGTTCACTCCAACTGTATACGTGCCAAACGTAGACAACGTTACTCACATACTACAAAACGATTTCAATTCATTCAACCACAGAGGGATTGAAAACTTAGAAGGCGATCAGCTTTCAGAAAATGTACTGTTCTTGAACGGTCCGAAATGGAAACTTATGCGTCAAAACATGACCCCGCTCTTTACGAGTACAAAGTTGAAGCAAATGTATTACATCATGGATAAAAGCGCACAAGATTTTGTTACTTTTATGAAACAAGATCCAACAAGACAGAAAGGTGACGCGTTCGAGACTCTGAGCCACTTTTGTAGTGCCGCTATCACTGCCTCCGTGTTTGGAATCGGAACAGAATCTGTGTTTGATTCTCCATTTGTGAAACTGGCTCAGGCAGCTACGAAACCGACTTTTTCTCTGAATGTCAAATTTACTATTACTCTTCTCAGCACGAGGCTTGCAAAGTTTCTCGGTGTTAAAATATTCAGCGAGCACGAAGATTTCTTCATTGGAGCAATGAAACAAGTGCTTGAGCAAAGAGAAAAGGAAAATGTTAAGAAGCATGACTTTGCTGACCTGGCTCTCAGTATCCAGAAGAATGGTATTTTGAAAGATCTAACAACTGGTTGTGAAATGGAACCCACAGTTGGGCTACTGTCTGCTCAAGCTTTCTTTTTCTTCATTGCTGGTGTAGAACCCAGTGCTACTTCCATGTTCGGAGCTCTCATTGAATTGGGTGTAAATCCTGATATCCTGAAAAAAGTGCAAGAAGAAATTGACGAAGCTTTTGAAAAGAACAACAATGTTATAAATTATGACGTTATATCGGAAATGAATTACTTGGAGAAGGTTCTAAGCGAGGGTCTTAGGAAATATCCCCCTATCGGTCAGTTGTCGCGACAGTGTACCCAAGATACGGTTCTCCCGGTAGGAAACATTAAGATTGCTAAAGGAACTAAGATGATTACTCCCATATTTAACATCCACCGCGACCCTCGGTACTACCCCGACCCAATGAAGTTCGACCCGGAGCGGTTCACCCGGGACGGGCAGCAACCGCTGAGTGACGCGTTCTACATGCCCTTCGGCCGAGGAGGCCGGATCTGCATCGGCGCCAGGTTCGCGCGGATACAAGTCAAGGCTGGCCTCGTGCATCTGCTCCGACACTTCTCTGTCAAAACAATCAACTATGAGAAACTTTCGTTCAAAAAGGAATTGTTTTCAGTACGACCTGCTAATGTGGATGTTATGTTCATTCCTAGAGACATCAAAGCTTGAATGTTTTTTATTTAAAAAAAAATGTTCTAGTCGTCGTACTGTTTTCCTAATCATGTGATTTCGATTCGATTGGTCACAAATTACTCATGCTCGAGTACTTTGTTTTGTACCAACTTAACTGTGAGATTTGAAATGGCCGCATCCTGCCCTTAGGTTAGAAGTTCCGTCTTTTTATAGCAAACTTTATAATTATTAAATCTTGTAAGAATTTTAAAGGCGTGTAGGAAAATATAAAATAATAACGGCAATTTATTAAATCTATCATAATAAGAAATAATAAACATGCTATATTTTACTTAATGAGTTTATTTACATGTTTCAATATATCCTACTTCCCACTAGTCTACTAGGTAACCTAAATATGAAAAATTGTGTATCATAATGAAATGTAAAAAAATTGTTTTAAATATTTTTTCACTCAGTCATGCAAAAACAGCTAAAAGAATTAAGATAAAATTTCTGAACGTTAAATAATCCTTGGATTTACACATATTATTATGTTACTTTTGGACTGACCCTGGAGCCGGAGTCTCAGAATACGGCTTCGGTATCCCCTGCCTATCGTAAGAGCCGATTAAAAGGGGACCGTGGGGCTTGCGGGTGTTTAGATTTGGGGATCTGACTTCCCAAACAAGCGAGCCCAGTGAAGACAAAGGTGTGTGTGTGTTGCCCATGCCGTTGTAAATAAGAGAACGGGAAATAACGCATTTCCCGGGAGCAATGCCTAAGGTAACGTGCTACGAGGGCACCGGTATGAGTTCTTCGAGAGATCTCGGTGCCCTCCATAACCCGGATGTAGGTACCCCAATACAACCGGGTATCTTTTGAGGGTTTCTCCCCCTTTACAAAAAAAAGGTTACTTTTTATACTGACTAAATTGACGGTTCTTGAAGAATACCGCAGACCACAGCCGGAGATTGTGCTTATCTGGTTCTAAGTGAGATTGGTATTAAGCATATCTTTGCTTAGGTATACCCACAGCGGGTAACTCGCTTATACCATAGAAAATAAAAAAAATAAAAAATATTGAAAAGTTTTCCAACTAGGTAAAGTTGGTTTTTATTTGATGTTTTAATTACAGTCTACAGATTTTTTTTCTATTATTACTCTCTATCTTTAAATTCATTAATTTTCTATAACCAAATACATAATATTCCTTATTCACAAAGTAACTAATGTATTTTCTAATGACACGTGACATATCCATTTATGACTGTGTAATAAGCATAATTATAACAAACACATAGTAAGAAAGCACTTATCAATAATAATTATAATTAAAATAATTAAAGAGTATAGTACAGTGACGGATTAAGGCAGCACTGCGCATTTAAGCAAATTTTGAATATTGTAGAAAGGGGCTTTTACACTGTTACTACATTTTGTAGCTGGAGTATGACTGCTAATTTGAATAAAACTAATCTGATTAAAACTAGTACTTTATTCCAAATTAAGATTTCATTTCCATATTTTATCTAACTCTGGCTTTTTGGTTTTTATAAAAAAAAAATGAAATAAAAATCAAGAATAGAATCGAAAACTGATAGTTACCAATGCCCATTTTGTTTCAGTTGACTCTGAGATCTCGTTAGCTTAGTTTTTTCTTGTTATTATTCACAATAACGATCTCTCACGATCTTTGCTGCGTTGTTTGTTGTTTCACGATGTTTAGAAAAGGCGTTATGTCGCCATTCGACTCACCGTTTATATTTTATAGAGTGAGAAGTCAAGTTCTCACTACGGTCTACTTCTCAAAATATAATATACGAGTATATATGTATATTTTTTACTACTCTTTTGCTAATTAAATCTTGAGTTTTGTGCTTCAGTAGTGTATTTTTCTATCATCGAACTCTAAAAATAATATATATTAGATAATTTTCGAAAAGTTTGCTACGAAATCGAAGACCTTAACAATGACATAACATACAATGCAATAGAAACTTTCTATGAAATTAATTTTATTTTTAAATGTACGTTATTCAAGTTGAGGTTGCCAGCAAAACGGACGATAAAGTAGATGCATATCAGCAGCTTTAAAGACCACAAGGTTTTTTTTCGTATCTGCTACGAAGACCTAATGAATAACTCAATATGGCATTTGTAAAACTAACAACAAAAAATACTAAGCAAATAACACGTTCAAATGTCAAAAAGAGGTGTAATTAATAATACAAATAGGTTACGTAAGTGGGCACATAATAGCAAACAAATGTTAGAAAAAAGGGTATACTTATGTATAATCATATACTATTCGTATTTACCATATACAGTGATGAATTAAACCAGAGAGTAGGACCGAATAGCAGATAAATGAAACGTAAGAGATAAAAGCTTTTTTAGATTAAATACAATAATTTTTTTATAACGGTTTTCGAAAGAGAACATATCAGATTCGGCGCCAATGTCGATTTATAAAAAAAGAGATAACATAAATACCAATCAAATTAGGTAAGCACAATAACTTTAGAAAATACCTAGTAAAGCTAAATAATAAAACAAAGCCAACGCTAGGCTTTTTGAAGCATTTGGATCCCAGTGGGATCTGTGTATATTCAAGTTGAGAGCCAATCCGGCCCTGAGTCTAATAGTTAAAATCACGCACTCGCTGGTTGGTTGAAGAATGGTAGGTACCTACGAAGTAAAGATGACCAACAAGTTTTTAGAGATGACTTCTATATGTCGGGGACACGTTTTTTACTTCATTATCAATGCTAAACACAACAAATAAACAGTTTATATAAATACATATTTCGATGTGATCTTCATCATTTAGTTGTTTTTAACTCAACACGTATGGACGTATTTGGACATCCAACATGATTTTACTAGCTATTCTTGCTGTAGCAGTTGTTTTGCTAGTGCTAGTGTATATTAACCCTTAATTTGGCAAGAAGATTAAAACTATATTTTTGTTCAGAAACCTACCTGGGTCGAACAATAGGAACACATAGAAGCCAGAAAAAATAAAAAATAAATTTAAAAACACGCCATTTCGCGAAAATGTTGCTTTCTTACAACGTTGCCAAATTATGGGGATAGAAATAAAATAATAATAATGAGGTAAGTTTTTATTTTTTCATATGAAAATCATAAAAGCAGTTGCGGTTTCTAGTCAAACATAAACGGGTATTGCACTTTATGCATGCCATCGTTGAATATCCCGCCCTACATAAACGACAACGACCTTTCTCTACAATGTGAGGCAGATGGCCCATTCCGTCATACCTAACGTCATCAATTGGTCGAGGCACTGCTGATTTTTTTATCACATTACTTGGACCGGGTATGTCTCTCTTTTCTACAATTGTTTTTGATGACAGCGACAGGAAAATCTGACACCGAAACTTCTTCAGACTCAGGATATTTTTTACATTTTTTTGGGTACAATGCCGGCGGTACAATAACCAAGAGTTATTGATACAGATATCGAGAACCTGAGCAAAAACGCCCATATACCACCGCCTGGTTTTTATATGGGTCCTGTAAAGCGCAATGAGCATGTCCGACAAGTCCACTCCTCCCATATGCGCGTTGTAGTATTTTACAACCTGTGGGCATGTCACATCAGTTTTTGATTTTTTCTCTTTGGAAAAGCGCTTTATTTTGCTGGCAGGATATGCATCGGCACGCCACAATAGTGGCGGTAAGTCCCCTCTTTGAGGAGTGGCTTGAGAGGCGCCACGGCGCCCTTACCTTCCGTCTGACGCAGGTCCTCACCGGACATGGTTGTTTCGGGAGGTACCTGCACCGAATCAGGCGGGAGGAAACGCCCGGATGCAACCACTGCGAGGATCGGCCGGAGGACACGGTGGAGCACACCGTGGAGGTCTGCCCCGCTTGGGTGGAGCCCCGCCGTGTTCTCGTAGCGGCGATCGGCGGCGGCGATCTCTCGCGTCCGGCCCTGGTGCAAGCCATGGTCCGGGGCGAGGAGGAATGGGACGCCGTCGCCTCCTTCTGCGAAGCAGTGATGCTAGCGAAGGAGGTGGCGGAACGTGAGAGGGAGAGAACCTCTCGTCCCAGCCGCCGCCGTGGGAGGCGCTCCAGGCGTCGGGGGTCACGTGACGACCTCCGGCCACCGTAGACGCGGGCCTGTGGACGGTGAGCTATTGGGCTAGCTCGCTGTCCGTCCGTCTTATGACGACACAGGTCGTGTCGACGGCGCGTTCGTGTTCCACGCGCGCCTCAAAGAGATGTCAGCAACATGGAAGGGGCCCGAGAGGGCCCATGCCCGTCGGGGCTGCGGGTAGAAGTTACCGCGGCCTCGGCGTCACAAGGGCGTAGAAGGAACATGGGTGGTTTTTGGTCAGTAGAAGTCTGACACTCCCTTCCGCTCTGCCCAAGAGTGGGAGGGGTCATTTGATGATTTCCCACCCCCCAAAAAAAAAAAAAAAAAAAAAAAAAAAGGATATGCATCGGCAAAGGAGCTTACCAAAGTGACAGCCTTGTTGTCATGCCATTTCATGACAGCTACTTTGGTTTTGTTACAAACAATTTGGGAAAATGTACCCCGACCTTTCTTTCTGAGCTCCTTATCGGATTTCAGCAAAGTTTCACATCCACGCAAGCGGTTGGCTCTGATAGTTCCGAGGCTAAATATGCCCAGCTGATTTCGCAAATATATCACCAATTCCAGAGACGTGTAATAATTGTCAAAATAGACGAAGCACGGTTTATTTTTGATAGATTTACATAGAGCCACTACGACTTTTCCTCCAAACCCTAACGTTTCTTCTTCCTCAGTAAATTGGACGCTGCGAAAAGTATCTTCTCCTCCATATAAAAGAAAATCATAAATGTAACCAGAAATACCAGATCGGACAAATGCTTTAAAGCCCCATTTCTTTGGTTTCCTAGCGTTATACTGGCGACGGTTTCCAGCTTTCTTCCCTTTATATGGAAGAGTCATTTCGTCAATACTGAATTTCTGTTCCTCCTCCGCAGCGTGCAAGCAATTCAATCGGATCTTCTCGATTACTGGCCGAACCTTATGAAACCTGTCAGTGCTTACTTCAGTGTTGTCCACGAAATGAATAAACCTTCGGATTTGCTGGTACTTCTTCAACGGCATTATTTCTGCGACTTGGGCATATCTAAACTGAGAACTCCAGTAATCTAAATAACTAGGCATTTTCACTATTCCCATCAAAATGTGAATAGCAACGAAGTTCTCGATATCTTTCTTCGTTACATTTATGGATCGCCCCAGTTTTGCAACAGAATATATATTTGTCTGTTCAACAATATCACAAGTTATCTCATCAGAGAAGAACAGTTTGAAGTATTCGCGTGGTGTCATCTCCTCAGCGGGTGGATCAGAAAACAGAATCGGCTCGATGGAAGCACTGTGCATGAAATGTGACTTTTTCCAATGGAAGTTAACGGCTATACGTTTAGTTCTCTTTGGAAGCAGACGTGGTCGGGAGATGGGTTTGGATCTTGTGGATCGAGTTACTATTTTTTTTTGTGAACATTGAGATGCGGTCGGAGATGCGGTTAGAGTGGCGTGCACAGAGTGTGGTGATTGAACTGCTGGTGAAAGCAGTGCAGATAAAGACGGTATGGATTCGTAGTTAACTTCGTTTGCAGAAGGAAATACAGTACGCACAATAGGGGATAATTGGACGTCGTGGTCTGATTCGGAATAATGTGTCTGATCAGTGTCGTATTCAGTTCCACTTCCAAGCAGGTTCATACGTTCGAGGGATGAGTTAAGTGAAGGTGCTGGAGAGCTCGAATATTCATCTTGGTCTAAGCGATTATGTGGTGTTAATTCCAGATCATCCTCATTGTCTGAGCCATCACTATCGTCAGATCGCGCATTAGCAACCGGAACTAAAGCTAATATGCGGTTAGTTCTAGCCCGCTGAAGCACCTACGAACCAAAAAAAAAACACCACATGCAACCAAAAACCACATCCAAGCAAAAAAAAAAAAAAAAAATTAATTAATGCATTAGCCACAAACATCATCTCCATAAAAAAGAATTAGTTGATTTACCATTGCCACTTTACGGTTAAAACTTTAAAATTACTAATTGTAAAGACTTTTGGCAATGTTACTTTTTTACAACAACAACAAAATGCATTACATTGACGGGTCTTTGGTGATGTTGCTTTTTTACAACAAACACAAAATGAACTACTTTGACCGCTCTTTGGCAATGTTGCTTTTTTACCACATTGAGGTTAGGAAACTTGTAATGGCTTAGTAAGCATATATTTCAGTAAGATTTTTATTGATAACGTTAGTTAACTTCAGTATTAGTTTTATTACACCAAAACACAAGCACTTTTAGCATAAAAAACAAATGAATTCAGAAAACTTACGGCTGCTGTGCTCACTCTGCGCGACATGGCAGTTGAATGACGGAAATTAGTGATGGGTAAGGATAGAAAAATTTAGTCGATTATTTTTTCTAGTGTTGTACTTAACTCATCCTAACAACTGAATCAATCGATTTCGAAAAAAAATTGTTACCGTGACCTGTAGGTTTGTCTAAAATAGCTGTAGCCGAGAGGTTACAAAAACAAATTAAGGGTTAACGGCAAGTACAATGAAACTTATTGGAAAAAACGTGGAGTGGCTTTCTGTGAGAGAAGTAAAGCAGCGGGCCCATTTTGGCAATATCTCTTCCAAGAGCGATCAATGTTCCAGCTGCTAGAAGACATATACAAAGAATATCCGAATGAACCAGCTGTTGGCCTCGGGTCATTCTTCACGCCAGCACTCTACGTCAAAGATCCAGTGAATGTGAATCATGTAATGCACACCAATTTTCAATCGTTCAACCATAGAGGACTATCTTTTAACGATGATGATAAACTAGCCAACAACGTCTTGATGCTCCACGGACCTAAATGGAAAGTAATCAGACAAAATATGACACCACTTTTCACAACGACAAAACTGAAAAATATGTATTACATCATTGATAAAAGTGCGCAGGACTTTGTTGATTTTCTCAAAAACAATCCTAGCAAGCTAAGAGATAATGGTTTTGAAACTTTGAACACGTATTGCTGCGCGGCTATTTCTGCTGCTGTATTTGGCATAGGCGTTAAGTCGACTTTTGACTCGCCGTTCATTCAATATGTCAAAGATGCGCTGCACCCTACTCTTTGGAAGAACATAAAGTTTGCGATCTCTAATATAAATAGATCTGTATTTATGGCACTGCGCCTGTCATTGTTCTCAGTTCATGAAGAATGGTTTATTGGAGCAATAAAAAAAGTTATAAGGGAAAGAGAACGCGAAAATGTAAAGAAACACGACTTTGTTGATCTTTGTATCAGCTTGCAGAAGAACGGTCCTATGAAAGATCACGACACCGGTTATGAGGTTGAACCAACTGATGAAATATTGGCAGCTCAGGCTTTTTTCTACTATCTCGCTGGTCTTGAGCCTTGTGCGTCTGCTTTCTATGGTGCCATCATCGAACTCGGAAGAAATCCAGAAATGCTGCAGAGAGTTCACGATGAAATTGATGGGACTTTTAAGAAACATAACAATGAAGTGCCATACGACGCAGTGGTCGAAATGGAGTACTTGGAAAAAGTGATAAATGAAGCTATGCGAATGTACCCTCCAATTGGTTTCTTGACGAGAGAATGCGTTGAAGATTCTGTCCTACCAGTTGGTAATATAAAAGTGGCAAAGGGTACTAAAATATTCACGCCAATATATGAATACCATCATGATCCACAGTATTTTGATGATCCTGAAATTTTTAATCCGGAAAGATTTAATCGAGAAGAAAAGAATAACGCTGTATACATGCCATTTGGTAAGGGCAATCGGATTTGCATAGGAGTACGATATGCAAAGCTGCAAGTTAAAGCTGGTATGATGCATGTGTTGCGCCATTTTACAGTGAATACCTTGATGCAAAAAGGAGGAATAAAATATCAGAAAGAACAGGTCCAAGTACGACTAACTAACGTAAACTTTGAATTTATTCCTAGAAAATTGATTGACTAGTTGATCTAGAATCCCAACTCGTAAACAAAACTCAGTTTTGGTCCTAAGACTTTTTTTCATTTTCTTGCCTTTACCAAAAATTACAAACCAGCCAAACTTTGGACAATAACGGTGGTTTATTGGATACTAAATTAAAATAAATATTGTTTTAAAAGTTTCATGTTTTTAGAGAAATCATTTTATAAATAACTATACTTGTCTAAAGTATTTTTATCTTGGACAATTAACACTAGATAACAATATCGTAAATAGTTCAGGTGTATACCTATTGATAAGAACATTTATGTTTTTAGTAGATGAAAAAAGATAACAATTCTATTTTAATATTTAAAATTACAGTATCGGTTGTATCATTCGCAGTGTAGAAACAGTTATTAATAATAGTGAAGAAATAAACATATTGCTGTTTTATATTTATTACCTACGTTTCCAAACAGAGATTGTCTTATTATGTAAGTACCTATTTTTATTTTTTAATCCTTCTACCAAAACACTATTTGTTTTACGTATACCTCAGGTAACTATTTTTTATGCCATATTAAATTCCTGAGCCCAAAATTAATTTAATCCAAAATCAAAACATCGTTTTCCTCGGCACCATCGCAAAGTCAACATCCTTCAACCGAACAAACAGATGCTCTTTCTTATAACCAACTACACCGTTTCTCAAATGAGTCTCTATATCGTAATGCCTTAGTATATGAACAATACCAGTTTTTATTTGAATGTAGGCATATCTCAGTCCGAGGCAGATCCTGCTACCCTGTCCAAAGGGAATAAACACATCAGCGAGTTCTTTTTCATTAGATAATCGTTCTGGATCAAACACCATCGGGTCAGGGAAGTATTTGGAGTCGTGGTGCTGAGAATAAATAGGTAAGTAGACTTTGGTCCCTACGTCAATTTTAATATTACCCACAGGTAATTCTGTATCTCGAACGCACTCTCTCGTAAGAAACCCCACAGGTGGATGCCTTCTCAGAGTTTCTTTAATCACTTTGTCTAAATACTTCATCTCCATAATAGCGTCGTACGAGTAAGTCACTTCGCCGTCGTATTTCTCAAATGCAGCGTCAATATCTAGTTGAAGTCGTTTTTGCATTTCAGGATTTCTGCCCAGTTCAAATAGTGCTCCGAATAAGCCTGCAGCACAAGGCTCGAGCCCTGCCATGAAAAAGATAAACGCTTGTGCAGCCATTAGCTCATAAGTGGGTTCTAATTTAAATCCTGTTTCAGAATCGAACCGTCGTTCTGTAAATTGACACAGAGATCGACAAAGTCGTGCTTCTTATCGTCGCTCAGCTTTCGATCTTCGATCACTTGCTTTATGGTCTTAATAAAAGAGTTTTTCTCGGGCAGAGAACAGTGATAGACCCAAAAAATTAAACAGTTGTGGGCTCACTCCCGATACCACGAACTTAATATTCCTTCAGAGTGTTGGCGCTAGAGCTTGTCTGGTTATTTTTATGAATGGAGACTCGAAAGGAGATTCTGTACTTATTCCAAAGACAGCGCCTGTTAGCGCGGCGCAGCAATAAGTCTTCATAGTCATTTAAGCATCACCTTTCAGCTTGTCAGGGTTTCTTTTGAGTAACTGGATAAAGTCTTGCGCACACTTGTCGACGATGTAGTGCATCTTTTTCATTTTTGCCGGTGTGAACAGTGGAGGCATAGCCTGCCTTATTACTTTCCATTTCGAGCCATGTAAAAGAGCTACGCTGTTTGCAAGCTTATCGGTTTTCCCGTACACTAGTCCCCTATGGGAAAACGATTGAAAATCCCTGGTTGATGGTTGATGGTTGACGTGATGAATATTGACAAGATTCTTTAAGAATATCGACGGAGTCTGGAATGTGCCGAAGGCTACCGCGGAATCGTCGGAGTACTCTCTGTACATTTCGTCAAATATCTGGAACATGGATTGCTTCCCAGACACATAACGCCAGAACACGCCCAGCGTTTTGCTCTTCCTCCAAAACACCACGCCGCGTTTCGTCCAGTAATATTCATTTCGCCTACGATGTACTCCAACTAGTAGCACCAGTAAAATAATTAAAGCCACCAAGACGATCATTTCAGCAAAAATCTTTAAATTAACTGGAATAAAAAAATTAAAAAAGTTGTTTATTTAAGAAAGGGCAGTAAATTATGCACTCTCTTTGTTGGGGTAAGATAAAACAAAATTGTTTTGTAATTTTATCGTTTTGTTTGCATGCTACCTGCATAACCCTTTATTTTGACCTTACGGGTTATATTTATTTGTCGTTCATACCTAGGCGTCCTCGAAATCTTTTCACCAAAGTAATCCTCAGTAAACAAACGATGAATACCTATTTATTACAGACTGATACCTAACTGATCTGTTTTCTTCTATGAGATCGATAGAAATGAAAAGTCCAAAACTCTGCCAGGTGTTAGTTGATGGCGTGCGATCAAGAAATAAAATTAAAAATTAAATATTCTAGCTGTTCCCCGCGGTTTCTGAGTATTGATGATGATGATGAACAGCTTAAAGCATAATAAGCTACCTCTATTTTATATCGAAAACAGTTTAAGAAGTAACAAATACACACACACTAAATTTCGTATATATACTTAATATTAGTAGACGTATGATAGGATTAAGTAAGTAATTAAGATGGTACTTAACGAGTACCTTTTTGCTAAAAATATAAACAGAAAAAACAAGTACCTATGAGGTATGTTTTATAAGGATTCTCGTTAAGCAAAAACCTGATACAACTAATCACACATCGTGAATAGGTACATATAGAGTTATTCATAAAGGGTATGCTTAGCCGAAAAGGGCTTAGTACTTATCGTTATGAACAACTTTTATTATGGGACCAACACGAAATTCGCGAAAAAAATCAGCTGTTCCATACATTTTGTCGAGTGTTATTGACATTTTTCTATGGAACAGCTGATTTTTTTTTTCGCGTATGGTCGCATTTTGCAGAGCCAAAATATAGCAGTTAAAAGCAAGGTCGCGCGACACCAAACTAGTTTTTCATATTCTCGAAAAGGGTTGTCTAATGTTTGCCCGAAGAATATAAGCAATAATTCTCAAATGCCCGAATTTTACTTGCCCGAATTTCATTTGCCCGAATTGTTTGTTTACCATAAAAGTTATGTGACATACTCTTGTTTGCCCGTACATTAGATTTAATAATGATACGAGTGCCATACGTATTATTATGCATTTTATTAATTGCAATAATATTATTTAACAGAATATTTCAACGCCATACTAAATTAATTTCAAATACATCCAAGCCCAAAAAAAATCATTAAAAAAAAGCCATTAAGATTGTTTTTATTTCTGATACCTACTTATCACTATAATCGATCCATGTCGCTTCCGTAGAAATTAACCTAACGCCTTTGTCCTAAAAAGCGATTGGCTTTCTAGCACTTTGCCGGCCGCTGCCGCGGCACGCTCGCTACGCTCGCTCGGCTCGTGCGTTGTTTTTCATGTTCTAACATAACCTAACCTAACCTATTGATCGTTTTTATTTCTAATACCTACTTATCACTATGATTGATCCAAGTCGCTTCCGTAGAAAATTAACCTAACGCCTTTGTCCTAAAAAGCGATTGGCTTTCTAGCACTTCGCCGGCCGCTACCGCGGCACGCTCGCTACGCTCGCTCGGCTCGTGCGTTGTTTTTCATGTTCTAACCTAACCTAACCTATTGATCGTTTAGTTTAAACCGATCTTATGATTTTTTTCTAGAAGTAATTTCGATGGCAAATGATATTATGGCATATGATAATTACGCCTTACAATGATGATAACAAATGATATTATTGAAATTGACTTCATGGAAAACCAAGTTTCTAGCACGTGACTAATATAGTAAACAATGAGTATAACATATAAAATTATGAGAAACAATATTATGTCTGTTGACCAGTATAGCAGATAAAATTATGGCAAATGAAATTCTAGCAAATGGGTGTATACCCTCGAAAAGTGTTTCTGAAACTAGAAAAGTATCTTTCCAAATTTTTTAATAATTGTTGAGTAAATTACTCAACAATTATTATAAGCTATCTTTGACATTTTAGTTATTAAGTTTTATTAAAATTGACGTTGAAATTTTAAAAAGTTCAAATAAGCGTTATTTTTACTATCAACCGTAAGAAGATACTGTTTTATTAATCATTTTTCGTCTTTCAGAAATTATTTGTCCAAATTCGATGTGATCGCAATTTTTTTTTTAGACTTTTCGTTAAAGTAGAAAGGTACTTAGATGTTCGTAATAATGATTCAAATTGCTGAAAGTCGGGAATTAGGGCCTTTACTTACATATTTTTTTTATTTGTTTTATGCTATTGAGTGACGAGACGAGCATATAAATCGCCTGATGATAAATGTCACGTTTGCCCATAACAGGTCTGCGCCACTCAGAATTTTGAAACTTTTGAATTTAAGCCCTGCGCGGCACAGCACTGCGCTCGTCACCTTGAGATAAAAGATGTTTAAAATCTTCTATTTGCCCTCAATTTTCACTAGAAACAATGCCCTAACAAATTCATGAACAGATGTACCTACATTATGCGTACTTTAAAATTAAAACTAGGAAAGCTATTGGCTTTTCACTAAAATTCAGTTTTTATTTTTTTATTTATTTATTAGAAGAAAACCCTGGTGAGAAAATATGCATACCCCAGATATCCTATAGCAATAGTATTAAAGGTTGAGTTAAGAGATTAATAACAGCCTTGTTTATCCGTTTTAAAACCTACTGTTGAATGTTTGACTGCGCTCTAAATGCAATGTCCTACAATTTGTAGGACATTGTATTAAAAGTAACTTTTTATCATTGTAGGCTACAAAGATAAAAAGTTACTTTTTACAGGCTCACCTTCAACTTGCCACTAGAATGCGTCTAGGCAAGTACGAGGTGCATTCTGTTTCCTCGATCACCAGTGAGAGTACGTCTCGAGACTGAAGTATTCACTTGCGAAACTTGGCCTTATAAGTACTGTGTGGACTGTGGTTGTTGCTGTACTAGGAAGCCATTAAATTTATTATTACAACGAGCTCTTATCGGGGAAGACGTGTTGCAGATTGGCAATAGCGGACCGTGAGTTTTTTATGTGTTTACTTTGATTATAGATTTTATTTTCTAATTGCGTGTAGTATAAGACAAAAATATCAATTAATTTTGAAACCAATAATTTGGACAATAAATGATTTCTAAGTTATTAAGTCCACTGGTAATGGGACTAAACTTGTACCTACTTGTAATATTACTAGAATATCGTTGTTATTTTTCGTTGCAATCGATATCAAACGCGGTTATTAGAACACCTGCATAATTACTTACATCAAATTGTTTAGTTTTTTTAGTTAAATTAACAATACCTTAGTGTGCACATAAAAATTCCTGAATTTACTATTCGTAGGTATTTCAGTATTCTGAATGATGTAGGTCCTACAATTATTATATAATATGTGAATCACGACTCACTTACAACCTTGTATAATAATTCATTCTGCGCATATTTTCATTTGTAACTAGCGGCTCGTCCCGGCTTCGCACGGGTGGACACTATTGGAGTTTTAATAAGGATCCCTAATTTTTTCAGGTAATGAATATAGCCTATGTCACTTTGGGATAATGTAGCATTCGAATGGTGAAAGAATTATTGAAATCGGTCCAGTAGTTTTTGAGTTTATTCCACACAAACATCCAAAAATACAAAAATACAAATCTTTCCTCTTTATATTATTAGTATAGATTATAGGTACGAATTTGTTTCGTGTATCAGTTGACAAAAGCAAACTCATCCATGAAAAAAAAACACTGACATTGACAGTTTGTTGTTGTTTCAACTTTTTTTAAATTTGATATGACTTGGAGTCAAATCCTTCGAAATTTTAAAATTCCTTGGTTTTGATAGATATGATTGAATTTGAACTTTGTACAGAGGTAATAAAGTGCAAATTGACTCTTGGACGTTAGGAACATACCTACATTGCTTAAACAACAGTGAGTACTTGCAATTCAATAGGAACTTTATACAATAGCAATAAAGCTCGTTTTAGTTAGAAAACGTTTGTATGGGAAAAAGAAAAGGGCTGTTTTTAGGGTTTTTCAATATTTCTGAGAGATTTTCTTAATATTTTTTTCCGTAAGAATCTTCTCCTAATAATAACAAATACAACAAAAAAAGAATTAGTGAAATCGGTCCAGCCATTCACGCGTGATGCCGTGACCAAGGAAAACGGGTTTCATTTTTATATATATAGATATGGTTGGGAACCCCCCAGATTAAAGGGACACAGCAGAAGTACCTAAGCGTAAACAGTTTTAGCATTATGACAAATGGAAAAAACTACTTAGGTAAACACAGGTTCTGTTTCTAACGTTACTAGTATGTCGACTATTTCTAACTTAATATAGTTTGATAATTAATTAGTGCCGGTTGCAACATAACAACATGGATGTCAAATTTCTTGAATTTTTGAATGTTAGCTGAGATGAGAAGACAATCGTTATGTACGAGTATATTAGGTAGGTTCTTTAGTCGTAGAACCAAAGAACAAAATAGTAGAAAATATGTACTCGTATATGTCAAAACAACATTAAAAACATAGCTAAGTATTTAGAGGACTGTCCGTCCAAGTCCATGGCCATTAATAACTGTCGACTACTAAATGAGAAAATTGTTTATATCCTTCTTAGGTAATAGGCACCTAACTCTCTGGTCTAAGTTGGTAGGTATGAGTATTGTCGCGGGTAGCATCAAGGTAGGTCAGGTAGCTACCAAGTACTTTTCACATGTAGGTACCTACTACTAACGTGTATACATAATATGTGTGTCTGTAATTCTGTATTTACGGCATTGTCGAACAATGACGAAGGGCAATGAGTGTATTCATCAGGTTAGATATTCATCTGAACGGACATTTCATAGGCGTTTATTGTGAACAAAAGTGTTAAAACTGGTTTGGCAGCGTAGCGTACCTACTTACTTTGTAGTGCTTTGAGTAGTACCTACCATTGTCCTGTTGGAAATCTATCGCCAAGCACCTAGCGATGTATTATATTTCGAAAGCCTCGCTTGAGAGTATTTTTTTATTCTCAGATAAAATGTTTACCCTCTTCGTCCTGATGGACGTCGTGGTGACTGTTACCACAACAAATAAATGTGTAGCCTAACTACCATATAAAATCGCGGGTGAATCCGCAGGACATTCCTTAATGGCGCAAATGGTAGGTATCATAATATACTACACAATAACATGAAACTACTAAGTAAACAAACTACTTACCAACAATTTGCTAGAAATAGATATACTAAGTAAGGTAAGGTATAAGTACTTAGTACTTATAATACAAACATCTTAAAGTGGGTACCTATTTGCGTTCGAGGCACGAAGTACTCGTAGCTAGGTGACTTGCATGCAAGGTCTAGGCTAAATGCTAAATGCGACACCTTACTACACAAAGTTCCTTTCCCGGCCTGTAGGAGGAAATTATAAAACACGTTTACTTTACAAACAGAGTGGCTAACTAGGTAGCTACCGATTGCGGACGAGCGTTCTGTTAGCAGACTATCAGCCCGTTGGGTCGACGACATCAGACCCGTTTTAGCGGAGGGGGGGGGGGGGGTGAGGGTATCCTTGGATAAGATTGGCCCGAGACAGGGAAAAATGGCACAAGGGAGAGGAGGCCCAGCAGTAGGTCGATACAGGCTGACGATGATGATAATGATGACGTCTACTTTCCTGTACTGAATCGCATTGGCTTGTCTGACTTTTTCTCTAGCTAACGGAGCAAGACAAAAGCGAATGCAATCCAGTTTAGGTTAGCGCAGTATTTGCAATAAATCTAAAAGGTTGTTTTCGTTACTGTTTAGTGAACCATGCTATTCAAGAGGATCATTGATGCGTCGTACCCTAAAGTGTACGAGACGTGGTTAACGGAAGACGCCAGGTGGACCATCCAGGACCTTCTACCCGAGGACGATGAAGAAGCCATCAAGATCCTGGTCGACCATCTGTGCACCGATGAAACGCTGTGCCAGATTCAGAGTGAGTTTCAATTTGTAACTGGACTCGTAAAACCACAGATTATTTTTATAACGGGGTTATGACAGGTAAGCTAAGCCAAAAAGGCTTCTCGAGAAAAAATAAGCAGCGGTTCGATACATTATGTCGAGTATCTATCATTGACATGTCTCTATGGAACTGCTTATTTTTTCTTCCGCGGTTTTAGAGTTGGTCCCGTAACAAATATTGTTCAAAATGATGAGCAGATACTACTTATGAGCTCTTTCCGGCTTAGCATTCCCTTCCCTTGCAACCCTGTTTATCTATACTTCTATACTAATATTATAAAGAAGTAAAGTTTGTGTTTGTATATTTGTTAAATTGTAAGAGGTAATCTCGGGATCTACTGAACCGATTTTAAAAATTCTTTCACCAATAGAAAGCCACATTATTGCTGAGTGTCATAGGCTATATTTATTACATGAAAAAAATTAGGGATCCTTAACAAAATAAGATCAAGTAAAAAAATTGCAACCAAAAACCTAAAAAAATAAATAAAGTATTTAATCTTAAACACAATATAAATAAAATGGGACAATAAATAAAAAATAAAGTTACGATAGATGAAAATAAAAATACGTATACAGATAAAAATGTAAAAAATTATAAGAAAAAATATAAATAGTAATTTAAAAAAAATCTACATAACACCCGCATAAAGACGCATTTAATCTACGTTTATCCCAAAATGTTTAAAAAATGAATATCCACCCGAGCGAAGCCGGGACGGGCCGCTAGTACATAATAATATGTAGATTAGAGCAATCACACATGGGATCATATCACACATATCTATATTTAATATCAGTGACTAAGCTTAGTATTCAACTTTTGTGTTTTTCATCATATTTAGTTACAAAACGCTTAAATCGTTAATAGATGACTGGCAGCCTTTTATCTATTGTTAGTAAACTTATCATTTAGTTATTATTAGTAGTTAAGTAGGTACTTACTTACTACCTGCCAGTGAAGCATCCTTTGTGTTGATAATTATTTCTAGGTAGTTATCATCTTGCATTATTAGTAGGTAGGCTTCCTACAGAAAAGTAAAGTAAAATTTTGTTGCATAAAACTGTGTGCAATGGTGGAATAACATTTATGAATACAGCATGTAAGTAGGTAATTAGGCCCCTTATCTAATCATTGGATTAGCGAAATTATATTTATCTTGTCTCTTAGTCTCAAAAAATTATTATCAAATGTCTACTAGGTCATGTGCTTTATACGGGGTTATACAGAAAGGGTATGCTAAGCTGAAAAGGGGCTCATAGTACTCATCATTATGAACAACTTTTACTAAGGGACCAACCACGAATTCACGAAAAAAAAAATCAGCTGTTCCATTTAGGTATGTTCGGCTTAGCATAACCTTTCCTTATAACCCTGTATACTATAGTCCATATTATTATGTTATCGGATAGTCGACGACAGTTACAATAAATTGCAAAAAAAAAACCGAATTGTATTAATTTAATTTCAAGAATCGAATGCAATTCAGTCTTTCACAGTGGCAACCAAAATCTCTAAAACAGGAAATACCATTTTTCATTCAGTTTTTAGGGTTTCGTAACCAAAGGGTAAAACGGGACCCTATTACTAAGACTCCGCTGTTCGCACGTCTGTCTGTCTGGCTGCCCGTCTGTTTCCAAGCTGTATCTCATGAACCGTGATAGTTAGACAGTTGAAATTTTCACAGATGATGTAATATAATGTAATCTACTAAAAAAAACAGAATTAAATAAATATGTAATGAGTATTCAACATACAACAAACGTGATTATTTTGCCGCTTTTATAGATATACCTAATGGTACGGAACCCTTGGTGCTCGAATCCGACTCGCACTTGGCCAGTTTTTTGCAATTTACCTACTGCACATGAAAGCAATTATCCGATAGGGCACGGACAGTATTACCTACAATTTTATCTTGTTGTCAGACGTCAATTGCTATTATTACCCATCCACTTATATTATATTTCCGTCATCAATCAAGTGCATGCGTCATTATTTAATAAACTGTTTGCATAATCTACTTAATGATAACAAAAAGATTCCTACCTAAAAAGCATGTCATTGTACCTACTCTTATTTGACTTAGGTACCTACAATAACTTAGGTAAAAAACTTATAAATAAGACTTATACTAGTGGATTAGATAGGTACATTGAAACTACAATTTCGATCCTTAAGTTAACAAACAAACAAACACACGCTCTGATGAGCCTAATTAAGCATGCAAAAAATAGTAGGTAGGTAAGTAAGTATCTACCAACGTGGATCGGTACGTGATGTATGTAGGTAGTACAAATATAACCGGTAATGTATGTTTGTAGAGGATAATCTTTAAGCTTACTGGTCCAATTTAAAGAACAACAATGAAAAGCGATATTATCCTTGACAGCTACATAAATATAGGTATATAATAGGCTACATGTTGAGTCTGAGCACCAACTGGTTATAGAGGTAAGTAAACATACGCTATTTTCAGATGTAGTAGATGATCCAGCGAGCGTGCACCACATGAGCGAGTTCTGGCGCGAAATCCTGACCCAGCGGATGAGTCTAGGCTGCTACAAGGAGAAGAATGGGCAGAAGACGCTGGCGGCGCTAAATGTGTGCGTGGCGATGAGGGTTGATGACGACCACGCGGACGAGGTACAGTATTCTTACATTTTGGTGTAACATCAACCTACAAATAAAAAAAATAAGGATTTATAGGATGAAATTCTATTTTTCATAAAAAATGTCTTCTTTAGATTTTAGCGTAAGTAGTCTATTACAAAAATAATGATTACTTGGTTACGCACAGTGGGAGTTGTGATTTGACGCCACTTTGTAGCAAGTGGGTTGAAACCCTGTAAATGGGTTTGAACTTTCAATAAAGATATCTACCTGTAGTTACAGGGAAAATGTCACCCACTCACGTAAGACGAAAATAGTCCTGTGTTATTAAAATAGAATTTTTCAGAATTACGTCAGTTTTCCCAGTAGGTAAAACTGTAACATGATAAAATACTCGTAAGTAGTTGGAAAATCGAAAGTCATTTTTTTTTTATATTTTTTTTTTGCATCAGCATCAGCTGCGTAAAACGCATAGATAGGTACCTACCTAATAAAGGAATAAAAGTGAGATTTTCGTGCGAAATCATTTAACTTTAAACTTACTTCTAGGTCAAAGGCGAGAAATGGAAGAATGTGTACGATGTGATTAAGTACGCAGAAGACAAAGTGGATGCGTACGAGTACATGGGCTTAGAGGTGATTCTATTCGCGATGGGGCTGGTCGTGAGGAGGGAGCACCGGGGAGCCAGGCTCGGGAAGAGACTGCTAGCAGCTAGGTAACGTGAACTACGAGTAGTTGAAGCTTATTCTTATTCGGAATGGGGACGATAGGTCCCGCACCGGCGTCCTGCAAAGCGTTCATTGTGCGTTTTCTTCCCTACCCGCAATCACCCGACCCAACCCAGCTCCTAGAGGCGAGGCGAGGCTCTGGGCCTCTGGCACAACTGCTCCAGTGGCAAAGATGGTGTAATTAGTGTCAAGCTGTTGTGATGATGATGATCCCAAAGCCACCTCATTCTTGCAGCTTTAACCATAATTTTTAAACTTTCCTTAATACGTTACATCCTAAATAAGTGTACCTATCTTAATGATAAAATCTACAGGTTAATCGGCAAGTTCTTCGTCAAATGTTTAGGCTTCAATAATCGGTATTTCTGTACTGATGTTTTGAACATGAGCAGTCATGAACTGGAGATCAATGGCCATTAGATTTTTTTATCTATTCGGTTAAGTAGCTCTTATTTGGCAGCATTTTTGATCCAAGGTAGATAATTATAGGTACTCGAACGGTTTCTATACCTAAAAGCAAAAAGTTCCCAGAAACACTTGTCTCCTTATTTGGTTACCCGTTATTTCTCTGAAAACCACAGTGTCTGTAACTAAGGAAAACACCAATTAGTCCCCGGAAATTCTGTTTCTAAATATCTACCTATACATTTTACTTAAGGTTTAACCACACTAAAACAGTGTCAGGTCGCGCTTCGAACACTCGTTCTGCGTAGTTTGTGGCAGTTGAGGCTAGCCCACTAGATGTTATTTAGGGATCGTCCATTAATCACGTGAGGTTCGAAACAGGGGGTGAGGGTTCGGAAAACTTCATGAAATATCACAGGGGGGTGTAGTTAAGCACGTTTATTTAATTTTTCGTCTACTTCTGAATTTTTTTAACATAATTTGAACATAAAAAATACACATAATCTTGGCAGGGGGAGACAGCATGAAAAAGTTGCTACATACATACACGTGACATAAGTATATCCCTTATTCTAATCTAACATTATACAAATAATAATTACATGATTACATGATGGATTAATGCAAAGGTACCTACCTGTTTCTTTGTTTCGTTGCTTGTGTTTTTTCACGACTGACCCGATCTAAGTGGAAGCCGTTTAGAACTTAAGGAAGTAACGTAACTAACTATACCTATTGTAAGGATTTACTTTATGAGGTTTTATTATCATTAATCACATAATAGGTGCATAAGTTACCTTCAGCGTGTCGAATGCCTGCTACGTCTAATAAGTAGATAATTAGAATGATGTTTTACCCGTAAGAATAGAAAAAACGATGTCACGTTTGTTCAAGGCTAACTTCTTTGGTCCACAAAACATTAGTCTAGCTTTTCTAAAGGCTGTATTGTTATCAATCATCCTAGCCTCAAGGTTGCGTCTAGACGAGCTGAAATACCCATTGATAAGCGAAAAATCCAAATTTACATTTTCAAAGGATTCTTTCACGAATTATACAGAATCATGTTTTGTACTGAACATTTTCGTGATTTGTTTCACAGATTTTCAGTTTTGTCGCGACACGAAATTCGTCCTGCTGCGTGATTTTAGTACAAACCTGGTAGAGGTTTTCAGCCATAAGGCCGTTCAATAGAGACAAGAGATAGAGATAGTACTTACCTACTACTTATTTATTGTTTTTTAACGAATTTAAGTACTTCAAAACAATCGTCCCATTGATTTTGCCTTTTACTATACTTTAAAATAAATCTGTAGTCTGCTGTGCCACGCGATTTTTGCTACGACTTTCAGATTATTTTTTCAAAGAATCTTTTTTTCTCATTGTTATTTTATTTACTTTCAGGGAGCCGCTCTGCAAGTCCCAAGGCATCCAAGGCACTGCAACAGTATTCACCGGCATCGCCTCCCAGAAGCTAGCATTGTCTTGCGGCTTCCAGACCGTCGCAGAAATTACCATGAAGGAACTTGCCGACGTGGACTTGCCTTACCCACCGGAGGACAAACGTACCATCAAGTATATGGTGAAGAAATATGTGTAGTGTTTTGTGAAATAGCTAGTTAAGAATAAAATAAGAAAAAAACATGGCATATTTATGTATAAATATCGAGAGACATGCTGAAGTTATTAGATTTGCTTTTTATATGTTTTGTTCCGGCTTGAAAACGTATGTATTAGTTTTTTTTCTTTTGACTGTACTCTGTAGGTACAGTTGCGAATATACCTACTGTATATAACATAATATAATTATGTTTTAGCTACTAGACAGAACTATTGGGTTGTGATTGGTAGAGATTTATTCGGTATGATTGTGTAGTTTTGAACAATTCATACTAAATTAGAAGTTTTCTATAGAGTACATATTTACTGTTTTGGTTAAAAAATGTGTCTATTTTTAACCGACTTCCAAAAAGGAGACGGGTCTCTCAATTCGACTGGTTTTTTCAGTATTCGAATCTCGTTTCGAAGATACCTAAATTATGTGGATTTTTCACTCTAAACACAGCTGTTTCCAGTGAATTACAATTCCTCGAGCTTATGTTAGGTGCTATTTCGATATCTAGGACGTTTAAATTTGAATGTACTTGTAGTAACTGACTTGTATGTGCCTTATTACTAAAGCAATAAGGACCAAATCATTGTATTGCAGTAAGTAAGACGCCGTGAAAGTACCTATCTAAACATCATGTTAACGCCTAACGGTGGTGTAATATGTTAACATTTTCTGTTTTGAATTTTTGACGTTATTAAAAGTTTATTTCTACATTTAACTTATTTTTTATTAGTTTTCATTAAACTTATGCCTACATTTTCGTGGTTCTGCCATAATAAAAAAAAATCACGGCATATTTGGTGCGAAAATAATACCATAACTTTTAGGACACTTTTGGTGAAAGAAAGGTTCCTTCGAATAATAAAACGACACAGTACAATGTAACAGTCTTTACTATAATCTATAATTACACACTAAGTAAATACAATTTCTTGCAGAAATTTACATCTAATTAAAGACTAAACTTTATTCAAGGTCAGATTGCAATAACTTGAGTATATTTCAGGTTAGATAACTGCATTCAAGCTAAGGTTAAAGCCGCATTTGAAGGTAGCTTGATTAATTAATTTCCTAGCAAGTTGCTTGAGTACTTCTCATAGAATTAAAGTAGAGGCGCTCAGCGCGCATTGGGGCCAATTGAGAAGGGACCATTTAGTCAGGCATTAATTATTACTTAGCACCGAACAGATGGAACATTTCAATTGACACCAACGCAGTGGAGCACTAAATTAGCATCATTGTGAACAGTCATGCGCCGACTTCGTTGTTAAGCGGTTTGTGCTACCTTTTCAGTATAAGACTTACTAACGACGCAAATGTAAAACTGAGTAAACATGTATCTTGAAACTTCATTTCATTATGTTTGTGCAAAGCAACAGTCTGTACATTTTTGGCCAATTTATCGCAGATTTTACATTACGTCTGTATATTAAAGTATCAGTTGAAGATTTGCCAAAAATAAAATAGTAGGTACTATTTTATTTTTGGCAAATGTTTCCAAACAACACAAAAGATAAGATAAGTGTGCACAATATTGAAGTGTATTTTGATACTTGATAATTGTTAGATCAGTGTTAAACACAGTATTTTTGGCAAATAACATAAAACTTTATCTATTTTGTTTTTTTTTTCTGATGTGGCACAAACAAAAATAGTAATATGGACATAAAAACTTTTCGAGCTATTTATTACTGGCTGATTAAATACTCACGTTTGTGGCATGTAAACATTAGCTACAATTTATTTTTATTAAATGTCTTTTTATCATACTTTTTATTTTCTATGATCGTTTATCTTTCTAAGGACCCGTGTTAGAAAGGTAAAACCGGGTCATTGACAAAATTGATATCTTTATAGAACTAATATACTTCTGTTGACTTGAAAGTATAGGATGCCTTGGGATTTGAATGTTTTATGACGTCCCAAAAAAATAATATGTACTATACAACTTCAACTTGCGAATCAGCGGATGCCCTATGCTTAACTTTTTTTGGGTTTTTACTTTATGTTACAGCTTTGATTGCGCCACAATCCACAAGCGCTTTATGCGCGATTCACGATCCGCTTTGTAATTGTAATAAATGATCTTCAGTTTCAATTAATCGTATTGCATCATCTTTTCATGTCAACGGTTAAACTTAGCCAAACTACATTACAAACAGCTCAATGCATCAAATTGCTAATTCTTTAAGTAAATATAGTAGCATATGGATTTATTTTTACTATACATAGTTTTGTTTTCACGTCTCAGAACCTTCATTTTAGCGCAAACATATATTTTTAAGAAGAGTAGTTTTTTTTATAATGTCAATATACTTGCTGAACATTTTTGTAGACAACTCCAAACTTCAAAAGCGTTTTGACCGAAACTTGTTATTTTCTCGTCAGGTCCCTTAACACAGTCAGTTAATTAGTCCAGCCGCGCTAGCCAAGTTGCAATTCTATGATCGAAACGACATAAAAAAGTTAGAAAATGTATGGGTTACAGAAAAGTCATTCCAATACATTTTCCTACTTTTATAAAGCGTTTCTAACTTGGCTAGGGGGGCAGGTCTATAGTTTTCCTTTTCGCTTGACCGTTCACATAGTTGTAGAGTCAGCTAGGGTTGTGTTACATCCGGGCCTGCCGCCGGAGCGAGATGGAGACTGCTAAAGCGCCCCCATCTCGCTCCACAATCGCGGAGGACTGCTCACCGCGGGGGTTTTAGTCGGTATGGGCACCGGTACCCACCATCTTCACCGGTGTCGAGCCATACCCCCACTCGTCTCCCCCGGCGGGTGGGGGATGCGTAAATGCATTTCCCCGCGTCAAAAAAAAAAAGGTTGTGTTACATAGTCGAGCCCCGGAGTGCTCGGTCGAGTCGGGCCGCTTGACCGCGCACATAGCTGTATATAGTCGTATTGTCAGCTAGAGTTGCGGTACAAAGTCGGGCAGGCAGTGGTTGCTTGGGCCGGGCCACTTGACCGCTCATTTAGTTGTAGTCAGCTAGGGTTGCGGTGCAAACTCGGGCAGGCAGTGGTTGGAGGGGTCGGGCGCGCAGTCCCCGGTGAGGTAGGCGCTGAGCAGCACGGGCGCGCACACGGGCACGCGGCGCGCGCGCAGCCAGCGGGCGTCGCGGGGGGGCAGGGGGAGCCGCTTCGTGTCCGCGAAGCACACGGTGATGGACTCGTTGGAGTATGGTGGCCTGGGGGGGGGGGGGGGGGGATAGTAGGTTATGTCGATTCAATTATTATGCAAAATTAATTAATTAATGGCTTTTTCAAATTTATATTATAAAAAGCTAAACTTTATATGTTTGTAAAGGATAATCTTCGCTCCGAGACTACTCACACTAATGGACAAAGCTGCGATATCTCCGATTGCTATTATACACTATCTATTCCCCCAAAACCCGTGAACCCGAGTAGCCACTGGACACCTAGTCTTAGACCCCAGCTATGCAAAAATAAAGAAGTATAACTCACTCTCTTACACCAGCTATTCCAATCTAAAGACACTACTCTCGTTCCGACAGTTTGTGTAAATTTTCCGTTTTGCTAAGCCGAAAAGGGCTCATAGTACTATCATTATGAACAACTTTTACTATGGGACCAATGGCCCTTTTCGGCTTAGCATACCCTTTATGAACAACCCTGTATACTCACTCATCGTCCGGCGCCTCCCCTCCCCCGGCGACCACCAGTCTGGCCAGCAGGCGGCGGCGCGCGGCCGGCACGTGCAGCAGCGCCGACACTCCGGAGAAGGGGCCGGGCTCGCCGCGCGCGCGGGCCTGCGGGGGGCGCCGGGCGCCGGGCGCGTTACACAAGGGGGACAGAGACGGCACTACCCACTACTGAGTGCCTAGTGCGAGTTCTTTCGTGTAGTTTACGTTAACGCGATCATTAACGTAAACTACGAGTACAATTTGTATGGAACTGTTGTAGTTCATCTTATGAGCACTAGTTAACGTTAACGTAAACTACACGAAAAAAACTAGCTTGGGCGTTTTAAAACTATTAAGCGAGTCATTCGGGATGACTAATTTAAAAATAATGATAAATGTCATTCAGTAACTTTTCAGACGGATCTTTATTAAAACTTCCGCATTTATTATAAATGCAGTAATTTGTTTAATTACTTCTGTACGCAGAAACGGCTCGATGTATGTACTTAAATTTTAATGCTTGTACCCTGATGAACACTTGCTACTTTATATCTAGAAAAGTGAATGGTGCCTGTATCCAGTTTTTTTACATCAAACTAGACATGCGTTTGACCACAATCTCACCTGGGAAGCGACGATGTGGTCGAAGATGTAGCACGCTTGCCTAGGAAATACCTATTCACTGTACTTTTAAATAACCCTGGGTTGTACTTTTTCGGGAAGACAGACGCCGGCAATGAGTTCCACACCTCAGCCGTTCGAATTAAAAAGGTGTGAAGTAAGTGTAAAAAGTGCCCACTCGCCTGCCTCCACCGCGCGGCGGCGCGCGCCAGCCCCGCGTCGGCGCCGGGCACCGCGGGCAGCGACGTGGCTAGGGGATTACCCCACTCGAACTCCTCTTCCTGCAACAGAGGATATTCACTCAACATTGCTCTTAAGTGTACTCGCAACTCTACTGAACAGATACCAACTCAGCTGAAAATCAAAAAATCTATCGTTTTATATGTTTTGTCGCACAGTGAGTCGCTCCCCCCCCCCCCCTGCACACACACCCGCAGGAACCCCCCCGCGGCCCGGCTGCGCGCCACGTAGGCCGGGTGCAGCACCCAGCGCCCCGGCGCGGCGCACAGTGTATGAGTCGCTCTCCCCCCCCCCCCCTGCACACACTCACCCGCAGGAACCCCCCCGCGGCCCGGCTGCGCACCACGTAGGCCGGGTGCAGCACCCAGCGCCCCGGCGCGGCGCAGTGTATGAGTCGCTCTCCCCCCCCCCCCTGCACACACTCACCCGCAGGAACCCCCCCGCGGCCCGGCTGCGCACCACGTAGGCCGGGTGCAGCACCCAGCGCCCCGGCGCGGCGCACAGTGTATGAGTCGCTCTCCCCCCCCCCCTGCACACACTCACCCGCAGGAACCCCCCCGCGGCCCGGCTGCGCACCACGTAGGCCGGGTGCAGCACCCAGCGCCCCGGCGCGGCGCACAGTGTATGAGTCGCTCTCCCCCCCCCCCTGCACACACTCACCCGCAGGAACCCCCCCGCGGCCCGGCTGCGCACCACGTAGGCCGGGTGCAGCACCCAGCGCCCCGGCGCGGCGCACAGTGTATGAGTCGCTCTCCCCCCCCCCCCTGCACACACTCACCCGCAGGAACCCCCCCGCGGCCCGGCTGCGCACCACGTAGGCCGGGTGCAGCACCCAGCGCCCCGGCGCGGCGCACAGTGTATGAGTCGCTCTCCCCCCCCCCCTGCACACACTCACCCGCAGGAACCCCCCCGCGGCCCGGCTGCGCACCACGTAGGCCGGGTGCAGCACCCAGCGCCCCGGCGCGGCGCACAGTGTATGAGTCGCTCTCCCCCCCCCCTGCACACACTCACCCGCAGGAACCCCCCCGCGGCCCGGCTGCGCACCACGTAGGCCGGGTGCAGCACCCAGCGCCCCGGCGCGGCGCACAGTGTATGAGTCGCTCTCCCCCCCCCCCTGCACACACTCACCCGCAGGAACCCCCCCGCGGCCCGGCTGCGCACCACGTAGGCCGGGTGCAGCACCCAGCGCCCCGGCGCGGCGCACAGTGTATGAGTCGCTCTCCCCCCCCCCTGCACACACTCACCCGCAGGAACCCCCCCGCGGCCCGGCTGCGCACCACGTAGGCCGGGTGCAGCACCCAGCGCCCCGCCGCCACGGAGCCCAGCATCTTCTCACTGCGGCCCGGCGCGGCGCACAGCAGGTGAGTCGCCGCGGGGTCTAACTCGGCGCCGTCGCACACTTCACCGCCGAGGTACTGGATCGCTTCGATTATCTCTTCGCGGTTCTGGGGAAACGAAACTCCGTGTTTCAATTGGTCTATTCCATCTCAATGAAATGGATGTGCCCATTTCATGATACGAACTTTTAGCGATCAAAAAATTGTCAAGAGTAGAATATTCTTAATTCTCAATGATTCGTTTATTTGGTTACTATCCCAAAAATCTCAAAAAGGAAGTGGGATAAATAAATCTACGGTTGAAATTCTAGGAAGATTCACGAAGTTTCTACAACTTTTTTAAGCTAATTTCTAATCCTAAAACACAAAAAGATCACTCCTGCAGTATTAACACAGTCTAACTTACATCGACGTTGGAAGACAGCATGAACCGCCGGGCCGGGTCTGGCGGCGCCGCCCCCGGCCGGCTGTCGTCCCAGCCCACCGTGTTGGGCTGCGACACGGGGCCCGGCTCCGACTCTACAGCTACAGACGTAGGTACGTACTTTTGAATACAATCACTCCAAACTACTCTGCATTACTAACATTAACCGGACAAGGCTCACTCTAAAAAAATAGGTGTCTGAAAACGTTTGAATTCCATTCGCCAATTATTTTAGCAAAACTGCGCGGTTTGAGGGTTTAGCCAATGTGTCATGTGATTTGAATAAAAGTAAAATAAAGTCGTAACGTTTGACGTTATCTTTGTCTTTGCATTTTTATTTTTTCTAGACATTAATGGGACTTTTGATCGTCATCTCACTGATGACTGCAACTTGCGCCACGTAGACAAAAGGAACGCATTGAACTACTCGAACTTATATTCACAATTTAATACTTTGCACACATATTCAGCTTCATACATCGACTGCTGCTACGAATAGTATCGAAACTGCAAATACAGGTTATTTACTGTACTAATTATACAAATATTTAAGATATTTATTAAACTTTTAAGAAAAAAAAATATTGTTATAAAAAAATATTTTTTACATTTTCTAAATCGAATAAAATTGATACTACACATTTTAACTTATTAATTAAGGTCAAATTTTGACATAAGTTTATGCTCTCCTATAAAAAATGCCATTTGCAGTTTCGACACTGTTCGTAGGGGCAGTCGACATGCTAAAGGATTAAACGGTCAAAAAGAAACATGACTTGAAAAAACAATAATAAATTATATGTCTTACGCGGCTGAGGTATGTTACAAGACTCCCTAGTCCGCTTAGGGCGCTGTGAGCTCAAGCGATTGCTCAATACTGCGTTCAACTTTAACAGCTGTGCGTCCACTACCGAGGGCATGCTTGAAGCACTTTTAGCGCTCTCTTCCGCCGCTTCAAGCGGCTTTGGCTCGTCAGACTCGGTTAGGTTGAAATTTCTTATCGCTGATCCTGGACTATTCTGGAAAAATATAATAGCCATTGGGTGCTGTGTGGATGGGTTTTACTCTATTGGTTTTTGCTTTGAATTCTTACCTGGTGATCAGACGATTTCGCAATTTTAGCTGGTGGTGGAGTATCCTCTTGGTCCTAGAAATAAAATAAAATAAAATTAATCTTACTAAAAAAAATTATGGAAAGTTGTAGGTTTTGCAGCAAAAATGTGACCAAAAATCTAATTACATGTTGATTATTTCTTTTGCAAGAAAAATTATATTGATCGTGTAATTTTTTCTTTTATCACTATAATTTAAACAGGGTTGGAAGGAAAGGGTATGTCAAGCCGAAAAACGCTAATAGTACATCATTATGAAGAACTTTTACTGTGGGAACAAAATAATTCCGATTCAGAAATATTTATTGAACAACTGATACATTATATTGTAATTTATAAGCTAGATGTTAGTACAACCCTTTGACTCGGAAACGTACACATTTGTCCTCGGCAAACTTGACCACGGCTGGCTCGGAAACGTACACATTTGTACGTACGCGCTACCCTCTTTAAAAAGGTGTATAGATCGGTTTTGAACGAACTAAATAGGCGTGGTTTGTATAGAAACAAAGAGATGAATAAACCCTCCTTATTTTGGTGTATAATAATAGCGATATTTCAAAGCGCAGTCGTCGACTCGGCCATTTCGAAAAACGCCATTTTCGGGTTGGTTGTGCTGTCGTGACGCAAAGTTTTGTGAGTGATTATCAATTGTTTTCTTGTAAAAGGTAAGTAAAACCTATTATAATTTTGATCATGGCATATGTGTAGACCTTTTCACTACAATAATGAAGCAGTGAATACAATATTATGTTAGTTTTTTTGGATACAAATGAAATGAATGAAATGAAATTTGAAAAACGAATTTTTTTTTGTTTCCACGTTTTTGTATAAATTAAAATTGTTTGAAATTTAAATCTTGTTGAATTTAACGTTAAAATGTAGCAGCGTTATCATATAATGGACTGCTTTTTACATAAATTAAAAATATTTGATAGTTTTTAAAGATTCGTAATTTTTCTAAACGTCTGCTATGAAGGCGGTTTTCCCGCCAAAACGCGTCCGAGCTTACCGGTGTAGAGTTTGGCAGGTGTCACCCGAGTCAAAGGGTTAATTGAAATTATCAGTATATCATCGGGCATTCAACATGTACACAGTCAATTTTTTTTTTCAATAAAAACATTAAACAACTTCCAATTTCTAATCAGCTGGTCCATAGAAATGTATGTCAGTGACGCTCAACAAAATGTATGGAACAGCCGATATTACAGAGTTGACCCCTTAGTAAAAGTTGTTTATAATGAGTACTATGAGCCCTATTCGGCTTAGCATACCCTTTTTAACCGACTTCAAAAAAGGAGGAGGTTATCAATTCGTCTGTATGTTTTTTTTCTTTTTTTTTTAATGTTTGTTACCTCATAACTTTTGACTGGGTGAATCGATTTTGATGATTCTTTTTTTATTAGAAAGCTGACGCTTCCCATTTGGTCCCATTTCAATTTAGTCCAGTTCTGATAATGGTATCCATGAGAAAACCATATAAGTCTTAAATTTGCATTAAGTACGTGCGCGACAAATAGATGAATAACTCAATAGTCGGTCTTTTGAAGTCGGTTTTTGTTTTTCGTTTTGTAAAAATAATGTTCTTGTCTTAAAGCCCTGTATACAAGTACCTGTAGTTGTAGTTTCCTTGGCGCTACTTGGTGTTCTGAGGGTGGCGTTGGCGCATCGCTTTTGTTGAATTGTGCTAAGAATCTGTTGCGGATCTCTGACAATGGCTGAAAAAATCACAACAAAACATACATACAGAACAGGCGACAGAAACAGGACACAACACACATCGCAACACTGCGCAAAGTACCTTAACCTCTGACATCCCGACGTCGCGATATCGCGTCTTCTGAAAAATGTCCTCTACATCCCGGTGACTCGATATCGCGTCTTAAGTTACCGCACGAGTTTTTGCCGAATTCTCATAGGATTAAGGTTTATTTTCATTTAAAGATATACGAATGGCGGGAGAAAGAACCAAGCTTTCCATTAATGTCATTTACTCATCGCTGATTGGTCTAAATTTAATACCAGAGACGGTTGAAATCTGTTGAAAATTTGTATGAAGTTGTAGGCGTTGGCGCCATTTTCTTATATAGAGCGTGGGTTTTTTTAAATCGGAGTGACGTAGAACGCGTTTCGTCGGCGTCGCGTGTTGAACTCTTCAGCAATAATAATAATAATAATAAGCCTTTATTCAGACGTTAAAGTTTACAAATAACTAAATTCTAATTTGCCACCGTGCTCCCGTCTGTTTGCCTTTTGGCAAAGGCCTCTTCCAGCTGTTTCCAAGTGTCTCTGTCCCAAGCTTTTCTGGTCCAAGTCTTCCCAGCTACATCTACTATCTCATCGGCCCATCTTTTAAATGGTCTGCCTCTTTTTCTCTTCTTATGTCCCGTGTACCAGTTCAATATACTTTTTGACCATTTTTCTTTTCCTCTAATTGTATGTCCAGTCCATTTCCACTTTAGTTTTTTAATAGTCATTGTAACATCTTTGGTTTTTGTGTATTGTTTGATAATATTAGTTCGTATTTTATCTGATAATTTTTTACCCATCATGCTTCTCTCCATGGAGGTCTGACAGCTTTCCAGCTTCTTTACTTGGTTTTTAGTGAGTGCCCATGTTTGACAGCCATATGTAAGTACTGGCAGCACACAGGTGTCGAACAGTTTTCTTTTGATTGACATGTTCGTGTCTCTGCTTTTCATCACCTCCTTAAGGCTCCAATATTGTTTCCATGAGTTTGCTATACGTCTGTCTATTTCCTTTGAGGTTAAATTTTCAGGTGAGATTATTTGGCTTAAGTAGACATATTCGTTTACATAGTCAATTAATTTATTGTTAACGCAAATCGGTTCTTGTGGTCCGTTAGTCATGACTTTGGTCTTATCAGTATTCATGACTAGTCCCACTTGTCGGCTCTCTCTATCTAAGTCGTTTAGCATCATCTGGAGTCCGTCTCTCGTTGCAGAAAATATAATCAAGTCGTCTGCGAATCTTAGATGTGATAAGTTCTCTCCATTTATTAATAGACCACGTTCTTCCCAGTCCAGACGACGGAAAACCTCTTCCAGTACTGCTGTAAAAAGTTTTGGTGACACGGGGTCACCCTGGCGTACTCCTCTTCCTATTTTTATCTCCTTTCCTTCTTTTTCTAGCTTGATTTTAGCTGTGCTGTTTTTGTATATATTTTTCAGTATTCGGATGTATTTGTGCTCAACTCCTTGATTTTTAAGTGCGAGCCAAATCTTTTCATGTGCCAGTGAGTCGAAAGCTTTGCAGTAATCCACAAAACAGCAGTAGAAAATTATATTAAATTCTTTTCCCTTTTCAAATATTTGTTTCACGACATGTATATGATCCAAAGTTGAGTATCCACCTCTGAACCCAGCTTGCTCTCTAGGCTGATTCTCTTCTAGGGTCTTGGTTATTCGGGAAAGGATTACCTTTGCAAAGATCTTATAGATGTTTGCAATCAAGCTGATCGGTCTATAATTGTTTATGTTGTTCTTATCGCCTTTCTTGTGTAACAGTATTATTGTTGATGATGTCCATTGGTCTGGTATTGACTCACTCTGCATTACCTCATTGAAAAGGTTGGTGAGTATTGGTATGAGGAAGTCTTTATTTGTCACTAGGAGTTCATTACAGATGCCATCAGAGCCAGGTGCTTTATCGGTCTTTTGCGTTTTTAATGCTTTTTCCACTTCTGCGTATAATATTTCGGGTATGTCACTATGATCACTTAACTCAGTTATGTTGCTGGTGTCCTGCTTTGTATAAATGTCTCGGAAGAAGTTTGTAGCTATTTTAAGTATATCCGAGCGTTTCGTTTTACATTTATTGTTTACATTTTTGATGTTAGGTATCCAGTTTCTTTTTTCTGTTAGATATTTTAATGCTTTCTTAGTGCCTCCGGTCTTCTGAATACATCCTTCTAATATTTCTAACCTGAATCTTTGGTGGTCTTTTCTCATTCCCTTTTTTATCTTCTTACTTGTCTCGGTTATTTCCCTCCTTATACTCTTGGTCTTCTCAACTACTGCGAGTAATTCAGCCCTAGTCTTTAGCAAATCTATTGTCTCTTGCGATAGCCATTTTTTAGTATTCGGTTCATTGCTTGATTTAATGTTAGTGTTTGTATTTAAAAGTTCTATTAATTTATTATATTTACGCTGCGTATCTAGATCCATTGTAGCTTTTGTGAACCCTCTTAGTGTCTCTCTCATATCTTCAGGGTTTTTTAGTGTTACTTTAGCTTGTTTTACTTTGAATGGTCTCTTCTTTGCATTATTGGTTATTAGTTTTGCTCTCACCATTCTGTGGTTACTATTGAAATTCAGGTTATTTACAACCCTGCAATCAGTGAAATCTTGGCTATTATTAGTTAGTATATAATCGATCTCATTCTTGTAGCGTCCGTCAGGTGATATCCATGTCCATCTGTTGTTTTCCCGTTTTCTGTATAAGCTGTTTAGTATTTTCAAGTTGTTTTCAAATGCTAGTTGCATCAACTTTTCGCCATTTCTAGTTCTGTTTCCTGAGCAGTACGGACCCAAAACTATGTCTTCACCATCACCTCTGTATCCTATCCTGGCATTGAAATCTCCCATGATAATTAAGTTGTTGTTCATCTGAGTTTTTATTGCGTCTGTTAAAGAGGTGTAGAATGAATCAATTTCTGTAATGCTGGATTGTTCCGTTGGGGAATATACCTGTATGATGGACCACATTTTATCATTTCCTAGAAGTTTCAAGTTGAGTATAGCAATGCGCTCTGATACTCCAATAATTTCATCGATGCAGGCTTTTAATTCCTGTTTTATTATAAAGCCCACTCCATATTGGCCGGGGGTATCTCCTTTAAAATAGAAAATGAAAGTGCCATAATCTTCAATGCTTTCTCCTTGACGCCGAACTTCGCTTAATCCCACTATAGACCAGTTTACGTTTTCTAATGCTAGGGTTAGTTCAGCCAAGCTTTCGTTTGTTCTTAAAGATAGGGTATTGTATGTTGCGATATATATAGCGTTGTTATTTTGATGAGTTGTTTCAAGTTGTGTATGTGATTCAGGTTGCTGTAGAAGAAAACTCTTCAGCAGTAATATTTATATTATTTAAAAGTTCTGAGTGATTATTTGGTAAGTAACTGTTTTATATATCAAAAAATTATTAAAAGCAAAAAATAATGGCAAAAAAATAAAGTCAAGAACAAAAATATACATAGTAAAAATTAAAATGTCAAAAATTGATTACATTATAACAAATTGAATAAAACTAAAATATGTTCAAATAACACATACATGACAAACAAAATTAAAAATTTAAATTGAAAGAGAAAAAAAAATAAATTAACTGTTAACATAATTTCATCATCCCGTATATAGCATAAATTAGCGCAATTAGTACCTCTGACTCCCGCGGACGCGATATCGCGTCCGCTGCGGGGAAGTACGCGGGATGAGCGGTAATGATGCAATAACAGACTCCGGTATGTCAGAGGTTAATAAAAAGTAATCTTATATATAAAATTCTCGTTTCACAATGTTCGTTCCCGTACTCCTCCGAAACGGCTTGACCGATTTTTATGATATTTTATATGTATATTCAGTAGGTCTGGGAATCGGCTACTATCTATTTTTCATACCCCTAAGTGATAAGGGTTGTCCACCCTTAAAATTATTTTTTTATTTTTTGGACATAATTTTTATTTTTTTTATTTTTTATAATGTGGCATTGAAAAATACATACAACCCTAAATTTTCACCCTTCTATCACAAACCCCTTTTTTTTAATAGTCACTAGAAATAATTTATATAGCAAAACAACGTTTGCCGGGTCAGCTGTTATTTTATTATGTACGACGTAAAATTATTGGGAGTACAAATAAGTTCCCGCCGTTTTAAGAACGTTATCTTTACAAAAGTTAATGGTTTAAATTGTTATATGTAAGACTGCATAAAGTAAGTTTAGTCATTTGGTAACAACATTATTTTAAAATATTGTTCACTTTGTATAAGCATCAAATTTTTTTTAGTCCGAAAGTGTTGATGTTTGTGCCACAAAAACGTCATTAACGGGAACCCGAAATACGCGAAAAAAAATCATCTGTTCCATAGAAAAATATCAATGACACTCGACAAAATGTATGGAACAGCTGATTTTTTCTCGAATTTTGGGTTGGTCCCATAGTAAAAGTTGTTCATAATGATGGGTACTATAAGTCCTTTTCGGCTTAGCACACCCTTTATGAATAACCCTGTTGTACATACATTGCATGTTAAATAAAAGCTTTAAAAAAATCCGTGAGATACATGAGTAATGTGTAAGTTACCGTGTGCTTATCATGCACTGTGTCAGGCGGCTTCCCTGGCAAGTCTTGCACGACTTTCCACAAGCGCTTCCGAGCTTCGGGGGAGAGTCGCCCCGCGCCGGGCCGGAGCGCGGCGCCGAATGCGCTGTCGGGCGTTGGCGGGTTGTTGTCGACTGGAGGGGAAATTAGCTATGTTTATGATGCAGTTTTTTTTATCCAGGTTTTGTAAGTAATGGGTATGCTACGAGTAAACCGAAATGGGCTCATCATTATGATTAACTTCTACTACCGCAACCCGCAATTCGCAAAAGAGAAACAGTCCATACATTTTGTCGAGTATCATTGACATTTTTCTATGTAAGTAATCTATGTGGAAAAAAACAGGCGTCCCATAGAAAAATGTCAATGGCACTCGACAAAGTGTATGGAAAAGCTGTACTTTTTTTCGGTTGTTTATAGTTGTTCATAATGGTGAGGACTAAGTGCTTTCGGCTTAGCATACCCTCTGAAAAAGGTTCATGGTACTCACTATTACAGCGTTATAGGGCTGTCCTTATAGCTCTGTATACCTCGGCAGATACTTACAGGGGTCCTTCGGTGTCCGTATGGGGTCGGAGGGCATCTCCCCGCGACGCAGAGCTTGCAGGCGGCGCCGCGTGCGCGGACTCAGTGCCGCCAGCTGCGGGGAGGACAGGGCGTCGCCCAGCGGGGGCGTGCTGACGGGGGCGCCGCCTGGGGGCACGGGGGGCAAACATTTAAAATTAATCGATTGTACAACGAGGGCATACAATAATAATAACTTTAATGTTACAGGTAAGTCACGTTTACAAAAAAAATTATATTTGAGAATTTAAATAAACAAAGTTAGAATTCGAGAGCGGATATAAAAGTCGACGATAAACTGGGTTTTATGCTTCAGTTAAACACTCGACTTTTCAGTCCTATTGCGAGGAAATGAAAATTTTCATATTTTTGTATCCCACAATATATTTCATAAGACTACGACCACGATCTATAAGGTTTTATATTTTTAAACACACGACGAAACTTTTCCTCACTTTCTTTTATTCTTACTTGAAAGAAGAATAAAAAAAAACGAGACCCTCTTAATGTCAACCTCTCTGAATAAAAAAAAATCTATTTTGACCTAGTGCTTCATTGTTGGTGGGGTTTCACCCATAGTTACCTGGTCTCGCGTCGTCCATTAGTTCGGCGGCTCGTTTGGGAGTTTCCTGCGAGTCGCAGCCCAGCAGCCCCTGCCGCGCCATCGCGATGTAGCGCGACGCGGGAGACATGTCCTCCGCCGCTGCCAATTATAATAATATCATCGTCTTAAAAGAGAAAAATATGATTTCAGATGAAATTAAAATTAACGAAACCTACTGCTAAAATGTTTCAAAATCACTTCAGTTTACCAATACCAATTTACCATCATAATGGTCACGCCAACTCAAAGCATAAAAGTGTGTAGTGTTCGATTTTTCAAATAAAAAGTTTCCATAGAGTTAGAAAACAGTACGTCCCGCTTCGTTCTTTACTTTCTTAGTTCAACTGAAGAACAAAAATGAAATTAACAAATGTAGAAAAATCTTCACTAAAAAATGTGTACTTAATTATGATGAAGCAGTGTTAACTTTCATGTGAGAACACATACCATTAGCAGGCGCGTTTCCTTTCGGAGTTTGTTCCCTGCTCGGCACTGAGCCGCGACGCGGCGCGGCGACAGGTGGTAACATTGCGTTCTCTTTGTCCGTGGTGTTGGCAACATTGGAGGGAAGTGGACTCTCTGCTTTAGAGGGCGTGCTTGGTTTCTGAGGCGAGGGTGGCGCTGGAAATGAAGTGAATTTTAGTCGGATGGTGGATGTAGCTTTCAGGGTATGCTAAGACGGATAAGGCTTTGCAGTGTTTATTGTTAGAGACAATAATGGATTGCACTTGATTTCCCGGAAGGAGGGTAATTAATTACGAGTGTATGTGTTTGTCTGTTTCTGTGACCTTAAGAATGGCTTGACCGATTCTGAGTTGTAATGTCGTTATTGATTTTAAAAAATGTCATAGGCTACATTTTGCAGTCTGTGTTTTTTTTCAATTTCATACTTTTAACTTACTTTTCCTTATTTAAGATTGGATTAAAATTAAAAAAAACTAAAAAAACACGCTTTTTATAGAAAACCGAACTAAAAAAATAGAAAATAAAATTTTATAAATTTAAATTAAGAATATGGTTGAAAATTTCAATAAATATAAATTAATAATAGTGTAAATAAATAAATATATGTATTTTATTTTTAAAAAGCGTGGGGTGCATGGGTCAATAGATATATTTTGTAGATACATTTTGTATTGACAGACATGAGTAGAGTGATTAGCATTTTGATAATATCTTAGAAAGCACCCCACGCTTTTTTAAAAATAAAATACATATATTTATTTATTTACACTATTATTAATTTATATTTATTGAAATTTTCAACCCTATTCTTAATTTAAATTTATAAAATTTTATTTTCTATTTTATTAGTTCGGTTTTCTATAAAAAGCGTGTTTTTTTTAAACTATTATTTATTTTTCGCTTTTTAGTTCGATTTGCTAACTATTAACCATCCTTAATATGTATAAATGTGTTGGTGTTATCCGATTTTGGCCGTCTGCTCGAGCAAATTAAAAATAAAATTGATGCGTAACAAAAAATATTGAGCAAAAAGATTTCTAGCGCGTGGTTTCGATCCAAGGACCTCAGGGTTATGAGCCCAGCACGCTTCCACTGCGCCACTCTGCTGAATGACGAAATTACTATTTATTTTGTAAATTAAACGGTCTTAAAAGTTAAAGAAACTTTATAGAAAAAGCGTGTTAAAAAAATTAATAGTTAAAAAAACTAAAAAACACGATTTGTTTAGTGTATTGTCATCGGTCCTCGATATATCTACAAAGTTTGAAAGAAATCTGACCGTTTAAAGTGGGTCAAAAACGCGCTCAAAGGAGTCGGTTACAAACATACAAACATACAGGTGAAGCTAATAAAAGCGTGTTAAAAAGGGGGCCAACAAACAACGAGCCACTTGATGGCATGGCCTAATCTCAAATACAAGTAGAAAAAGCTACCTTTAGTATCTCCAACAAGGAAGTCCCTCTCGCTCACTCTGTTCCCCTCGCTCGCGCACGCCATGAGCCAGTCCGCGGTGACGGCGGGCAGCCCCCACTTGAGGGCCCCGAGGTACTTGTCTCCGGATGGAGTCGGGCAGATGAGGTGCGTGGAGGCAATTGCGTTAGCGGTGTTGCGGCGGCAGAACCGGAGCTGGGTACTGGGGGTGATTGAAGATTAAAAAATAAAAATAAATAAACGTTTTACACTCATAGCTCCCCATTAGGATAAATCCTGTGTCGGGGATGCCATGGAACACACACAATGGCACGGACAACTAACACCCAGACCCAGAACAAATATTTAATCTGCCCGGCCGAGAATCGAACTCGGGACCTCTGGCTAATAAGACGGTTATGTTACTACTGAGCCAAACAGGCCGTAGGTCGATTGTTTGTCAGGTTCCGTTCAAAGATGTAAGCGATTTAAAATGTTTGTTATTTTCTTGATGTCGATTGCTTTTGGAGTTTGTGTAATCATCATGTAATCACCATAATGTGTAGCTAATTGTGTGGGTACTCACGTAGCTCCCAACAGCTTGGCCAGCTCATCCAGGAACGATCTCTCGAACCCGCTGTATGTGCTGAGACTGGCCACCACGCCGGCGAGCGGCGCGCGGCCCGGGGGCAGACTCACGGGCCGGTGGTAGTACTGGATGGGGACCAGCTCTTGGTGGAAGAGGCAGTCTTTCTGTGGGGAGACGGAGCTGATAGAAATAGGACATGTCGTAGCTATGAATTTAGTAATTACAGACCAATCAAATTTGATTAAGCAAACAATTTATAAATCTCAGGATGTAAAGTGGATCAATATCATCATGGAGAATGCATCTCAACAGGTATATTTATTATTTTTAGGTACCGTACACTTTGCAAACAGATAGAAGAAGGAAGAAGGCATGGTTGCAGAACAGCCGAGAGTAGACAAACATAGCCTGCGTCGAACAGATTTTTAGCTTGGCTCAGGATAAAACCAAGTTCGTCAACTTTCAGTAGTGGAGTAATCGGATGATGATGGTGATCCTACTTTTATGTATATGCTTTCGACACCGCGATCTTTGCTAAGAACTGTACAGTTGCGGCGTGAGTTCTCTCGGCGCCAGACACCGCTAGTTCCGCACCCACCCTACACAGCTTACACAGAAGCACTCACCACCCAGAACACAGACACCGCCTCCGCATCCTTCGTCACTAAGTCCTCACTACTGAAGTCTAACAGTACCAACGCTTGCATACCTCCCGCGCCTTACACTGACTGTACTGAGTCTTCACCACCCAGTAACTGGCTCCGCGTCTCTAGTGACCAAGTCGTCCGCACGAAAGTCCAGCGGTATCTACTCATGCACCCACCGCCTCGCTATACTGACTGCACAGTGACTCACCACCCAGAACACAGTGACCGCCTCCGCATGCTTCGTCTCCAGGTCCCCGCTGCTGAAGTCGAGCGGCACCAGCGCGTGCGAGCCCCCCGCGCCCGCCGCGGTCAGCGCTCCCCCCGCCGCCGCTAGTTCTGCACCCAACTCGCACACTGCCTCCTCGTCTAGACCTTGGACTTCTATCTTCATACCTGGGGAGAAGACGTTTTGTAGAACAAGCAACAGAAAATAATGTATTCCACAGAAACAATTGGCTGTGATATACATACAGTCATCTGAGCATCACATTTCATCTGAGCGATATGATAATAAAACTTACCTCTAAATATCTGTTCTACCTCTTCGGTGGGTTCGTCGCAGTCTTCAGTGATATCGGGTTGTTCTACCTTAGTCGACTGGTTACGCAAGGTTTGTTCAGGACTTTTCTGTCGTGGAGGCTCTTCGGGCATATTTTCTAAAAAATAAACATCAACCGTCTTATAATCAAAATCTTGATTTAATTACTAAAGATAAGGCTTGGGACATTATATTGTGTACATCATGGCACGTCACTTATATCCCTTAATCCACATTATAAAGACGAGAAGAGTGTAAGAGGTATAATTATATGAGTGTATTCACTACCAAAATCGGAAGAAACGCCGAGACTAGCGACTAGCTTGCTGTGGATGTACTCACGGCTCAGATACTGGTTGACGAGGTCGTCTTGCGGCGGCTCGGGCTGCTCTGCGGGCGGCGGGGGGGGCGGGGGGGGCGCGGGGGGCGGCGCGCGGCGCAGGAGCTGCAGGTTGCGGCGGCTCATGGGGGACGCGGCCAGCGGGGCCGGCCGGGAAGATTTCGCGGGCGTGCGCGGGGTACGGGGTAAGAGGAACTGGAATATAACGTATGCAAACCTATCATTACGTACTTCTGCAGACCATAATGGTGGGCAAAATAAAGGGGAAGCGTAAGGTCGGAAGACGAAAGTTATCGTGGCTCCGTGACATCAGGGAGTGGACTGGGACGGTGGAACAACTGTTTAGACTCGCGCTGGACAAAGAGAATTTTAAGAAGCTGACTGCCAACCTTCTTTAGTGGAGAGGCACTTGGAAAAGAAGAAACCTATCATAGAATTAAAAATAATTTTTGTAAGGAGTTTAACACTAGAGTGCTGCTAATTATCACATGCGTTTATGTTTTACCGCACAGTTGTATTAAAGGTGGGCTTTACGAGCCTGGTGTGTGTAGCCGCATTCGCGTTGCACAAGGAAAAATACAAGGTATGTGTTACAGTTAAAGTGTTAACGTTGTTAGTAGCTGTAGATTGCAGCACATAAGGTGCGTGAGGGCTAGAAGGCGGGTACTCCGTGATTAAATCGCTTTTGTCCAAAATAGTCAAATAAGAATTAGACCACTAATTCACTATCGTTTTTACATTTTTACATTGAGAAAAATGGCAATCAAAATTCCGATGAATTCACCTAAAGCGGGCGTGGTGAGAGTTGGCCTTAGGGTGGCTCCCCTTTGCCAAGGTTGGCCTGCCACGCTACTTTTAGTTCCATGAGTAGGCCAGTAGCGTGTAATGTATCAACATATTTTGTTAAACTACCCTCAAATTATGTTTTTAATGTTTTTTATTAACCCCTAATATATTTTATTAGCTTAAAGTTTTAAAAAGTGCTCTCAGCCTACGAAACAAACAATTGCATGTTAACATAACTTAGGCTAAGCAACGCTGAGTTGTATATGTGTAATGTTATTTATTACGTCAATAAAGAATTTTTAAAATCAAATCAATCAGTTCCACTCGTCCCTCACCTCCGCCTCGGGCAGCGCTCGGCCCGCCTCCACGCTCCGCAGCAGCCAGTCCGCGCTGAGCGCCGGCACGGCGGGCAGCGCGGCCGCCGCGCGCGCCCCCGCGCCCGCGCCGCACGCCGCGTGCGTCACGCGCTCGTGGGCCGCGTCGTAGCGCACGCCGCCCGCGCGGGACACTATAGCTTGGGCGCGCTCCTTGCTGACGCCTTCGAGGCCCGTTACCCAGATCTGAGGAGAATAACACACATTTAAATGTGGCTAAATGTATTCTTATTCGCAATGGGGGCGGTAGGTCCCGCAAAGGCTGCATTGTGCGTTTTCTCTTGCCAGCAATCACCCTAGCCAACCCAGCTCCTTAAAGGAATTTGAAATAAATGAATTTGAATTTCAATGACGAGACGACCGAGTCGCTCTCCGCATGGAAGGCGCCAGCGAATTTTGTTGGTGTTTTTACTATGGACGCCACGCTCGCTAATAACAGTGGATACAAACTTAACCTTAGTTTTTTCTTGTACTTGGTTTTATATATAATATTTCTAGTAATTTGTTTGATGTGCAATAGAGTCATATTTTATCCAACTGTATTCTAGATTTTTTTTCATAGGCTTATTAAAAACATCTCTGACTTACACAAAACCCGTCGAAAATAGGTCCAGCCTTTTTCACGATACTCATATCGAAATTTTCAAACGCCGCCACAATGTCCTTTTCGAATGACGTGTCTGTTGTCTTTTTTGTATCCTGGGATAGCTGAAAAAAAAATTTGAGTGAAATAAGTTTATTTATCGATTGAATTGAACAGAACATGACCAATTTATTTGTAGACTTGAATAAGGTAGCGATTTCATTTTCTGCAAAACTTTTTGAACTGAAATATTACTTTAAAAAAATTTCCTTCATTAGGCCAGCTCCACAGTAAGTAAATCGCTTCATGGAAATTTCGATACCTTCATTTTACCGGACATTGTAGTTATATCTGTCGACCTTGTCTCGTCTACATTGTTCGCTGCTCTCACGTTTGTTATTCGAGAAAAATTGAGACCTAAAACAAAACAAATCATTATAAGTTAGCGACGACAACGTTAGGTCGTAGTAACTCAGCCGCCGCGTGCCGTGACGAAATGATTGATATAAAAGTCTGAATAATGATAATTTATGTATTAATACCCCAGGTACACTTCAGTACTCGCACAAAAATATTATTCAGCCACTCGTAACTCGCATCCAAAGAATCGCTACCAGTATGCCTAGCACAACTTTGACGTAATAATACGCCCGTCAAGGGCGACCCTGACGGGCGTAAATGGCGTATATATACATTGAATATTGAATACACGCTACGTATTTTGACGTCAAAGTTGTGTTCGGCCCACAGTTTGAGCACTACGATTTCAAAATCGTAAAAGTAAATAACAAAGTGCTACGATCATTGTATTTGCAAAGTACATTGGTACTGTGATTCTACTCACTCATATCGGGCACTCTCGTGGCGCTGAGCGGCGAGGAAGTCAGCGCGCCCGCCACCCGGTACTTGGCCAGCGGCAGCGCCGCGCCGCGAGCCGCCGACTCCCGCACCCACGCGGGCAGCACGCAAGCCTTGCCGTATTCCAACGCGGCCTTGTATTTCTCACTGCCTACGCCGTCCCTGTAAGCAACGTTTAAGTTTGTTTGCAATTCATTGATATCGACTTTTACTTGATAACATTTATTGAACTGGTGGATAATAGGGCTTTGACAGAGGTAGTTGATAAAAATTGTATAATTGGATTAACTTAGTAGAATTTTAGGATAATCATTTTAAATTGAAGCTTAGTTGATATTAGCAAGTTAATACCAGAATGTCATATACATTGTTATTGATCAAAGGA